>CM060655.1:23391899-24134399 GCA_030686955.1 Odontamblyopus rebecca | reverse complement strand
CACACCCATAGTGCGCCCACTGTTTGAAAAAGAGTAAAAATCAGGTACAGGGCCTTTAATCCTGTTTGCCATTGACAATATGGAGATTAAAAGTAGTTAGAAATTACAAAAAAGAAAATGGAAATGAACGAAAGCTTTAATTTTATGATTACATACCCTATGTTTTTTCCTCATGCAGCATTTTAGTTAGTAGTTGTTGTATTTCTTTCATCTATAATGGTGATTACTCTTACACACCCCGAATACTGTGGCCCGATAAGACCTCAACCATCCCATCTTTTACCCTGTTGTTTTGAGCTGCCTCTGTCTTGTCTCTCTGCACCCCCACTGCATCCACCTTTAGTCTTCAGCATTGTACCCTCTCCCCCCTCTTCCCTTCCAATGCCTCGTGCACATTTTATGATAGTGTTAATCATAGATGAGCTGCTCTTGATAGCATATTCCTGACCAGGAGAAACCCATCCCTCTCTTCCTCCTTTCTTTTCAGTGTGTCTGTCTGTGTACTTCTGAAACAGCAGTAGCTCAGTGTAAATCCAGATTAGGTCAGACCTCCAGCATGGCTCCTGATTGAAAAGACGTGTGCCTCTCTGGATGTAGAAATGTAATCTGGTAAATAATACAGTGTCTTGTTGCTGCTTTAGTGAGAGATATAGACCACCTGTCCACAGTGCACTCTATAGACACTGGGCACGCAAACAAAGAAGTCAATAGTCATGCTGTTCTTGGCAGACATCAGAATATATACAATTCTCAAGTGGTTAATGGTCCTATATTACACAAAATGGACTCTTGTGAGCTTTAAACCATGTTATAATGTTACCTCCTCAAAAGCAGCAGAAGTATGTGTGTTTCATGTGTGAATTAAACAAAACAAAACTCTATGTATGTTTTTGATGAGCATGTATATAATATAGAAAATAGCGTAAGGAAAATGTCTTTGAAAATATAAACAGGTTAAGTACAGAGAAGTAAGCACATGTTTAAATAACTTTAGATTAAAAGCAATAGTTGAATTAATTAGTTTCTTGATGTCTACATGGCTGGTAGTTGCTAATGTTTATGTTGAAATAAATTATAAAGTTAATGGAGTGGTAATTGGGTACTAAATAATGCTCACTGCTAACACAACCCCTATTAATTGGTGGGTTGAATTCATAGACGTATATATAAATGGACATAGCTAACCCGCTAGCTGCTGCATTCCACATAGGGCCTGAACATGGGGGCACTTTTGGTCCCATCAGCTCCAATTGACTTTACATTGACAAATTGTCACCCATGTCCCTGTAAATACTGCACCAACCCTCAGCATTTTGGTCTTAAAATGTTTGTATTAGCTCTACATGATCCTGGTGTATTTATTTAGCTATTTTGTCCAGAAATAAATTTGTATTCTTAATATGGAACTGGCTCTAAATTCGGCTATAACCTCTAACATTGTGATCTTCATTTGACTGGAGCTGAACACTATGGGTGACATCACATTCCCTTAGTCCTTTAGTCTTTATACAGTCTGTGGTTATGTCAGGTCAGAGCAGATGAGTATGCTTTTGAGGTTTGTCAAAAAAATGTATACAAAACAAATCAATAAAACTAGTGTTGAAACATAATCTTTTACACAAGTATCAAATAATACAAATATATACCTAAATCAGGCAAAAATAGTTTTTTCCTCAATAGTTTTAGAATGGTCTTGATTTATACAGAACTATTACAAGATCACATAAAATGCAAGAAACCTTAATACAACCATTTTGAGTTGAAAATTACATGAAAAAACATGTTTTTTTATTGAGATTGTGGTATTGAAATGGTCAAGCATATACTCTAGTCTGGTGTCGGAGTCAAGTTTGAAATTTTACCACCATGACATTATGTTTTATATCAAAGAGGTTATGCACAATAATACAACTAAACTGAACTACAAATCATAACATTACAAATGTAATGTTTACAAGGTTGAATCAGGTTTAGCATCTTATGTCTTGGTAGTATTTATGCCTTTATTCAGTGTGTCTTTGACTAGATAAAATATACTATCAGAGAAGGTCTACTCTTACAAACCACTGTAACAAACTACTTGCCAAATACAAGTTTTGGGTAATAAATCATCTTTTTTTAAGTTTAGAGTGCATAAAACAGGCTACATTAATTTTATGACGCAAGTTGGGACATCATTTTATCCTCCACCAGTGAGCGCCTCTGTGAGTTGTCTGTGTAATTAATTCTGGTCCCAATTTACTGTCATTTGCTTGTTTTCATTTTTCAGACATGCAGCCATATATATTAGTACACCTCTGTTTCCTCTCATACACAGCACAGCACTGGCTTCTCACCAAATTGAGGCTCTCCTCTCATTCTACAACCTGAAGATTAGGGTTGAACAATGGCAAGATATTTAATTGTGATTTCTCTGAAAAACATTGCACTTACAATTATACTTTTGATTTATATTTTAGTTGTAATAGTTGGACTCTGTTCCAAGTGCATGCACATTTTAAACATCAAGAAGCAATAACATTTGAAAGAAGACTGATAGGAATTGATCATTTTCCATCCATCCATCTTCTTCCGCTTATCCGGGGCCGGGTCGCGGGGGCAGTAGTCTAAGCAGGGGCTCCCAAGCTTCCTGCTCCCCAGCCACTTCCTCCAGCTCCTCCGGATGGACCCCGAGGCGTTCCCAGGCCAGCCGAGAGACATAGTCCCTCCAGCGTGTCCTGGGTCTTCTCCGGGGCCTCCTACCGGTGGGACATGCCCGGAACACCTCCCGAGGGAGGCGTCCAGGAGGCATCCGGACCAGATGCCCGAGCCACCTCAGCTGGCTCCTCTCGACATGGAGGAGCAGCGACTCTACTCCGAGCTCCTCCCGTGTGACCGAGTTCCTCACCCTATCTCTAAGGGAGCGCCCGGCCACTCTGCGGAGGAAACTCATTTCAGCCGCTTGTATTCGCGATCTTGTCCTTTCGGTCATTACCCAGAGCTCATGACCATAGGTGAGGGTAGGAACGTAGATTGACCGGTAAATCGAGAGCTTCGCCTTTCGGCTCAGCTCCCTCTTCACCACAACGGTCCGATACAGCGACTGCATCACTGCTGACGCCGCACCGATCCGCCTGTCAATCTCACACTCCATCCTCCCCTCACTCGTGAACAAGACCCGAGATACTTGAACTCCTCCACTTGAGGCAGAGACTCCCCACCCACCCGGAGAGGGCAATCCACCTTTTTCCGGTCGAGAACCATGGCCTCGGATTTGGAACAGCTGATTCTCATCCCGGCCGCTTCACACTCGGCTGCAAACCGCCCCAGTGCACGCTGCAGGTCCTGGCTCGATGGAGCCAACAGGACAACATCGTCCGCAAAAAGCAGCGATGAAATCCTGTGGTTCCCAAACCCTACCCCCTCCGGCCCCTGGCTGCGCCTAGAAATTCTGTCCATAAATACAATGAACAGAACCGGTGACAAAGGGCAGCCCTGGCGGAGTCCAACATGCACCGGGAACAAGTCTGACTTACTGCCGGCAATGCGAACACAGCTCCTGCTCCGGTCATACAGGGACCGGACAGCCCTTAGCAAAGGGCCCCGGACCCCATACTCCTGGAGCACCCCCCACAGGGCACCACGAGGGACACGGTCGAATGCCTTCTCCAAGTCCACAAAACACATGTGGACTGGTTGGGCAAACTCCCATGAACCCTCGAGCACCCGATGGAGGGTGTAGAGCTGGTCCAGTGTTCCACGACCAGGCCGAAAACCACACTGCTCCTCTTGAATCTGAGGTTCGACTATCGGCCGAACTCTCCTCTCCAGTACCCTGGCATAGACTTTACCGGGGAGGCTGAGGAGTGTGATTCCCCTGTAGTTGGAACACACCCTCCGGTCCCCCTTTTTATACAGAGGGACCACCACCCCAGTCTGCCAGTCCAAAGGTACTGTTCCCGACCGCCACGCGATGTTGTAGAGACGTGTCAGCCAAGACAGCCCCACAACACCCACTTAAGGTACTCAGGACGGATCTCATCCACCCCCGGAGCCTTGCCACCGAGGAGCTTTCCGACAACCTCAGTGACTTCAGCCAGGCTGATGGATGAGTCCACCTCTGGGTCCCCAGCCTCGGCCTCCTCTTCGGAGGACGTGACGGTGGGATTGAGGAGATCCCCAAAGTATTCCTTCCTCCGCCCAACACCATCCCCAGTCGAGGTCAGCAGCTCTCCCCCCGCACTGTAAACAGTGTTGGTGAAGGACCGCTTCCCCCTCCTGAGGCGCCAGACGGTTTGCCAGAATTTCCTTGGGGCCGTCCGATAGTCCTCCTCCATGGCCTCCCCGAACTCCTCCCAGACCCGAGTTTTTGCCTCTGCAACCGCCCGAGCTGCAGCACGTTTGGCCTGACTGTACCCGTCAGCTGCCTCGGGAGTCCACCGGGCCAGTAAGGCCCGGCTTGACGGCATCCCTTACTTCCGGTGTCCACCACCGGGTTCGGGGATTGCCGCCGCGACAGGCACCGCAGACCTTACGGCCACAGCTACGAATGGCCGCATCGACAATGGAGGCCGAGAACGAAGCCCACTCGGGCTCCATGTCCCCAACCTCCCCCAGGATCCGGGAGAAGCTCTCCCGAAGGTGTGAGTTGAAGGCCGCACTGACAGAAGGTTCCGCCAGACGTTCCAGAATTGATCGTTTTCATACAAGAAAAAAGTTTGTAAAGGTCTAAACTACATCGTTAGAATTTTTTAAAGAACACCTACTGTGCTTGCATCTGCTATACAGTATATAGTTATAATCTATGACACCCGAGGATTATTATGTTTTTAATTTTAATTGCAATATTTATCTAAAAAAACAAATAAAAGAAACAAATTTGCTGACCTCCGTGTTAGAAAACTGCGGTGCCTGATGGGACCTGACATCGCCATAAACGTCATCACAACAACAAGTCATGAAGTTGTTAGCACCTTTGATGCTTAGCTTCACAGTTAGCACAGATTTTTTTTCCCATTTGTACCAAAATGACCACCCGACACTACCAAATCCTATGCGTATCACAGATTGAGAAAATTAAATTGGAGAAACAAGTAAGTACAGAGCAGTGAGTGTACGGGGAATGAATGTGGTTGAAATGGCTTCTTGAAAATAAGCAATTAAACATAGCTGAAACATGCACAAATCACTCAAAATACAACTTGGGTGTGTAAATGGTGAGTGGAAATAGCTCAGAAATGCCGATTTTCCATGACGGGTCTGCTTAAAAAAACAAAAACATATTCTGATGTTTGCAAAGGACTAATCATTTCCGTTTGCGATGTGCTAATAGTGACCATTCAAACTGGGAGTTCAATTTGATTGTGATTAGTCCTGGAGCCCCGCTGAAGATGGCCGGAAGTCCCCAAATGAGCACTGGAGTAGTTGGAAAATATTTTTGGTACGTGATAGTTTTCTGATCCACCCACTTGCCTCTGCTCTTTGTGTGCCTGTCTTGTTGCAGGGGAAGAGGAATCTGCCTGGGGTGGAGGCTGCCAGCTCTCCCGAATCTGTGAGAGGTCGAGGGGAAAATAAAGCCATCAAGTAGGTGTCAGCGGGTTGTGGACGTATGGAAATGGGATACACTGCGGAGATACTATCACATTTTAACAAGCTATTTCAGACCACAAAGCTAGGCTAGCAAGCAGCACCCCGCGAGGGCAGAGACAGTGCCCTGAAGTAATGCCCTCATTTGTTCCATATAGTGTTGGCAGGACTGTATATATTTAGTACATTATTGAACCTTGTTATATAAAGAGGCACATTATGAAATGCCACATGCTGCAGAAGCTGTATCGATGAATATTTGAATGGGTAATTAGTGTAATTAGTGTAGACAGTCCAGCAGCATGTTTACAATGATCATGAATACTGCATACGTATTAAGGACATCCTAAAACAACCCCTATCTCACATATAAATAAGCCATATTGGATTTGCGTAGCAACAAATATTATGTAAATCAGTTTTCTAGAGATGTTTTATGAACACAGATGGGAGGTGGTCTAACTGGGCTAACCCATCTATTATATATTTGAAGTTTTGCACCAGTTTTTCACCAGTTTGGCAGTGATTGTGCAAAACTGAAATGGCAAAACACATGGGATGGCTGGCTTTAGTGTCCCCCAAATTCATATACGCACATTAAAGGCAATATAACCTTAAAGACATTACAGTTACAGTGTATCATCTCTCCTTGAAGTAGCACTGTTTAACCTTTCTGGTGAGGGGCCCTCTTCCTTGCTTATATCCCTAGAGATGTGATTGTTTTTCCTGGATTATAATGCTATAATGTGAAACACATTATAGCATTATACATATTTATTTTGCCTTTATGACCTTTAAGTTTAAAGCCCCACTGTGAAACATTCAAGGCAGAGCAATAACACCTTCATGGAGACAATCAGGTGGAAAAGTTACACAGTGCACCTCTAAGAAGAGAAACTCAATTATTTTTGCTTCGTTATATGTAAAATTGTCCTATAACCTTCCGTCTGACCGCAGTGATCTAGACAGAGACTTCTGGAACAACAATGACAGCAGTAACGTACAGCAGCGGTGGAGCTCATACCCACCCAAAGAGTTCCTGCTCAACATGTCCCCCTACGCCCCCTACGGAGACCCCCGCCTCACCCCCAAGTGAGTCGCACACACATGGAGGGGACTACTGTACACACTTACAATGGAAGCACAATGTTTTCATTTGGGGACATATATACACACACATACAGTTTGCAGTTAAATTACAGTCCTACCCTCCTAATTAATAGTTAAATTAGTTAGCTGCTTTGATCAAATCACTATATGTTCATGGACTTTCTAATGTTTTCTCAGAATGTAGCATTAATAAAGTGGGTTTCAGTCATGCAAAAATATTTTCATCATTCATAGTATTGATTTAGTACTGATTTAATTCCTACAGTGTTATAATATATAGTTTGTTTTGCTCAATGATTAATTTTTATAACACAGTACATGCAAATTGTGTAAAAGGGAAAACATCAATTATAGGGAATGTGATTGCTTAAAAAAAAACAATGGAACATTTTAGAGTAATTAGTTTAAACCTATTGAACATGAAAGTCACATAGAAGCTTCGTGCTAGAATTCATGCTGGTCCCTATATGTTTTAACCAAAGTCTCTCATCCTTTGTAATCCTCATGTTTTTTGCATTTGGTTATATCCAGAGAGAACGGGTGATTAGTATGCACCGCTGGTCATGCAGTACCTGATAGAGATGTGCTGCACCATCCCTCAGTACAGCTGTGATGGCTTGGTCTGCCAAAAACATTAGGCATAAATTACAACCAATATCTTAATAAGCACTTCAGATACAAAAGTGCTGAAGCCGACATAAAAAACACATTTTAAATTTCTTTATGGATGCCCTTCAATAGAACATGGCAATTATATGTAAATTAGCACTTTTAAATGATGAACTAATATTGTATATAAAAGAAAAGACACTTGTCAAATGTGAAATGTCCACCCATGTTTGAATATAGTATTTAAGACCAGAGAGAAAAAGGGGGGAAAAAGTACCTAAAAAAGTATTTTTGGTTCATAGAAAAAAATAAAAAATTGATTACTTTCTCAAACAGTGTCACAAATTACAGCAAGTCAGAACGATAATCAAACAGGGGAAATCAGATGAACTAAAATTTGACAATACACATTAGACTTTCAAACAGGACAAATGTTAGTATTTTTGCCAGGTGGAGCGTGAAGGCCCCTGCTGCAATGCTCACCTCTCACCTGCAGCCCGTAGAGCGTCACCATGGAAACGGACAGCCCTCAGCTTGTACCAGAGCGTAGCCTTTTTACATTTGTACAACTCCAGTATTCAAATGTCAAAGAGTGCTGACACCAGCCAACCCACAAGATCTGCTGTTCTTCAAGTACAGGATAGACAAGAGTATATATAGATATAGTATTTTTTATATCGAGAGTTCTTTTATTATAATCATGTAGGCTAGGATATAACAAGCCAAACTTAAACTTTTTGTCACTTTACATGTTGGGGTACAGTGAAGAATTACGTCATTCATCCACAAAACTTGCTTGTTCCTATAATCCATAATCCATCTATAATCCATTCATTCTCAAATAAGGGAGGTTTATTCAGAATCCTTTTACCGTAAATTCCGGACTACAGCGCGCACCCTATTAAGAGCCGCATGCTCAGATTTATGAAGAAAAATCCATTTTGTAATTATATGAGCCGCACCATATTATAAACCGCTGGCCAAAGACTAGGCGGGGGGTTCGCTTTTGCGTCCCCGCCGCCTGGAGCGCCTCCGGGACGGGCCGCGGACGCGGTCCCCCGCTGAACTCTGGGGACGGACTCGCTCACTGGTGACACTTGGGACACACACGCGCCACAGGCACTTACACACCTTCACACACTTGGGACACACACGCGCCACAGGCACTTACACACCTTGGCGCTCTGGGAATAAACCATGGTAGCGATCGCTTTAGCCTTCAGTCTGATTTGTACAGTGCGGCCGCCTGCTCTTTGCGTGTTAACCCAGTCCTCCAGAAAGTTTTCAAGCTCAGGCTATCTGCTATGGTTACCTCTGAAAGCTTTGGTTGTCTTTTTACACTGGCTCAGTTCTTCTTGCTGGAGCCTCCACCTTCGCACCATCTACTCGTTTATGCCAATTTTACGGGCAGCAGCTCGATTTCCTTCTTTAACTGCCAGAGTGATCGCTTTTAGTTTAAAAGCTGCATCATATGCTTTTTGTCTGGTATTCTCCATGTTGATGAGGGTTAGCAGAAAGACTGAAATAAGGAAGTTGTGATTAATCATACAATTTCATTGGACCTCAGTGAACTACTTATTCATTTTATTGGTCCATGTTTTTCCCGCGATGAAAAAAAAAATAAAAAAGCCGCTTCATATTACACGCCGCAGTGTTGAAAGTGTAGAAAAAAAGTAGCGGCTTGTGATCCAGAATTTACGGTAGTCTAATCAATTGTCACATAGGTACATGGGGGCTAATTTGTTCTTTCGGGAGGGTTTGTGTTTTGTGTTGTGTTTTTAGTCCTTGTTGGTCCTCGACTATTCACATTGGACCGGATTTAATTTTGACAAAAGAAGGATCCTTGTGGGTTGCCAGATTAATTTTTGTCAATTGGAGTATGTATTATGTCTATCTTGGGGTTGTCTGTCTCTCTTAAAAGTACACTATATGAGTAACTTTTCTCATGGAGTTTCGGTGGAACTGCCATTTGGTCGTCTCCATGGAGATGTTATTTCTTTGCCTGGAATATTCCCCAGGCATTAAACATATCTATTACCAAATAGACAAGCAGAAAAGACCAACAAGGCCAAGTTACAAGTCATGTCTGTGGAGAAATGGTCCTGCTCAGAGTAAGTGTACACCTGCAAAATGTATAAGTACAAGACATATAAGTTTAATGCCATACTGTGGAACATTCTAGGCAAAGCTATATCTCCATAGAGAAAAAACTGATGGCAAATCCTCCTCTAGAAAAGTTACATAGTGCACCTTTAATAGGCCCATATTACACTATATTCGGATCTATGTTATAATGTTGTTTCTTCATCCAAAACATACCTACATACCGTGTTTGATTCACACATGTTTAATACACAAATCCAGCATATTTGGTTGCTGTTGAGTTCTTCTCTCGGAAAACTAATAGAGGTGCTCTACTGTGTTTTTAAACTCCATGCACCTTCACCAGAATCACTACTCAAATATGTGTGAATGAAACAAAATGCAACTCTGGGTAAGTTTTTGATGAGGTAACAGAATTCCAACATTGCTAAAACTTTTTCAGTTTTGCGTAATATGGGACCTTTAATGTTTGTTCAGTATTTTCTATCTTCAGTTCCCATGACTCTGCATTATATTTGACTTGAGTGATCTGCCCCTCAGTCTTTGTTTTGGCTGTGCTCTGAAGTCCTTCTAACAATCTACTACCCCATTCACATTCATCTCACGGCGCTCAGGCATTTCCATTAGGATCCGCTCTAATTACAACTCACTTGACTGTTTCAGAACCACAGGCCCATCAGTTAACTCTGTATCAGGGCAGCCATATTGAAAAAGGTCTGTAAAATAAGTTGCATCAGGAGTGATTAGTTGTTGTCATTTTATTTCATGCAGTTATTGGCTTCATTATTCTGATTAAAATGGTGTGTGGAACCGCGTAATAGACGTGACACCTATGATGAAGCTGTCAATCTAGAAGGTAATGGAAAAAAACGGAAAGAGTTCTGTAGAGAGTATAGTTTAGCATTAATGTTCGGAGAATGAAATCTTACACACACCAACTCTTTCCAGCACTGGTCTAGACTACATTACATTTCTTTCAAATCTAATATGTCTATCCCACTCGAGGTCAATATACTAATAACTAATTATTACATATTACGTGACATGATATTTTAATTATATACATTTAAAACTAGGGATGCTATGATTATTGTGAGTAAAAGCCTCATGGTTTTATGATTTTTCACAATTATAAAACATCTGATATTATGTGACTCTTGTGAGCTTTAAGTTACAGACATACCTGGAATTGAGTTTTGTTTCATTCACACATTGTTAACAGCTACCATTTATGATTTGTTCAGGTGACTCTAGTGAAGGCGTATGGAGTGTAAAAACACAGTGTATTACCACATCATTATCATCACAAGGTGGAACAGAGCATTTTCTGTTTAAGAGAAGAACTCACCTAGAATATACAGAGTTTAACTTTCAGTTTTCAACTTTATTATAGTCCCTTAGTGAAATTATTGTGCAGCAGTGGCAGACATACAGTAGACATACAATACAGTTCAGTAATACACTAAAACCACAGTTTAAGCTTAGCTCAACAATGCAGATGTACATTTCCTTAACAAAGGCAAAAAAAGAACAGGTATGTTACTACATTTTACCATGACTGATCTAAGAGAGAGCATTCATCCTAGTTATGGCTTCAGAAATTAAAAAAAATCTGAGTTCTCTGAGTTCTGATCTGGGGCATTCTCAGACGCCGCTCAAAAGGAAGGAGGTTAAATTCCTCAAAGTTAACAACATGTGTCAATGAAACAAAACACAACTCCAGGTATGTTTTTAAGGTATGTGGTAAGGAAACAGCATTATAAAATAAAATAGTGTAATATGGGCCCTTTAATACATGGCCAAACAACGGTGAAATCTTCCATTCACCTTAATTCATATGTGCAAAAGATCACCATTCTTCTTCAAACTTGCCAAAGGAGTGATAAGCAATGTAAACAAAGTATACATTAAATGATTTATTTTTGCTTCTAAAAATTGTGCCATGACTATTTTTTATTATTATATTGTATACTAATTTATCACAATTACAGGTTAACTGTATAATCTCAACATCCGTAATTATGAAGTAAAAAAGTGGTCCTGGTTTAAAAATATGTATGAGACTATCTTTTCCACCAAGCCTCATTGCTTTGACTGCTGCAGTTCACTGTATTAATACTGTATGTCCCTAGAATGTGTCTCCTCTGTGTAGTCTTTGCTCTTGAGTTGGTGTCTGTTTATTTCTGTATGTATGGTACTGTAGGTCAGTGGGGTGGGCACTTTTATGAAATATAATGTAATGCATTTTAAAGTACTGTGCCGGCAGTAAGAGCCATTGTAAACAATCTGATTTTCAGCAACTCTATTTGTCTTCCTCCACAGAGCTGCAGCCCAGAGATGGATAATTATTAGAATTCTGATATCACCAGAGGCACGCGCTCTGCACATATTTATAAAACTAAATAGTTCTGTAATTATTTAGGCACTATTCACTATTCTCTATTCTCAATGGTACTTTTCTTTGGGTTCAGGAATTGTATTACATTCATAAAAATATGTGTACTACTGTCAAAACCTAAAATACATTTCCTATTCAGGTGCACTATGTAGCATTTCTGGTGGGAGTCTGTCACCTCATTTATTATTGCTAAAAATAACATACATTACTACATTGCTTTCTTACAGTGTGCATGCTTGCCTTGCCACAGTCTTAGGAGACAGGGAAACAACATCCCCATGGGGAGAAGAGGGTTTGAGAATCTCCCACCAAAAAGGTTACACAGTGCAGCTTTACAGCAGAGAAATCTTTGTGTTACATTTACAGCAAATTTAAATGAAATGTCAAATGTAGCCAGATGTTTTTACTGCACTCTTTCCATGACTGAACCTTTGAATGATTGTTGGTTTTGGAGTAATCACACATTTTTCAACAAATTATTTGCAAAAAATGGGCAATAATTGAACACTTTGACAGAAGCTCCACCATTGCTTGTGTCAGAATGGTGGTGATGGTAGCCTTGTGCTTTCAGCAAACTCACAGAGAAAAGAAAAGTTTGAAGGCAATTTCTCAAACTGACTGTGGCAGGCGATGCACTTTGCCTTCATAATTTTAAATATTTCACTGGAACAAATTGTCCTAGTTACTCTCATGATTGCTGAGTGGTGAACAGCTTGCCTAGGTAAAAGTTCAGACTTATGTGGCTGGTTTGACTAACGGATGGTTGTTACTTCTCTGGGTCCTGTGCCTCTGTCCGTCTGTGCTCCTCTCTCCTCTGTACCCTCTTGGCTGTGTGTCCGTGTTTCTCTGTGGATTTTGTGGACCCCCTGGTTTGTCCCAGTGGGGCAGAAAAGGGTGGTCAGGCTGGGCCCAGTGACGGAGGGGGTGGAGCTTGTTCTGGGACAGGGGCGGGGCCAAGTCGCAGTGACAGCGTCCGCAGCATGGTGACGGGCGGCAGCAGGGCGGGCCGCTGGCAGACGGTCCAGAGCCACTTGCATGCCGGAGGTCTGCGCTTGAGCAAGTGAGTGGAGCATGGAGAACGATGCATGAGGGGCACCCTGTAGGGCTCCACTCAACATGGTGTAGCACTGTTGTAATGAGGAGGAGTCTGTTAAAGCACTGTATATTCTGACTTTCAACAATGACAATATAATACTGACCATATATTCATTGTTGTACTCAAAGTCACTATAAGCAAAGCACGCTGCATAAAGTACTTAAATAATTTACCAAAAATGTTCATGTGCATTTGATAATTAAACATTAAAGGTCCTATATTATGCAAAACTGACTGTTGTGAGTTTTAAGCCATGTTAGGAATTGAAAACATACCCAGAGTTGTGTTTTGTTTCATTCACACATGTTTGGTTAATCCTTTATTATTATCTCCAAACCTCAAAATACTCTGGTCCACCTTGTGATGGCAATTCCAGGTCTGAAATTATCCAAATGATTCTGTTGAAGGTGTATGGAGAATGGAGCATTTCTACTGTAACAGAGTGTTTTTGGTTAGAGAGAAGAACTCAGAGCCTAAATATCTTGGATGTTTGTATTAAACATGTGTGAATGAAGCAAACCACATCTCCAGGTATGCTTTTGATGAGGAAACATTATAACATAGATCACAAAATAGCATAATAAAAGCCCTTTAAATACATTCCATGACATTTCTTGCAGCTTCCTGTCCTCATAAAGAGCCTCAGAACATTAAATATGATTTGTGGTTAATTATAATACAATTCTTTCCAAAACATTACTGTACCTAACAAAGTAAAATGGTATTAGCAGAAATGTTTAGAGACAAAGACTGACTGTTCCCTGAAAGTATGGGGTAGCAAATGAAAGTGATTCAATGTTCTGAAAAATCCCATTTATACACATGGTAATCCATTGTAATTGCTATCTTATATAATACGTTAAGATATATAAAAGGTGCACAATGTAGCGTTTCTGGTGGAGCGACCTGTACCTTCTTATATCTACAGAGATAATACTGCTTTGTCTGGAATGTTCCACAGTATGGCATTGAACTATCGTGCAAAAAACATGCTTTCTTACTGTGAGCAAGGTTGCCTCTTCATAGAGCTGACCTGCAATTTCTCCTGATTGTCTCAGTTGAGATAAACAAATAAAGGCCATACCGTTGAGCATTCAAAGCAAAGCAATAACATCTCCATAGATATAAGAAGGTAGCAAACCATCCACCAAAAAGTTACATTGTGCACCTTTAAAACCATCTGATGAATAATAAATGCAACCCTACTTGCATTAACTAGACACATTACTGAGATTAGCTTGTATTGTTGTGCACTCTCTTCTGTCTGCCCTCAACCTGTTTCTATTTCTCATTCTGAACCGGTTTCTATTTCAGGATTTAATGTGTTCCCCTCTGACTCTGCTCACTGCTGCTATTTTCTCTCTCTGTCTCTGTCACCTTGTTTTTTTCTCTCTCCTCAATTTTCCTTAATTACAAAATCATTCAAGGTTTATAGTCATCTTAATTGACTTTCAAGGAAGACGAAATGTGAAAAAAATAACCCCACCAGTCAGTAATAGGATACAGCTGATAGAGGGCTAACGCTCACAGCATATGAAAAACCCACTGAATTGCAATATACTGTACTTAATGATTATAATAAAACAACGACATAATATACAAAAGAGGAATGAGTATTGAAAAACATAAATCAAAATCCAACCATGTGACACCCAACAGACTGCTTCGATTTATCAGCACATGCACTGGCTCCCACAAGTCTGGCCTATTGCTGCTGTGGATTCAGCCAGATGCATTGATTTATAAAGATGTCGCTTACGATCATATGTTTGTTGGATCATTTGCAGGGAAGCCATTTTGGTGTCCCCTTGGACAGCTGTGTTCACGTGTTTTATCTACACGTCAGAGGAAAGGCGCTTTTTATTCAAACAGAGAGAAATTGGCATTATGTAACATGTTAGAACAGACATTTTTGTACAAATTCATGGAAAATTTGTATGTTATATGTAGCATCAGTTCAGAAATTATGTATTATTAAAATTCATTCAAAATATATATCAATTTGATGATGATTAAAGGGCCCATATTTTTCTGATCTATGTTACAATGTTGTTTTGCCATCAAAAACTGGATTTATCTTTTGTTTCATTCACACATGTTTAACACACAAACCTGGCATATTTAGGCTTTCTTCTGTCAGACAGAAAACATCTTCACTAGAATAATTTGGATGATTTCAGCCCTGAAATTGCCCAGCTGTACTGAACAAAAGCTGAAAGGTAGCTGTTGACTGAAAAACAACCACTACATGACATCGCAAGGTGGAACAGAGCATTTTGAGCATTGCAGATGTAGACAGACTAATAATAAGGGATTAGTCAAACGTGTGAATGAAACAATCACAACTCTGTTTTTGATGAGGTAACAGCATTCTAACAAGGCTTAACGCTCACAAGAGTCGTCTTCACATAATATAGGACCTTTAATCATAATACTGTGCAATACATGACGTTGATAAAACAAAAGTTATGTTTTTCATTTCATCTCACTGAGTGTGTACTTTATTAGCATCTGGAGTGTGACAAACACCAGCTTCAGCTTCATTTTTTATTAGACACTTAGCATAAATATATATTACTTCATATATACTGCAGCCATATGGTGCTGGAGATCAAATAGCAGCTAAATTAGTTTTACTGTATTTATGACTGACTAGGACAACGTTGGTCCACCCTCATGTGGGCTCACCACCTGCAGAGGGGTTCATAGGGGTCAGGTGCGCAGAGGACTGGGCTGCGAACTGTTGCCCCCACGACCCAGCTGGATAAAGCGGAAGAAGATGGGTGGATGGATGTATTTATGACTATGCTCACAACATCTAGCACTAGCTTATTCTAATAGTATTCACATTCAAGAAGATTGTAACACAAAGTTCTTTAAGTCTCTCTTGACATTGCACTCATTGTGACATATATTCAACACAAGAGTCCACCGAGTTACATTTATTCATTTCAGACATTATGCACAGGTCTGACCCCTGGGGGTGGCTAATAGGCTGATGTACCATATGTGAAAGGAGAGTGGATAGACTTCTGTTTACTTGATTCAGCATCTCAGCTCTCCTCGGGGGGCTTGTCTCTAGGCTCCCCAGCCGAGTTTGCTCTAAGTTAAAACCAGAGGGCTAAGCTAGCACAACACTAAGCCCAGGCTATAAATCCTCTAGCACGCCATTAGACAGAGCTGTTTAGTAGCAGCTTACAGTCATCAGGCAGACCAGTGATTGAGGGGAGGATAAGAGGTGAGGACTATTACATGATTGTGTGTGTTGTGGGCAGTAATTAAGAGACTGTGCTTTGAAAAAGAGTGATTGGAAGTGTGTGGAAATAGATGGATGAAGGAAAAGGATGGAGATTGGAGACAGAAGTGGAAGAGCGCAGAAAGTAGAGGAGACAGTAAAAGGAGTCAAGCTTAAAAAGACCTGGGTGGAGGCGTGAGCACAACTAGGTCAGGCCTAATTAAAGAGAGGTAATGTTCAGAAACAATCTAGAAGAGTGCACACTGGAGTTAAACTTCATTTAAAGCATGTGCTGGTTTTTATACTATACAAACCCATGTGCAAACTGTGATGTCCATTAAAGTTATATCACAATACTGTTATTCTTACAGAAGTTGCAACAATTTGTGAGTATTCTCCTTGATTTGCAGCTCCTTGTGCTGTGCGTTGTTCAGATCCCCCTGATCCTCTCCCACTTGCATATTCCCACAACAGTGTATTAGCACGATCTCTGCATTCTCGTGTCTATTTTTAATCATTCCTCCTTCTACAAGTTATCATTTCCTGGTGCCTGTATTATTCATGTGTCTTTCCCTGTTACATAACTCTGACTGATGTTCCCCTTGTTCTTGTGTATGTGGACAGTTTTGGGGACGCCTCCTTGTCATCTGCCTCCACTCTGGAGCACATCCCGTCCTCTGCGGTGGCACGCCCTCGCCCCCTGGTCCGACAGCAGAGCCTCCAGCAGCCGCTCACTCACAAGCCCCCTCCGGGCCCCAACGACCCCCCAGTCACTTCTCAAAGCCTAGGTCAGCTGCACACAGGCCCGGGCGGTGGGGGGCATCGAGGGGGTCCTCGAGGGGTCCGGGGGAGTCCGGCCGGAGCATCCCGGTACAGAGGCACGGGGGCGGGCCGGTCCAGGTCTAACCCGGGCAGCTGGGATCATATGATGGAGCAGATCCGTCACAGAGGACTGGACGTCAAGTCATTTCTGTGAGTATGAGAAGAATAAGGCCTTTGTATCAGGATTATGAGACTGCAGTGAATCGGGCACTGGAGCCTACAGTACCTCCAATGTGCCCCACTCCCAACACATCGTCTTTGCAAACTCCACAATTTATATCATGTCTCAAATTTGCAGATATTTTAATACTCTATCCTCCTATCCACTATCTACTAAGGCAGGGGTGTCAAACTCATTTTGGTCCGGGGGCCGTATGCAACCTACTTTGATCCCAAAAGGGCCGGATCAGAAAACTCAGTTCTCTCTTCAAGTTATCGTATTTTTCTCCGTGTCTCGTAGTGGTGTTTAAGATTATATTCCTCGAGCAATGCCACTTGTTCCAAACACACTGAGCACAGATTTCCCATTCACCTCTGTCAACAAATAAGAATTAGACTATTTTTCTTGGGAAATCCTGAACTCAGCATCTGCTTTTCTCATTTTTTGACATTTTGCTGATGAGGGTCACGGTCGACAGTCAAAACGATCGTCCTTTAAGAGCGTTTGGAAAGAGGAAAGTCTTCATTTGTGCTGCTCTGGTGGGAGTCGCAACGTACAGAAACACCGGAGACGCTGCTATGCTAAACGGTGCAGAAAATTAACAGAAAAATCTGAAAATTTTAAGTATTTTAATAGAAAAATCAGCCGAGGGCCAGATTAAAGGTCTTGGAGGGCCGGATCTTGCCCCCGGGCCGCATGTTTGACACATGTGTACTAAGGGATGGTGACACTAAAAACTCCATCCATCCATCCATCTTCTCCCGCTTAATCCGGCTGGGTCGCGGGGGCAGCGTGCTGCCCAATACTCATAGCACCTGACCCCCCCTATGAACCCCTCTGCAGGTGGTGAGCCCACAGGAGGACACTAAAAAAAAACACTAAAAACTCAAGTAAACTAAATAAAAGAAGTTATAAGGAAAATTAACTTTTGCTACTTTTGCTTGCATTTGACTGCACAGTGTTTTGTTTGCAGTTTTATTCTGTTGAAAACATGGCCAGCTTTACTTGGACTGAATACAAACACAGTGTACATCATGCCCTATACAGAACGTGATCTCATAAAGTCTCCTCCGCATTGGCCCTGAACATGGAAACTCATGTTATGTCGCACTAAGGTCAAGGTGTGCATGTCTTCTATTATCACTGTCCCCCGGCCCCTCACCTCTCTGCCCATTTGAATTGTCTGTGGAATTAGTGTTAGACCGTACACAGGGAACAGCTTTGGCCCATTGTCACTATCACAATGTACAACAGAGGTTTAAAGAAGTGTGGACTCATGAGGTGCAGCAGCTCATGTTTGAACCAAGATGTGCAGAAACAGGATCTTGAATCTGTAGGGATATAACGATAGCCAAATCTCCTGATATTATCACAATATGCATCTCACGATACAATTTTTATTGCGATAATTTGGAGAGGCTAATAGAATTGTGGATAGGATACTTTGTGCTTTTAAAATACCTTGAGAAGACTTTGGTGCAAATCATTACTGTCCTAATCCTTAGAATTAAAGTAAAAATCATATTTCTTCATGCTGTCTGCCCTGAAATAAATCATGGTGTATGTTGTTCCCTGTGTTTATCAGCTGTTGATATTGTAAAACAAATAATTTATTTAAGCAAAGGAATTTGTAATGGGATAAATTTTGACAGTTGACAATATTATTGTGAAACCTTTGAAGATACAATATCACGGTATTTTGGTTATTGTTACATCCCTATGAACATAGTATAATTCATAAATTGTAAGACAGTTAATCTACAAAGTAATACTTCAGCCTAAACACTGAAGTAGGCGTACCTGATTTTAAAACCATTAAGGAAGATATTTAAATGTGTGTCTCTCTCTAAATTGTTCATTTGGCACATCGCTAGTATTCAAATGCATTAATCTTTCGTTGCTACTTCGGACTGCTAATCGGAGCTGGAGTGGACCACTACTGCCCAGTCAACATACTCTTTTGCCAAAAATACATTTTAGTGACTTATCAGGCTCTTTATTTGAGGTTTGGATTGTTTTAGAATTTGTTGCAAACAGCACACAATGGTCTGATTTGGTTTTTACAATACACTAACTATGGGACAAAAAGGATTCTTTTGGTTACCTAAGCTTTAATGTTAATTCTTAACTAAAAATATACCAAAATTGTTGCCTGGGATCTAGAATACACACTTCTTTAATGCTTTACAAAGATGTGGTCACCGGCAAATCTTCCTATTTCCAAAAGGGTGTGATTGACAGGTGGATTAGCCAATCAGGGACATGCCAATCAGCTCTGTCTGTATCAGAAAAAAACAAAGGAAAAAACATCACAGAGGGCTGAAAAACATTGTGGATTTCTGTAGAACCAGTCAACGAAACACTAAAGTCTGTTCATCTGAGGTGAGATAAATTTGATTTTATGTTTTAAATGATATGTGACCAATGAGCTCCTTTGTTTCACATGTGTCACTGAAAAAAATTAATCTGATAGGATGATCACATTTGGCCAAAGATGTGGTGACCAGACTGAAAAAATACAGAGAGAAATCATTCTGGATTTGCCAGGCAACGAAAATTGCAATTTTTTTTACAATACATAATACAAAAACAATATCTGTATCCAACTATACTGAATTAATCAATTGTCAGATATTCCTGTTCTACATATAAAATATGTATTGCAAGTTATTTATTACATACTATTTCACACCCACACAATTCAGCCTTTTGAAAACTGTGCTTGAGAATATACTAACTTTATAGAGGCTTGGTGTTTGAGCAGCTGATCCACTGCTCCACTTTTTCTGCAGTGTTGCCAGCACGTCACCTCCCATACATTACTGATCAATAGGAGTAGTGGAGAGAGTAACGATTTGTACGTCCTCTCAACTTGGAGTACATGTGTCTTTTTTTGGTCATCTATACAAATCCATTCACCTTATCGACAGGCCCCATGTTGGTACTGTTTACACATTCCCAGTGGGCTGCTGTCTCTCAAGTGCTAATATGTGCCTCGCGTGGTCAATATTTCTCCAACAAACAACCAGGTTTTGAGGTGACCGAGCAGGAAGGAGGGATACAGGCATACAGGCGGGAAATAGAGTGAGATGGAGAGATAAGAGGACCAGACGAAAACTGAAAACAACATAGATAAAGTTTGAAATCAGACGCTCCTGCTATTGATGTGTGGCCTTTGTTTTTTGGTGACGCACATTTACACTATGTACCATTCAACTTTGGCACAATCTAATGCTGTTGCTCTCTATAACGTCAACAAATGTATTTTTCAGCAAGTTTTTTTTTCTGTTTTACAGAGCAATACAAATAGTCGATTACATTATGATTATTATATGATATTACTGTGCATACATTTTATTTGAAAAGAACAGAGACCAGAACAAGAGCCAAGACAAACTCTGGGCCAAACAAAGATTAAAGTTTCACTGTGTTGCTTCCCTGTTGGGGGTTCGGGCACCATAGAAATATTATTGCTTTACTTAGAATTTTCCACAGTGTGGCATTAAGCTTTTCCACCTTCAAGGCACTCAAAGTGTTTTACATCACTTAACTTCACTTCACTGCCTCCAGGCAGCTCTGTCCGTCGCAAGGTTAGTGATGGATTGCAGGTCTCGTTGGCACCAATCAGTAAATGTCGTCAAGCCACCTGTGTCTAGGTCTGCCCCTTCTGCTGTTCCCATTGACAATACTAAAGAGTACGTTCTTCACTAGTCTGTCCTCATTCATATGGCAGATGTGTCCAAAGAACCCCAATTTTCTCCTAATGATGACCTGGATGATGTTCTCCCTCAGACCAACTCTCCTGTTGACCTCGGCGTTGGTGATTTTGTCAAACCATCTGATGCCAAGGAGGCGCCTGTAGCAGTTCATTTCGAAAGCTTTCAGTTTGCGGGTGTCATTCTTCTTAAGGGTCCAGCTTTCAGCTGCATAGAGGAGAATACTGAACACACAAGTTCTAAGGATTTGGATTTTGGTGTTGATGGTTATTTCCTTGCTGTTCCAAACTTTGTTGAATCCACTTAGTGCTCCGCCGATTCTTCTGTCAATTTCTCTGCTGTAGTTGTTGTCGTTTGTGAAGAGGGCGCCAAGATATTCAAACTCTGTGACATGTTCGATGGGGTCATTATCGGCTTATAGTTGGAAGCTTTCATTGCCAAAAGTCATAGCCTTCATCTTTGTGACATTTATCATCAGCCCTGTGCGTTCGCCTTCAGTCTGTACAATGTTTACATCATTTTGAAGGTTTTCCACCGTTAGTTGGATCAAGTCAATGTCATCCGCGAAGCGGAGGTTGTTGATGATATTGCCATGCATTGAAAATCCTATCCTGCTCTCTTGTATTTTCTCCATGATTCTTTCCAGGTAGATAATAAAGATGGTGGGAGAGATTGGGTCTCCTTGTCTGGATCCTTTCTCTTGCTTAAACCAGTCTCCGAGATCATTATCAATGGGCACTGCTGCTTTTGAATCACAGTAAATGTTTTAAGCATCAAGGATCAACGCCATAAGATTTTAAAACGGCCCAAATGGTTTGGTGGTCGATGGTATCAAAAGTTTTCTGAAAGTCGATAAAGCAATTATAAATTGGTAGGTTCTTTTCCATGGCTTTCTCTGTGACCAGTCTAAGGATTACTATTTGTTGCACTGTGCTTCGGTCTTTTCTGAAGCCAGCTTGTTCCTCCGCTAGGAATGATTCAAGCTTGGCTTGTAGTCTTGTTAAGATAATCAGAAGTAGAATTTTGCACATATGGTTGATGAGTGAAACCGTTCAATAGTTGCTGCACTTGCTTTGATTGCCTTTCTTCGGGATGGTAACCACAATCGCTTTAGTCCATTCATCTGGTATGTTTTCTTTCTCCCATGCCAGGTTGCAAAGTTGGTGGATGTGTTTCGCGAGAGTGTCTCCACCCGCTTGGATGATTTCCCCTGGGATGTCATCAGTGCCTGGGCTTTTGTTGGGCTTCAGGCATTTGATTGCATAGCGGACTTCATCTAGGAGAATCCTGTCATCGTGTTCTTCTATGCTGGGGGGGATAGCTTCAAGTTCACTTGCACGAGATCTGTCTGTTAGGTTGGATTCGTAGAGAGATTTACAGTAAGAGGTCCAACGTTGGAGTACCTCTTCTCTGGTTGACAGCATGTTGCCATTCTCGTCTTGTACGGTCATCAGCTTCAGTTGCCATTTCCTGTATAGGTCTTTGATGAGTTTGTAGGTGGACTTGCTGCGTTTTTCCTCAGCGCTTTGTTCGATCAGCTTGTACTGAGCTTTAAGCCAGTTTTCCTTGTCTCTTCTGGCTGAGCTTCTCACTAGGTTGCAGATTCTTCTGTATTCATTGTGTTTGTCTGTAGACTGGGTTCTACAATTTTTAAGTTATCTTTTCCTGTCTGCCAGGGCAAGGGTCTCCTTGGAGATCCAAGCCTTTCTGGGTTTTTGGGTCTTGGGTAGAACTTCTTCAATAGTGTTTTTCAGGGATTTGTAGATGTTAGAGCTGTATTCTTCTATATCATCTGGTGGATAAGTGTGGTTGTTAAGTCTCTCTTTCAACTTGTGTTCGAATGTAGTGCGTATGGTGGTATTGTTCAGTGCTTCCACATCCCTTTTTATCTTGGTGTGGTGTTTGTTGATGCGTTTGAGTCTAGTTCTGAATTTGCACATAACTAGGCTGTGATGAGAGTCTATGTCGTAGTGCCTTGGTAAGTTCTGCAGTTTCTGATAGAGGTTTGCCATCTCCTGTCGATTAGGATCATATCAATCATTTAATGGTGGGTTCCTGCGAGTGATGTCCATGTCCATTTTCTTGTATCTTTCTGCTGGAAATGTGTGTTGCTGATCCAGAGTTTGTGCTTAAGAGCAAATTCGAGGAGATTCAGTCCTCTCTCATTTCAATCGCCATATCCGTGTTTCCCCATAGCATTTTCGAATCCTGTGTTGTCATTGCCTATCTTTGCATTCCAATTACCGGAGATGATGTGGATGTCTTTTGTAGGTGAGTTTGTGAGAACTGTATCAAGTTGTTTGTAGAACTGATTGATTTCTCGATCGTCGCAGTCGGCAGTAGGAGCATAGATCTGGATGACGGTGATGTTGAGCGGTTTGCCACTGAATCTGGCCATAATGATGTGGGGGCTGATTGGGTTTTAGCCGATGAGAGCAGTGCGGGCTCTTTTGCTTAGGAGGAAGCCAACGCCTCTTCTTTGTGTTTTTGTTTCTCCTGACCAGATGATGCTTCCATCTTCTGTCTCGCTACTGCCAACCCAGTGAGTTTCGGAAAGTCCTAGGATGTCGCATTCATAAGGTTTTATCTCTTCTTTGAGCAATTCTACTTTTCCATCTCGTTAAGCGTTCAGATATTCCAAGTTCCAATCTTGAGGAGGTCCTTGGTAGTTTTGATAGAGTTTGTTCCAGAAGCATACTTGTCGATCCAACCCTGGTTCCTCAGTTGGGTACGCAGACCTTGTTTGACCGGGCGATGTCCGAGCTGGCATGGGATATGTGTATTTTGCATTGCCATGATTGTTCATTCGTTTTGGGTTTTACGGCCAAGGTATCTGCACCCCTTGGCCAACCTACCTCTTTTTGCAACTGGGCTTAGGACCGGCTTAGACAGGTTTTACATCATATAGATAATATGATGTAAAACGCTTTGAGTGCCTTGAAGGTGGAAAAGCGCTATATAAAAATGTGACCATTTATCATTGTACCATGTATTCAGCTGTTTGTCTTGCCAGAATACATGAAAAAACATGCTCTCTTCAGCAGTCACCTCTCCACAGATCAGACCTGAAACTTGGTGGTATCACCTGCTTGTTTCCATGGAGACAAGCAGCAGAATTTTAATGCTACACTGATGAACATTTCAGGCAAAGAAAAAACAAGCAAGCAGGTATTTAGTCATTAAATTCCACTACAAGTATACTGAAACAGGATTAAAGATTAAACAAGGATGAAGCAAAAACTATATTATGCAAGCACTAAACTACAAACAAGAACTTAACTAAGAGCAATATTAGTTTAGACATTATACCTGACTGATTCATTTAAATTGTACAGCTGTTTTATTTTGCATTTGAACATTCAAACAGTTAATATTTAAACATGTGAGCAAAAACACCACTCACACAGAGATTGCCCTTTAAGAAATTACTGTAGAAATGAAAAATGCTAAAGCGAAAAAGGTTGTCCTTGGATGAGCGCGTTATGTAAGAGGCTTTTCTATGGAGAAACAGCATAACAAATGAACAGAACCTTGTGGGTTGTTAAGTCAAAACTGTGAAATCACCAAGGTCTACACTGGACAATTGTTTATTTGTTTAGGTCAGAGTTTGCATGGCCTTTTCCAATTCACACTGCTGCACACTCATCTAAGACATAATTCTTAACCCTGGGCTTGGCTGGGGGCAGAAGAAATAGTTAAAATAACGCTTTTGTCTTTTTTTTAACTCTTCTTTTTATTTCCATCTTTGTTTGTTGTTTAGTATATTTTCCTGTTTATTTGTATGCCTTAAAAACGATTCAAGATGTATTTAGTTTCTATTTAATATGCTACCTTTCATAACATAAAATGGAATTGCTTTTGTTACTGAGCTTCATGTCCTAATGGGTTTTAAGAGCTTTGTGTAAAAAAAAAAAATCGTAAAAAGGTCTGTGTGCTTTTGATCTCATTGGTTGGCTCCTGATTACAGATAGTGCATTTGTGTAAAATAATATGTGCTACCAGACCACATGGGAAAGAGCATGTTCTGTTTTCATGTGGGATTTATAGTAGCACATATGTGGAGTAGTTTAATATTTGGCAAGTACTGGCACAATAGTCCATGATTTCAATCTGTTAAAGCTGGAGATATAAGACCAATGAATTGATAGATATTACTTTTCAATTACTATTTAATTTAGCTTTACTCAAAAACCTTCTGATAGTGTATGTATGTAGACAGGAGGTGATCCCACCACTGGTAAGATTCTCCTTTGGTTTCTACATTAAAATGTCCTAAATTATTTAGATTTCACAAAGGAAAATTGGATCAAGGAAGTGATTTTCTATAATGGTGGAATAGAGCTACAGGTTTTAGTAGTCAACGTTTTAGATTAGTCAGTTTGTCAAATGATCTATTGATGAGATTTAGGCACATTTTTAACCAAATAGAGGCCGAAATATAGTGACTCAAAGTTTCTAGCTAGAGAATATTTACAAGTGAAGAGTGTTATTAACAAATATCAAAATACTATAATGATTATTTTAATAGCCGGCAATCATTTTGATCGTTGCAGCATATTGTTGATTAATGGTTGAGACAAGTCCACAAAGTCCTTTTGGCCTTTGGGTTTATCCACAATTTAAAATCTGACAGAAAAGTTGGGACATCAGCAACACACAACAATTGACAATTGTGCCACTTTACTTGTCACATATTCAGTTGCTTTGCTCCATGTTTAACCTTGACTCCATATTGTCTTTTGCAGCTCAGATGGTCATAATCAATAACCAATTAACCATCAAATTTTTCTGTTCTCATGTCTCAATATATAATTCAGTAGTTATGAATTAATGTGCAATCATTTTCATCTAACCTGCTGTACTGTGGTTAACACTGTGCTCTGTGTTTTGTGTTGTGCTTGTGCTTGGCGTGGTCATGTGACTTCATGCGTGCGTGTGTGTGTCCAGAGAGGGGAAGATGGTTGTCCTGTCTCTAGCAATCGGTCTGGCTGAGCAGGACGACTTTGCCAACCTCCCGGATCTACAAGAAGCACCAGCCAACAAAGAAAATGAAACCACACCAGAAAAGAGGTAGAAAATAACATAAACAATTTTGCAAAAACAACAATGTTCTTTTAATGTAAATTTGAATTTCTTTTCTGCATGATTGTAAGTTTGTTCATTATCTCTACTGAGGGTCTTTAGAGCGTTTACATGTTGGCGTTCTTGACACTTTGTTGGTGCATGCTGTTTTTTCTTAAAAACAAGGCTTTTTTGGTTTCATTGGTTGTGTATTGATCTCATTAACATGCGCACAACCTGCTGCTTTTGAATTGGAGTCCCCATATTTATTGTCAAACATTCTGTTTCTATAACATTGCTACACAATTACCTATGGCACTGTAGCTGTAGCAATGAAATGTATTACCAAGTTTTTTTTAACCATTTCTTTTTTTCAATTTAAAACTTTATTAAATAACCCTGCTAAAATACAGATGTTCTGGAATAACTACAAAAACGTATCTTTTCTTATCTATTCTTACAATATGAAACTACTCTGGTTGAGGGTTCATCACTTGCTTGTTGTTTCTTTTCCTGAAATGTTCCACTATAAGGAATTAAAAATTATCTAGCTCCATGGAGACAAGTCAGTCTTGCCACAAGATCAAGTTACAGGTCATATTGTGGAACATTTCCAGGAAATCATGCATTAACATTTGTCAAGCAGTTGCAAGACCCACCAGAAGTTCCCTTATACACTTAAAAAAAATAATACATTCGCTGCATTACTACGATATTCAGGTTCTTCCTCTCTGAAAATAGGTTAATCTAGATGTAGGATTTTCATTGATATCAGATATTTCCCACTGTGTGTTAAAATAAAATAGTCCAAAGCTATACTTACACTATTCCCACTTTTGTCACAGAGAAGGCACAATTGTTGCTGCTCAGACATGCTTGGACACAGCACAGATTGCCTTCAGAGTGAGAGCCTCTCAGTTCAATGGAACATCTCTAGGCTCCAGTGTTTTCATAAATCTCTAAGTGATGAAGGCTTAACCCACTATCTCAACACGAAAAGACCGAGCATAAACCTGGCTCTGTCATCCGTAACCCTACCAAGATATTTGGTACCAGAATGTCTGATTTAAGTTTTCAAAGCCTCTTTGCTGAGTGTTGTTCAAACTGGGTCATACTGTATATCTGGATCTTTGGCTGATGAAAAGGAAGAGAATGTTGAAAAAACTTTATAATTTTTGTGGTACAAATGTGATATTAGAATGTAACTAATGTAATATTAGCTATGTAACTATACAATTTTGAATGTATCTGGTACAAAACATCAGTATTTATGGTGGTTAATGATGCACTATATAACTTAATGTGGAGGTTGTGCTACTTGCTTGTCTCCATGGAGATGTTATTTCTCTGAAATGTTCCACAGTAGGGCATTAAGCATATCTCCGTTGCATTTGTTCAATTACAGGTGTTTTATAGCTCAATATACCTTTAAAACATGAATTATTACCATGTGCAGACTTATTTGTCCATAGATATGACTATTAGCCTATTTCCATTGTGATTACCAAGTTTATTTCATACTGTGTAATAATCAAGACAAAACAGTTATATCTCCATGGAGACAAGCAGGTGGAGGACCCACCACAAGAAAAGTTACACAGTGCGCCTTTACATTTGACTTCATTTTTAGCAAGAATGCATAATATACTCTTCGAAATTACAAGTAAGCACTATTATTGCATAGCTTACGTCTTTTAGTTCAATAGCAATTTAAGTCCTATTATGCAAAATCAACTTTTAATCATGTTATAGTAGTTTCCTCTTCTCCTGCACCCAAGTGAAGTTGTATTTGGAGTGACTCATGGATGTTTAAGTATGTATTCAAGACGTCATTGCTCCTTTCATCCTCCATTTTCACTGGCACTAGTATACGCCCACTGCTCTGTGTATACTTGTATATTCACTGAAAGGGTACATAACCCAGCACTTTAATGTATTGGTACTTTGCAGTGACATTATGATGGGGGTGTTCTACATGTAGGCACACAAGGCACACATCAGCAAACACTGACAAAGTTTTTAAATTGTCTTATTGTATTGTCTGTGATCATTATAAGTGTCCATGGTTTTGTTTAGGTGTTTCAAAAAAAAAGGAAAGAGTGACTAACTTTTATGTGTGAGAAACTTGTTTAACAGCACAAATTAGCTCTTCTTTTGTAGTTCCAGCTGCCAGTTCTTCATGGCCAGATTGGATTAAAATAAAGATCAGATTAAATTCTAATTTGAGCAGATTGAGTAGTACCTACAGTTAGCATCACACACAGGGAATGTTAGTGTTTAACTAATTTATTAGGCCACCTGTCATGAAAACAAGAAAACATAAGTAGTTGTAGCATAAGTAGTAGAAGTTGTTTCAAATTACCGGTAATAATTTCATTGTTATTTATTAAGAAAATGACCAATGATGCATTTTTATGTAGTTTTGCAGTCTCTTTTGTTATTGAGTTGCAAATAGTTTCTAGCTGTCTCCAGAGACTTGCTTTGGATGAGACTTTGTGTCATTTTTGGAAAACATTAAACTTAAATATTTATAGATAGCAACAATAGTTATATTTTAACATTAAAGATATCCATCCATCCATCCATCCATCCATCTTCTCCCGCTTAATCCGGCTGGGTCGCGGGGGCAGCTTGCTGCCCAATCCTCATAGCACCTGACCCCCTATGAACCCCTCTGCAGGTGGTGAGCCCACAATATTAAAGATATTGTTTTGATAAAAAGATCTTGCATATACTGGCGAATTAACCATTATAGAAACATAAAAAGATAATATTTTGGTAAACAGAAATACTGTTAAATCATGGCAGCAGTGGCAAACACCTTATACTGTGTGGTGGTCTAATAAATGTGTTAAGCATTGTAAGTCTAATGTATTTCTTTCTATTCCGCTGGGGGTCGTTCGGGGTCAGTAGTACCAGTCTTCACCTCACGTTCCCCCACATTATGCTTTTGCCCATAACTGTCTGGAGCTGTGTCAAGCACCTATAACTCTAATCAAAGGGAGGCGGCATCTACCCTGTGCCCATCCGGAGAGGCAAAGTGGGCCAAGTTGTCTAGTGTCCTTCCACAGCTAATAACAACCCTCTGTCATCATCTCTGTCGCTCTCATTGCTGTAGTTACGCTTGCAGAGCGCTCCGCCTGGCCCCCGCGTGCTGCCGGCTGTTTTCTCACAGTCCAGTCAACTGCAAAGTATGGGACCACATCATGCTGCTAGGAATATATGTGACAAGACAAGACACTGTCACACACTGGACTAACAGTGAGGAGCAGAGTAGAGGAGAAAAACCTTCAACTCTCTGCTTTCTAGAGAAATATGGGGGAGGATACAGATAGAAACTGACATCTCTGCGGATTTGTTTATTGATTTTGTTCAAGTTGTCGTGGTAAAAATGGTGCTAGTATTAGTAGTACTAATGTGTGTTTAGTAATATGTCCCAGTAATAATTTTTGTCATTTGCATTTCACCAATCTTTTGGCATGATGCTTCTGGTTGCCCTTTTCCAGATCATGACCCAAGTACTAAGCTGAATCAGCAGCTAAACAAATGCGGCAGTTGTCCAGAGACAAAACTTAGTAAAAACATTATAAAAAGTACACAAAATTGGTAAAATGTTGTGTAAATATTAATTCATTTAGAATATTTCATATATTCATCTAGAATATTTCATATATTATCTGTATAAATAGTTTTATTTTCTATAGTAGATGTCATAGCATTAGTAGTAGTAGTAGTAGTAGTAGTAGTAGTAGTAGTAGTAGTAGTAGTAGTAGTAGTAGTAGTAGAAAAAGGTGGGAGGTCCTTCCTGACTCCTTAAATAAGTTCAAACTGGAGAACAATGGGAGAAGCTAAAAATAGCACAGTGTTTTGGGAGTTTTATAATGAAATCAACAGCATGTATTCAAAACATTTCCTCCAATAGTGAAGAAAAAACAGGATTAAATCAAACCCTTTGTGCATTGTGCGAGTGGTGAGATCCATAATTTAATACGAGTTTCATGACTGTGTATGTAGTGTTTTGATCATTTGTCAAGATCAGTTTTAAGTCAAGGGAAATAGAAAGTGGTATTGCAAAAACACACTCAGGGCATTGGGTCCCAAAGCTGATGTGTTATTGTGCACATATTTGTTGAAGAAAAGCTTGTTTCTAAAACAATTTAAGAACATCAAGTTATCCATTGTAAGAATATGTAATGAAAAGTACTGTTATTTTATTACTGTAATATTACATTTTTTTTGTATCCTCCAAGTTTATCCTCCATGGCATCAGGTAGGGCATCTGATGTAGAAATTAAGTCACTAAAACTATAAAACTGTAAACTATATTTAAGGGTCAACTGAGCTGACTTTTATTTCAAAGACTAAGAATAAAACAAATTAAAATGATTATACTTTGCAAATGTAAAAGTAAAGGAACACTACCTATTTATTTACTAATATATTTTTGTTTTAGTGTCAAGGAGGGGCCTCTGGTATAGCAGTTATCTTGACAATATCTCTTTTATTACACAAAATGGACTTTAGTGAGCATTCAGCCATGTGCTAATGCTGTTACCTCATCATGTTTTGTTTCATTCACACATGTTTGAGTGATCCTGGTTAATCTGTCAACATCTCCAAAGCTCAAAGTGCTCTTTTCCACATGTGATGTCACTAAGCGCTAGTTTTCAACTTAACAGCTACCCTTTTACCTATTGTTCAGGAGAGACTGGAAATTCCAGGGCTGAAATTATCCAAATGATTTTACTGAAGGTGTATGGAGTTTAAAAACACAGCAGAGAAATAACAAAATAGAAATTCAGGTATGTTTTGATGCGGAAACATTCTACAACACAAAATAGCCCTTCAAACACACTGACAATCATATGATTTGTTGTGGTGACCCTAAAGGGGAAGGGTCAAAATGAATGGCCTTATAAGCTCAACAGCAGTTTGTATGTATTTTATGTATAACTGATCTTTCGTAGTAAGATTCCTAGTGTATTGAAAGTTGAGAACAGACTGTGATAGTGATCTACTTTATATCTGTCAATCACTGTAGTGTTGTAGCTGCAGGCCTAGTTCATATGCTGACAGCAGTAATCGCATCTGCAGATAGTCAACACTACAGTACACCCCATCAGTGTAAACAGATCATTATCACCAGCACTGTTGGTCGTATCTATGTTTAATGTAATCTGTGAATAGGGCATACAACTGGAGTGCTTGTCTGGCAAAGCTGTCTTGTCTCAACATATTACTTTCAACAACAGTACATTGTTATTATTATTATTATTATTATTATTATTATTATTATTATTATTATTATTATTATTATTATTATTATTATTATTATTATTATTATTATTATTACAAGCATCACATCATAGCTGAAAATTGCTATATTGCACTGCATATCCTTGACCCCTTTTTAGCAGTTTTAGGTAGAGTTGGGTAACTTTGACATTGTTTTGATACTGATAACAATACCTGTTTTTTTTTTTTTAATATAAGCAATCCTGTATAAAATCTTAAAATATGAATAATAATGTTCTAAGTAGGGGTGGGACTTGATTTTTAAAAAATCGAATTAATTAATTACAGGCTTTGTAATTAATTAATCTCAATTAATCGCATAACAATAAGAAGCCCCCAAAAGAAACATTTATTTTATGTATATGAATTTCTTCCTGAAGCCTGTCATGTGTTTGACTTTGTACTCTCTTGTTTGTACTCGGACCAGAACTGCTACAACAGCTCCAGCAGTTTCTGTGCTCGCTGTCACATGTTTTGCATTTAAATGGTATCATAGGGTTGAGGTGCTTCTGTGATTTGGCATTAAACAACCCCTTAGTCAATACTTTCATCAAGTAGTTTTTTGAGTAGAAATTTACCGTCCAGCAGACCCAGAGCTCTTTCATGCGCTGTTATTGTTGTAGTGGGAACTGTGTGCATCAGTGTAATTGACGTGGTGCACTAACAAACAGTCTGCATTGTTTGGCATGCAAACTGCGATAAAATGCATTAATAATTTTCATGCATTAATTTCTGTGTAATTAATTCATCCTAATTAACACGTTAATATCCCACCCCTAGTTCTAAGACAAGAATATTTATTTTGGGGGACAAAAGTAGTTTCTATAATGTGCTGTGATTGCTTGTAAATTTCATTGCTGTCTCAAATTGCTATCTGAGAGGGGAATACTAGTTCCCAGTAGAACTGCTAATGGTACCCAGCCTTAGTTTGAACTCTTCTCAGGTTCTCAGGATCTTGTTGTCTAGCAAATTATCTCAAATTGTTCTCTTTCTTCTTTTTGCTCTTTTTCTTGCTTATTGCTAACATGTCAGCGTTGAAATGCTATGCTAATTACGTCTCTTCGCTAAGGAGATCATTATGGCGTATAGAAAGTTGATTTTCTCTCTAGCTTTTTGCATGACATTGTTTGTGACTTGACTAAGTGAGTTGTCCTCCAGTGTTGACTTTGACATTATGTAAGTGGTTTGGGGGCACTGTGCTGGACCAGCCAAGGGCCTGTGGTGGAGCGGACGTAATCACCCACCTGCAGATAACTACCACAAGGGCTCCTAGGTGTTTTGTGTTGTTATTATCATCTCAGAAAGCTGCTGTTGCCTTGTTGAGCTGAATCTTAATAAGCTTGGAGAGTGGGCACACACAAACACACACATGCATACACACATATGCAAACTAAACATAAATAATCCAAAAGATCTTATTTGGCCCCAGACATTTGAGTATGGGGTGCATAAAGGCTGTAATGTCTTGGAAGTGGAGCATATAAAAGGCCATTTTCATTTAGAGGTATTTTAGATGAGGGAGATGCTAAAAGATACATTCGAAGCATTTTCAAACATCTGAAATTAGCAAATGATACGTTTTGAGTGCTGAAATAGTGTACTGAAAAAGATGCACAGAAGAATTTCACAGTAAATGGTCTGTAATAATTTCACATCTATCGAGACTGAAGTGTCCTAAACCATAACAGACATTGAACGGTGATATCCTTTTAGACAGCCACTGTGTCCTGAAGGCCACCTGACCTGAAGGCTACACCAGGATGTGTGCAGAATACAAAGCAGCTTTTCAACTTTCAAAACAAACACACAGAAGTAAAGGTGCTATATATAAGGACTGTAATATTAAGGCACAGTTTCAAGAATTGTGAAAGCTAGTTTAGATTAAAAAATGTATTCATTACATATAATTAATAATACATTTACAAATAATGGGTATTATTGTTTGCTGTATGGTGTTCTTAAAGGGTCCTCATTAAAAATGTACCTGAGTTGTGTTTCATTTCATTCACACGTCTAACACAAAACACTTGCATATTTATGGTCATAAAGAAAACACTCTGTTCCACCTTGTGATGCCGTGTGGCGATACAGGAAGTGCTTCACTGTGTTTTTAAATGCAACTCAAAATAAACTCAAAAACTCAATCCACCTATAATCATTTGGATAATTTCACACCTGGAATTGCTCATCTCTATTAAACAAAAGGTAAAAGGTACCTGTTAACTACCACTCCATGATGTCACAAGGTGGAACAAGACATGTGAGCTTTAGAGATGACTAATAAAGGATTATTCAAACATGTGTGAATGAAACAAAACACAACTCCAGGTTCTGTTTTTGTTCATTTAACATAACATTCTAACATGTCTTAAAGCTCCCAAGGGTCAATTTTGTATAGTACACGATCTTTAGGTGTGTACAATTTGCTACAAAATAATCAAAATACTACAAAATACTATTCAATTTCACCTTTTAAAAATATGAAACCATTCCTAGTACCCCCTGATACGTGCTGGCTTAGCTGCAGGGGTCTCCGTACCTCTGGTTGGGAAACACTGCTTGCTTTGTTGGCTCAGAAGTGCATTGTTTAGTTGAGTTCAGACACAATAGTTTACAGTAGCTCTAGGTTAGGCCCTAAACATTTCATAGATTACCAAATTTCAAATACCACATTTATAACCTTTAGATATTGGTAACTGGGTAACGCTGTTGCACACCGCTGCACAGGCTTTAATATGGTCTGAGTGACATCGATTTTTCACATTCTTTGAAACCGGCGGCAGAACAAAATAAAGCAGTGTCTAACAAGATTCAGGCTGCAGGGCAAGAGCAGAAATCTTATAGGAGCAATATGAATCTCCCGCACAGTCTTTGTATACAGTTATAAAAGAGATAGACAGATGCCTCTCAACTCATCCTTACATTTGATAAAGCTGCCTCTCATAGCTGTCAAACTGCCTGGTGGTTTCTACAGAAATCAAAGCTATAATCTCAGCAGGGACACCCCAATGCTCTTCCCGCCTGGTCACACAATATCAGAATTGTATAGTAATAATCAGGCAGGAAGTTGTATCAGCTGGCATATCCGGAGCTTTCACTGGTGCGTCTGAGCCAGCAATCACAGTGAGTCAAGCCCCCTAATGAATCTTTGGGCCCCAGCCACTGCCGGTCCCCATGGCAGCCTGCTCCTCCATCCAGACCCAGGAGGAGGACATGATTGGAAAGAAGAAAGTGATGTAGGTCAGCACAAATGAGGCATCTTTTTTAAAAAAAAAGCTTGTCAGATACATGTGGAGAGCCCATTCAACATTTCTATAGTCGCCGCTGGGACTCCGAAGCAGGGAGTTGATTTGGGAAAGGCCGACAAGGGACAGAAGAGCAGAGCTGACACTGAATATGATCACATTTATTCTTTCCTTTTCTTACAGTTTGTACCATTTAGGATCACAGCCCATACCTGGTGTCTGTGACCTGTGGTTTTAGAGCTACAGTGCGTTTGAGGGCTGTTCTCCTTCTAGTAAAATATATAGTTTACCGGTAGTAATGTGCTCTAGTTCTGGATTCAATCCTGGTCATGAGTTTCAGCTTCTTGTTGCAACATTTTGAAGACTATTCATAAGAGATACATATTTTTTTTAGATTTAGACCAACTTTATCGATCCACAATGGATCTCTCAGAGCTATATACAGTACAAGAGGGCGTAAGGAGAAACTATAGCAACTAATCTTAATTTTGCATCATTCTGAAAACCATGGATAGACCTGATTTCCCTCTGTCTGTGTGTTAAGCTCTAATTCAGGTCCTAGTTTGGTCCTGTTTCAGTCGTCACATTCCCAGCAAACATACAATAATTCAACCTAAATTGGCTGTGGCTCTTTACAGATAAGATGTTTGCAGGAATCGACTGTTTAGATCCAAAAGTTTCACTCATTTTAGAAACAGCTGCATGCTTCAGTATGCGCAATAACCTGCCTGTCATACATTATGAAGACACAGCTGTTGACAAATTTAGACAGTAGAGTGATTATAATTCATATATTCTTCTCCTGCCTTGAAATAAACATGACTTTGGCCAATCTCAGGATCTATGGTGGAAAGTGTACACATGAATATACAGTATACAGTCTCTCATTGAGTCTCCAGGTGCTGTTTATAGTCTCTACTTCACCTAAATTAACCCCCAAATCTGTCAAGTGTCCTGAGTCATAACAGACAGATAAGGACTCTCACTGTAAGGTCATATCCTGCTATCTCTCTGCAGCCACTGTGTCCTAAAGGCCACCTAACCTCAAGGCCAAACCGTGCTGTGACCAGAATAATAATAAAAACATCTCAAATATCCAACAGAAAAATTGCTGCAAAAAATCAGATCATTGAAATTATGTTTAATTTTATTTACTTAATTATTTTTTTTGCAATATTTGATTAGTTTGTTGGGACCAGCAACAGAGTTCACCCCAGTGTTTGAGTCTGGCTCTGGGGACCTCAGTAGAAGCTGGTTGTTTGACCCTTAGGCCTTGTTTGAGCTGTGGACAGACAGGAGTTCAGTCAAATAGGGAGGTGCAAGACCGACAAGAGCTTTCAAAATAAATTATAACATTTTAAAATCAATTTTAAAAGAAACTGGAAACTAATGGGGAGATAAAAGGACTGGGGTGATGATGTGGGTGTATTGGTTAAATAAATAAAATAATACATTTAAGGATAGCACATAGAAAATTCCATCCACTCACATGCTTCTAAGGGTGATACTAAATTGGGTTCAAGTGACATCTTGGACAATTATACTTATTCAAACATGTAAATATGCAAATTACCCACATTTGTAGACAAAATCAAACCAGTTTTAGTTATGGCAAATGAGTATACTAAATGCTCAATGACTTAATTTCACAGGCTCATTTTCAAAACGCTAGTCGGATCGGCACCAACTGAAACTCAAGCTTGGCCAGAGGAAGTCCATTCAAAGAGCTTGCCCCAGTCGGACACTGTAGATGCCTCCATTAGTCGTATTAGCTTTGTGTGGAGAGGACCGGTCATTTGTTCCGTTGATGGTGAGCGTGGAGTGGGCTGACATGTTAGCCTGAACCTCATCCATCACAGGATATGGGACCTATATTGTGTTTTGTACTCCTCCATAAGGTTGGTTTTATATATGATCAGAACAGTATGTTTATAGGATATAGGGCAGAGGGCTTGTTTGTGACCTTGCTACTAAAGCTGCAGATATTTAGGCATTATAATATTCTCTGAAAACAACCTCTATCTTCTGTGATTGCTGTAGTTTAGACATCAATAAACAAAGTGATTCTTAATTAGTTAATATTTCTGAAGGCGTATTTTAAAATTTGCATTTTGAGCTAAATTTTGCTTATTTGAAGAATGCAAGTCATATCAAAATTACAACTTTGGGTGGTCAACAAAAATCAGTGCACATATATTATTTGGTATTGAGACCAGTCATTTGTAAGTAAGCATCAATATGGAGCAAATAGTTATTTTACTGTTTTACTAATTGTGGTATTGAAATCCTTATTGAGTATCAAGCTGATTCATAAGTACCATTTGAATTTTTGCATTGTCAACATTAATCACAGTACTAGCCTGAAACATTGCAATCAGAATCGATCAAACCTACAGCTAACCCTCTTCCAAAATATTTCAACCCATCTAGTTTTCCATCAGCCCTTCTCTTCCCCCTCCTCCCTCTCTTTCTCCAATCCCACATCAATTTCCTCTCACGGCTCGACACCTCTGAACCCCTCATTTGGCTTGGTCTCTTCATCTGTTCTCCATTCTCGTGCACCTCTGCCTCCTGCCTTATTTTGCCCTCACTGTTTATTTAATTGCATGTAGTAAAGCTGTTTTCCCAGTTTATTCACCCAGTCCACTCATCTTGGGGGTGGTTGGAGGCATACAGTGATTGAATGACGCCACAGTGCCTCTGTCAGTGTAAACAGCTCAGCTGCACAGACAGATCAGTCAGCTCTGCTGAATGTAAGAAAAGCAATAAGATTTCCCAATGGACCATTTTATGTATCATCCTGCACCATGTAAGCTCAACACACCCACAGGAAGCATTACTTTTCCACCATACCAAAACATATTCATAATATAAATTGTGAGCATTATTCAAGCAAGGGTGAAAGTGGTTATTTCTGATGGGTATAGATAGGAAAACTTAGCTTTCCTTTGCATCAGTTTCATAAAAAATGCGCTGCACCCCTATGCTGCACTGGTGCAACCTGTATATGTGTAGCCTTGAATTAGACAAAATAATAAAACATAAACCAATAATAATGTGCCTTTGAGTGTCTGCAGCCCCATACCACCATTGCATTCGTATATATTGAAGTGTCTTGCCTAAGGACACAGTGACAGTATGCATTTGTTCAAGTTGGAATAAAATTGAGCTATTGTTGCCTAAAGAAAATGCAATGATCACTGGCCCATTGTCATTGGAACAGTACATAATAAATTTTAAGTGCAAATCTTCAGTTACTTGCCTGTGATCCATAATGCACACTTCTTTAATACATTACAAAGATGTGACTGGTCGCCGGTGAATCTCCCCGTTTTCAAATGGGTGTGATTGACAGGTGGATTAGCCAATCAGAGACATACATGATCCATTTTTATTGGAAAAAAATAAATGAAAAAACATAACCGGCTGATGAAAACCATTCCAGATTTCTGCTGAATCAATGAGCAAAGCACTAAACTCTATTAATCTGAGCTGAGATACATTAGATTTCATTTGTAAATGATATGTGAGTGACCAGTGAGCTCCTTCGTTTCTCATACGTCACTGAAAAAAACAAATCATTACTTGTGACTGGGCTTGAGACGCAACAGAGGGTGCGGGGACCAGACTAACAATATACATAGAGAGATATCATTTTGGATTTGCCATTTAACAAAGTTATACATATCTTCAGGGATAAATGCTTTATACCTTGAGCCCCATTATACTACACTGGTAAATGTACTTCAACTTTATGTACTACATTGCTTATCTAACATAGTGATCAAATTGAAGTCTAGGTCAAAAACCATAATTACAAGATAAAAAGCAACAAAAGATACTATCATCAAAGGTGAAGTGAAACCATCCAATACTCCATTAGAACATTTATAAAGTAGTGGTTAATATTCAGATGTAGTCATAAATTGGACTTGAAAATGAAAGCGCTTTTAAAATAATATAAAATTAAGTGGCCATTTGATTGCTAATTGTGTGACTCAACCCCATTTTCCTGTTTGGTGTGTTTTGCATTGAAGTGTTCAGTTTTACTCACCGCAATCCGTACTTGTCATCAGCAATTACTCACATTATCTAAATTTACAAGCCTGCCAAACCAAGCTAATTTTCTTACTCTTTATTCAATCGTTTCCTAATCAACCTTAAATAGACTTTGTTGAAAGACAAAGCACTCGACATACAGGGGAGATAAAAGGTGTCCCCCATACAGCAATCCTGGGAGCATACAACCTGCTCTGTCCAGTTACACACAAGATGGCTCAGTTTAGATTGAGGGCACAGGGTCAGGAGTCATGGTTTTGAGTTTCACCTGCTTTGATCCAATCATGTTCTCCGGGGATGTTAGCCTCAACCTCATTCAGGAGTGCATGCGTGTGTTCATTTGGGTTTCCCTGTTATATGCTTGGAGACATTTTAAATCAGGAGGAACTAGAAGATCCTGGTAAAGGCTATTTCTGCCACTGCTGATGTTGGTTAGCACTAAAAAGGTAACGTTGTTGGAGGCATGTAATAGACCCAAAATGCGTCTGGGGTTTTAAATTAGCTGTGCTGGGAAGAAAAGACAAACTACTGGAATGGAGCAAGTAAATGTTAAAATTTCTTTGTGTAACTTTTTTGGTAAAGAGCTAATTTCTTGGGTTCATGGAAATTGGATTACTTTGTCTAGAATGATTCACATTATGGCTTAAACTCATTGAATCCAATCCAAACCACTTTATTCACGTATGTAGCACATTTTATAAATATGACTGTTTCCAATGTGCTCACATGTAACTCTTATCTGTCTTGCATTTATTCACTTGCAGGTGTTTGGCATGACCCACTTGTTTCCCTGGAGATAAATAAATTTAAAGCTATACTTTGGAACATTCCAGACAAAGCAATATCATCTCCATGGAGGTGGCTACAGAAACGTTACATTACGCCTTTAAGTTAAATTGGCAGGAGTCAATGTGTGATGAAAGTGGTTTTGTTAGAAAGTAATACAAGTGATGCAAAACCAAGAAATCACTGCAAACTGGGTGCATGGCATTTGCTTTGTGCATTGAAATCGAAACGTCAACATTTCACAGCGCAACTAGATAGACTGTGACGTGGCATCTAACAGACTGACAAATTATTCATTGTTTAATAATAATAATAATAATACATCAGTTTTATATAGCGCTTTTCTGGACACTCAAAGACACTACAGAGCATTATTCATTCACTCCATACTCGGTGGTAAGCTACTATTGTAGCCACAGCTGCCCTGGGGCAGACTGACGGCAGCTAGGCTGCCAATCTGCACCATCGGCCCCTTCGACCACCACCATCACTCATGCACACACCATTTTCATACTAGTCAGTGTGGGTGATGTGCCTTGCCTAAGGACACAACGACAGTTTTTGTGACTGGCGCCCCCCTGTGGCACCTGGAATTCCCAGTGGTCTCCCATCCAAGTACTAACCAGGCCAGGCCCTGCTTAGCTTCAGAGATCTGACGGGATCAGGCTTTAACAAGCCAGTATGGCCATAAGTTTATATTGCATCAATGTGTAATATGAGTTGAAAAGTTTTGAAAGAGGTTTCCTAGTTGAAGTCTTGGTCTTGGCACTATTTTTTAAAAATTGCAGGGAGGGCCACTGTCTTGAGCCCATGCTTCTTGCTCCCATTGCGTGTATATGTATATCATGTCAGGGTACTTTCCTTTCTCCTTTCACCTCTTTATAAACCTGCACTGAGTGGGTAAAGTTCCGAGGTGATTTCTGCAGACTCAGGTCGGAGCGTGAGGCAGTACAGAAGTTCTGAGGTGCATTTCAAAGCCTTTGTAAATGCTCGGTTCCTTTAGCCTGTGGGCTGACTGCTACTTTGAATGTGCTTCACTCACTGCAGCTTCATGATATTTTTTAGGCTCCTGTTACCATGGATACATCAGTTCTGTGTAAAATACAACCTGAGAGCGTTGCCATGGTTACAACCATCTCAAGGATGAATTATGTAACCCGTGTGTTATAGATACTCTGAGGGACAATGTAGACTTATCTGATGTACCAGTATGCCTTATATTTTTATATCATTGAAAGAAATTGTAATTGTGATTATCTGTAATTTATTCAATTAAGTGACATCTTTTAATGCAATTCTTTCAATGTGCATTTTTGCCTAAATATATCATGCATATCGTAGGTATCCTTGCTAGAATTGTATGTAGCCTTGCATAATTTTATACAGACAAATTGCACTTTATTACATCAGCAGTTAGGGGCCATGTGTGATTAAAGATTTATTTGAAATTCAATTAACTAAATGCAAAATTATGAATATGAATAACCTCTCCATCACCATCATTAAACCTTTCCCTTCAACCTTGTTCTTTTTTGTGACTAACAGATGCCCAATATTCAGTGGCTGTTGCATAAAGAAGCAGAGTTTTAAGGTCAGTGCAATAAAGAGGTAGTCAGAGCTGGAGTTAGTCATGTTTTATGACTGTGGCCCCGTGTCTGTTAGTTTGTGCGTGTCATTCAGGTGTAATACTTCTCTATATGCCTTTGAATGCTTGGTTGAGTCTTCATCAGAACCATGCCTATCGGGCTCGCTCATTGTCAACAGTGCTGATTTGGGGAGGCTGCGGTGGTCCGTTCAGGTGTGCCCCTCATGTCAGCAGGAGTTAATCTGAGAGGATGATGACGCACCCATGAAAGCTCCAATAATGACCTCAGAAACACTGGGGAATGTGGAATTACTTTGGTGGACCCTCATGCAGGTGGGCAACTAATGGACTTGAAACTACAGAGAGATCATGAGACTGAATATTATTTTTAGAAGGAAAAAGGCCAGTGAAAAAGACACCTGAACAATGTATTGTGATGTCTAGTGATCTAAGCTCATTTCTGTGCTGGCCTCAGTGTGGAGAGGCTGATTTCAGAACAATTTGCTGAATGTCTCTCACCATTCTTCACTTCTATTTTACACTTATATCTATTGTGGCATTTAAAGTACACAACCAGACCAAGACAATTAACAAGACAAAAAAGTTCTTGGCTAATTTGTTTAATTGAACAAAAAGAGTGAATAATGGATTAAGATCTAGACTTAGACACAGGTGTATTTATTATCTACAATAGTTTGGATGGCTAATGGTCCAGCTTGGTTGTTCTGCCAAACCTAGTTCAAGATCCGGCGATGTGTTCCCGGGCACTGCACTGTATTCTCCCACTGCTCCTGATGGATGACTGCCTTGAAGAATGGATCAAATGAGCCTTTCATCAAGAATTTCTCGTCACTGAAAAATGTGGTTAACTTTTAATACAGAAGCATTTCCTTTTCAGCTCATAGTGTATTTCATGCCAAGGTACACACTACACAGAGTTTTTCTGACAAGCAAATACAAACGTCTTTAACAAAGTGATACCAACTGAGTCTTGTAAATGTTATATAGTTTATTTTTTATTATAGGGAAGAATCTTCAGTGTTGTTTTTGTATTTGTGACACTTCACAGCTTATTTGCTAATGCTATTTTGCTGAATCTCATAATGCAAAACTAATAGATTCTTGTTGGGTTAGGAATAGCTCTAATCAACTTAGTGATAGTGATATTATAATATGTCTAGCACTGTAAACAAGCATTCAATCATTTTCAGCCTCACAGCCTTATTATAGGAACTGTGCTTGAGTTTTGTTGGGTGATTTATGACATGATTCACTGCAGCATACAGTACTACGTCTTATCCAGATGTGTATGGTGAAAGCAAAGGAAATGTCTTATGCAGTAAATGTACACAGACTGTCAAAGATCCCAGCCGTGTCCGTCCCGTGTGTTGGGAGTTGATTTAGTAGGCTTCGATGAGCTGTCACAGAGCCAGCCACTTCTACAAGTAAGCATTTATAGACTCTTTGGCTGGAGACCCATTTGACAGGCATATACCAGTACTTTATTATGGTTTCTATAGTCAGCTGTGAGACTTCCACATCCACAAAGCTAAAGCTACTGTAGTCAAGAGATGTAATCCAAATATGCATATTTAAGTTAAGGTTTGCTAACTCCAGGTCTCACATGAAAATCATTTATGACATTATTATGCTGAAGCGAATAACACAGATTAGACTTTAGTACCGACTTGACAGGTACTTAAAGTGTACTGCTGACTGTGTTAGAAGAAAGAAAATGAGCGATATTTTGAGTGAGTTGATGGCTTCCAGACTGGGACAAAGTATCTTTACTACCGAAAATGGATTTTCATGATCAATCAATGAAATGTCAATCATGAAAACTTACCTTTAAGACTACTTACCTTGTGTAAGTAATTAGTCTTTTCATTTTTCAATAATTTTATTTATTTTTATTCACCCATGCAATTTCAGTAATGCATTTAACAAAACACATGGGTGAATAAAAGCACAAAGAAGACCATGTCTTATACATGCCCCTTTTAACAAACAGAATGAGACCACTGAGATGGTCAGCCATCACTCATAACATAAGGTCTCTACTAGCTGTGATATGCATTCCTACTGCTATAGCATCACAACTGTACCCAAGCTGCGGCGTGGGTACAAACACATGAAAAACACATGAAAAACACATAACATCACAAACTTGTACAGACAAAAACTTAAAAATATAATGTATTTGTAAATCAGTGAACATTACAAATGTAATTAGTCAGGTTCTAATAATGTGTCTTTAGTAGCTACATAGTAGGCTCGATCTGACCTAATGTAGACTTTGACATTATGCACAATTTATGTGGAAATTGGCAAATACATATGCTTTCTTTCTAGCAGTACTATTCATGCAGAAATTGTGGTACTTTACTTTATACTGCTTTTCCTATCTAAACAAACCCGTATGCCCTATTGCACTCTATCCACAGTGAGTTAAAGTTTATCTTGCATAAATAATGAAAATGGCAGTAGCAGTTTGATGGACTGGAGCTTGTGGGAGTTGAGTCAGTGCTCCTGTCAGGTGCTGTTTGTGACCTACCTTGTGTTATGTAATTACTCCGAGGTAACACATTGTTCCCTTATGGGTTGGAGGTTAATATTAAAAGCTATAATTTCACCTTTATGTGAATATTGTACTTTGATGTGTGTGTCTTTTTATTGCCAGCATTGATATGCAATTTTGGTCCTATTTTCTGTACCCTTGCAACATGTCACTCAGCTTAGTTGGCCTGCTTTGGGAAATCCGAGGTTTTCCCAAATCTTATCTTTTATCTTTTGTTGTGTTTCCGACCCTTAGCCTGTCTGTATTTTCATCTTGATCTCTCACTTAGATACATGTTTGTTTATCTCTTCTTCGCTTCCTCTGTGAATCTATGTTGTTCCTTATTCTAATCCTCTGAGCCCTAACAAAGGCAAATCCTCTCACTCAATTTTGCACAACAGATAAACTTTTAGTGTTTTCTTTCTGGATCATCTTTCTCAAAATAATCTTTTATGATTTGTGTTTTACAGCTTATATGGAAGATATCTATCCACCTCACTGACTCTTTTTTGGTGTTATTAAACACAGTAAAGAGTATGATCTGTTTATATGCCTGGACTGTTATCTGCATTAGTAATGACAAAGGGTTAGGCATACTTTTTACTTCAGCCAAAACCCTTTTGGTTATGATCCAAATGGGGTTGTAGTCTATGTCCATGTAGTTGTAATGGTAGTTGTTTTAGTGCTGCAAATGATCAAATAAACTACTACTACTACTATTCATTGGTTCCTGCATAGAGTTGTTCTTTTGAACCGCATAACGATGGAGAGGAGAATCTTACATAATTCATATTCTGAGACAGTACAACATTGTATGCATTGTTTGACTGCATAAAAGTTGTAAATGTAGATGTATAAAGGGCATATCCCATCTTACAGAAGTCTACCTCCCAGAGTCTCTCAAGCTGTGCATCCACTCTTTTGCCATTCATTTGTGTCTGTGCAGTTAAGCCGTGTATGTTTACCATGTGTGTTTACCTATCTTACAGCAGACCAGGCAACAAACCCGGCAGCAGCCCCAGAGGTCAGACTCCAGATGAGGCCGGGCGTCGACAGGGTCAAGAGGGACACTCGTCAGGCAATGATCTCGCCAACTCAGTCACCAGCGACATGCTCATGGTAAGTCGCAAAGGGGAGGTTATATTAATATTTATTCCATTATTTGACTTTCTCACCCTTCACTTTGTTTTCCATAAACTACTTAAACAGATACAGGTAGCGCTTGTTTAAAGTGTTCTTTAGTTCTAAGGTGTCCTTAACCCAGTCCAAAGAGATATTTTCTTCTTCTTCTTCAAAAAAAGAAACAATTATACCTTCTTTTCTACTATTATGGTTGTTTTGAGTGATCACATTTTTGTGAGACAAATAGGCAAAACGCTATGCTTCTTTTTTAACCTTCAGGGTTATCATGTCGTAAAACATCTCTCATTTATACATCTTTATTTAGCATATACTTTACAACAAGTGCATTTCTTGACACAATCCTTTATCCTAGTGTGGGACTTGCACAGAGTACAGTACTGTATAAGAATGTATATGCAAGGACTGACATTACTAGTAGGTCTACTACAGAGAAATATCCAACTTGACATTCACAGTGTGACATTTAATTTCCTGAGCTCTACTGATGGATTTCACATTTTTGCCACAGAAGTATTCTGTTTGCTTTACAAAAATGTGGAGGGCCTTGAGAACTGCATGCCTACACTTTACAGTACCACTCAAGTGTTCCCTTCTACATTGCTTCTCCTCCTCACTTCACTTTCATTGCCCAAGAGGAGTGTCCTTACCACGGCTCTTATGACACCTGTGGGCCGGTGGCACCAGCAGCAGCCCCCTGTCCTGGAGACAGTGGGAGAGCTTATTCAACAGGCTTTGGTAATTAGCGGTAAGAGAACATGCCGTGCTGTGGGTGCTGTGCACGTACACAGGAGCAGAGATGTCTAAGAGGACTGTGTAATTATGTGGGCCTCATGGTGAGTCTGAGGATGGCACAGCGGTGGGGCTTAATGACTATACTCGTTCTGGGCAGCACTGCCAAAAGGCGGCTATATCTTACACAATCTTCCCTCTGAAACTAATAATACTTATCTTGCACATTCAAGCCTTTATAAAAGTAATGACAGGATATAGAGTAGACTGGAAAATGAAAAGTAGGTTATATGTAGTATTATTGAAATTACATTCATCAATTTAGTCCATATGATTATTCAACAATATGAAACTAACAATGAACCATTCTAAACATTTTTATTAGTAAAAATGTGTATTGTAAAGGTCTGATTACCACTATTCAAATAGAAATCTTCAGAGACTTGATAGATTGGACTATAACAGATTTGCAGAATGATAATTTATCCAAACTTTATTGATCCACAAAGGAAATGAACACAGTAAGTCATTGCAACATAATAATAAAGCACAAAACGAAATAGTAAGAAAGAGAAACATAACTTTAAAATAATTTAAGTAGAAAATATAACAACTTGTACATGTAAAATAAAATATAGTAATAACAATAAATTATAGGTGGACATACAGAAAATAATAATAGTTGTCCCAGAATGGAATGGAATATCAGTTGGCAGCAATTCAAATTTAAACAGACTGAAAAATATTACACTACAATTTACTAGTCACAAGCTGTTCTTGCTTACTATTATTATGATTATAGGCAATGCCAGTATAACAGAAATACAAATTCAACATTTTTGTGAGGTTTGACTAGAACACTGATGCCCTGTAGTGGAGTATACCGTCCTTCAGGGTCCGTAGGGGGCAAAGGTTTTGGGGGAGGTTCTTGCCTGGTCTTGCACTCTGACACCTCCTTCATTGTCTGTGATTCTCGCATAGGCAGGAGCTGCGCTGTACTGCCTGTCTCTTCACACTGCTCATTCTCCATGGGTTTTATGTGTTTTTTGTGTTTAAACAGGCATGGAAACTCTTCTCACCTGGCTTTGATTACCTGTATTTCAGACATTTTGTAATGGAATAAGAAGTGATGACATTAAGAAAAAGAGAACTGCAAAATATGGCTGGAAAGCAATTTGGTCTGGGCTGCATAATGAGATGTGATAGTTTTGAGCACGGGGAATGAGAGGAATTGGTCTGGACGTGGGAATATAAAATTGGATATTACATTTGTGGAACTGCTCTTTGAGTAATGTCTACAGTAGCTCTTTACCATCAGATAACACATCAGAAACTAGATTTCTCTCCATTGCCACAAGGCTAAGCCACCATCAGTCAGAAGATCGCTCCTGCTGTAATAATCAAGCTCTCATCTCCACACTGCATGTACACATTTCGAGAGAGGCGGCCCACATGACCTATAACATTAAGCTGGTCTTCAACTTCAGAGCTGCCTTATTTTCTATGTTACAGCGGATTGGATTTTTACTGTAATGCCACCACTCAGGTACCCTGCGAGTGTTTCATCTGTCTGTGAATATGCCATGCACTCTCCAGTCTCTCAAGAGCAGCACTATCTGATTCGTACTATATCACTTCTAGAACTCAGATAAAGAGCCACGCTGGTAATAAACGAGTATGTTATTCAATGGTTTTGCTCAGCTTTAAGGGAAACTTGGGACCATGTTGGATAATATAAATGCCAGTTTATGCAAATTGGTTATTACAAATCAGCTGTTCCAAATCCGAGGCCATGGTTCTCGACCGGAAAAAGGTGGATTGCCCCCTCCGGGTGGGTGGGGAGTCTCTGCCTCAAGTGGAGGAGTTCAAGTATCTCGGGGTCTTGTTCACGAGTGAGGGGAGGATGGAGCGCGAGATTGACAGGCGGATCGGTGCGGCGTCGGCAGTGATGCAGTCGCTGTATCGGACCGTTGTGGTGAAGAGGGAGCTGAGCCGAAAGGCGAAGCTCTCGATTTACCGGTCAATCTACGTTCCTACCCTCACCTATGGTCATGAGCTCTGGGTAATGACCGAAAGAACGAGATCGCGGATACAAGCGGCCGAAATGAGTTTCCTCCGCAGAGTGGCCGGGCGCTCCCTTAGAGATAGGGTGAGGAGCTCGGTCACACGGGAGGAGCTCGGAGTAGAGTCGCTGCTCCTCCACGTCGAGAGGAGCCAGCTGAGGTGGTTCGGGCATCTGGTCCGGATGCCTCCTGGACGCCTCCCTCGGGAGGTGCTCTGGGCATGTCCCACCGGTAGGAGGCCCGGGGAAGACCCAGGACACGCTGGAGGGACTATGTCTCTCGGCTGGCCTGGGAACGCCTCGGGTCCGTCCGGAGGAGCTGGAGGAAGTGGCTGGGGAGAAGGAAGCTTGGGAGCCCCTGCTTAGACTGCTGCCCCGCGACCCGGCCCCGGATAAGCGGAAGAAGATGGATGGATGGATGGATGGATGGTTATTACAAATATTATATGTGAGGTTTATATGGTAATCATTGAAAGTAGTCAGTGGAGTGTATAGCTCTCGTATTGAATTCAACTTTCAATTGAATAAAAAGGTATTGTCTGTACATCTGTGGAGCTAGGGCTACATTACTATCATGACCTTGGAAACTTAATTACATTGATTCTTATTTGTTGCTATGTCTGAAGTTTTAAACCATATATGGTCTCAGTAGTAAATTTCATTTTCTCAGTTGCCATGAAAGTGGTGCACCCTTGTGTTGTATCATCCCAGGGCATATTTAGAAAAGTGAAGACCTGGATATGAAGAATATGATAGATACGAAAATCAATCGAGACTGCTGTGTGTCTATGACATACACAGTACTCAGTGCCCACATGGTATCATGACAGTGATTCATCATTATTGATTAGAAGTAATTTATGTTCTACTATACATGTGTAAAACATGAACACCAGTTGCATAAAGTCGATACAAATAAAATAAAAGATTTTACATTTACTTTTACATACAACTGTAAAAGGAGTCTGTGTACTCTGTGCCCAGCCTGGATGGTTTGGAGTGTTCTGAGGCATCTCTTTTGCAGACCTTGAAAATAATAATAATAATAATAATAATAATAATAATAATAATAATAATAATAATAATAATAATAATTATTATTATTATTATTATTATTATTATTATTATTATTATTATTATTGTTATTGTTATTGTTGTTATTATTATTATTATTAGAATCTTTTATATGCAGAACATAATGACTTGATTGTTTTTCAGTTATCTCCTGGTTCAGAAGAGGACGACCATGAAGGTCCAATAGTTGAAAAACTGGGCCGGATTCAGTTCAGCGTTGGATACAGTTTCCAGGACTCCACGTTGACTGTCAAAATACTCAAGGGCCAGGATTTGCCCGCTAAGGACTTTTCTGGCACTTCAGATCCGTTTGTCAAACTATACTTGCTGCCAGATAAAAAGCACAAGTTGGAGACAAAAGTGAAAAGGAAGAATCTCAACCCTCACTGGAATGAGACCTTCCTTTTTGAAGGTATGCTGATTTTTTAACCCATATATCTTTTAAGCAAGTATAAACCACAAATTCTTAGCTTTTAGCTTTTGTTTATTGAGTAGGATTTAGTAGAGTACTGTTTTTATTGCAGTAATTGAACAGTTGCTTAAATGTAGTAGAAATATCCATAACTTAATATGTTTGGAATGAAATGTGATACAGTCTGAGCTTTTAGTCTGAGCTTGTCTTGGTGTGGTTCTGGTTTGGACCCACCTTGAGCACTAATGTAGACTTGGTTTGGCACCATTCTAGTCCTGGTTTAGTCCTGATCTAGTCCAGGTTTAGTTCTGGGTTCAGTCTCAGTTCATTGAGCATGGTAGAAAGCATGGCACTGCTCAAAGAGGTTTTGTAACTGATGGTGTAATTAGGCCCCTTAAGTCACATGTATAACAAATTTCTGTTGTTAGGTTTTCCATATGAAAAAGTGGTCCAGAGAACGCTATATCTCCAAGTTCTTGATTACGACCGCTTTAGCAGAAATGACCCCATAGGAGAGGTGTCCATTCCACTGAACAAGCTCGACCTGGCCAACATGCAGACCTTCTGGAAGGAGCTGAAACCGTGCAGCGATGGCAGTGTGAGTGAGAGGGGGCAGAGCTGTGGGGGGAGAGAGGGGGGAGAGCAGAGCAGGAAGTAATGGGTGATGTCATCGCTGGCTGTCTTGGATGTCCCTGGGGAGACCGGTGGTGTGTGCTGGTGGGAAAGACAAGATAGTGAGGCAAAATGGAGGAGGGGGGTTGGGGGTGGAGGGGTGACAGGTGGATTGAAAAACAGACAGACAAACACACAGCATGCAAAAGAGGAGCGGACAATAAGATGGAGCTGTGATTGTCTCTGGTCTGATATCTCCAGGGGAATCGTGGGGACCTTCTGGTGTCTCTGTGCTACAACCCCACAGCCAATACCATCACTGTGAGCATCATTAAAGCCCGAAATCTCAAAGCCATGGACATCGGAGGCACCTCAGGTAAAAATACTTATACAATCAATTATAATCGAGTGAACTTCAAGCATTCATTTAATTAGTAGCACCACAGTTAGAACACAGTATTCCTTGGCAGAGACTCTAATCACTGATTGTGGCTGGTTGCAACAGGCAGGGTTGGCATGAAGATGTGTTATGTTATTGATTTATTGTGGTGACCTTTATAGACACCACACAAAAAGTAAATTAATTTATTTTTTAGAGGTTTTAATCATTTTTATTTTGATTAACCTAACCATAACCACATAACAGATAAAACAATAAGAAAATGATAATGCTTAACAATATTTGATGTAATAAATCAATACATAGAACTATATAGGTTCTGCTTTCTTATACTGGTCTTAATTGTTTACAATCAAGCAGTAACACAATGTCTTATATCTTATCCCTGTAAGCTATCTCTAAAGATTCAACCATCTTTACTATTGCCTTCAGATCCCTATGTGAAGGTGTGGTTGATGCACAAGGACAAGCGCGTGGAGAAGAAGAAGACAGTGGTAATGAAGCGCTGTCTGAACCCTGTGTTTAACGAGTCGTTCCCCTTCGATGTGCCCGCCCACGTGCTGAGGGAGACCACCATCATCATCACCGTCATGGACAAGGACAAGCTCAGTCGCAATGATGTCATAGGAAAGGTATCTCCTCACATTTCTCCTGCTGTTTCCTCTTCTTCTTCTGCTCCTCCTCTGGGGCTTCTCACAACATCAACAGCATGAGAGGCAAATCACACATCCAGTCTCTACTGACCCCTGCTGGGAGCAAATGTCTGTCAGGAATATATCCCAGATGTATAAAAATAGATTTAGACATTGCATTATGCAACTCTCAGAGGAATTCACAGAGACAGTCAGACTCTCCAACATGTTATGTAGTTTAATAACACTCAATATGCCTGATTATAATAAGATTTAAATCACAGTCAAATTAGGTGGTGAAATATGTATAGTACGGTTTAAGAAAGGATTGCAAATATGGAGCCTATTACAACTAATTAAAGGTAATTAGTGCAAATGAAAACAAATTAAAGGTAATTATGGGGAATGAACCAGGGAAGTGATTTTACTAATCAGCTGTGCAAATATTCAAATGGACTGTGGAATAAGTGAGAGACTTGAAAACAAACTGTTAATAACTAAAGACATCTTAGGTGGCTGCAGAGTCTTGTTAGACCATCACATAAAGTTACTATGTTAACAGAGAAAAGCTTCAAATTAATGTATTATTTCAACTATTTCTAAACAAATCCATATAACTTATTATGCCAAATTGGGACTTTACTTTATTCAAATTACTTCTAAAAGAAAAGTAAAGAAATAAAATGATTTGAAAAGCCATTAGCTGGCATGAATATTAATGATCAGTCAGTTGTATTCACACATCTTAAACAGGATGCTGACACATCCTTTGGAATGTGCTTTTATTAACACATCTCCCCCTGTGTGTGCTACATGAATGAGCCTACAGAACAGCTTTTATTCGCAGACATGTAATTGACTTGTAGGAAGCTCAGATAAATTATCTTCCTGCATGCACCAATCAGGCTTAAAATAACTGCCTGCTTTTCACAAGTGAAAAAGCCTGTACTGTGTGACATAAACAAGAGTTCAGTATCAGCTCGGTGTAATCTTTTTGTATCAGTAATAGGATTTCATCTTCATTTATGTGAATATTCTCTCCACTAATGGTTTCTTTTGTGAGTTAAAGTCAAATTAGGTTTCTGCTTTGTGTTTTCTTTTGCAGAAAGCTTCTCACCATTACAATATGAGGTGGAAATCGTAGATGGGGCCCAGTTTATACTAATCCCTTGTTTATTTTGTTGACATATAGATTTTAGTGGCACTGTGGTCATTACTCACCCCCATATTGGTGGCACACACCATTGCAGTCACTCAGGACCAAAGCATCATATGACTATCCTCAAACTGTTGACTTAAGCACTGTCAAGGGTCAATTTTTATTTTAATGTTGCGAGATAAACATATCTGCGCCCCCAGATATGAGATGCAGATACAGATGCTTTTACTGATAACAATTGTAATGGTGACTTATTTTCTTATATATTCAAAATTACAAAAACATTGGTGATGATCAGTGCTGAAATGCCTCTGACTGATCTGAATGGTCACTACCTGAACCCCAGCACCTGCAGCCAGTCATCAGTCAGTGCTAGTGCAGCTTCTGGAGCTCAGTGAGTGAGGTCTGGAGGTTTTAAGCTTTCACATGAGGCATGCCCATATATACAGAGTATAAGAAAAATATGTCCTCAATATGCAGGTTAACACACTAGCAATCAAGATTCACATGTATGATTGTAGTTCCTTTTTCTCACCCAAAGACCATGATAAGTACAGTTCCTTTAACTGTGCATTGTATATAATTTAGCACCCAATAAAATGTAAATATATTAAATAGCAGAGGATGTTGTTACTTATTTAAATGCTTGTAAATTGGAGCGATACAAAACTGAAAAACTGAAGTCAATGTTTAGAGGAATTGACATGTGTGTCTCACCTTATCCTCCCTGCTTCTGTCCACAGATTTACCTCTCATGGAAAAGTGGCCCAGCGGAGGTAAAACACTGGAAAGACATGATGGGGCATCCTCGCACCACTGTGGCCCAGTGGCACGCCCTCAAAGCCTGAAGGGGATCTCTGACCCACCAGCTTACAGTCATTTCCACTCATAAAGTGACATGTACCCTCCACCCTCACCATACCTCTGCTTTGGCTGTCTGCAGATGTCACTTCTTTGTTCTCAGGCTTTTGATATTTCATGCCCTCATTACACCCCTGTCTAGCTCTAAGTCCCACCTGAACACGTCAATCTCAAATTAGAAATGTCTTTGATCACTCACCCCTCTTTTACAGGAGCACTCAAATCCCCCATGGCCTTCTCTCTCTCCCCTTCATAACTGCACACTTTAGTGGGACCATTACCTCCATAGCCAACACTGAATATCAATTGTTAACCAAAAAATGGATCAGTCAAAGTCAGACCATATGTCCTGTTGCGTTTTTACTGTCACTGCCTAGTCTTGAAAAACCAGGAAAAGAAAAAGATTTGATGATAGATGGACCTGACTTGTTGATCTTGTTCTGTGGCGCCATTGTAATAATTCTCCATTGGCTGGAAACCCTTTGTTGTCCGTGCGTACTGTGGGTGATGTGCTGTAATCCCAAAAAACAGATTTAAACTTTTGGATTCTTGATGAGAAGAAGTGTAAAAAAATAGACAAAATATGGAAGAGATGTGTTGTCTTTTTTGTTGTTTGCAAAAGATGTTAGGAAATCTTCTTGTTCTTCCAGTTGAAGACAATAAGAAAAAAGTTCCAAATAAGAAAGTGGGCACAGGGCAAGTGGGGCTGTTTTGGAGTTACACAAGAAGGTTTTAAAACACAATGGCCCCAGTATTGAGGGTAAAATAGGCTGTTGTATCACTTTATAGATGTGAAGATAGTTGAAGGCTTAGGGAGGTCACTTTCTTAAAAGTGAATCAAACTGAGTCAGAGAACACAAAGGAGGTGGATTAACTCAAAAAGACATAACACTAAAGTTTTATTCTCGCCTACCTCCCTGTTCCAATATATTCATTGTAATAATAAAAGGCTCTTGAATGTATATGTCTAACTTTATGTAAAATTAATTATAGATAAGGTATTTTAGAAATTGAGGGGTTCATCCACCTCTTAGACAGTATGGATATATTATACATATACATATTTTCTTACATTATATTTTATCCATATACTGAACTATAATGAAGTTATAAGGATTTGTCACACTTCTTCTGTTTGGAGTCACAGGTGGCTGAAGCCATTAACATAAACTGAACAAAATCCTTACTCTTGCATTGATTCACTGTGGCAACTTATAGTGAGACCTCACCAAGAGGTTTTGGAAGAAAGACGATGTATGCTAACTTACTGCCAAGTGCCCCATAGATATTTATGTTTTAAATGTAACATATGCTGAAACATTTAGTTTTCTATGAGTGCAATACACATCAGGGACAGGTTATGGTTACAGATTTGTTATAGAAATGTCCAAATGTTCATTCTTTTACCTTGCCACGTTTAGCTTTACATTGCACATAAAAAATAAAAAAATCAAAAGGCAATATTCTTGTCATGACCACATTCAGTGTGACCTCCCTTAAGTCCTGTAGAAATGTACTGAGTGACTCCTTCTAACTGAAGTAATAATACCGGGGGAAATGCTTTTACATTCCACTGTTGATGTATATGTACTGTGTGTGTGCGAGTGTCAGTGTTTGAGTGTGACTGTGTTAACTGTGCTTTAGGTTCTTCTGTGTGTATCTGCACTGACTTCCAGTTTAATACTGACCCTTGTTTACCAGTTTTATTTTGTATGAACTTCACGAACCCAAAATGTACAGAGAAGTATGCTGTTGTTGTTGTTTTTTGTTTTTTTTTGTCACATCTGAAGAGTCACTTGACTTGTTGATATTGATGCTGGACCAAACCTCTCTTCATAGCAGGGTTTATTTCTTTAAGTGTGTTTTATATTCAGATACATTTACAAATACTAATGGTTAACAGTATCATGCTGATGTTTTTCGTATCACAAATTTCTAAAGCAGCTACTAATATTCAATTCTTTATTTTCCTCTTTGGACCAATTAAATGGGCTGATGCCAAAAATTTAACATAATAAGACTACAGCTGACCACCCCACCGTGCACACATGCTTTCTGGCACAAAATGTCCAGTGTGTGCCTTATAGGAGCCACGCCTTTCCCCTCGTCTCTCTGTGTGGGCGGGACAGAGGGAAAGGTGGGTGAGATAATCGTCACCTCATTGCATCACTCAGCTGCATCTCAGGTCAGAGCTTCCCAAAATAAACCGGGAACACAGTTGTCTGTCTGTCCTGATGGCTTCGTAACAAGGGCCCTGAAGGTCACTCACAACCACAAATCACAAAGCAAACAAACATATATACAAGTCAGAACAAAGGTAAACATTATGTAATATAACAATTCATTGCAAGATAAACAAGAGATACCAATGACCACTGTTTTAAGCCTTCTTCATTAGTGAAGTAACATTTGATATAGAACTAAACCAGGGTATTTTTCTAAGATGAAACTTTAATCTTCTTGTTTGCTTTGTGGTCATTTTGTTCATTTTGGTCCATACATTTTTGTCTGGTGCATCTCGGCAGCTTATATAATATTGTGATCACATTTTGCATTTGTGATTCATAACCATACCCTGCCTTATATGTAGATCATGTCTCTTCTTGGGTACATGTTAACAGTGGATACTCTAGAGACTACAAGGAAATTGTAATTTGAGACCTGGCCTTCAGGGTCATTGTGCTTTGTGCATTAAAATGTAATACATTCCAAAGACCTAAGAAGTCATTTTCATTCAGGGTTTGGTGGCATTGGATTTAAATAAATTAATCTACAATTGTCACTATAATAATCACTAGCCAAATACTACAATGTGGTAAATCTTTCGTGGTATTTCTGAATCTTGGGCATTCTTCTTGGGGGCAGTACTTGAGACAAAGAGAGGTTTACCAGCAACATGTATTTGATATAATGTACAAATGTATGTGAAGTGTATGAAAAAAATGAGTATTGACTGGGCTTGTTGATATCTGTGTGTCTTTGATATCATTCAGCCCCCCTTTTCCACTCTCTGTTCCCTTTATAGTTACACATTTGTGGAGTGCACAATGTTAATATCAACCATTTATTTTTTGAAACTTGTACAGTGTATATAAAAATATAAATGTGTATATAAAACAAGATATTTCTGGTACATTTTGTATTCTTTAATTAAATCATCTTTGAGAACAGGTAAGTTTAGGGTAAGTATAAACCTACTGTTCCATGATACAAGTGACATCTCATGCCTTTAAATGTGCCCTATGTAACTGGTAACTACGGGTTGAGTGTTTACGACCTACTCTAAGTAAGAATTAGAAAAATATGAAAAATAGAAATACCTGCAGTTTTTTAAATTCAAGACAGATCAGGTCTGCCATTCTGTGAAACAATCAAATCAAGAAAATGGCATTCCTATACAGTAGAGGCAAGCAGGTAGACACCCCACCAGAAAACCTTTAACTTATATTTGTAGTTTACCATCTTCAAAAAGTTGAAGGTCTCTATTGAGCATTAAGCCGTTATTATGTTGTTACTTCCTCAAAAAAATACTTAGAAAAAAATAGTTGTGTTTTGTTTAATTCACCCATGTTTGAGTTACCCTTTGTTAGTCCACATCTTCAAAGCTCATAATGCTCTGTTTAACCTTGTCATGTAGTGGTAGCTTTCAAGTTTCAAGTACATGGGCATACATGGGCAATTCCAGGTCTGAAATCATCCAAATGTTTCTGGTGAAGGTGTATGGAGTTTAAAAACACATTGGAGCACATCCTGCATTATCACATGAGTCATGTGATGGGAATAACGGCGTTAAAAATAAACGCTGTGAATTACGTTTTCTATCTTTACCGTTACCAACACGCCGTGACTGCGCGTTACTGAATCTACTCATTTGTTGTGAGATGTTTGTCTAACTTCTGTTTGCGTAGAGAAGTGTGTGGCCTGAGTGAGTGACTGTGTGCGCGCCCATGGAGCACGGGCTTGTGTGTGTGTGTGTCTGTGTGTGTCTGTGTCTGGAGAAGTGAATGAGAGTATGGCGACCGGGACGAGTTAGGGAGCAAGTGCCTTGTCATTTACGTGCATTGCGGCAAATAACGCCACAAACTGGAGTGGTTATTGGGCTCACGCACTCACGACAACGGTGAGGTACAGAACAGGGAGTTAAACCCCGAAGGACGAGCAGCTGCTGCGATCCTCCGGCCCTGGAGAAGAAGACTGTTCTCCCCTGCGTCCTCTGACCACGGTCCGAGGACCGAGACAGGTACACACCGAAGCTGTCATCCGACTTGGCTGTCTCTCAAATGAAAAAAACTGTAAAGGACTGTGCGCGATTTGCGCGCCCCCGGTCCTCAAAAATCTGCCGTGGGTCGATTTACGGGCCACGGTGCACCCTGTTCTCTATTTCCATGCTCTTCTACCCCACATGTACATAAACGGCATCATCGGGCCGTGGCCGTAAAAAATTAACCCAATTGTTACTTTCTCTGATAACTAGTTACTTTTACAGTGGAGTAACTCAGTTACTAGCCCAATTACTTTTTGGTAAGTAACTAGTAACTATAACTAATTACTTTTTCAAGGTAACGTGCCCAACACTGCACATGGCATCAAGTGTGTTTTCTGTTTGAGAGAACTCAGCCATGCAGGTTTGTGTGTTAAACATGTGTGAATGAAACAAAACACAACTCCAAGTATGTTTTTGATTAGGAAACATAGCATACATCAGAAAATAGTGTAATATGGGCTCTTTAATTTACTTCATCCACATCTACAAGAAAAGGTGCTAGACGCAGACCATTAATAGTTTTACTTGTACATCATTATTAACTGCGTAAGTTAATTTGTGCAAAATCCATTAATATTAGGTCAAGAAAACTAATGAGGGGAGTGGACGGGTTAACTAATTTGAAACATTCCTTTCTTGCACATGAGCTTATTTGTCATTTTTCTGGATGTTGTGCAGCGAGCTTTGGCTGTATATAGACAATAGAGAATAAAGAACATGCAGGCGAGTGGCAGAGGCTAGGGATGAAACAGAATTGGCAAGACATGAAGGCAGGCAGCAGTGGGGGATGACAGAAGTGACTAGCAGTGCAGCGAGTGTGTGGGCAAATGGGAAAAGCATGGGAAATAAATTACAGAGCAATGAAGACAGCCATGTAAAATCCACAGGTGTTGGTTTCATCCACGCAAAACTGTTTCACAACCCAAAGTCAGTCGGTTATCTGTAAATATGGAGGCTGGCTGCAATATACTTACAAAGTTATAGGAGCAACATCAGTGACCACTATATCTGATGCTATTAAACATTCACATTTCGTGACATTATGTAACCTGTCTCATTGATGCTCTCTACATAGAATAGCTACACAACAGGTTTGCATTTCCACTATTATTTGTAGATTGGCTGCAAGTCATCTCATTCATTCAGCAACAGAGCACCAGTAGACTTTGTTTTAGGATTCTGAGCACATCTCTTGGACAGTGAATATAGGGCATTCTCACTTAATCTCAGGGGATAATCCCATCAACTAACATGATGCACAAACAGCCAATGATGCAAATTAATGAGGAAAAATTAAGAATTTCATATAATGCAATATTTTAATGCCAGTGAAATACTCCCATATGGGTACATTTTGTTTTCCACATTTACTAAGTATTTTATTAATTTGCTATTATTCAGACCTCTACAGTTTGTAACACTGAGAATTCACTTAAAATAAATCGGATACTAATGAATTTACTCATGCAATTGATAAAAAGTGAGCTGGCTCCCCCTGCTGCCCGTATATCAACATGGCACACAAAATACAGAATATAAAACTCTTTCATGAAATAACGGGAATATGATGCAAACACTGGCAAAAGTTACTGAGACCTATGTACATTTATTAAATAATACAGGGAAAAAACATTTCCATTGAACAGGGAAAAAAAGCCATCAACCACATATTTTCAATAACTTTTTTACAAGGTATGTGTATTCAATGCAGTGGAGGAGACAATGTCCTGGCAATGTGTTGGTCAGCGTTCAGTCTTTGAGGCTTATAAAAAGTTTACTGGATTTCCTTTTCCAGATACTCTAAATTGGGTGCATCCAGCCTCTGTTCATGATCACGGTTTTTGGTGAACTCCTTCAGCATATCCATAACCTCACCTTCGTATACTTCTGGGGTTGGTACCGCTTCTACATAATAATAAGCAGACAAGTAGGCTATTCAACACAATTACAAAGTTTAAATATGTATCAATATATTATTATTAATTAATAAAATAAAAAAACATACCTGTGGCCCAGTAATAGATGTCCCAGTCGTTGCTTGGTTCATTTATAATTCTGTCATACTGTTGCAGCTGTGTCTCATTCATTGTGTTGAGGTATCTCTTTGCAAAAAGACTACAAGGAGAATACAGAATAACATTAGTGGAACACACATTATATGGTTCTAAGGTTACATCAAACTACATATGCACTCAATGCATATACAAAAGTCTGGGAAAGGAAAATTTGACTTTGCTGTCTGATTGAAAATCATATATACAAGTTGCATACCTAAGCAAAATACAATTCTCAAGCATTCCTCTCTTGCGACTCTCGTACAGCAGCCGTCGCCTCTTTATATCTAGGGGTTCATTGTGTTTGGCCTCCCACGGTGGTAATGGGATCTCAATCAAGTCCCCTTTAGTGTCATCTGGAGCAGAACCCCGGTATCCACGAAATAAGATAGTCACTGCTGGTTTCCATACATGCAGCAGCCCAGGAACAATCTTAACAACAAAAAGACAATAATAAATAACACATAAATGGTGAATACTATATGAAATCATCATTTATCCTAGAATGAAGCAAATCATTCAATCTCTGAGCACATCATGAGTTACATCACATCCCCTTGTTGTACAACATTACTTGCTGTCAGTGCCCTCTAGATTTTAGAAGACAATCAGAAGGAAATAGTAGAAATATAGATTTAATCTGTTTTTAACAAAATTGGGATTACAACTAAGCAAAGAAGAAACCTCAGTTATGTCACTAATCATATGACATGAACTTTAGCTAAAATACAGTTTAGCCACATGGTGCTAAAGGTTGCATTATACCCGACAGCGACAACCAAATAAATATGACAGAGAACAAAGAATTACTTACTCTTTTTGCAGCAATAGAAGACAACATAATAGTCCTTTTCCCTTGTCCCTCACGTCTAAATGTCAGACGGTTAAATAACTCAAGATTATTTTTTTTTTGCGTCAACGCCACGAAAGTGAACCGGAACCATAAATTGTATACACATACCGTATATACAATCTATGTGCGGAACTAAACTGCGCAGGTGGAACACAAGTAAAAGCGAAAATAAGATTTGCAAAATATTTTATTCACAACTAAAAATCATATTTATATGTTGATAGTATAACTAAGTATAATTTTAAGACATCACTCATCTCATCAAGAAAAAAAATCGTAATAGGAACTAATGTTGTTCTAGTTTCGGACCGGTGAGAAATAGTCGACACACAAAACGAGAAAATAGCATCTTTAGCTTTTTTCTGCAAAGCAAGTATACGTGGTCCCCAAATAACTCTTGGTTCAGTAATTTAAATCGTAATGATTTCGTAAATTTAAGTTTTTTATTGCAATAAAAGGCGACAACTGCCTGCTTCCACTTAGCTATTTTTATGAGACTGTTGGTTAGCGTAGCGTTAAGCTAATGATTAGCCGAAAATTTAAGGTGATGTAGGTGTTAGTATAAGTTTGCATCATTTTTTCATCAACAAAATCCCTAAAGTACATTGAATCACTGCAGCAAAACACTCATACGGGATGACTGCTGCACAGCCTGCAGCCAAAGAGTTGGATTTAAACGATGAGGTTAGTGTCGCAAATGCGTACAGTGATTCTGGTTTGATTTTTTTTTTATCTTGTACTACGTGTTGTTTTGGTTTTGTGAAAAGTATTGAGATGTTATTTTATCATGTGCAGGACGACCTTTTTGACGCTGTGCTGACTGGGTCGGTGGACAAGGATAAGACATTTCCATCAAGACAAAGCAAGACGGAATTTAAAACGGACAATGCAAAGTCCAACCCACCAGAGACATCAAAATTTACACCACCGTCAAAAAGACTAGGGTTATACATTGGAAAATTCTCTTGGGTGAGAGACACATTTTATTGACCTGTGTATTATCAGTGTATTCATTTTCCTGCAAATCTATTTCAATTAGGATTGACTTTCATCTGAATGTGTAAAGTGTACATGAAATTGATAAATTTTTGCTTTAATTAAAATACTTGCAGTGGGTAACAGAAGAAGACATATTGCGGTTAGTCAATAATCTTGGTGTGCGGGATGTAAGTGAAGTTAAATTTGCAGAAAACAAAGTGAATGGGCTCTCCAAAGGGTGGGTGCCTTTGATTGATTGACTAATAGTAATTATTATTATTATTAACTACTTACTAACTAACTTATCTTTTCACTATCTAACTTTCATTTTAGGTATGTTAAATTAGTGGTGAGCTCAGAGGAGTCAATGAAATTACTTCTGGATAAAGTACCAAAATGCTCTCTTGGTGGAGAAAAGATTGTTTGTCGTTATGCCAATAACTTCAACCTTTCGTTGTTTGAAGACATGGCCAAACAAAGTAAGGGTACAGTAATTTAAAACATTTTATACATTGTTATTTCATTTTGTCAAAGCAATGTGCTTTCTTCAGGTGTTCCAGGTTTTCCACCACGTGCACCTTCCTATAACATGAATGATTCGGGCTCTTCATTTTTACCACAGAACCCATTTGATTCTGCTGTGCCTCAACAGTTTTTGCACCCATTTGCCAACACCGCTGATTCTGTACCCAACCCATTTCTGAACTACCCACCTCCTCCTTTACCATATATGCCACCCCCACCCCTGCCATCCTTCATGTTTCTGAACTTTATGAATCCTCCTGCCAACCCACCTCAAGACCAAAATGCAAATGTCGAAACTGCTGGCACATCGCAGGAGGGGCATAACAGCAGTACACTAAACAGGGACGAAAAGTAAGCAACTGTTACTCAAGTGACATTTAAAATAAAAATTTGAAGACTGAAACATCATTTGTAATTAACTCAACCTTTTTTGTATATTTTTAGAACAGATAAAGGATTTGAGGAACAAATAAATAGAAATCGAGCAGTTGCTAGTACTGCCATCAGCAAGGCTGTGTCAGGAGCAACAACAGGTAAGTGAAGATAAGCATAATGGAGAAGTTACGTAAAATCATGGTACACTATGTCCACTCTAAATGTCAAAGATTTCTTTGCACTTTTACTGCTGTGCATTTCAGGAGACATGAGGGTGGCTATGGAAACACTTTTAACAGCAATTTCAATCATCAAACACTCCAGAGTATATCAGGATGATCGCTGTCAAGCTATGGTCACCTCTCTGAAAGACTGTTTAGTGTCCATTCAAGGAAGTTACGGGTTCAGCAGGCATGTACTAACAGCAGCATACTAGGGAATAGGGCTGCACAGTTGATCGCAATTTCTGTCGGTGCAAAAATGTACTTGCCAGGTTATCATTTGAGAATAGAACAGACCTGGGCAAGATCTGGCTCGGGCCTGTTTTGATGGGTCACTCTGCAAATTTTTGATCATTATTAGCATAGTAATGGATTGCAGTAATTAATCTAGTCTAGACTTATTTATTTGAAAGGAGACAGTGAAATTTAATAAAATACCTGATTAAACAGGAGTAAAAATAATGAAATTAACCTACTTTATTTCTGTAGTCCCCTGGACTTGTTACACTAATGATCGTGTTGGTCCGGCCCTCTGCCAAATGCCTCAATTCGAAATATGGCCCTTGGGGGAAAATAATTGCCCACCCCTAGAATAGAATTCCTCAAGGAACAACATATCCTGCTTCTTAAAGAAAAAGGTTAAATTAATGGTTTATTGCATTCAATTCCCATTTCAGTTAGTTGTTTACAACGTTCCCAGAATCATACTTTTTAAATATAATATTGCTAATCGCAATACTTGTCAGTTGAATCACAATTGTGCAGCCCTATTATAGCAGCACATTTGATTATACATTTTCAGTAATTGCATATTTTAAAGCTTAAAATTTTATTTCTAAAGGCACAGTGAAGAGAAGGAGCGGAATAGATGGAAATCATCAAGCAGAGAAAGACAACGTTCATCTCGGGGGGACAGAGATCGTTCCCGGAGCAGTGATGGAAGCAGTCACTCTAAAGAGCGCTCTCGAGAACGTGACAGATACAGGGATAGAGACGGAGACCGATATTACTAAAATTGCCATGAGGGTAAGCCACATTGTGAATGGAAAGCGCTGTCATTTCCTACTTCACTAGCATATTGCCTTTGTTTCCCCCCCCCATAGACTGTTTATATTATTGATGCAAAGACAGGACTTTATTTCTTCGATTAACTTCTGAATGTACATACAGGTGAGGCTGATTGGAAAGCTACAAATGAGATGTACAGTTTTATTTTATCATCTGCCCTCACAGTCCGCTTTATCTATTACAGTTGTAGACTCGATGCCAAGACATCAGGTTTCACTACTTGCATGTTGTACACAAATTTATTGTAATAGTGTAATGTGTTGTTTTTTATTAAATCTATCAATCATAAATTGACATTTCTTTAAGATTTAAGGGTATAATCAAATAAGAAGAAAGACATCAGTGATTGTGGGTGGGTTATTTATTTAACAAAAACTAGTCATACTCATGCTGAAATATCTTCAAGATGTCAAAGGTTAATCTTCAGGGGGGAGGGTCTTTCATTATTTCTCTAGTGGAGCATAATTCAGTAACTTTTCTATAAGATCCACGTGAGAAAGAAGCATCCTTCGACAGCAGTATCTCTTCAAGCTCAGGGCATCAAGAGCATCACTAAAAATGAAAATAATAGTTATACAGCACATTTACGGCATCTTAAATGGGGTAACAATAGTACATAAACCATAATGTTTTAAAGCAACTTTATTCGATCATTTAGAGCCTTAGGCCAAATAACTCAAACTGTGGCTTTATATTCACAAGGAGTGAAGGGTGTTCAGCTTACCCCTCAGTATATTCGGCTTGGAGAAGACCGAGATATGCCTCCCACTTGTTACCGACGACCTTCCCACAGGTGAAGCAGCGGATTGGGATGATCATGACCGCAGTTCCTACAAACAAATAAGATCGCTTCTATATTAGTAACTCAATTTTGTTTAACTATTTCGGGCCATTAATTATGTTCTGAACTAACGATAGTGGAAAATAAAAGCGCAGAGCTGGGCATACAATATATGATTTCGATGCATGCATCGTAATTGCGTTACTGGTTTTGTTCACGAACATGTCGTGGTTGCTTATTGGAAATAGTGCGTCACGATAAACTTCTACGTCTGTACTTACCGTCAAATCCTGTGTCAAAAGCTTCGTATTCTTGTGGTTGATTAAGAATAAGAGTTTTTGTCCAAATTAAACCGGTTCAAATCCTGGATCAAATGCACGCTGTTTAGTCCATAAAACAACAACAAAGACTTCCGGTGATGTTAAAATTTGCATAAACAATGTACAGAGGCTCACTATCGCCTCCTACCGACCTGGAAGGAGAGGGAGGAAACATGACCTTGTGTGTCCTAATGTGACCATAGCTTTTCCAAATTGTACTAAACTTGGACTATAGCCTGGCAAATTGCAAAAAGGTATTAGTTTCTGTGCTCTTGCAAGATGCGTCTTGTAGCAAGCATTTTCTGCTGTAACAGCAGAACAGCTGAAGTAAAATAGAGAAATGATAACATGCTATAGATCAGTGGGTCGTAACCTTATTCCATGTCTTTTTCTCTGTAAGAAACCAGACAAGCCACTCAATCTTCAAATGGTTTATGGTTAATAAAGATGGTATAATATATTTACTATGTCAATATATTTACTAAAATAGAAGCGATTTGCCATGCTAGTTATTCATTATAATTCAAGACCTCTTTTGGGGGCTGTATGCTGTATTCCAACTTGTTCTTTTAAATTGGGATATAGATGTTCTCAAACATTTTACCTGGTTAAATAAAATAAAATTAGATGCTGCATCTTAAGGGGCTTTCCATCAATAAATTCAAACTCAGTATTGAAAAATCTACCACACCATTTTTAGTTGGTTCACCGCCTTTAATAAATTTTGAATTATAGTTGTATTATACACTCATGGGGCAAAGAGGAGGCTATTGTTAATGACTAAAATAACACTAATATAGAAAATAACTGAAACAGTTTGCCATAATCATCATATACATCATTATAACCCACTTTTCAGTCACATCTTACTGCTACAATCTCACAAGCTATGACAGCATCTTTAAGGTCTTTGACTTGCTGCAGTTCTTGTGCTAAAATGAGAAATCCTATCTGAATTATTGCATTCATACGCTGTTGAAATTAGGAAAATAAGTATTTTTGGTACACTGTAGTATACAATGCAAGATGTTATTTTAGAAATGACATAATATCTTTTAAATATCTAGGGGTGCTATAACAAAATACTGTCATACTATTATAATTTTAAATACAGTTTCTTTCTTTCAGAGACATAAATAAATACGGAATGTCTGTGTAACAGAAGTGGTCAAACTTTACATTAACTGTTGACGCTATAGCTAGATGGGGTATGAGTATGCGTTTAGCAAAATTATTATACAAAACAAAAACAATTATAATTCATCTTCTTCTCAAGTAACAAATACATTACAAAAGTTAAATGTTAAATTTATTTTAGCAATAAATATTGTCTGAATAATACCCATCCATGAAAAAGCAGTGATGGCACTAATGGCTGACTGACCTGCCACAGGTAAGTGTCTACTTTGCTTGAAAACAGACTGAGCTAAGTAAAGATGTTGTATAAAGCCTGGATGCATTTGATCTTTGACATGTATTTTACAGTAAAGTGTTTAATTCAAAACCTTTCAAATATATGTAGTTAAGTTTAATTTTTAAGACTGCATACATTTTTATTGATTGAGATAAGTTTAAGCTTGCTTCAGTCTGCCTAATGGAGATTTAAATGAGAACATTGTCCTACAATATTAGATTTAGAGTGGATTAGTGAAGTAAACCAAGTCCGTTGTGTGTGCAGTCAAGTGCACCTCACATAATTTATTTTTTTCGTAGTGAAAGAGTATTAATATTGAGTAGGCTCATGCAAACAATTTTAGCATTTATGCAGCTTTGCTCAATGTGTGAGAGATTACAGGACATGTACAGCAAGTCTTCATTTGTACAATAGTCTGTGAACTGATCACAATGTGATACTATAAACACATCTGCAAATATTGTATCTTTATAGGTACTGTAATAATTTTGTTTTATTTCCTCCTTGCCATTAGTAATACTCCCAGTAAGATGGCTCCTGCAGTAATGATAGCACCACCAATGAGATATGGTTTGAGCTGTTCAAAAGAGTCTGTGCCAGAGGCCTCTACTGCAGCCTCCGCCTCTGCTGCTCCGTCCTGAGGAGGGGCGACCTCTGGCTCTGGTGTGGCCGGGGCAGGTTCAGGGGCCTTCTTGGGGGCCTCCTTCTTCTCAGCCTTAGATGCTGCTTTGGGTGCAGGAGCTCCAGACTTGGCCTTAGCTTCCATGGTCTCAGCAACAGAGGTGTGGCCAGTCAGAAGTACTTGGTAAGGTCAGCTCTGTGCTGCTTTACTAAAAGGAAACGGCACACATACAAGCAGATTATCTAAATAAGGCAAGTGCATTGTATGAGCTCTGGTGAGACAGCAGAGACAGCATCAAAGGTTCATGTATTCACTGTCATCAAGTGGTTGAGCCTAAACTGTGTGACCTTGGAACAAAGATAACAGAGACAGGGACTGCCCAGTCCTCAAAGGAATAGAAAAAAAGTAGCTGTGAGGCAGTTATGAGGCTTCTTCACAGGATATTACATTATTATATAAGAACATAGGCATTTTTCTTTGAATTGTAGTTTGTATGGAACACATAGGTTTAATCGTTCATGCAGCTGCCAAGGCTAAAATTCAACTAAATTATACAAGAGAAGTATTTTCCATTGATGAGCAATTGCAAAAATCTCTCTTGATCTTCTGGCTCAAACAACAAAATGGTATGAGTCATATGGATAAACAGAGAACAAGATGGAGGAAAGAACTGCAGCATGACTGCCTGAAAATGGGGTAAAATTCAAGTCTTTGACATGAATTAGGAGCATGTGCTGATGACTAACTGAGATTAGTGCAGAATGGCAAACTGTGTCTGAAATAAATGAGTGAATACATCAGAACATGCAAAATTTTATAGTGATGTCACTGATGAAATAAAGGCTTTACTTACCTCCTCAGAAGCTGTAAGGGCTCAAGCAGGACAACAGATGCAAAGGAAATAACTGCCGTTGCAGGAAATGAGAGTGTCCTCAATACAAGAAAATGACAGAAGGCGTTAGAGATGGAGGACACTGGGAGCAGAAGGGAGGAGAATGAGAGGAGGAGAAAGTGGGATGTACCAAGTGTGGGTTTGGATCAGGGTGGTTACAGTTGTTGATGATGGAGAATATTGGCAATATATATTATTGTGTACATTATTTTACCCTAAAGCAAAAAATACAGAAAAACTGTATAATAATTACCCTATATGATATGAGAAAGATAGGCATAATTTTCAATCCCATAACAAGTAATAATATAACATAACATCAGATGAACAATAACAACACTATTAGGTCTATGCAAGTAGCTACAAAGAACATAAAGTCTAAATGGAGTAGGCCTAATATAGATTTATTATCCACGTATAGCTTATCTTTTTATTGATTAGGCTACTTTATTATCTATTTCCCAGAACTAATTGTCTTAATCTCCTATGCTTTTGCACTACTTTGCTCCCTAATAAGCGCTCAGAAGCATGGTTCCATGCAATTTAATCATTTGGTTAATATGCCTGTGAAGGCCTATTTGGTTTTTAAGTATAGTCTGAATACCGTAAATTTGTGTCAAAGCCACTATATTGATTAATATAAATATTATGCTATATTATTGTTATTAATACAATACTAGCCACAGTACCGACTGCATTTAGCTATAAAACTGTAGGGCAGTCTGAATAGGCTGTGATGTGCCGGCCGGAGCTCCCTGGATCACTTGGCCTTTTCCTTGATTTTTACAAACCACCAGTGGCGCTCTTTCTCCACGGGAACCGCAGAGTGTGTGGCTTTTATAAAAAACGGATCAGGTAAACGTCGTAAGTGGACTAAGGCGTAAACCCGGCGAACAGAGGGATATTTTGCGCAGCCGAATACGGAAGGGAATAGCAAATACGCGCGTACGTATGTTTCGGTGGGGAAAATGTCTGAGGGGATGGGCCACTTTCTCGGGAATTTCTGTTGACGTTTAGCTGCTATCCGTGTCTCTGTGGTCTCTAATGTCAGTGGCTCACTGAATTTGAGAAGGAAAAAGACGACAGTGTTTATTTAACCAGAAGGACTATTATCTTTGTGGATATTTATGATCACGCCGTGTTCCTGGGGTTTGAGATGGGGGGGATCATAGGCACTGAGTGAGGTGCCACAGCCGACGACGTGTTGCAATTGTACGGAAAACCAAATTGCCAATCCCCCCACGGACAAGAAACGACCTAAAATTGACGATGATTTGGAGAGGTGTGTCGTGTCTGCCTAACTGTGGGCACATAACCGAGGGAGCGACCGTGGTTTGATGTCTGCGGGGCCATTTATCCGCTTGTAATGACGACGGCGCGGATATTATAATTCAACCCGCGAAGCTTTTGAGCAGTCAGCCCGCAGCCCGCAGCCACTGTCCCGGGGATATGGGACACCGAGCGGAACCGATGCAGTGGGTTTCGGCAACGCATTGTCAAAACACAGGTAAGGCATTTCCATTCTGCTGTCAGCTGCAAACCCACTTGTCAGGACAGGTAGCTGTGACCCGGCTTTTACCTCGTGTATAAGCGCTGCCACCTCTTTGATAGGCTAGTCAGGCAGGAGAGTTCAATACGCTACAATCCTGCACACTACAGGCGCTTTTCTGGACCATTGCCTTTTTCACTAGCCCCTGTACTCAAAACGTGCTTTAGGCTGCTTGATACACCCCAGTTATTTGCCTTTTGAGGGACACAAATTGCAGCAGAAGCCTTGTTGTAATTGAAGGTGTTTTGGGCATTGCAGTTCATTGGCTGATTCAGAGTTTGCAGGCTACTTCTCATATGGAACATGACCAGGAATTTTTAATGAAGCAGTCTCATCATCACATCAGGCATTCTTCATATTCCTCTCAAAATCTGAACCTATCTAAACAAATCCTCTCTTTATTTAACATAGGCATAACAGTCGGTGCATTGCTGACCACTGTCTGTACTTTTATAGGCCTAAATGAGGAACCATAAGATCAAGTGTTTCCCTAAACTGTAATCAAAAAGGGTGGTGACATACTTGATGGGCTTTTACTTTTTTCTTATTTTAGCCAAAGTTTCAATGACACTACAACTGAAGTAGAGAAGGATTTTAAATGATCTTCTCTTGCGATACTTCTTAATGTCACACATAACATAAGCCTTGTCAGTGCTCCACATTTTCACTGTGAATAATTTATTCCAGCAACATCAGTGTGTGAAATTACATAAACTATTAGTAGTATAACTTAGAACAATTAGGCTAGTCTAACAATAAGCATTGATTAATTATTCTAATTTGCACATTTTTGTGGAGTCTCACCCATTGGAAACTCTTGCCCAGTTAATGTTTCTTTTTTTAGGAAAATTAAATGGTTTATTTGGCATCTATGCAAATCACTGGTTTAACCTCTCCATGACATTTACATGTTTATCATGTGATTACATAACTGCAGGTAGTGATATAAATGTTGAGGTTTATTGATCAAGATTAATTATTTACAAGAAGGCAAGTGAAGAATAGTAAGAAGTAGTAATAAGTAAGAATTACAAAATATATTTTTCCTGTCTCGTTTTGATGTTATATCTGTGCTGTCTTGGTTGTCATAACAAACAGCATGTGTTCTAATCTGTTTATACTCCAATTAACAATTAATGGTTTGTGAAATAGTCAAAGATTATTTCTCGTCGATTGGTTAACTGTTTCCTGACTCCCTGCCTTCATTCACACAGTGACTTGTCAAAGCACTCGCTCAGGCAGCACCAACATTGTCAACAGTAGTGTTTACATTTCAGTTGCTGTTATCCCTATAGGGTAGCATTGGAGTGGAAAGCCCTGCCTCCTGGGAGTCCTGGCACTGTTGCTTATTTGTCTGGAAATATGTCTGAATACAATTCAACATCATTTCAGTCTACAGAGTTGAAATGTTAGTATTGTTACATTTGCTACTAAAACAGTTGGGTTAAACTGGGTGTTCTTTCTTATCAAGGAAGGGATATTTTCAAGGTCATCTCAAATATATACCATAGCAAAGTAAACAGAGCTGTAGATGTAAAGTGATAAATATTTGCAGAGCACTCAATAAGAGGATCATTTAAGGTCTGCCAGGATGACAGAGCGATATATTACTACAGAAAATAATAAATGATAGCACTGGAGACCACTTCATGGCACTGACCCCTAATGCAGAGTAATGCATTAAACCTTTATCTAAATGCACACTAATGTTAATATAAAGGATAGTTACAGTATATAATATGCCAATTATTTGAGTCTATAGTGTAAAGAAAAGGCACACACAAATATATATTAAATCCACAAATATACTTCATTCATTATTTATTGAACAGTAAATAGATACATTTTCTTTGGAACATTGAATGGTATATCACTTTTGGTGTATTACTGCTTTGTTTTTGTTTTCTGAAGGAATGTAGGTAAACAGGCATTCTGTGAGTGGGGTTGCCTCTCCACAGATCTGAACTGTAACCTCGTCTGTTTGGTCTCCATGAAGCTAAAAAGATTTAATACCATACTGTGAAACATTCCAGACAAAGCAATAACATTGTCACATGGAAAAGAATTTGACGGACCCTCCACCAGAAAAGTTACACAATGCACCTTTTAATAGTTAGTACAAGTGTAGACTTTTTTGTGGTGTGTGTGATTTAGTTTTATTCTTGAAATGTATATAACCACCAAGAGTGTAACTGCAATGAACACATGCTGCACCAATGTGTGGGCAAAAGTCCAGCAGTTATTTTCAGGAGCAAGGCTGATAAATTGACAAATCTGTGCATGGTTTGTGGCAGTAGCCCTCAGACAGGTTGGCAGGAGCCCATATGTTACCACCCCAACACAGGGAGCACCCATGTACACATGCACATACAATCAGATGGAGTGAAGGAGAGGAGCAGAGTGGGACGAGGTGAAAGGATTGAGTGGGTGGCAGTGGGAGAAAAAGATGGAGAAAGAGGCAGAGGGAGAGTAGGAGTGAGTGGCACATGGCTTTCAGTCTAAAAAAAGACAGCAACACGAAACCAAAGCAGAATCTGGATTGGCTCGATAAGGAAGAGGAGGGGGCATAGAGGTAAAAGAGGAGCCCAGAGGAGAAAATGTAGGTTTCCTCTGCACCAAAAAAAAAAAAAAAACAGATGCACATGCTCCTTTTATATGTGCTCTGAAACATGAATACTGAATGAGCGAGTGGGCAGAAGAACACGGTGTGAAGATAAAGAGGAAGAGTGTTTCTGTCTTTAGAATGGATGGTATCCGATGTAGTGACTGAAACTGAAGGGACAAGAGGAGAGCCCGAGGAAGTGGCACATGCCAAAGACTTGAACTGAGAGCTCTGACTGTCTTGAACAGTGAAGGAGGGAGGGGCACAGGAGCCTCTGTTGAACAAACAGGAGCAGTGGAACAATTGTCACAGGGAGCATGTCTTAACAATACTTCACTATACTAATTTACACAGCCGTGTCTCCAACATCTGTTATTTATGAGTCAGGATGAGGCCAGCGTTCACCCCCCCATTTAGTGACGACATTGTTCATGCTCAACTAGGGAAAGGTGTCACTCTATCATGATTTCTATATGAACACATTTAGTTTTCAAACTGTACTTTTTAAACAAGTGATATGATACTTTTAGCTGTCTGATCTATCTTTGCATTTCAGGTTCAGTGGAATGTTCCTCTTGCCCATTGATTGTGTAACACATTGACATTACTATTGAACATACACTATAGCACATTGTTCACATATCTAGTGAATGAGTAGCATATCTGTTTTTGACATCCAACCTTCAAGAACATGTCAGCAGTATTGTGGCTAACCTCAAATCTATTATCATCTGAGTCGAGTATAGGATTTCCTAAATACATCATGTTTGTAATATTTGCTTTAAAACTAGTTTGGATAATGTACAATGTGTCATAGCTGGAAGTGTTGGCGGATCCAGGCTCTTTGTGCATCAGGTCTTGATTTCATTACTTGCTCACCTATCTGGGGATTCCATGGGCCCAAAGCCATTATGAGATGAAGTGAGTGTGAGTGTGTGCACTGTGCTCTGCCCTATTTCAGTAAGTCTCTGTTAAAGACAAAGCCATAATGACAGACAGGAGTCATTGTTGTTACATCATTGTTGTGGCCTCACATGGTCCTGGGCCTGGTACAAAGTCCTCCACAGTGTGGAGCACAAAAGCATGGTTCAGTCACTATCTGTGGACTAGAGTCTGCTGTCATGTAGCTCACTCTGTAATGCAACGTCATACAGAGTCAGCCCAATGAGCCATTCTTTCTGTTATCTACAAGGTGAAGACTTAATGAGGCTGTCCAAGATGTTGTGCCATCATAATAATAATTATTATTACAAAACATTCTTTTTCTGCCAATGACATTATGATTTTGCACTCTTTACTACTTCCTAAAGGTGTCGTATCAATTTTAAAGTAGTGGACAAATGAAGTAAAATCAACTTTTATTAACTTATACCATGTTATGTTTAGTGCTGCCACTAACGACTAATTTTCTAACGATTAATCTCTCGACAAATTTTTCGATTAGTCGACTAATCTAAACGACTAATTAAAAAAAAAAGTGTGTGTGTTAGATTTTCCCGGGAGGTTACCTTGTGTGTGCTGTGCGTGCGAGTTGCAAAGGTTATTGCTGTTATGTCTGTTGTGTGTGCTCATTCGACAATGTTGAACAACGATATGCACACACAATTTAACGAGTATGCACGAGCAGCATATTGCAACGGTATTCTCAATACCTCATGCATCGTGGTCGTGCTCCCGTGATAAGCCAAAGAAGTCTTACAGAGTGTACAAACCACTCTATCACCATCTGTCCGAAAGTATTCCCAGACTTTCGAGGCTTTAGGTCTTGGTCTAGAAGAAGTCGCCACTGTTCGTGGATCTGACTCTGACCCACCGGCCGCTGCCATTTTCATACCGCTCTCAATTGGTCAAATCGGGGGAAGGGGGAAGAGAGAAAGAGAGAGACCAGCCAGCAGAGTGCGCACGGCAAATACTTCCTCAAGTTTGTTTTCTTTGGCGGTGCCATTATTTACCACTGCTGTTAGCCTTTGGTGAAGCCGAGGTTAGCCACCTTGGCGTCAACCCCGGATGTAGCCGCTGTCAGCAGCACCGGTGTCCGCCTGGGGCGCAGCCGCTGCCCGCCGCACCGGTGTCCGCCTCGAGTGCAGCCGCTGTTAGCCGCACCGGTGTCCGCCTCGGGTGTAGCCGCTGTTAGCCGCGCCGGTGTCCGCCTCGGGCGCAGCCACTGCCCGCCGCGCCGGTGTCCGCCTCGGGCGCAGCCGCTGCCCGCGGCACCGGTGTCCGCCTCGGGTGTAGCTGCTGTTAGCCGCGCCGGTGTCCGCCTCGGGCGCAGCCACTGCCCGCCGCGCCGGTGTCCGCCTCGGGCGCAGCCACTGCCCGCCGCGCCGGTGTCCGCCTCGGGCGCAGCCGCTGCCCGCGGCACCGGTGTCCGCCTCGGGTGTAGCCGCTGTTAGCCGCGCCGGTGTCCGCCTCGGGCACAGCCGCTGCCTGCCGCGCCGGTGTCCGCCTCGGGTGTAGCCGCTGTTAGCCGCACCGGTGTCCGCCTCAGATGTAGCCACTGCCTGCCGCACCGGTGTCCGCCTCGAGTGTAGTACGACTAGTGGTGTGGAGGGGAAATACCTGATCTCAGGCAAGCAAAAGATCTCTGGACGAGCCGTTTGAGACCAAAAATAAATAAAGGCGAATATTCGACCAAAAAAATTGTATTCGACTCATTTTCACATTCGATTACGTCGACAACGTCGAATAATCGCGGCAGCACTAGTTATGTTCACGCATCATTATATTTATCAAAGTTGTATTTTGTAATCCGGTATTGTACTGCATTTGGCGCTTGAATGCTCCCTGATCCATATTAGCCATTTTTCAAAAATAAAAACATGTACCGGTAAATGAAAATCTTCTAATTGCTATGAAACACTGAAGCAAGCAATTTTATACTAGCTCTCAAAAGCTGTCTGTCTCTATGTGTTTGTTTTTTTTGCGATATACCTCTTTGAGAGCATCGTTTTCTCTTGCATCATGCAGGCTCTCTTCAGACCCCTGCAGAATGTTGTTTCTAAAGAGGAATCTGAAAAAAACAGTGCCATTATGTTGGAACAGAGGCCTGCAGAGGCTCTGATAGGTGACCCTGGAGTGATGGATGGGAAACCCCTTGAGGAGGACAGTGCTATTAGCAGGAGGATGTAGGGCTGGTGACGGGCTTCTCTGTTAAAAAGACTAAAACAAGATCCATTGCATCCATGCTAATTGGCCATACACAAGAGTTGTATCTTCCTGTATCAATTGATTAGTGCCATGAATCTATCATAACCTCTCTACTGTTCATGCTGTCGCTGATATCTATGATATTGTCTGTGTCCGATGAAGAACATGTGAACAAATGGCTTAAGATGTTCTTTGTTGAGCCTGACATCGTTCTCTTCACTCTTGAGTTCTTATGTCCTGTTATATTGGCATTACATTACGCCCTTATTTATGTATTTATTTTATTTTACCTTTTGTTTTAGCTGCCACAGCTAAAGGTCTTTGTCCTAGCTTGCGCTAAGTTTATTTGCCATAGTAGATTCTCCAATTCAATCCTTTTGATTTCATCCAGGCCGGGGACTCACATCCACATTTTGTGGAACACACAGGAAACCAGAGCTGAAGCAATCGATTGAGTGCAACAAATTGATAGTTGAAATAGGGGTGGGCGATATCTCGATATTTAAAATATATCGAGATATTTTTTAAACTCGATATGAATTCTGACATATCGATATATCGCTATAATGCTTACGTTTACTTCTGGTTTCGCCGCTTCGCTTGTTTTGCTTTCTCTGTGCCGCGTTCGCCTCCTCGCTTATGTTCCCTGTGCTCATCCCCGGATTCCGGAGCTGGCCGCGGACTAAACCAGGACTAGGACTAAACCAGGACTAAACGCGGCCGCAGAGCCCGGGGCTCGGCCGCGGACTAAACCAGGACTAGGACCAGGGCTCTCCAGTGCGCCCATTTCACTCGCATTTGAGAGCAAATATTTCATTGTGCGAACGTGGAAATCAAAACAGGCGCATCTGTGCGAGCGCTTCTGCAGCCACAACAAGGAGCTGCGCACACACGTATCGTGACGAGTTAAACTTTCTAAATGCACCTGCCCAGCGCAAGCGCAACCACATGACACCTGCGACCGCGCACGACCCCCGCATACGAGCTCTGCGTGTGCGCAGATATCACTCATACGAACAAACTCCGCTTCAAAACACACCCACGCCCCCTTAAACGAGGAGCGCCCCGCAGCAGGACCCACACCTGACCCACCACTCATTAGACAGCCCCATGCCACTGGACTTCCCTCTCTAAAGCGAGAGCTTTGTCTTGGTCTTGTCTCAGACTCGAGCGCATTTGGACTCGGTCTTGTCACGGACTCAACGTCTGAATACTGAGTGCGACCATATTTGTCACAATGTGCGTTTGATTTGGTAAATGTGCAGAGACTAAACATCACTTTAAAACAAGAGAATGCAACTCCAGTTAGGAATGTCAAAATACAGGTTTAAAAATCCTAGCCACTTTTTTCACTTTGAAGCAGTTTTCTTTAAAGTGCCAGTGGAAGTTCTCTTAAAGAAGAGGTTTTTAAACTGTGGGTGAGGGTCCAAAAAGGGGTGCAGAGTGTTTAAGTGCAGTACTAAATGAATATTAATCAGATAAAATTTGTCTGTTGTTTTTGCAGTAGTGTGGGAGGGGGTTATTTTTCCTGTAAAGATATCGAGATATATATCGTATATCGAGATATAGCAAAATATATCGAGATATATTTTTTGGTCCATATCGCCCAGCCCTAAGTTGAAATAATCGTCAACTTTAGTACTTGAACTATGCACAGACTCCAAAACATGCAGTGTGGCGAAAGAAGAGGATTTATGACTCAGACAGAGCAGGAAATCCATCAACACAAAAAACATTAGTATCCTCTATTGAACTCCTGAAGCGGCATCACTTTAGCTTCATTTGGGTCAGCTTTAGGAAAACTCTCTCATATCCACAGGCCTTTTGTGACCTAAAGACACATTTTTCAGTTTGATTAATTGAAGAAAAAAATTTACGGATCAACTTGTTAACAAAATAATCATTAACCCTGGAGAACCCAAGAACCCTTTTCTTCTTCAGAAAATTATGAACTATGCCTTAAATGATTGCTATAAGTTCACTGAACACCAAAATATCTACTTTTTACATTTTAACCCTTTATTCCCTGATTTAGGATTTGGGTCAAATCTGACCCATTGGGCTTTAGGTGTATAATTTTAAAGACTGACTATAAGATACACTGTCAATGCAAACTGTTTTAAATTTAGGAAAACAATCAATAATTTACACCAGAACATTTAACAATAGTTATTTTTGCATGTTAGAACTGTATTTCTAATGTTTAAACACACTTTGGCCAACTGAAACAAGAACACAAGGCCATAAACGACTAATAAAAAACTAACACCATTGGTCTTTGCTTATCCAAAATCTTTTCTACTAGAGAGAGGAAATCACACTAGACATTGTGGTAGTCTTTGGGCTTTTAAGGTTAAATTTGACATTTTTTTCAATTTGGTTCATTTTTAGTAGCAGCAATTAACAGTGGTCAAATTTGACCCCGTGGGTTCTCCAGGGTTAATTTGCACAGCTATATAATAAACACGCACACAACACACCACTTCAAATACCCTTCTTCATCCTGGCCAAAACAAATGTAAGATGGATAATGGCTTTTAATCTGCTTGAGTAAGCCTTTGAATCAGTTCCATCGCAAGAAGACATTAAGACAAATGTATGTTAACAAATGTAATAAGATACTTTGCTGGATGTTTTCAGTTTAAATTATAAATCTATTTTCCATCATTAGGATCTTAATATTTTGTTCCACTTGTGCTATCTCTTGTGGGAGCATAGTCTTGTTGTAGCAACAGCCCCTGGAGCACGGTGCTGATAAGAGTCCCCAGCGGTGAAGTCTGCAGTGTTTTCTAATGTAGAGAGAGATGCCTGATTTGATTGGCCTGATTGCTGCAGCCCAAATGAGCTTTTATGGGGTAGTGGTTTGTGTCTCCCTCCCTCCTTTTCACTGCCCTCTTTACTTCAACCCAGAAAGTGTTTTACAAGTTGCTGTGAGTCACATGCAGCCTTTCACATGGCCCTATTTCTCTTTGCTTTGTTGAATTGCCACGAAAATGAGGAAAAACTGAACGACTGAAGAAAACCCCATTGTCATTTTAGCACCCTATATAATGGGCAATTTCGCCCTTTTTCTTGAATGGCTTTTGGCAGCAACACGTTTCATTCAAGTGGAAGAGGCTTTTTGGCTTATGGAGTTGACCAATATCAATTAAAATAACTAATATTTTATTGTTGTTATTTAAAGTTAAAAGAACTTTTTAAAGTAATGAATCTGAATTTAAGTTCAAAATTTCATTAATATCTGAATATACTGAGAATAAAGTTTATAATTTAAAAATGCAGCAAAAAGAGACATGAAAAAAGTTATATTTTTTATATTTCTGCTTTTCTGAGAGTAATTTTATAATAATTTTGTCTGATACTTAAAGGTCCCAGGTTTTCTGATCTATGCAATATTGTTTCCTAATCAAAAACATACCCGTTTTGTTTCATTTACACATGTATAACACACAAACTTTAGGCTGAGTTCACTGTGAGAACACTGTGTTTCACCTTGCAATGTCATATGGTAATACAGGAAGTGCACCACTGTGTTTTTAAACTCCATACACTAGAATCATTTGGATGATTTGATCTGGAATTGCATATTTCTACTGAACAAAAGGTAAAAGGTAATTGTATATACTATATCACATCACAAGATAGAAAAGAACATTTTGAGCTTTGGAGATGTAGACAGACTAATAATAAAGGGTTACTAAGTCAAGGAAACAAAACGGCAACTCAACAACACCAGCTATGATTTGAGGAGGTAACAACATTCCAACATGACTAAACACTCACAAGAGTCAATTTTGTGTAATATAGACCTTTCAAATTTTATGTTTAAACACAAGTTTAACAAATTTCTTTTGGCTTGACATAGTATTGTTTGTTAAAATATTGTTACTGTGATTAAATAAATATTGAGTGATCATTTTTTTTCAATATCACCCACCCCTAATCTCAGTCATTTTGCATAATTACTTTAGAACAAATCTCCAAAAAAACTGTCCAGTACTGACGATTTCCCAGACTTGGTCAAAGCAAAACAACCGTATTTAACACTTGGCTTTTTGTCTTATTTGTTTAATTTTTCCCATCTTTTGAGTCATGTTCATGGAAAAATATTCATTTTTATGGAGTGTCAAACAAACCACAGTTGGAGGCTTGTAAGAAAACTAGTTCATCATCCAAATAAACACTACCACAACTCATTTTTATGGCTTTGTCTGTGCTGCTTGGCTGAAGGTGTGAAAGCGTCTCAGACCACCTGCTACTGTTTCTTTGCTTGAAGGAAAACTGTCACAGCATTGAAAATGAACTGACCCCAGCTGATATTACAGTGCAGTATTCAAGGTGTGATATAGATGGGGATGTTTATATTATTATAATGTGTTAAGTCTTAAGTAAGGTCGGCAAGTTTTTATTTTTGGAGTGGTTGGTTCCATACAAGCCCGAAACTCTCTAGTCACATAGCTTGTGTGTATATATAGCTTGTAAATGTGGTACTCCCAGCTACTGAAGTTTGGTTTCTTTCAGTATGTACCGGTATACATTTTTAAAGGCTATAACAAGAGTTCATTTAAGTAAGTATTAAATAATGAGAAGCAAAGTGTTATCCACTTTGTTTAACTCTGAGCCGTGCATAATGCAGTTTAACGCACAACACATAGTTGTTTAATCTGCTTATACCACAGCCATAAACTGAAGAGTCTCACCTGTGAATGTGAAAAGCCTGCTCACTGTAAATGTCTCAGATATGTTATTTGAAATTCTCATTGAGTGTCATAAAGCTGCAAAACACACCGCTCCTTGTTGTTTAAAGCTTACTTAACTTAACTACTTAACTATATGCCCTAACTTTAGACAGTATATTAATATGTACATTGTTCATGGTTGCCATGTATCAGTTTGTGATGTCTAAGATGAGAGATCCTTCTGACTGTTGCACTGGCCACTGAAATGTTTCACCACTGAGTTACATTCTCAACATCTCCAGGCTGTTGGCTCCACATTATGTAAACTTAAGTTGGAGGCACAATGTAAACATGCGTGCAGTTTAACACTTAGAAGTGCTGCATGGGTTTAAACATCTCATTTATGTTGTGGTAATGATGCTTGTAATGACTTCATTGAATATTCACATTTGTAGCTATTGTTATTATTGTGTTCCTAGTTTTCTCTCATTATAAAAGTCAGCTAAACACTTTAAACACAGTTTGTAAGAATGTCACAATACGTGACTCAACAGTGCTATTTCTGCATACATTATTTTTGACTGAAATAAAGACAAGACAAGACAAATCGTAACACTTTTACATAATAATAACCAGTAGAGATGGAGAATAATGTTCTGTGTACAAAGCTTAACTTTATTCACTTTGCTGCAGACGCTTGATTTAGATTTTATAAAGTCAAAGTATCTTTTGGTTGTGGACACAAGGCGACCCACAGATTGCCATCATTTACACTTAAAAGAAAACCCCCCACTGAACATGAGGAGGGTCTGAACACACCACAGGTGTTACAGCCAATGTTGTGTTAACTAATGTTCCTATTTCAAATGTGGATCGCTAAGAGGACAGATATATCGCTAAGAGGTGGAAGATACATTGAATAATAGTTAATATGTCAGTAGTATGTGGAGAAAAAGAGTTTAATAAAAGTTTAAAGAGCATACTTAAACTTCAGGGATTAGGTTTATTGTACATTAATTTGCAATACTTAAACCTCAAACAAGAAATGTGCATGCACATTTTAGTACATTTCTGATGGTTTGTCATAATATCTGGAATAAAATGGGTATTGCACATTTTGGTCAGTATCGCCTGCCCTATGTGGACAGTGACATCTAATGTATATTATATGCACATTAATTATGGCACTTTCTTTTTTGTTAACAGCTAAATGTGTAATGGTAACAAGCAAGTGTTGGGAAAAAGAAGTGTGACCACAGCAAACAATGCCAAAGGAAAATAATATATTAAATTGCACTTCTGTTGTCCTTTGTTGTACTTGGCTGTACTTGACCAGCCTGAGTGAGAGCACTGAAAGTAGGACTACAGTAACAGTAATCTTAAAAACAAAAGTGTAAGAGGCAAGTACATATACAGTACAATTATTAGGTAATAAAACTAATCATAGTCATTCTTTCTGCCACCAGCCAAAAATGTTACCATTTACTATTTCAAGTTAGAAATTCCCAGCATTATGGAGCAGCAGTCGTGCACAGAGGCTGCCTCAGCCCAAACAGGGAACCCTGTGGCTGTGTCCCACCGTCTCTGAGTTCTGCTGTTCTTACTCCATTCAGTTAATTTCAGTTCAACCTTAAACTTACACTGAATGAACAGAGCAATGAAACCAGCCTTTTTATAATGACTCATGGCTAATATGGGGCTATTTTTAAAGTTGGTGCATTTCTGTATGTCCCTCTCCCCACATTGCTTTACAGTGCATTGCCTGCCAAACTCATTATTGTGGTTGCTGCTTCACTGTGGAGTTTATACTCTAATTATTTGCCATAGAGATTGTGCCAGTTTAGCCTGAACGTATTTCCCTGTATTGCTAAAATAATGTGTGTTTCTCCTCTCCCTGCGCTCTCTTAGGGCAGTGATGCCTGGGATGGTGATGTTCCGGCGGCGCTGGTCAGTTGGCAGTGATGACCTGGTGCTGCCCGCCCTCTTCCTCTTTCTTCTACACTGCATCTGGTGAGTCACACCTTTGTCATGTTATTGATTTTACATATTTATTTGAATCCCCCCAAGTGCATTCCTTCTCGTTTTATGTGTAGGCTGGTGGTTCTGTCGGTGGTTCTGTTCGGCCTCCCGTATGGCTCAGACCAGTCCTGCTCCGTGACACTGGTGGACCATGGCCGGGGATACTTGGGCATCCTGGTCAGCTGTCTCATCTGTGAGAGCGCCATCATGTGGCTGAGCATGAGAGGCAGCATACTCTATACACAGCCCAGGGAAGCCGTGCAGTATGTCCTCTATATACGCCTTGGTAATGCTCAAAGGATATTTTGTAGAGGAACAAGTTCGAGTAGATTCTCTCTCAGTATAATGTATTTACAATGTATGATAAAATCCTCATTCACTTTAATCATTTTCTTTCATTTCCTTCATTTAGCCATTTTGTTGGTGGAGCTGGTTTACGCTGTGGTTGGAATTGCCTGGCTTGTTCAGTATTACCAGCCATGCTCTGATGTCACAGCCAAAAATCTTGCCTTAGGTGAGAAACTAGCAAATAAATTGAACTATTTTTGTTGAAATCTTGATTAATGATTAGTTTGTTGCTTACATTTCTGCTCTTTTGATTTCTCTACAGGTATAGTTGCATGTAATTGGCTGGTGATCCTCAGTGTCTGCATCACTCTTATGTGCACCTTTGATCCCACGGGTCGGACATTTGTTAAGCTCAAAGCAACTCGGCGACGACAGCGCAACCTCACAACATATACACTCAGGTACCTATTACTTTAAATGGGAAAGTTGTAACATGATTTATCCCCTGTGGTGCTTCTAAAATTGTGTTGTATCAGCCATTAATCTTCTACTTTCTTTAGACACCGACTTGAAGAAGGCCAAGCCAGCAGCTGGAGTCGGAGATTAAAGTTTTTCATGTGCTGTACAAGAGCCCAAGACACACAATCGGTGAGTATTTAAAATATAATTCTGCTTCTCAGCTGCAGATAAGAATATGAATCAAAGTCTGACAAAACAGTGAAATGAATGAAAATCTACATATTTTCCCTGCCTGAATGTAATGAATGTTAAACAGCAGTCAATTTTCTGTCTAATTTGATGAGCACGAAAAAACCACTAAAGAATTTGAACTTTTCACCCTTATTGTACAGTATCTGGCTTCATGTGCTGGTACAAATGTGGCGATATGTGACTGTGTTTCCATCAGGATGCCTACTCAGAAGTGGCCAGCCTTTTTGCAGAGTTTTTCAGAGATCTAGACATTGTGCCTAGTGATATTATTGCCGGCCTGGTTCTACTCCGCCAGAGACAAAGATCGAAGAGATCTGCAATCTTGGACCAGGTATACTGTTATTACTAATTTTACAGTCTTAGTTAATTTAAAAAGTTTACTGTATTATATGTAAATGTTGTTTTCTGCAGGCCAACAATGACATTATAGCCTTTCTATCTGGGATGCCTGTGAATCGTAATACTCGATACCTTGACCTTAAAAATTCTGTAAGTTTGTGTTGCAGCTTAATATTAATACTTTTGGTTTCAATCTTGATTCTTCATGCAGTTGCATAAAACAGTTAAACTTTATGTGCACACCAAAAATCTTTATCATTATCTGATTTCTGGAGTTATTAAAATGGTTATGTAAACAGATTCCTCAGATGTGAGTGACCTGATTTCTGTCTGAATGTTCGTACTTGTGCAGGTTTAACAACAACAGATCCTGCAAAAGGAAATGTTAAAGGTGCACAGTGTAACTTTATGGTGGAGGGTCTGTCACCTGCTTGTCTCCGTGGAGATATAATCGCTTTGAATGTAATTGCCTGGAATGTTATACAGTATGGGAATACACTTGGTTATCACAGTGGAGTTCTATGGAGAAGCAAGCCTGCGCATGATAAAAAAAATATATATCAAAGGTATTTTTGAAGTACAAAACACCTGTAATTTAAATGTGTGCAAGGCAGATAAGTTTAATGCCATACTGTGGAACATTCCATGCAAAAAAATATCTCCATGGAGACAGGAAGTAGCCAGCCTTCCACCTTAGAGATTACATTGTGCTCCTTTTAAAGACTGAATGAGTTGACTAATTGTAGCTTGTGTCCCAAATACAATAGTTACTCCATTATAAATCCATTGATTTAACTGAGATATGTTAGCAATGATCAGATTTATTTTGTGCATGTAAACACACCCAAAATTCGATCTAATTATTGGGTTACCTAATGATTCTAGTTATCTGATTTTGTAATGTAATTGTACCCTGTGTGCTTCTTGATGTAGTTGATGTTTGTATTGCCTTATCATAGGGTGAAATGAACATGTACAAAGAGGTGTGCTATTACATGCTGTTTGCACTCGCTGCGTATGGTTGGCCCATGTACCTGATGAGGAAGCCAGCCTGTGGGTTGTGCCGCCTCGCCAGCTCCTGCCCGTAAGCAACACCATACACCCCACACACTTTGTTTAGCGTTCCCTCTCTATCTATCTATGTAGCATCTCCAATAAAGATCAGATTTCACATGCGCTTCCACTTGCCAAGTAGTTATCCCTAGAGATGTTATCAATCACCAGCTCCTGTAGCTCTCTGTTTACTAATAGGCGTGTAAGTCCTTGTAGTCTTTGTAGCGTGTACATTTCCAAGTTGCTATAAAAATATTTGTGATCTTTTCAACTAATGAAAACTGAAATTAATGAGACATGTACAACATATACAAATGTCATTACAGTTGTGTTATAGCTTTAATTAATTTGTAATAATACACTCATTGAAATTGCAATGGCATTCATAGTCAATTCAAAATGCATTTAAAAAAATCTTAGTTCATGGGCAATTTTTGAATAATCTTTGACTTTTATGTATGAGGATAGATTCAATAAAGGCAACAGGAGAATGGTACATAAACAACCCCTGACAATATAATGAATAATAAATAATCAAAAAATTCATTTCCATGATGTGAAAACCGCAACAAGACTCACGCACAGTTTTCCAAATGAGCATCTAGCTAACGTAATAATTTTGTACATAATCATCATATCGCACTAGATTTAATGAGTGTAATTTTAATTTATCTGTCCTAATTTCCCCTTCATTTGGCAGCTGCACCTCAGTTTCTGGCTCTCGCTTGTCTCAGTCCGTGACAGTGGAAGAGGACAATTGTTGTGGCTGTAACGTCCTGGCCATCCGCAGACACTTCCTGGACAGGGATCTTAAGCAGGTCCACATTGTCTACACTTCCTGCCATGATGCTGTGAGTATTGTGACAGCCATTTAATGAGCACTCAGAGGTGTTAGGGCTATAGTTACTCAGGAAAATTGGCAATTAGTTGGTGTGAAAGTTGAGTCATTGTTAACAAGTTATTTAAACTACGGAAAAAAAGGAAGGTCAAAAACAATTTCAAGTTTCAAACAAATTTAATGAAAAAAAAAATACACATACTTATAAGAATATTATCTTTATTTAAAGGTGCACTGCATAATATTTCTAGTGGAGGGTCCGCTACCTGCTTGTCTCCATGGAAGTGTTATTGCTTAGTCTAGAATGTTCCAGTGTATCAAATCTATCACAAGGGAGACAAGCAGGTTACAGCACTATGGTACATTACAATTCAGATATGTGGAGAAACACCCGTAATGAATTATTGCTAGATTGAAAAGTTTAATGTCATACCATGGAACATTCCAGGCAAAGCAATAACATCTCTATGAAAAACAAGTTGGTTGCAGACCCTAGATTTTAGCATGGTTCTTGTATTAGGTATTTTTATCTAACTATTGTGATAGCTGAACGTGCCTTGATTTGTGCAGTAAGGAACACTGAAATTTCAAGAAGTAAATAATCTTTGCAGGTCGTCTTTTTGCATTTACAGGTTTAACTAATAAAAACTAGATTTTTCTAAAGATAGTGCCATCAGGGGTTTGACTCAGATGGTAGTACTGTGGTATGTAATCCAACTCCACCTTCTGTATCCAATGTTTAATGTTTACAGGTTTACGAAACTCCATTTTTCGTGGCAGTGGATCATGGAAAAAAGAAAGTAGTCATCAGCATCAGAGGAACCCTTTCACCCAAGGTACATTTATTTTATATGTAGGATTGTTACTACATACATTTTTTTAAGTTCCTTGTTCTACTTCCCATAAATATTCATTGAGATGATGAGATGAGCTTAGTGTTAAGATTTATTGCTAAGAAGTATTGCTACCACTTTTTAGTAATAATAATAATAATGATGATGATGATGATGATGATGATGATGATGATGATGATGATGATGATGATGATGATGATGTAGATGTAGCAACAGCTGCCCTGTGGCAGACTGATGCAGATGTACTGTAAAGGTGCATTGACATTTAATATTGTGACTAAACTAAGACTTAAACCTGGAAGTAAACATGGGCTAGCGTAGGGCTAAATCAGGTCTAAAACTGGACCTAACCGTGTCTACATAAGAATTTAACTGGGCTCAAACCAAGACTAGTGTCATGTATTGGAACCTTATACAGTCAGACAATAATACAGTCTAAGAATAATTGCTTTGCTGTTTCCTATTTGAAAAACATAAATACATATGAACTTTGGACATTTTCACTTCTTGCTGCTCAGGATGCTTTGACTGATCTAACTGGAGACTCGGAGCGGCTGCCTGTGGAGGAACAACATGGGACTTGGCTCGGCCACAAGGTTAGACAATGTAGCGTCACATTATTGTGTAGATGTTATGAGTAAAATTAAGCAGAACTCCAAGAATTATGACTTGATAGCAAATGTGGATGTGGATATTTTCGCACAAGATGAATGGTTTTCACTTCCCGTCGAGATTCATTTCTCATTTTCCTCTTCACTTTTCACAGGGAATGGTTTACTCAGCTGAGTACATTAAGAAGAAACTGGAACAGGAAATGATCCTGTCACAAGCTTTTGGAAGGGACCTGGTACGTGACTCAACAGACTGTTTTTAGATTGGCAGGCTGATTAATGTGTTTGTATTTAAATGTTAATTATTCTTATATTATGCATTATTTTGCATTTTCTTCCTTTTTTATTATGGTATTGATGTTTGCTGTTACAGAGTAAAGGCACCATGCACTATGGGCTGGTTATTGTTGGACACTCTCTTGGAGCAGGGACTGCAGCCATCCTCTCCTTCCTGCTCAGACCCCAGTATCCCACTCTTCACTGCTACTCCTATTCCCCACCCGGTGGCCTTCTCAGGTCAGTGTAAAAACACTTTGCTCTTGGTAATACTACTAAATTATTAATATACTAACTATTAATCACCATAACTCATATTTCTTGGAAAGAGTAAATACATGATGTGTGAATTGAATCTAAAGTTGAAGTTAAAACTTAAAAAACTTCCTTTGGTGGAAGCAGATTGATAAGATGCTATTGTTTAACTTTTGGAAATGTTACAATCTGCAATTATAAACTGTACGCAAAAAGTAAAGGAACTAAGTTTTCAACAAAGATGATAAATCCTATAAATATGTTTCATCTGATAGTAATGATTTTAAGTTTTATTTTTGCAGTGAGGATGCCATGGAATACTCTAAACAGTTTGTCACTTCTGTGGTTTTGGGAAAAGATTTGGTACCAAGGTATCGCTGAAACCCTATTTTATTATTATTATTTGATTATTTTTGCTTGGTGATACTTAATATGTACTAAATGTGTACTATGCCTTTACTGTAGGCTTGGACTCTCTCAGTTGGAGGGTTTTAGGCGCCATCTTCTGGAAGTACTACAGAAGAGTAACAAGCCAAAGGTGACCACAATTATGTAATGGCATTTTATTACAGTTAATTAAAAGAGATGGTGAAAGAGTGGTTTTGAGCAATGGGTCCCTTGTATCTTGTGTAATCATTCTAATAATTTATATTTCAAGCTGTGAATATATTTGCACAGTTTTTTTTATGATAGTTGAAATTATGTCCTTGCTTTTTCAGTGGAGGATTATTGCTGGCGGCACCAAATGCATCCCTAAATCAGAGCTTCCCCTGGAGGACGAAGATCCCCAGACCCAGCCTGCAGCACCCCCTAGCAGTCGCCTGTGGCTCCACCCCAGTGACCTCAGCATTGCCCTTTCGGCCTCCACCCCCCTTTACCCTCCCGGCAGGGTCATCCATGTTGTGCACAACCATCCCCCAGAGACATGGTGAGCTAATCTAAATATTTATTTATTCCAGATTCTACAAATGTAATCAATCATCCATTGCGGTTCAATTTGGATATAGGATTTAGCCATGTTTGAGCTGCTAGAAAACCAATAACCCAAAGCAATTGTACCACTGGTCGCAGCTGTGACAATACACAGTTGACAAGATAAGCACACTGGAAGAATGTACGTTCAGGGTATCAACAGTCATGGATTCATTCTTTAGAATAGGTCACATTACAGCTTGTATAATATAAGAATTCGTTGCTGACCAACACATTTTAGTAGGACAAATAAACACCAAAAATTGAATTTTAGATTTCCTCAGTTATTTATTTTTTTATTGGTTGTATTTAACTTATGTCCATTGTTTTGTAAAACATTTTAGTTAAATACAATTTAAATTTGCATTCTCTGAGCATTCATCATGTTTCTTGTGTTTTTATAATGTAAACATTGCTAATAGAGTCATTGATGTTTCCTCCTGTAGCTGTGGCCAAGAGGAGCCTACGTACTCTGCTCTGTGGGGGGACAACAAGGCATTTGATGAGGTGATCATATCGCCTGCCATGCTTAACGAACACATGCCCCACATGGTGATGGAGGGACTCAATAAGGTTAGTGTCTGTGTGCATGTATCTTAGTATTTCTCTCAATTTGTGCACCATGTGGCCTCTGTCTTTTCAATATTTCTAATCGGATTACTGTTGTTACTAAGTGTCATTTGTGTGTAATTGTTCATGATGATGTTACATGTGAATTATCAGTGGTATAAATATAAGGTCCTGTTGTGTTTTTGCACAAAGCTGGGTGCAATCTCTTTATCAAGGGTTTGGAGTCTTTTAATTGTCTTGAATGCACGGGGTCCAGCAATAACACCGAACTTAACCACACCTCTTCTCCTATCGCTCTGGTTTAAAGGCATGGAAATCTGATTTTTGGGTGATTCTTGTTTTTTGTTTCTATGTTTTATAATTGTGTTCACATAACAAATCTTTTTCATGTATATGTTTGCATGTCATGGAGCTACTTTGGGGAGAGCACTTTCATGTGACTTGGAAATACAGAACTGCCACAATCTGTCTTCAAATTAACTTGATTTGTTTAAGTATAATAAAAGCTTATGCAGTGATTACATGTTAGGCTGTTGTGTGATTGATCTGGTGTTTCTGCAGGTACTGGAACCATTTAATCCCCTGTCTGAGCAGGATAGCCTGGAAGCAGAGGAAGCAGAGCCGGCCTACAGTACAACTGTGATTGTAATGTCTCAAACTGAGATAAACTCTTTTTCCAGTGATGCGGCTTCTCCCACCAGTACAAATACATGCTGTAATTCCTCTTTCAAAGACACTGACTCTAACTCAGTCCCTCTCAATGTTGAAAACACATCTGATTCTGACCACTGCCTTATTTCTTTACCACAGTTGTCAAACAACAGTTGTACAAACTCGGCCCAAGACCTATTGTTTTCTGAGGAGAATGCCACGTGCCCTCAGCCCCAGAATAACCCTACCCAACACAGTGGTGCATCTGCACTTCCTCTGTCTGAAACTGTATCTGTTGAAGCAATCAATGAACCCTGTAATGAAATCGCCCCATCTCCAAGGCCTTTTTAAACCAGATTAGGCTGGTAATGGACCTAATGCCTCTCTACAAAACTGCACATTACTTTCTTGGCAAGAAACTAAAGTGAGATGAGAAGAGTTAAAAAGAGAAAAACACTGAAGTGTTACCTCACCAATGACTGTATATATATAAAAATATGTTAAAGGCGAGTGACCACTATTTGTGGTGTATTTAATGGAATTATTGGTGTGGAAGGGTGAAAAAAATATCCATTCTTGTGAGAATCTTAATTACATTTATCTCCTGGCTTAGTTTCCATTCTTTTACAGCTTTGGGTTTTCTGAGATGTGGACGTACCAACCCCACACTTTGTGCTCACACATTTTCTTTGTATTCACAATGTTTCCAGAGCAACCAACCCAGTTTCTTCCAAAGTTCCACTGAGCGTCTCTTTCCTTCAGCTTGCTCTGTTATAGGACTTTGGTGTGGCCACAATCTACATATTCTCTGCTTTTTCTTTCTTTCCTTAATAATAATACCTAATAAGTCATAAAATTTGAGACTTAAAAAAAAAAGCTAATTATAAATACTGTTCTGTTCTGTACTGCCACAATAACTTGAGTTTAAATGTAATTCACCTTTTAAAAAGCAGACTTGAAAATTAAAACTGGTATCATGTCTTTTCATATGCATGTATACATTCCAGTATTGTTTTTTAATCATGTCTAGTTGTGTGTGTGTGTAATGCATTGATTGTACCACTGACTATTGTTGTGCTTGTTTCCAAATATTTGGGGGCTGCCACTTGCAGCAGAGCTTCTCTTATTACTTAGTTGTTTATCACTGTATGTCCTATAACCTCATTCCACACCATCCATTTGTGTTTAACATACTAAACCTTTCTGTTTACATTTTTACATTTCATGTCATTGTTTATTTGTCAAGCAGTATTGTTTTATGTATAATTGTTTATGTCATATGTCTGCATAAAGTTGATTTACTAATTAAATCAAACCTGTTTATATGTTGTGTTATTATTGTCAAAGTTGGTCTAAGCCCTGCCAGTGTTTTTGTTTTATTGTCTTAGACAGAAAGCAATTTTCTTTTTGTATGAGAAAACACTTATAATGTATAATGTACTCTATTGCTCACTCTATTACTGGTCATTTTACAAATTCACATATTGTATTGCCATACACTTTGTCTTTAAAAACAGGTGCTGGAAAACTACAACAAAGGAAAAACCGCTCTGCTGTCGGCTGCTAAAATCATGGTGAGCCCCACAGAGGTTGATCTGAACCCAGAGACCATCTTCATGGATGCAACCACCACCTCGGAGCAGCCCACCCCAGCCCCGCACCACCGCAGGAACAGCAGTGTCCGGTTAGTACAACTCACACTGAGTGTTTGCATTCATCTTACTCATGCTTAATCATTCTTCAAATTACTGATCTGTAATCATTCTTCAAATTACTGATCAGCAGTAGGATTCAGCCATTAACTTTGCACTAACTGCTTACTGCAATTGCCACTAATTACAACTTTATTGTTTTTTTTTTTTCAAAATCATTGTTATGTCTGTTCCTTATGGTTACAAAAAAAGACAAAAACCCTTGTTACGGTAAGCAAAGCATGTCATTACTAATTTTGCATAATGTACTCCTCTCTCATGCACGCATGCACGCTGTCTGGCTACAGAATGATTTCTACATATGGTACTATTGAGTTCCCTCTTCGTCCTCTCTGGTTTAGCCCCTGTCCAAAGTCAGTGTAAACTCCTCAACGTCATGGTTGAAATAGAATAGACTCTCCTCTGTTTAAGCAGTGCTCTGAGCACATTATCACGCCCCTGGGGTTGTAGTCTGTGCTTTCTACTGTGTTCACTTGTGGTGGTTTTTAGTTTTTAGGTGGCTATTGTTTTACATATTAACACTATTCATTGTTTTCTCCTCTTTAAACCTTTGTAGGTTTTCTTAACCTATTGTTTTAACTGTGTCTTGAGACCCATTTACCCATTTCCTGGTCACTATTGCCCCTTTCTTCCCCTTTTGTCTAGTTCTGTTGCCCAGTCAGAAATATCGCTGGATGGTTTCTCTGAATGCCCTCCTCCTCCGGTGCCTGTGGTGTTGCGTGGGGCTCGAGAGCGCCTCACGGTGGAGTTGAGGGATCGTAAGGCTCCTCTGGCAGTCATGGAAAGTCTGTCTGATGCAGAGTCCCTGTACAGTCTGGATTCACGACGCTCCTCAGCTGCATTCAGGGGGTCTCCCATGTTGGGCAGCCTGCCATTTCCTTTAGATGCCCCCATTCCAGAGGAGAACCCCTCTCTGAGTTCTCGGACTGAACTACTCGCTGCTGACTCTCTTTGTCAGGCCACGCCAGAGCATCTCGGTGAGGTTGGGCCCTTCTTTACACCCAACCGTGAATCTTCATTGACTCCTGATTACCCTATGCGACTATCCCCAGCCACACCACGCTACAGTGGCCACCACTCTCCCACTTTGCTAAACCAGAGTGTTCGGCCTCCACCTTTCAAGGCAGAGCCAAACACCAACGTGATGCTTCCTGATGGAGAGTACCAACAAATACCTGGTGTTTACAGTCCCGGGAGCACCCCTCCTCCCATGAGTCCTCACGTTCATTCGAGACCTGTGGATGGAGAAAAGAGAGGCTGGGACTTGGAAGGAATGGCTAAGACCAATGGAGCAGCTTCTACACAGTCGACTCAGCTGTCCAATGGAAACACAAGTCAGGCTGTGCTGGAGTTTGCCCAGTATTTGGACTCTCTTTTCAGGCTGGACGGCAGCAGCTCACCTCCTCTAGACCTTTCTGATGGAGAGTCAGAGTCGGGCAGAGGCTCGTATGGCCAGGGCGAATGCTTAGGAGATGGACAGTCATTGGATGACAAACAGCTTTTGGCCAGAGCCACACTGGAGCCAAACCTGGTCCCCAAACCCCCTCGCACTTTTGCTGGATCTGCTGACCCTTCATCAGGCATCTCTCTATCTCCCTCTTTTCCTCTGTCATCGTCAGAGGAGCTCAATGACCTGTCTCCAGCAGAGGGCGCCCCAACAGCCTTACACCCTCTTCAAATATCCTCACCCTGCCATTGTCCAGAGGATAACACACTATCATCGATGGTGTAGTGGGAGGCCTAATACTTGTGTGATGCAGTCATTGAAACTTTGATAACATATCACATGTGCATGCTTTGGAATGCAGTCACCCATCTGAGATGACAGAACTTGACATTAACAACTCACAAACTACATTGTTCAGGAATATTCAGTGGACATGTTGATAGCATTTTCTCACTATTGCAATGTTTGGAAAATGATACCTCTCTCTGCATGCCAGGGGGCTGTGCTGCTTTTGGGTGAATATAGATAACTGTAGCTTCTCAAGACCATTCCAAAAGAATGTGATGTCGCCCACAAAGGGACGTCAAATATACTATGTTTTTAATTCAGTAAGGGGAGAGAATAGTTATTTATCTACACAGGGAAATATACTCATTAGAGCAGTGATTCTTAACCAACCATGGAAGCACCATGTTAAGGATCACAAAAATATATCATATATAATATAGTTAATACTAGTATGTGAATTAACCCCAGGTTACTTTGTATTGAACAAAGTTGGGTCAAAGGTCATAAAGGTTAAGAACCCCTGCTTTAGACGTTATCATGGGCACATCAACTTCCTCTACTCTGCTACAGGATTTCTCCAGATTTATTTTGTTGTCGATATCAGAAATGTGATGAAGGGCAAGTTTGTCTCTACAAAGCGAAGACATTGCAAAAGGATCCTCAGGTCTTGACTTTGACAAACAAAAGTAAGTGTGTTTTATTGGTAAGAATTCATGTGTCTTAAAATTTTGTGATTGTGACCAGTTATTACTGACACCAATGGATGTTTATTTGAGTATTTTGGTTACTCTTGGTAGTGCATGAAAGTTTATTTTTTATTTCAAGAGAAATTGTCTCTAAGACACTTAGATTGACATTGAATACTCTTGCACATTTCATCTTGCTAACCCCTTTTATTTTGCCAAAAAAACAATACATGTATTGCCAAATGTATTTATAAGATGTAATTTTGTATATGTATATAAATATTGCTTTATTTAAGTGCAGCTGCACATATTATGGAAGTTGCTTTATATTTCTTTCCCCATGATCATTCTGTATGTTCCTACACTGCTCCAACCAGATAATTTCACACCACAGCTCCTCACTTGGGGTCTTTGCTGCTTGGCCAAACAAACAAACACAAAATGACTGGCCAAACTTTCGAAACTAGGTAGCTATCCACAATGTGCCAGGGGCTGTGTCTGCATGAGTTATGCATTTCAGTAGCATGGCTGGTCATGTCCTTAGGCCACAATGATCATGCAGTGAAATTATATAAGCTTTTGGAAGGCATTGAAAATCATCATCAGAGATGGTTTCTCTTGTTTATAAGGTGCTCTGGATGTCAAAGCATTTGCTTCCCTTTAATCTGATTCATGTCCAACATTCAGGAAGGACTACAGAAGAAAACTTTACAGGCATGCCACTTTTAAGCATGTCACATACAATCCAGCACATCACTCTGGACATCTGACTTTGCATTATTTATTACTGTTTGTATTGTTATCACTTTTATTGATATATTTGATGGTATTATTATCCTTATTACTCTTGCAACAGATTGTTTTTAAGTCAGTGGTTTATATCTCATTTGATGGACACCACTGTATCAGCTTTTTTCCTTTTGAGTAAATATTTATTTAACATTTTTAACGGCATGGTGACAATATCCTCATTCTCTTTTTTTAAACAAAATGTCATAGTGACGAGAAATGCAGATTCTCATTGATCTATGGTGCAGCACCGCTGCCAAACCAATGCCATGAGTTATCAACACAGGTTATTTGTTTGGAATGAGATTTGCTGTGGTTACTCACAGCTGACTGTTCCAGTTTACAGCCTGAAATGACTCCAATCATGCTACCACTTCCTATAATCTCTCTTCATTTACAAAGGTTAGGCCACAAATTTCATATCTTAAGGAGCTTTACTTGCATATAGTATTATATGAAGTACTGCTGAAATAAAGCACTAAATATTTTCACCATGTGTACAGCACCATCCTCTGTGTGTAATTATTTATGCAGATATTTCCAACAAATGCATATAGAAAATAACTATGTAAACATAAGAGAACAGTAATGACCTATAGATAAATCACAAGTTATTTATTCAAACTATCGGCAGATATTTAATTGATCTATATTTGGGGGGAAATAATTCAACTATGTCTTGTCCACGTTTACCTGGTTTGCGTCCCCTTCCCTTCCTGCTCCACAAAAAGAATGTATTTTATCCCTGCCCCCCCCCATTGCCCTGCCTGTAATAAAAATAAAATGTACAAGCGTTCGTGTGTAATGTTATTTGTGGATGTTCCAATAGAGGGAGGAAAACCACCACAAACCAAACCTTCGAAGAAGAAATACTTCCGGTTTGGGGTTAACGCTAATGCTAAGTGGAGGCTAACTTCAGAGGAATGTAGATGTTGTCTTTGTCTTCTTGAAATGAATTGATTTTCCAGGCTGTTATTGCCAACTCAGTCAAAAGATACGGTAAGTTAAATGTGGCGACTGCGCATCAGCTGCTAAGTGATTTTTATCGTCTTTGTTTTTTTATGTCTATGATATGTTAGCCTAGCTCAGCGGTTTCTCACCTGATCCATATAATGCCAAACCTGTTATGTGTCATTTCTATGAAGTTATGTTTACTCTAATTACCCATTTAGTTAATTACTATGATTTGAGATGCGTGACCCATATTCATATGAATATTTCTTGGTTGAATCAAAGAAGCTAAACGCTTTATTTGTTAGAGGCTGGTTAGGACTTCACTCTCTCAGTAATGAAAAAGTATGTGTATATATATTTGTAGAGACTGTGCTGAGCTGGTGGAGCCATGTATGCCTCCAGTAAGTACAGCTCTCGGGGACCAGCTCTGATCCCGAGGATGAAGATCAAGCATCGGATCTACTACATTACCTTGTTCTCCGTGGTGTTGCTCGGACTCATAGCCACGGGGATGTTCCAGTTCTGGCCCCACTCCATTGAGTCCTCTGCGGATTGGACTCTGGATAAACGCAGCGTTCACGATGCTCCTCTGGTCAGGCTGCCCGTGTCCAGCCCCATCCCGGAGAGGGGTGACCTCAGCTGTCGCATGCACACCTGTTTTGATGTCTACAGATGTGGCTACAATCCTAAAAACAGGATAAAGGTACTTACTCACACCATGCACACTTTTTATATGAGTTCTGAACATGGTCATCTGAGTGTTCGATTATTAATAGTAAGTGAGAAGTAATTGAGAAGAAGTGAAGGATACAATTAACATACATTTGTTAAAATATACACAATGTTTTCCTTGTTATCATTGTCACTGACTGTCACTCACTGAGGTTTCTTACCTTTTAAAATATGTTTAAATCAGGGGTGTCCAAACTTTTTTCATCAAGGGCCACATATTAAAACACAGACCAGTGTGAGGGCAAATCAAAGGTCAGACTTGTGGTCTAAACAGTGGTTAATTCAAATATGTGCTTTTATAATAGGTCTAAATGACCCACCAAACCTTTGTTCATGCTTACACCCTCATAAGGACACACTACATTTACTTGATCAAGGCAGATTTCAAAAACATGCAGTAAAAAGTACCACTTGCGGTAGTATGGGCTGACTTACCTGGAAGACTGAGGGCCAAAACAATTGGTCTGAGGGCCACAGTTTGGACATGCCTGGTTTAAATCAATGAGGTGGAGAAAAGGGAAAGGGAGATCCCATAATCTGCAAGTCAATTTCATGACCAATGTTCATAAGTATCTTACTCAACTAACCCCCAGTAACAAAAAAGCTAAGTAAACAAATTTAAACTATATTTAAATTACTAATATTATTTATATATTTGTAGGTTTATATCTATCCTCTTCAGAGGTTTGTGGATGAAGTTGGGGTCCCCATCAGCAGCACAGGACTCTCCCGAGAATACAACGACCTTTTGAGTGCCATTTCAGACAGTGACTTTTACACAGATGACGTGAGCAGGGCATGTCTGTTCATTCCTTCCATTGACGTTCTCAATCAGAATTCATTACGAGTCAGAGAGACAGCGCAGGCTCTGGCAATGCTCCCCAGGTAATGTTAATCCTTTGTTTGCAGTTTATCATTAAAGGCTTAATAGGGTATTACCTTGCATTTATTCAATTCCATGCATTTTATTTTGTACTGGAGGCGGGGTCACCTCTCCACTAATTTTACCTGTAAATACATGATGGTGCTGTCTGCCTGGTCACATGCAGATAGAAAAGCTAAATAACACACTGAGTCATTCCAGGCAAAGTAAACACTCAAGAAAAGTTAAATAGTGCAACTATAGTACAACTTGCTTTCTCTCCCTTCCTTCATGCACTGAGTTATGTTTTTGCACAGATGGGACAAAGGCATGAATCATCTACTTTTCAACATGTTGCCTGGAGGACCCCCGGATTATAACACTGCTTTGGATGTGCCAAGAGATAGGTAAATGCATTTTAAATTTGTCATATATGATTTTTATTAATGTCACTGTTGATGAATAATATTCTAATAATGAATAATATTCAAATAAAATTAATGGCGTTCTAGACCATAAATTTAAAAAAGTACAAGTCACTGAAAACTATCTTTAGATTTAAGGAATTCTTCCAGCTGGACATGGTTTGACATGGCCTTATCAAAACCAGGTGTGCGTGACGGACTGTTTTCACTTTACATTAACACTGCCTGGATCTCTCAGGAAAATCCAAATGCATTTCATCACTTACAGTTTACTACATTCACTTTATATGGAGCCTCTTTACCCTCTCGGCCTTAAAATCTGTTTGATGTCATCATAGGTCTCAGGTTCCAGGTAAAATGTCTTGGATAGACTTTATGTATCGTGTTTTATGTTGAATCCTTTCAGTCAAACTTGTCACTCTGTTAAATCATTGTCACAACTTGAGTTCCTTTATTTCTGCTCAGGGGTTTGCTGGCAGGAGGTGGTTTCTCCACTTGGACCTACAGACAGGGCTACGATGTCAGTATTCCAGTCTACAGCCCCCTTTCTGCTGATGTTGAACTGCCTGAGAGACAACCTGGGTAAGAACAATATGCTGTGATGTGCAGATGTTGAGAAGAGACAAGAGGATATAGGATTATAGCATGCAAAAATGTCACTTTATATTAAATTCAGCACACAAGTGGGACCTCTGAATGCAAAAGTCCAGTATAACCTGTCCCCAAGTCATTTAATTTAATATGGTTTTTAGTATCTTACCATTGTGTAATCCTAAATCTGTCTTTCTGGTGAACTCCTTAGTTACTTTTTAATATTTATGATGATGTATGAAGCAAAAAGTATACAAGTATAGACTATGGGTGACTATCATTGTCTGCCACTGGACTAGCCCAGGGAGTGTGTCTATTTTGACTTATTGTTTTGTTTGACACAGTGTTTTATTTCTTTTATTTTTAATTCAATGTAACTCCCTTTTCTCCATTTTTTTCAGGCCACGGCGCTACTTTATTCTTTCCTCCCAGACCGCGATTCACAGAGAGTATCGCGCCGAACTTGAACGTCTAAAAGAGGAAAACGGAGAAGCTCTGCTGCTGCTGGACAAATGCAGCAATCTCTCACAAGGAGCGGCGTCTGTCCGAAAACGCTGTTACAAAGGCCAAGTATATGACTACCCCCAGATCCTACAGGTTAGAATAATTGCTGTGTAATTTATTTTATTTTTTTTACCTTAAAATATAACTTATGAAACCTTCTAGAACATTTGTATTATAATAATATTAATATGTACGAAGGGGCCACAGTATTTTCGATCTATGTTATAATGTTTTTTCATTAAAAACATACCTGCTGTTTTGTTTTTTGTTTCATTCACACTTGTTTAACCCTGCATATATAGGAGGATTTAGGTTCTTCTCTGACACATAAAACACTCTGTTCCACATTGTGATGTCACATGGTAAGTGCTACATGGTGTTTTATACGCCATACATCATACACTAGAGTCATTTGGATAATTTCAGCCCTGGAATTGCCAATCTCTGCTTAACAAAACTTAAAAGGGAGATGTGAACTTGAAAACTACCATTTCATGACATCACAAGGTGGAAGTGAGCAATTTTAGCTTTGGAGAAATTTTGTGTAATATTGGACCTTTAAAGTCACAGTTGTGTTTGTCCAACAGGAATCTTCATTTTGTGTTGTTCTTCGAGGAGCTCGGCTAGGGCAAGCAGCTCTGAGTGATGTCCTCCAGGCTGGATGTGTCCCAGTCATCCTAGCTGATTCTTACATACTGCCCTTTTCTGAAGTTCTGGACTGGAAAAGGTAGTGGTTTACATTGTTTTAAAGAGTTAAGATTTCAAGTTGGTCGATCTCTTCTAATTTTAATATTTATTTTAGGGCATCCGTGGTAATTCCAGAGGAGAAACTCTCAGAAATGTACACCATCTTGAAAAGTATACCGCACAGACAAGTGGAAGAAATGCAAAGACAGGTAAACTTTCAGCTTCAAAACTACAAATACTATTAACTTTTATTTCATGTAGATATCATTGGTCATTATAAAACCACTTTAATACAGTGGTAAAAGGTGGAAGGAAGTTCAGCTGCCAGTAGTTGCATTGTATAAACTTTTATGACACTTCACAAGCACTGAAATATCTTAAAATGATTATAGAACAGAATAATCATGACAGACCTAATGGAGCTTGAGCTCTTATTGGATTGGCCACCAGAGGGCTCAACAGTCTAATACTTGAGGGTGACTCTTGACTTAAGTTATGTGAACATTTTTTTTTAAATTTCTTAGATTTAAAAAAAGCTTCCTTTATATTCAGAGAGAGATCCAACATAGCTGGTTATATGTCAACACACCTGTGTTTCCTCACTACAAATCCATTATCTTATTACTACCCTGATTATTAATCCTAATAATCCTTTTGTTTTTCATTATGTAGATATTCCATAGTAATAACTTCTGTCCACAGAACTTCCTCAGAAAGTTCCAGAGAAAACTATAATAAAACAACTGTTTTTGGATAATACAAATCTTTTATTACTTATACACTTAAAAGTGTACACAGTCCATATCCCCATTTGTAATTGTTGCATGTAGAGTTATAATTTAACAAAATAAAATAAATCATGGTTACTGACTGACTGATCACATAAAGTTGTGGTTTTAGTCTCATATAGGGGAAGAGTCTCCTCTTTCTTGGTAATAAAAATTCCTGCAGGCGCTGGGAGAGAGTGGATAACCCCTCAGGCCAGTCGAGTTTTCTTTTTGCGTACTCCCGGCCGGATAAGACACTTTCATCACTGGCTGATTTATGGGCTGTGGGGAATCCCCCTGAGACTAAAATCTTTTTGGATTCGACCTCTCCTCTTCAATAAGTTAACTGCTATTTTGCTTTTTGTTTTATCTCTTGTACATTACAGCCAGTACAAAGTAATTTTTACCCTTTTGTTTGTGCAGACAAAAGAGCCTTTTTTTTTACAAAGAACAGACAAATGTAATGTAATACTTGAATTCATCTTCTAGGGGCTGTTTGTCATTTTAGGATTTAAGGGTGGAGTCTGAGCTGTTAGCTTGAGGACTTGGCAGTAGACCCTGTTGTTTGACGCTTCATTAACTGTTATAGGTTTGTCTCCCCTCCGGACTGTCCATTGAAGTTTAATAGATGAGGAAAGCGTTAAGAGGATTTATCCAAGTCAAAGCTTGAGTTTCCTGTTGGGTCAAATTACCAATTTATAAGTCAGTTGAACCAAATATAATTAATTATAAAATTGTCACTATTTTTATTACCTTTTTTGTTGGCAGCTGAACATGAGACATGTGCATGTTTAAGTTTATTGTGTCCTGTCCCTGTGACCATAGGCTCGCTGGTTCTGGGAGGCGTACTTCAGCTCCATGAAGGCAATAGGTCTGACGACTCTGCAGATCATTAATGATCGGATTTACCCCTACGCTGCGCGCTCATATGAGCACTGGAACAACCCACCTGTAGTGGTACGTACCTTGACACAAGTGTCTTTTCTTTCTTGGAAATACTAATTTGTCTAATTTATTGGCCCTGTGCCCTCTGTAATTGTTTAAAAAACATGTTTAGTGGAGGCCATACTTGCCCTAAATCTTCACACTGACAGCTCCTCACTGTGGTTTACTCTGAGCCTGTTCTGAGGCGGTTTGCTTGTGTCAGCGTTTCTAAACACTGGATCCCTGCGTTGTGGTGAAAATAGGTTCCTTCATGTCTGAGTCATTGTGTTTATAAAAAGTTCAGTTGATGGGAAACTTTGCAGCATTTCTGTACTTGTGACCAGAATGACTTTTTACACCTGAAACCATTGGGGTTTGGAGTTTGATCACATAAGAAAACTGTTGGAGCGATCTGTCACTCAGGTCTGTCCCTCTCCAGCAGGGGTTAAGTGGGTCAGGCTACAGATCTTTGGCCGTTAGAGCCTGAAATGAGGATGAAGTGTTTTGTGGATGGGCTGCATGAATGGATGGTGAGAAGAACTTACAAGAGCACTAAATAAATCAGGCACAGCCCCCCTTCTCTGTAGTCTCTTGGCTGGTAATTGAAAACAGACTTTTGGGGATTGCTGGTGCTTTTGGAGGGGGTTCAGAAAGGGACAAACTCTTTTTTTGTTTTGTTTTGGAGCTTTAAACTTTAATCAAAATAAAAATTATGATGACTACCACAGTGAACAAGCAGTAAAAGTATTCATAGGGCCAATTTCATTTTAACATTAAAGACACAACAGCAAATTGTCAGTTTCACTATATGATTTAAAGTTCATACAGCTATGTTGACATTTAAAATTAGGTTTTAAAAGTCTTTAACAAAACAGAAATGTTGATTCATTACTATCTATAAATGACAAGTCAGTGCTCAGTTTTCATTATTATTTCTGTGTAAAAGTTCAGTAATGTGTACTTCTGTGGTTGTACTTGAATCTGGCATTTTCAAACTGGTTTATCTTTTCACTTGGGATCACACAAATCAGTTCCCCCTAAATAACCATGTTACCACAATCACAAGGAAGTTTCCACTTGACAATAAACCATTTTATTGGTGCAGAGCACTGACTGATGTTTTAAACACAGTAGCTGTGTCTGCTGACAGGTGCCCACAAACTACACAGGGTCTGTGGCCACCTGGAGCAGTGACTTCTCTTAAACATCAAGAAGCCCACAGTCCTAGTGTACATGAAGTTTATAATAATCTTTTCTCAAAATTTTATATATATATATATATATATATATATATAAATATATATATATATATATATATATATATAAATATATATATATATAAATATATATATACATAAATAAATAAATAAATAAATGAATGACGTATTTGTTGAATTTGTATTATTTTCAGATGCAGTGTTTGTGGCTTATGGCTAGAAAGGTCAGCGTGCTTAGCTTTATACTGAGTTGCTTTTGTTTTTGTGTGTAGAAGTGGGCCAGTGTGAACAGTCCTCTGTTCCTGCCCCTCATCCCACCTCGGGCTCCAGGCTTCACCGCCGTCGTCTTGACCTACGACCGCGTGGAGAGTCTCTTCAGGGTCATCACCGAAATCTCCAAAGTGCCCAGTTTGGCCAAACTGCTGGTGGTGTGGAACAACCAGAACAAGAGTCCACCTGAAGGTGAGTGCAGCTGTACATGTGCAGACACATACCCATTACAACCAATATTTGCTCAGAGGGGATTAAAATGTTATATTTAGTTATTTTATTGTCATAAATACACACAAAACAGCCACCACAAGACCTAAGCTTCATTTGCATACCAAGACAAAAATAAAAAATAAAATAAAAATCTTGATTCACAAAACACATTTGTTTGATCCATGTACATTCTGATTAAAGAAATACAATTAATAGAGAGCCTAATTGAGGGATGGTTTAATCAGACTCTTAATGATGTCCAAAATAGGTGTAGTATCAGTGGCTCTGCCTCCCATCAGTAGGAACTGTGTCTCACTGCTCTGTGAGTTTGTAATGAAGAAGTGAGAAAACTTTGAAGTGCTCCCTTATGGCTTTGAGTTGGGTTTTCATTAGAGACATCAGCGGCGCCTGGCTGGAGCTTTGTGACCCATTAGAATTAACAAGAGGCCACTGACAGGTCACTCTGCTATGGCTACGCATAAAAAGATCAGTTTATATTTTAAAGATGCAATATGTAACATGAAGATTATATATTTGCCTGAATGATCTGTAGTATGAGATTAAGTATCTTGCATGATGTAACCTATACGGGTTTCTATTGCTCAAAAATGCATATGTGGTTACATTCTTATGAGAAGCGTGAGCATGTCTCCATGGAAATGTACGTTTACTGACTTACTCTGGAAGATTCTCTGCAAAGTACCACTAATCAGATTTTCATTAAGTCACTCAAGTGATAGACCATCCACTTGAAAAAAGGCATAGTGCACCTTTAAGGTGCCTTCAGTGCTGCATATGGAAGATGAATGTTTACAAAAGTTGTAACTTAATGTGACGTGTTGTATAGCATTCACATTATCTAATCCAAAAAACTTGGGTGTTGTTTTTCTTTTCTTGTACATTAATATTTGTATTTACCTTTGTACTAAAAGGCTTTCCCTTTCACTAAGATGTTGTTGCTGTGCAAGACCTGAATAATAAAGAGTTGACAGCTGCACGAACAGTGACTCTGAGCATTTAACTTTGCAGTTTTCCCGACAATAGGTTCTGACAGCAAGCCTCAGACATGGTTAGGATGACTGCGAGCTCCTCTCATGGTCTGCCAAGGGCTTTTACACTATTAATGAGGGGACACATTTGTGTATGATCTATCTGTACCATAGTCCGTGCCATGGACACTACCCAACGCCTTTGAAATGTTCCTTGAAAAAACCCTGTGTTGATGTCCCTTGTGAAGAATTGTAGTGTGGTTAAATTTGCACGTGCTTGAGGTTTACCCCGATATGAAGTCAGGGAGTGTAGTCTGACTGCCAGGGCTGCTCAGACTATTTCAACTGTCCAAAATAAATGTCATTCTAATCCCTAACTTTTCAGCCTGAATCTGAATCAAAAACAAAAAGCAACTTAACATAATCCTTCTAACACCTACTATACGCTTACCATTCTTTTTGACATTTTAGAATCACTGTGGCCCAAGATCGGGGTCCCTCTGAAAGTGGTACGTACCAAAGAGAACAAGCTGAGCAACCGCTTCTTTCCCTATGATGAGATCGAGACCGAAGCAGTGTTGGCCATTGATGATGACATCATCATGTTGACGTCCGATGAGTTGCAGTTTGGATATGAGGTGAAAAAATTGTTCATAAAACGTGACTCTTGTTACTCCATCCTCCAACAGCAGCAAATTTGAGTTGATCCTGGGTTTGAAAGCCGTTCAGAGGATTACAGCCTGTTCTCATTTTCTGTTTGATGTGTGAGAAATGATGACAAGTCCTGCGGTGAGGTTTTCCATGTCCACATACCTGAGGCAGATACGGCTCTCACCTGAATGCATTTAGAAACCATTTAATAAAATTGAGTTCAGTTTAAAGATAATTACACCAATTTAAAGGAGCTGTCTGTCTGTACACATGACAGATTTTTGCAGCAGTGTCTGAACTGTAGCCAGTCACCCAGGTGCAGTTTTACTATTACATTTTAATGTCTTTTCATCTTTAGGTTTGGAGAGAGTTCCCGGACCGACTTGTGGGCTATCCCGGCCGCTTACATCTGTGGGATCATGAGATGGGCAAGTGGAAGTATGAATCTGAATGGACCAATGAGGTTTCCATGGTGCTGACAGGAGCAGCTTTCTATCACAAGGTAAATAAGCATGGTGGAAGATGAGATCACTTAATTTTGCTTTGTTTTTTATTGTGTATGGTTGTTTTTTTTTTAATCATGTATGGTTGCGTTTTTTACTATTGTCACTTTTTTACTATAAATCACTTAATTGCAGTTTGGCAATACATTTAACTGTGCCTATGACTGAAATTTATTCCCCACTTCTCTTTTATTCTCTTATTAACTTAAACTTATCTTTCTTCCTTAGTACTTCAACTATCTGTACACATACAAGATGCCTGGAGATATAAAGAACTGGGTGGATGCTCACATGAACTGTGAAGACATTGCCATGAATTTCCTGGTGGCCAACATCACTGGAAAAGCCCCCATAAAGGTACATACTGCTTGTTATAGCTTCATAGGCTGACAGAGCAGACCAATCTCTGGCCCAGATCAGATCTCACCCTCCATCTCTAACCGGACCCTCCAAAGCTCCCACCACCCCATGTCCAGGTGCTGGGGCCCGGCTCTGGCCTTAACCTCCCTTATCTGCGCGTCACTCACTGGCACTCCCCTCATGCTGTGTTTTTCTAAGCTCACATGCACTCACACATCGCCATCTAATCACAAGGCACACTGTTCCCCCTGGTTTCACTGGCGCTGGCAATTAGATACACCTTGAAACATTAAGGCTGATATCTTTAAACTAACAATCACGACTAAGCTAATGTTGTTCTGTTGTTTTTTTGCAGGTGACCCCCAGAAAGAAGTTTAAGTGCCCTGAATGCACTGCCATTGACGGTTTGTCACTGGATCAGACTCACATGGTGGAGAGGTAGGCTTTAGGAGGATCAGAGATTTCTGTTAAGCATCCCACTATTATTAATTTACAAATACAGTTAAAACTGCACAATATACTGTAGTCAACTTTTATTATTTAGGTAATGAATGTTTACTCTAAACCACAAAATACATACATTGCAGATCTACCCACAATCACAAATCTTGTCAGAAAAATCACAATTTGCCCTAGTTAAACTGTATGAGGTACGTTTCATATAGTAGAACCTATCTTTGTTTCATAGATCTGAATGCATCAACAAGTTTGCCTCAGTTTTCGGTACAATGCCTCTGAAGGTTGTGGAGCATCGTGCTGATCCAGTTCTTTACAAAGACGATTTCCCAGAAAAACTCAAGAGTTTCCCCAACATCGGCAGCCTCTGATGGGCCTGTGCACCTGCCCACAACTTCTACAGTTTCATTACACTACACACAGCATCAGTCAGCATATTTGATTCTTTACATATCAAACTATATTATTTCATTCAAAGTCTATTCACTTTTCTCCAACTCAGTCTGAATGTTACATAACTGACTTGTACCGCACTATCAGCATATGATATTGAAAACAAAGGACAAAGGAACTTCTGCTGTTAAGATGGTGTATAGTGTATATACAGAATATATAATTTATTATGTCCCACTTGAGATTTTAATGGTTGAACACTTCTGTCTTAGCTGTTCTGTGTAGAGGCAGAGGTCATGCTTTCAAATTTACAATCAAACATTTTTCAGCTGCAACAAACTAGGTCACATTATGCTAAACCTGGTGCCATGAACTGTATATTTAATATGGATGGAACTACTGTTGCTGCTAATGGGGCATTTTAACGTTTATTGTTCAAATGTGATAAAATCAGTCAATATGTTTGACACGATAATATTGTATTGAAATTGGCAGCTTGTGCCTCTTGGTTAAACACACACTGCGCTGATGTCCAACTGTCATAATCTGTCTATACTTCAACTTTTATCCTTTTTAGTTGCAGGTCTTTGATATCATGTGTAGCTTTTTTTTTTTTTTTACTTCACCTAATATATCTTTTTTACATTAGGCTTCTGTTAAAAGGGTTGTGTTTTTGCCTTTATGTACAGAGTGTACATATTTGATTTTGTATTATATACATGACAAATAAAGTAAAATTAATATGACCATGTCCTCAACAAAGCATAATTTTGTGTTTATTAAGTTGATTTAACTTGAGATAAGCTAGTAACCTGGACTGTTTTAGTTGATATTGTCATTTTCTTATTGCGGTAGGCTTTAAGACTTATTCAAGCACCAACATCTCTTAAAATGCCATAAGACTTAATGGAATTGCAGTAGTAACTTAAGTAAAGACCCACAATGGAGATGAAAGTGTGGTCCTAAAAGTGACAGAGACTCAAGTGGCCTCATAATACTGATTCAGTGTTTTTCTCTACTGCTCAGTTAGTGCTGTACTATCTGCGCAGGGAAAAGCCTCCTCCGCTAACAGCCTTCATCTCTTATCTTTATGGGTCCTCTTATAACTTGACACACACTACTTCAAATGTAATAACTTACTGTATTTTATTTACACACGAAACACAAGAATATGTCAACAGAAGCTTAAAGCCACAAAAATTAATCCTTCAATTTTTAGATGAATTGTATAATGAGAAATAACACAAAAGGTAACTCAAAAATGCATCAAATAAAACAAAATGAGAAACTGAAAATACACATGTTAACGCACATCCAGTTTATGCATGCACAAAGTACACTCAACCGCACAACAATATATTCTTAACATAAAATTGCTCATAAACTGATCATATGGCTTCAGTAGTACGAGAAAATAAAATTAGTTATTCAGCATACTGGAGCTAATCTATGTCCTCCTAGTCCTTTTGTGTTTTAGAGTTTACTTTATGTGCAGAGGGGGTAGTAATTACATTTACTTAAGTCATGTTTTTAATACAATTGTCATTCTGTGAGTAGTTTTAGACACCTTTCTTTTATTCCTATTTGAGTAATATTTTGTTTGAAGCAGGGGAGTTGATGAGGGGGTAAGAATTTGACCATCTTCTTATTAATTTATATTAGAGGGGCACCCAAATTTTTGTCAATTGTCAGTGGGACCCTTTTTTTTTTACTCTTAATGCATCAGTTTTATATAGCGCTTTTCAGGACACTCAAAGACGCTTTACAGAGCATTATTCATTCACTCCAGACCCGGTGGTGGTAAACTACTATTGTAGCCACAGCTGCCCTGGGGCAGACTGACGGAAGCGAGGCTGCCAATCTGCGCCATCGGCCCCTCCGACCACCACCAACATTCACGCACACACCACTTTCATACTAGGCAATGTGGGTAATGTGCCTTGCCTAAGGACACTACGACAGTTTTTTGCCACTGGCGCCCCACTGTGGCACCTGGAATTCCCAGTGGTCTCCCATCCAAGTACTAACCAGGCCCGGCCCTGCTTAGCTTCTGAGATCTGACGGGATCAGGCTTTGACGAGCCGGTATGGCCTTCCTACTGTGAGTAAGTCTACATGTGACAGCAGCTCTATCTTGACCATATTAAATGATATGAATATTTGGGATTCTTGCACCGCTCCTTCAGATTTAGTTTTCCTCATTTTTGTAGTTTATCTTTTGACATTACCAGATTTTGCGCATTGTTATTAATGTTTGTGCTTTATTTATTATGTTATCCTTCCATATACAACAACTTCAAATTATAAATGAGATGTTAGGTGCTGACAGTCAGAAATAGTCCTTTATCTTAATGCTTAATACTCTTACTTTATTAGGTAATTTCCTGGGCTATTACTTTGTACTTCTATTAGAATAATATTAATTTGAAGCAACAATACTCTTACTTGAGAAAAACTTTTGACTTCTTTACCCACCTCCGAATATGTGTCATAAAATGTTGTATAAATGAATCATAAATGAGCCTATAGGGTCAACTGAGAAATATTGCTCCAAGTGCATTAACAAGGACATGTATTACAATGGTGAATGTGAAATTGTTCGCCTACAAATATGAAATCAGAAATTACAAATATGCACATGTACATGATACACAAACCTGAGAGTAAATGTATACTTGTGAGGACTTCTGCATGACCATTTTTGTCCTGACACACAATACTCACAAGGCTCAATGTTAATTAAAAGAGACCACAGCATTCCTCCTGCTCCGCTTAAGCCCCAACACCAGCTCAGGACAGAACCAATGGACACAAGTGTAATGATGTCTATGTGTGTATCAAAGGTGGGCGAGGATTTGTTGAGGAGGGGTTTGGGGTCTTTGAAAGCAGAGCCATGACAGCTGAGAGGGGAAGCATATCTGCGGCATGTTTGTTTTGCATTTACCCCCTGAGTGCAGCTGTGTGCACTGTCCTTTTCCCAGAACAGTGGACAGAGCTTCTATTCCTGCCCGTTTCACCCCCTTTCACCCAATCCTGAAGCAGGCCCCATATTCACACTGCACAAACTACAATCTAGCCAAGTTAAGATTATGTCGAGTACATTTCAATTGACAAGTAACATTATCTACCAGTGGAACAAGACTTTTTGCAGTCAAAATATGAAAATACATCTTCCTATACTTAGAAAAACACAACTCTTTGCACTTAAACTAAGAAACCTAAGAAATCTAATGTTGGTTGAATTAAGAAAACACATTTATTCCACTGGTAGATAATTTTACTTGTCAAATTGAATCTACTCTAATAAAATGTTCTTCACTGAAGTCATTTTAACTTAGCTAGATATTGCTTTTTGCAGTGCACTAACCAGATCTTCTGACTTTTCTCCTCACATGTTTCCAAAATCATATTTATGTCATGGGCAGAGAGCCGGGGGTGAAACTGGATGTAATTTGGATGCTTCGCTGACAGCTCATAACCTTTCTCTTTCCTACCTGCTCAGAAGTCCGATAAATGTGGTTTAGTTTAAAGAAGTAGTGGGGGGGGTGACTTCTTCAACCAAAGGTGCACTGTGGTATCAAGTTACGAAACGAAAGCTTTTGTTATGGTTTAAGCTCAATGCAAAACCCCCAAATGGTATTAGGGTGTACTGTTTAAAATGGGTTACTCTAAATTACCCCAATTGAGTGAACGGTTGTCTATCAAAATGTGTGCAAGTCCTGCTACTAGAGTAAACGTCACATTGCTCCGAATGTATCCAATCTAAGGCCTATAATTGTTACAATAGGTATTACTACTTAAAGGTGCATGGTGTAACTTTTCCAGTGGAGGGCCCGTCAATTATTTTCTCAGTTGAGATTTCTTTGTCTGAAATGTTTCCCAGTGTGGTATTAAACCTTTCTGTCATCATGGAGACCAAACCAGACCAAGTTACAGGTCAGATCTGTGGAGACACAACCCCACTCACAGTCAGAATGTCTGTTTTTCTAGGTATTTTTGAGCAATAAAACCACCTGTAATTTAATAAATATAAGGTAGAGCTGTTTAATTAGAATCGCATAGAAACAAGCTGACGGACCCACAACTAAAAAGTTACATAGTGCAACTTTAATTAATGAATTAATGAATTGAGTGATAAAATGTTGTAAAATTACTCAAAGAGAAAATATTACACAAATTAATTAATTACATTTCTTGTTAACTGTAAAAATATAGTATTTTTTAATGTTGCATAATCTTCAATTTTTTGTGCTACTACAGTTCCAATATCGAACATTAATTTGAAAATAAATTACGTTAGTAAGAGTTAATTATGAAAATAGTTAATTGGCTTAATTTTTTGAGATGGTGAGACAGAGATTTTATTATAAGGAGTCCATGAAGTCCCAAAAAGAGGGCAGTTACGTAGCTTCCCTGTTGCTTTTGAGTGATTGACTGACAGGCACTTTGGTACTGGAGGAAGCTGAGAGGGTAAAGGGCGTGTCCACTCCCATGAGTCTTTGGAGCTGGCTTTGTTCAAAAGTTGTGCTTCTGCTATTTCCATGCTACAAGACCAGCTGACCATTTCCTCTTTCATCTGCTTTTTAATTTCTTCTCAAAATTTTCAAATACAGGTTGATATTTCACACCACTCTAACTATTCATGTCAGCCTTTATTTTTACTACTTTGAGTGGCATGTCCTTCCTGCATAGCTTCTGGTCACACAGACTAAAATTGCATAGATGAAGAGATGTGGTTCAGCATAAGGGTGCTTGGTAAAAAAAAAAAAAGTATTTGGTAACAGATAAATGAGCCAAAATTAAAATTTAAATAAAATAAAACAGCACCGGCAAAGCATACAAACAAAAAAAGCATTGTAAAAACTCTGTATTCATCCTATAAGTGCATGTAAATTTCTTGTTCCTATGATGGTCAGTACTCTGCTTTAATCCTACAGTACAGCACCAATCTTTCCTTCAACACTTTCATAATTTGATGGCATTTCAAAAGGTAGTAATCGTTGCCTTCACTGTTATCATATTTGCCCCATGAACACATGTAGGGCTAAGAAAAAAATCTCCAAAATAAAGTCCTAGGTGCAGTTAACGCATCATGTAGCCCAGGATATAGCGGCACTGTGCTCTTTAGCCTTCATGCGGAGAGCGGCGATGCTTGAGGACTTGCGGTCGGGGTCCATGTTGAGATCGTATGAGTTGATGCCTGTCGCCATGGCAGCGGAGGAGGACCCGAAAAGGCTGCCCATGTGAGACTGGCCCACGTGCCCCGCAGAGCTCGGGACGCCCAGGAAGTCAGACACCCCGCTGGCGGAGTGAGGGTGGGGGGTCATACAGGGGCTCACCGTGTCACAGGGAACCACACAGCCCGGGACCGGAGAGGCTGCACTGGAACCACCCAACCACGACGGATTCTGGATCTGATGGGGTAAAAGGAGATTTCTGATTAAAATCCTGGCAAAGACTAATATGTTAAAAGTGCATTGTGTAACTTTTCTGGTGGAGGGTCCGTCAAATGTTTTTCTCCATGGAGATATTATTGCTTTGTCTGGAATGTCTCACAGTATGGTATTAAACGTTTCTATCTTCCTGGAGACCAAACCAGGCTAAGTTATAGGTCAGATCTGTGGAGAGGCGACTCCACTCACAGACAGAATGCTTGTTTTTCTGGGTATTTTTGAGCTACTATAAAACCACCTGTAATTTAATACAATAAATGTAAGATAGTGCTGTTTAAAGTCATACTGTGGACTGCAGGTGACAGAACCCCAACCAAAAAGTCCCACAGTGCACCTTTAAGTCAAGTTAAAATTATTACAGGGAGTGAGTTAGAAGGTCTGATAAATAAACAAATTCCTCTAATAGTGCATTCATATAATCCCCATTCCTATAATAAAAAAAAATTTTATAGGGCAGATGTGACATGTTGGTGTGGATGATAATGGCTCGTCTCCATGGAGATAGTTAAGCTTAATGCCATACTGTGAACCATTCTAGACAAACCAACTGCATCTCCACAGACACAAGATGTCAAATCCTCCACCTTAAAAAATACATACTGTGCCTCTCAGTGGATTAGTGCATTTGTCGTAATAATTGTTATGATAATACCTGATTCAAACACCATTGCACACACTGAGAAACCATTATTCATAACACACAGTGACGACAGCGGTCATACCTGTGCATAGTTCTCATGGCGTGAAAGAAGAGGCAGTTCATAGGCCGTGGAGAAGTGAGTCCGAACCTGCTGCATCTGACCAAAACGCTCCCTCTTCCTCCATTTAGCTCTGCGATTCTGGAACCACACCTGTAGAATAAAAAAAACACATTATTTTCCCCCCAGAACAGTGTGTACAGTCTGTTTAAGCTTGTTGTACACAGGTTTGGGAATGTTGAATAGTTATTGATAATTATATTGTGCTGCAGAGCTACAGAACTACTGCTATTTGTTTGAAAGGAGTGTCCTGGTTTTCTTCAGTTTTCTGTAATCATATTTGACATGTAAACCTGAGAGTGTTGTTTATTGAACCTAAATTACATTCAAAGTGAGTGAAAGTCTAAATAATGTTCTCATGACTGATCTGCTTTTCTTTACATGATATTTGCACTATACCACCACAACAGTCCAAACATGATGAGATCTATGGATGTATTATTCTGTACTTTTTTCAATTTGACTTTAGTTTAAAATGTTACGTAAAGGTCCTCTATCCATAGGTTTCAGAGTGAAACATTAGCAGCATTGCCATAGCACTTATCAATTCAAAACAAATTACATGTGTAGTTTTTTTAATTGCCAGAAGTCCTCAAATGCTCATTTAACCTGACATTGAAACCCATGATGATGATAAAACACTGTACACTGTAAAGCTAATGAATCTGGAGAGTTTCACAAGCCCATGGACTACACAGCGCTGCACGGAGCTCAACGGCAGCCGCTCGCTCAGGTTCTGGAAGTAAATTTTCTGTTCATTTTTCCCATAGACATTTCAAAAGTTTCAAAAACAGATTTTAAATGATAGGTCTTGTGGTCATTAGTTACGTAGTTACGTAGCTGATTAGCTAACTGATTAACCCCTTTCAAACTTTTCAGAAAGTCTATGAGAAAAATTAATGGGAAATGTAGGAGGTGGGCAGTCACTAGAATGGGCACCAACCCATCTTTATCATGTGTTTTGGGATAGTCCGACTGTTCATAAATATTGGACTGACATTAATAAAGCACTGCAAGTTATTTTAAAGCTATGTATCTGGAATATACAACTCCTGCAATGGAAACAATCAATGGACACCTCTGGAATGTACTTTGGCAGCAAAGAAAAAGCTATCACAAAGAAATAAGCCAACTGTCAAGAACTGGGCTCATTATAAGATGGACAAAAATACCTTTGCAGTTGTGGACATGGACAGAATATGGGCATATTATTGCATAAATATACCCAGTAACATATGCAATTAAAACATTCAATAAACATAGATAATTGAATTTCCTTCCTTCAGGATCAGTTAAGTATCTATGAATATGCAAGGCTTCATAAATAATTCATACCAGTTACAGTTCATCATTCCTTCTCTGTTTGTATTTGTCTTTTCTCAAAACCAATAATAAAAAGAAAAAAAATATATGGCCACCATCAGGTCTAAAATGCTAATACAGTATGCTAATCGCTGGATGCTGGAAGTCAGATGGTTTATTTGAACAACCCAGATGTGATAAACCAAAAGAATTTTCCCCATAGTTTTAACCCCTTCCCTACACCATGTTTAAGTATAGTTCCAAGTATTTTTAAGCAGCGTGTGCCAGGCCTGTTGGCGATTATATGAGCAGGAACATATTTTTGTGTTGCACACTCGGCGTCGTGACAGTAATTGGTAAAGACCTTGACAGCTTAAGTAGCTGGTGGACTTTCAATGAGCCTTTATTTATGTTACAGCCCCAGAGAGAAAGAGCAGAGAAATGGCAAACTGGCCCCAGCAGGAGAGCTGTAGCAGGCCTACCACACTTTGAAGTGCGCCGAGGCTCCAAGGATTGATAACCCGCCTTTCCTGTCACTCACGTCAGCTCCAAACCAAAGTCCACCAAAAAAATCCCCCGCCTCAGACTGGCTTCACTTTTCCAACACCAATAAGTACTAAAAACATGCAGGAAACACCTCTGACCACTGTTGTTACTCATTAAAATGTAAGTTTGTTCAACTCCTTCAGGAATCCTTCGGAAAATAGTTTGTGACTTCCTTTTACGATTATGAGAAGGTCAACAATAACAGAAAACTATGAAATGGTATCGTCTTGTTTTAAAAGAGTTATTTTAGGGCAGTGAATATAGTTCTGATCTGACCCAGAGAGCTCTTTGATCAGTTAGCCATCACTGGGTTTCAGAAAATTCATTATATATATGTATGTATATGTATGTGTGTGTGTGTGTGTGTGTGTGTGTATATATATTTATATATATCAAATTATTTGCAAGTGCACTGTGTAAATGTACCAGAGTTTGCGGATTTAGGCAATTTTTTTCCATCAGTAAATAAATTTATCTTGTCAATATTTACATTCTATCAAGACAAAAGAGAAGCAAGCCAATGTTATCTCTATGTAGTTCACAAGTCTGAATAAATCAATGTTTGCACCAGGGTATAGACTTTGTGGTGGAAGGTAATGAAGTAAAAGTAGTAAAGTACTGTACTGAAGTAAAATTGTAGGTATCTGTACTTTACTTAAGTACATTTTGAAGTGGATACTTTTGACTTTTATTTCAAAATTCAACATAAATCTGTATCAAACTACTACATTTGAATCTTTTTAGTTTACTTAAGCAACACAACTGAGTACTTCTTCCACCACTGCGCTTTGTCATACACAAAACCAGGAATAAAATCATTGCTATTGTGACAAGGAAAGGGGAAAATCCAAAAGCAAAATTATGAAACCAACAAACTATAGTTTTGGCTACACTACCCACGTCTGCTAAAACAAACAAATAGACACACAAGCAGGAGACTATTGCTGTGTGGTGATGTTTGAAAAATCGAAAATTCTAATCTAAATCTCTACAATACTTCATATATGCAGTACAAATGCAGTCAAATTTGAGTTCTTTCTCCTTTTGGGCATATGGTTGTCCTCGTGTCTGCTGGTCTCCACGTGTCAGATAGCATCTCAGCCCGTGCGCTCATAGGCAAAGATAGGTGGTGTTATTGAAACCCCTGACCTTTCACCTCTGACCCGCCGGTGTTTCCGCAGAACATATGACTCGACATGGAGCTATACTTTCCCTTTGAAACGGAAAAGCAAACATCTTGTGCAAAATCACCTTCATAGTTCCTTTTTTTGCCAAACTGAGATGCACACTACACCTCTCTCCAGCAGTAAGAGTTTCTGTCTCACCCCGAAACTGTAGAACTGATGAGCTGCGATTCTTCACGTGTGAATGAGTGGAGACCAGAGCGCCGTGTTTTTTGACTGACAAGGCATTTCGTGCCTTTTATCTTTGCCGTTTGAGAGTTTAAGAGGACCGCTGGGAGAGAGACAGCCGTAAAGTTGGGTCCATCTGAAGCAGTCCGGTGTGTGATAAAATGTGCAGAGAGGCAAGTCTTCAGAGCCTCAGGGGTTGAGTTATAACCCCACGGGCCATGCACATTTCCTGTCTCTCTCCTCACAGTAAAAGACCCCACTCCCACCCTGCACCTTTTCACTAGACACTGGTACAAAAGGCCACATGCCAGAGACCAAAAGTGAGATAGATCGACTAAAGTTACCTATTCTAATCACAGTGTGGAGCCAGAGTCAAGAACGTAAACAACTTGTCAAATTACCATGCAACTGGTTCAGTGCAGCAACCTTTACTATGCACCAGGTGTACCCAAAAGATAAAAATGTTATAGCAATCTTCAACATAATGTTTGTTACTATGATATTGCGTATGCCTACTCAGTATTCTGAGCATTTATGCATCTTTATTTTGAATGTAGTGAGATGCAAGAAAAAGAATGTATTCAATGTATTTCAGAGCGATGGGGAAAAAGCGAAAGTCAAAAAAGACAAAAAAAGACAATAAAAGACAAAAAAAGACAAAAGTATCAAAAATGTCACCTGTAAACAAGAAGCTGAAGTTCATGTGATGCAAGTACTGTGTAATAAGCAAGTCTGTTTTTTTGTCCTGAATGCGCAGCCTTTAAAAAAAACAAAACTGTACTGAACTAAAACGACTTCATCAATGTAACCCTATAGTTTTAAAAATATAACAAGGTTTTCACATGGCAATACACTAGAATTACGCTCCCTGTGCTTAGTGTTGTCATTTATAGGCATGCATGTCTGTGTTGCACAATTGGTATAAAAAGTGGGGCAAGAGGCCACAAGTCAGAAAAGAGCCCCAAACCTGGGAGATATGTTTCCAGGTTGTTTGACTAAAGTGAGCCTAAAATATCAACTGGCCCAAAGCCCCTGGGAAGGCTTCACACCTACCCCAGAGACCTCAGCAGGGACACATTCTTGTCTGAACAGGAAGTTAATGAAAGAAAAACACTGCAAATCCAAGGGCTTTGGCGAACCAGGGCACACACACTCACCCTTGGATCATATAGAAATAGTTGGAGGTCACTCGCCTTGTTCCACTTGTAGGAATGTATAACAGAAATTCTGAGCAAGAATTTACTTATGCACAAAAACAACCAATTGTACCCTCAAAAACTGTCACTTAAAAACAATACTATTCAAGTTGAAGTAAAAATGTGTGTCTAAATAAATGGGTGACTTAAGTATAGGTAAAATGACACAATGTCTTATTTAAATGTTTGTAATTTTTGTAATCTACAGTTCATATCAATATAGTTTAAAGCTATGCATGGGTTATTCAGTACAGTTTATTAAAGTTGCATGGCACTCATGAGTTTAAAATTGTTACTCAGCCAAGCAAAAACTGTGCAATAAAACATTATACAATACAATAAACAAGATACTTAAATGTAAATTTAACTTGCAATTAGTACCTACTTTTGGTCTAGGGTAAATGGATGAGCTTTCTCTAGTCTATTACACAACCATAAATAAAATGCCATACTATTTCTGCAATAATCTGCTGTAATGTGTTTGTAGAAATGTACTCTCCTACAGTGCACATCTGAGGCGCAGGCAGCTCCAGTGGGCCCCTGCCTGGCCTCTGTAACCCCCCGTCCCCCCTCCTCCATTCTCTCTTGCTCCTCACTACTCCCACATTACCAGATAAATCTCCCATGTTTTTACAGTGAGTGACGTTATCTTTGGAGAACTGCAGATGTTTAAAGGACCCTACAGAGCACATGCGTTTGGCCATGGGTTTAGGTATAATTTTCAGTGTAAAAATGTATAAATGAGCAATATACACTTTGGGAGATACTAGGAAGGAAATAGTTTTATTAAGAATGTTTGAGGCTCCATAATTACTTGATTAAGGGTTTAGGGTTATGAATCAGGGTTAGAGTATTACTTAAGTAGTTACCAAGTAAGTCATTCTTAATTCTTATGTATTTCCTCATGATTATGGCAATAAGGCTAATCAGCATTATAAAGTGTTCCTCTAATAGTGTTATATTGCTTTGGCATTTAACATTTCTCATGTTTATCAAGTCTAAATTAAATCTCTATAAGTAACTTGATAAAGAAATAGAAAATACATCAAAAGCCCTATAATAGAAAAAGAGATAATACAGCCACAAACCATTATAATACGATGTCTATAGTAAGCTTTCTGCATTTTAAACTTGTCGCTAGTACAATATTTTGATGTACTGATTTTTTTATTTAAATAGTAATGCAAAATAAGACAAAGTTTAAATTAATATACCTTTATAAATTTAAATGATCCTTAAATTTACCTGGACCCTGGCCTCGGTCAGGTCTGTGCGCAGAGCCAGCTGTTCGCGGGCGTACACATCTGGATAGTGTGTTTTCTGGAACACCTTCTCCAGCTCTTCCAGTTGGTAGCTGGTGAAGGTGGTGCGGTTGCGTCTCTTCTTGCCCTTGTTGCTTTCCCCGCCGTCGGCTTTGTCCAGAGGGCTAAGGTCAGAAGTCGGGGTGCGCTCAGAGCTGCCCTTCACTGTCGACTCCTTCACAGACAGAAAAGTGGAGTCCATCCCAACTGAGTCCGAGTCCGGGGCCACACCAGAGTCACTTAGGCCGGAGCTGTCTTTACCTGGGCAAAAGAAGCAAACAGAGAAATAGCATATTTTATCATAGATTGTACGTAGCCCCATCATGATAATTAGTATTTCGACTTATCGTTCAATATCCGATAGCTGGAACAATATAGTCTGGAGCTCAGTATTTATCGTGTGTGCTTTTTCTTTGCAATAGAGTTGAGATTTTTGTTATCTTTGTTGTAATATGAATATGAATAAGTAAGTTCTATGGCTAATTATTGCTTCATTCTGCTATTTATCTGTTACAGCTCAGGCCTATTAATGATATTCTATTTAAATAATGGTGAACTGGAACTACTATTATTAGTCATTGTGTTGAATAAGTAGTTTCAAATATCATCGTTTATTGTAACATATCTCTCTAGCATATATTGTGTTTCAAAATTGTATTGCTTTATTTTATTTGTACCCCCTAAGCGTTTGATTTAGTTCATGATTTAATGAGATTTAACAAGATAATTTTGAAGTGATGGCAGAATGCTAATGCAATCAATCAATTAAAATACTGTCTCTCTTTAACCGTAGATATTTAACTGTATGTTTTAATAGTATTTAACTTATTGATGTTGTTGTAAGGTGACCTTGAGTGTCCAGAAAGGCGCCTAATAAATACAATGTATTATTATTATTATTAATGTTCACATAGTGGTTATTAATGGGGATTTATGGGATGGAGTCTTGGTGTTGTATGGCAGTTTACATCAAAACTATGCAATATTTGCCACTCTAAACTAATGTTGTTTTCTGACAATGACAGTAAAACATTGCATCTTGAATCTTGATGGGTGGAATAACAGTCATGATCTAACAAGTATCCGTAACAGCTTATAATGTAGTAAACGTTTCTTTTTGGTGTGTACGCTCAAGTTCATACAGATACAATACATAGAAAAAAAAATTGCACTTTGAATTCATTTACTGTAACTAACTAATCAAAGTCTGTATTTAATTTACTGATTATAATTATCTTTAAATCTCCACCTTCAGTTTTTACAGTGACCCTACTGCTGCTGGGCTATCTTTACTTACCACCTCTCAGATCATTACCCAAAATGGCCACTTGTCGGTAGAGGGTCGCTGAGGGCATGTGTCGCCTTTTTCTATTACTGACAAAGTGCTGAGAATCAGATAAATGACTCTCTCACCTCACAGCTCTAACCTGACAAGTTTATGAGAGTGCAGACGAAACCAGATTGAAAATAACTAGAGGATATTAGAGAGGTCTGACTGAAGAGGTGACTTGTATATTGATGAAGATGGAATTGAGTAACACTGAAGCACATCATACTGCATGTTTTACTGAGATGTGAAAATGCTTTTAATTACTAATAAATATGTTAATAGTCATTTGAAGACATGAATATAAAAGTGCATTTAATAACTTTTTAGAAGAACATATAAGAAGATATAAGAAAATATCAAGACAAATGAATACAAGATTTTCCTTCAAGGTATTGGATCAAAAATATTAAGACATACCACGTACCACTGAGCTAGATTAGAAGCTTTTTGAGTTTAGATCTCCGTCTTGCCCATTGCAACATATACCATAAACCCGCCTGACTTCTTCTAATTATATATTCCCTTCATGTTTAGTACATGTTAAGTCCATTGATAGACCTTACACAAAAACATGCTTGAATACTTGTAATACAATATTTCAAACATGCTTTTATAAACTAAGTGTCAACACAAACGCACTGGCAGCTTAGACAAGAAAACTGGCAGTGACACCGCAGTGGAAATTTATGATCAGAGAGCTGCCTGAGGTTTTGCAGTTAAGCTAGAGTCTTCGGGGCAGCCAAAAGAGAGAGAAAAAAGAGCTTAGAAATAGCTTTTGTGTCTGAAACCAGGCAAACTAGTTGTGACAATCATACGGCAAGATGATTTAGAGGTGCACGGTATAACTTTTCAGGTAGAGGGTCTGCCACCTGCTTGATTTCATGCAGATGTCAATGTTTTTCTCCGGAAAGTAAAGGGATGGGATTTAATTTAACTAAAACTAACAAAAAATACAAAATTCAGCCTGTACGTTTTCGGTCTTGTATTTGACTTGATGTTTCTGAGTGAGACAACCTGTTTTAATTTTGTTGACGGAATAAACTAACTAATTTAACTATCTCCATGCAGACAATCAGCCACATTAAAAGGCCAAGTTATAGGTCAAATCTGCAGAGAAGTGGGTCCGCTCACAGTGATAACGCATGCTTCTTGAGAAATAAAACATCGGTAAATGAATACATACAAGATATATTTGTTTAATGCCATATTGTGGAACATTCCAGGCAAAGCAATAACATCTCCACCTTTAAAGCCCACGAATGCATTTACCACTGAGATTGACATATGCGTGCTGGTTTGAGTCATGCAGTGGTGATGGAGTCGTAGTAAATAGCAACAACTACGTTTGCCTAAGTCTGAAATTATGGTGAGAGAATCTGCTTTCCACAACATCACACAATCATCATCGAATTACAGCGAGATCCGAGAGGCAGCCACACATGGAGCACCGCACGCCAAGCCATTTCACAACGCAGCACCCAGTAATGTCTTTGTTCCACCCAATATCATAATTATGACATAAATTATAATCGTTTCAGAGTTTCCATAAATCAAACAATTGTAAACATTTTGCAAGATAGTAGAACGTTTGAGAAGCTTCGCCAAAAACTGCATGAATGAACTGTACCTATGCCAAAGTTGTCAACACACTTATTTACGTATTTGTTGTGCATTTTCACCGTGAATAACAGCCAGACAGGGACTGACACAGAAAACGGGGTAACCGCAGTGGTTAAAAACTTATCAAAACTTAAACTGTGTTGTGATCAAAATAGCTGCTTTAGTTCGGGCAAAATATCTACTGTTGATGCAATATAATAATATGTTTTTTGACTGTTTTACGATGCAAAATATATCCAGTCAATTGAAGTTTTTAAAAATGTCCTGGACTGTAATTTAAGAAGGCAGTAGTAGTAGTAGGTTTTTTTCAGGTTTAGGTTAATAAAGTTACATTTAATGAGTTTTGTGATTTACTTCTCCATCTAACCTTCAGATATGACTCCTCATTGCAATTTAGTGTGTTTCATTCCTCCTAATGGACAGATAATGTTACTTTTAAGATGTACATATGTGCCACTAATTCATGTTAAGTATTGCAGTAAAGATTTATGCTCGTCTTTATGGTTTCCCTGCAGACCACTCAAGATCCCAGGACTGTGTGATCACTGGATGTTTTCCTTACACACAAATCGAGATGGACTGTGTTTTGGTGGCGGGGGTCTCAGCAGGGGGCTTACATCCACAACCATGACTCTCTATGTCCATGACTAACACACATCCTGTTAGAGCTTGAAGGGAGCGAGCGTGTTTTATCCAAGCATAAATACTGGGGAGTTATTTCGCCATATTCCCCTGGAAGGCACCGCGCGCCCCCTCCAGAGAGCTGTCAGGACACTGGCTGATCAAAGACTGCTGTTTAGATTCACGTCACAGATCTGCTTTTGGCCGGACCAGACTATTGTGACAGTCCAGGGCCTGTGTTATTGGTGAGGTCTGCAGCAATGCCTCAGGTGACCAGCAGTGGGCCCTCCTACAGCGAAGGCCATATGTAGCGCGCACTGGGGGAGAGGACTGAAAACAAAGAGATTCAACTACAAGCAGCCAAACACCATGTCTTATTTAACACAACTTTAGCTGTGCTCGCCATGTTTCTCACTGTTTCTTGGCCTCCTTTTGCACAGTATCATATAGTGAATGTTGGTTAATCTGCTTTGCTTTCCTTGATCAATGACTGTTCCTTTGTTTGATTATCTAACTTTCTGTTGGTTAAATCAACAATTTAGTGAAGGCCTGCATGGAGACTGCTGTTGTGGGCTCTACAAAAACAAATAGAGCTGAATTAAGATTGAAGTAATTGTGTGAACTTGTTGACACTCCAAACTCCATACTCAGATGTTCACGTAGCTCATTCAACTCGCTGTGCCGAACTTGGGTCCATTATTTTTTCCTATAATAAATATTATAATTTACAGACCATTCCATTGACAGACATCTACACACAGAAACAGACCCGTGTTTGTTAACAGTAACACAATTAGTGCAAAGTGGAAGTATTCCTGACACTTACAAGAGTGACGCCTTATGTGATATGTAGTTCTGACATTAACATATCTATTATTTTAGGTACAAAACAAATGCCATTTTGGGTGGGTGAGTTTATGAGAATTCTTATGAATAAAAAAAAGATTGATAAATAAAAAAAAACATATGAACAAAGTAGTAAATAACAAGTCAGACGTAGCATCTCCTAATAAGAAAACAATATACTTCAAATATAAATGTTCATTATATCACGTCAAACTCAAATTCTAAAGTAAAATCTGAATACTCTAAAATGATAATACAAAGCATGCTCTTTTTTAGCCAATATTCAACCCAAAATAATAGTACTTTCTCTATGTTACAGTGTGGTCTGACAAATCTCAAGATCATTCTAAAACTGTTTTGGATTTAGTATCAGTACTTGCTCAAATGAGTATCAAGTTCAAGAGTTTGAAATTTTAGTATTGATTAGTGTGTGATTTTGAATTCTCTTGACAGCCCCAGTGCCACTATAATAAACTCTAATCCCGCTCTTGTGTGTACGGCGGCGAGGACCTGTGTCCTGTGTTTGGGACAGGGTCAGACAGTGGTGCAGGACGGCCATTAAAGCCCAGTTAAAAACCAAGGGCCCAACATCAAAGTCTAATTTAAGCGTCCATAAAGCGACAGGGCACCTTCGCTCTCTCCTTTATAGACTGGGACGACTGGGGTCAGCGCACGGTGTTAAGAGGAAGCCCCATAAATTACACTGCACACGGAGACTGCCGGAGATTAACAACTTGTTACACAAACTGAACAGAGAAAATTCCCAAATAGTGGAAAGATATATGAGACTGGGAAGAGGGCGCTGCATGTGTGAGAAGTATTTGTTTTAACAGCGATCAGAGCGTGCTTTTTTGTCTCAGCGAAAGCTTAGAAAAGAGTTTGAAAAGGGTTTGAGTCAATGAATATGTCTTGGGTAGTGCTAGGATAGATGAATTCTGACATACAGATGCCCAGTGCGTGCCTACGACCAGACCACAAATTATATAAATGTAATGTGGTGTCACTTTCACAAGACGCTATGAATAGATGAGGAATCAGAACAAAACTAAACTGAGTATACAGATAATGTCAAGGTGGATTTATGTCGCTAAAATCAATTGTTCATGAGAACAAAATGAACAAATTTTTCTAGGCAAAGATCAATTGATTTCATGTAAGGATATTAGCAAAAATGTGGATTCAGATCACTCTTTGAATAAGTGAGTGTTTAAGGACATTTGACTACACTAATTTAACTTTAAAGTGTCACAACTTTGTATTGACTTTCTTATAACCGAGAAAGAGCATTTACTCCTGAATTGAAGTCGGGTCTGGCCACTATAACCTTAACACCGTACCAGTGGCTTTGCTGAAATCTACTAATTTGTATTTTTGTTGTTTCTGTAATTTTACAATTAGTTTTACTTACTAGTGTGTAGCAACTTATAGCTAACATTTGGTCAATACTTGATAACACGTTATAAAGATTACAGCATGCAAACTCAATTCATAATGAACAAATAGTTAATTAGGAATGAATATGGCTTATTAACTACCAAACATTTAACCCCTTGTGTTTGTTAATCATTTATTAAGGCTTATTAAGATGTAATTATAAAGTGGTACACTACTTTATACAACAAAATAAATATATATACGGTTGCCTTACAACCCTAGCCAAGCCATGTTTAAAGTGAGGTTGCTGCTGATAGTTTTAAGTCTCTAAACACTTTGATATTAAACCCTGTTGACTGAATGACGATGACTGATTGTCCCTAAAATTCACAGACTGAAAAGAGGCACACAACGCCTTTCAGACAAATAGATGATCTCTAATCCACACACTCCTCTGAGCCTCGACCATCTCACTTCCAAATGTTTCCATGCAACTTTAAAGCGCAGCCTTTTTCTTTGACTGTTTTTGTTTTCCAATCCTACGAGAACATTCCAGAGGGGAAACTTGTGCACCGGCATATTTTGTTGGTAAAGGGAATTCATTACACACACATGCTCCATTGATAGACATAAAACTTGGTAAAGTCTCAAAATCAGTTACAATAGTATGCGTAGTATAGTTATCTTCTTGTTACTTTTATTTGATTATATTTTAAAGCAAATGTATTTTAACTTGGACTCTGGATTTCATTGAATTTTTGTTTAAAATTAAAGTATCAAAGTATAAAGTATAAAATTTCAAAATCCTTTACAGAAAAGACAAAAAAGATTTTTTAAAAATCAGTTGAATGTATATAAAACACTTACTTTTTCACTTAGAATAGAAACTGTGTTATGCTATTATTTCATTACTTGTGTATTTTTATTCTGTTCGAATAAGTAAGCAGGTAAATCAATCAAAAATAAAATACAGTCCCTTTTACCCAAACCAAACCTAAACTATTTTAACAGCTAATCTCCTGCCATGTCGTATATTGGCTGATGTTTCACCGTTACATAGGAAAGCGGTGACAAAAAGGCAAAACATTTTCTCTCTCTCACTCGCTCGACTATGCAAACTGAGCCTAATGTAAATTGTGCTGCCAAAACTTGAAGCTAAACGGTAAAGTGATCCTGAGTCCATGTCACCTCCACTCACATCAGGCAGTGGCTGAGGAGTGGCCCGTTCGTCTGGGCTTGGGGCTGGTTCCCATTATTGCCCCATGTGAAGGATGGAGGCACACGGACCATTACGAGGGGCCGAACGGTCGAGTCGTGTTAAATATGGAGAAGGCAGAGAAGCAGGAGGCACACGGGGCACTGGACCGGAGCGGGACAAGGAAATGAATTTACATTACAGCTGAAAATGGGTCAAAGTTAAGAATAAGCAATAGTTGGGAATATGTTTTTGTTCTGGTTTGGCCGTTGTGAATTCTTGAGTACTATATTTGTACTGTTTCTTATGGTTTAGCGTAGACAGTGTTTTGCCTTCATACATATGTGTGAAACTTATACTATATTATATAAGTTGTTTCAAACAGGATGAAAGAAAAGCACGGGTTGTGACAGCGGATTTGTTTTTTCCACTGTGATTTTAACTGTCAAAGTTTTAAGACAAGCTTTGATTTGAAATATAGTGTAAGCTGTACATTCTGGTCACTGCAATTTGTCATCTTCCCATCACATGTTAATATAAATATATAAGTAAATATACCTTAATCTTTAAGTTAAAACTGAAATCGTATCTGCATCCTACAGAGTAAACAGCCCTGGCAGTTGTTCATGTCTGCATGTCACACATTTAATCCAGTCTAATTTAATGAGACCCACCATTCAACAACTCTCATCTATAAAAGTCTCACCCTTTGCCTCGTCCCAGTCTAGTTAAATGTTTACTGTGCACCACTGGAGCCCAAATGTTGCAAGGCTGTCTGGCCCGACTGCTTGAGCTTTTGAATGGGGGTTTCGAATGGATTTGCCCTGGTCTGGGGTGTGTGAGGAGGGCAGGAGGAGAGGCCAAAGGGCATAGTCTTCAGACGGTCCCAGAGAAGACCCTGACACATCAAATGAGGAAGTGCTGTCTCCTGGGACAAATATGGAAGAATGTGCCCAGATTGAGCTGTTAAGTAGAAAGTTTGGCTGTCAGTGTATGCAAATGTTTGGCTGTGATTAAAATACTTACATGAATCGCCGCCATATGAACTGCATATATTTTTGTGCAATATTAGCAAATTCTGGCAGTATAAGCTGTACTGTTGGCTTCGTGTAACATTGTCATTTCATTATTTCATTTCATTATCTTAAAGTCACACAAACTTCAATGACATTTATTCAGTTGCTAACTTTGTAGATGTCTGCTACTTCTGTTATTGATATAATACTGATTTGTGGTAAACTTGAGTACAGGTTATTTTCTATTTTCTATTTATTACTTTTCCCCATCATCCCATCAATTGTTTTCATTCCTAAAAATAAAACTCCTTTGAATGAATAAAGACATAAATACCACACTAAAATCTTTTCTTTGCTCATTATGACATTAAGCTTCATAAAATAAATAAACGAAGAAGCAACAACCAAAGCCACACATTTCTCAATCGAACCATAAGGAATCATTTTTCATCTCGACTTTGGTGAGCTCTGCATATTTCAGTCTCCTCTTTAATTCAAGTTTATGTGGGGAGACGGTTTGTAGCGTCATCTTTTAATCACAAGATAAACAATTGAAAAGTGTTGAAGAATGACGCCACATGAATCTGATTTTATTTGGGAGGCAAAATAAGGATCTTAACCTAGGATCAGAACAGACAGGAGATGGAGGCGGATGTTTGGGTATTGAGGGCAGAGAAATAAAGCAAACACAGTGTTGACATCTGAGTTGCATTAATGTCAGAGGTCTCCTGGTCTGTGCAGTGCGTGTTTGTTCCTGCTTTCTCCACCGTGAATCCGCTCATGTTGGAAAAGTGGCGCCTTCAAAGAATAAATAATGTGGCAATCTGATCCTGTAGTTGTGAAATAGAAGTGGGACTAGAGATTAAATAACAAAACAGTACATTTGTTATAAATTCTTAAGGATCTGAGTAAAACTGATACATTGGAATTGATTTATGTAATTTGTCTTTTTTTCCCTAAGAACTGCAAAATTTAACCTATTAGCCTATTACTAGTTCACTGTTTTGTTAATATTGGTTAAACTATATTAACAAAACCTAAATTAACAAATCACGGTTTAAGTATTGTAAAAGCTTAAATTTACAGAACTGAATTGAATTCCAGTGGATAGAATTGAAGTTCTCCTTTGCTATAAAAGCTTAAGGGTGTTCTCCAAAAAACTGTTCACAAACAAACCGGAAAAATGTAAAAAATATATTTAGAAATTGTTACTTCCCACGTCCTAGTTTGTCTGTCTTACATTTAAATCAACAGGCATTTTATTTTATTAGTTATATATAATAACTGCAGACAACCCCACAGTTCCAGTGCAGATGTCATTGTTTAAAAAGCTCCTAAAAGCAGCAGCCTCCTGTATTTGAAGGATAGATATGTGTTTCTAATAGTTTGAGGCTATAAAGGATATTGCCGGAGGCCGCTTTCCAAAAACTGTCATAACATCCGCCATAAACTTCTACCTCGTGCGTAAAGCTGATGGACAGGCCTCTCTAGGAACCAAAATCACTCAACCGTAAAAAGCACAAATAAGATTAGCCTGTTTAATGTTTTTGAATGGCAAAATAACTTTATCGTAAACCTTAAGTTATTTCACAATATAATTTGTTTTCAATTAAATGTATTTCGTTCATTTTGCTAAATTCCAGCTGTGCGTAATTTGCATTTCATGGACACGGTTTTGTGGATTCAGTCAATTCTACATTTACTACTATTAAGAAATTAAATAGTCTTATTTATTATAAAACCCTAAAACGAATTAAACGAATGGACGTTCTTTGGCTATTTTGTTCTATTTTGTAACAAAGCTGTTCGCCTCTTTAATAAACTGAAATAGGTTTACCACAACAAGTTTACTTTACGTTACTATAACTTGGTTTTCTTTGCATCGTTGCGTATTGTTTCAGTAAGGAGTTATAGGCCTCTTTTTGCTTTGCCACTTCAATGCTCTTTGTTTGAACTCTCAAATTAGGATTAGAATAAAGAGGATTTAACCCAAGTCGACCTCAACAATTTACCCTCTTTACCGCTACTGCACAAATTGTCATTAGTCCTATTAGACCCGTGATCCCGCAGCCACCTCGCGCCCGACTCACAGCGCGGCCTAATTGGAGCCAATCAACGGCGACTCTCGCGTCTGAACAGTTTGAAGCTCATCTGAAAACGTGTTAATTCAATTGTGCGTCTCAACCACAACATTAAGGATTGTAATGCAGCTTATCGAGTTAAACCAAAGCACTAAGGCAATGGAGGATTTGACCAAGAGAAAATGTGTGAGACTGGGTATTACGCACAAACGTCTTAACCGCTTTAAGCACCTATCATAGGCCACTGAGACGCACCAACAATATACAATAGAAGAGGTTTTATCACCAAGACGTTTACTTAGCCCAGCGTGAATAAACTTGATTTAAGAGTCAGTACAATAAGCGATTATAATTGAGCTGGCTTACTTTCTCCCAGGGAAATGAAAACACAACCATATGTTGCATTTGAAAAAAACGTAAAAATTACGCAACAATATGCGCACAAAACATCTGTAGTAATACATAAAAACACCAATGTTGGAATTGAGCTTGACACTAAAGTGCTTTGTAAGTTTTAATGTAAATTCTTTGGTGTAGTTCTGTTGAAGTCTGTGCTTAACAATTTTGAGAAATCGCGTTTTTAAATAAAACGGAACTTAAACCTAAACTAAAAACAAACAAGCCCATCCATAATGCCGTTGTCTCACCATAGCAGTGGACCGCTGTCCCGTTGTGTCCTCCTGTCTCCTCGTGCGCTCTGTCCTCCTCGGGGGGCGTCTTGCACGAGGACCTGAAGAGCTGGTATTTGCTGAAAGAGTCCTCACCACTTGTTGCCGTAATTGCTGCTGCTGATGCTGCGTCCAATGAGTGGCACTTCTCCACGTAAGTCTCGCTCTTGTTACTGAGCAGGAAGGGACTGTATCTGTGCGAGTCAGCGGAGGGGAAAGTCCTGAAGAGCTGCTCCCTGCTTTGTGCCGTGGACAAACAATAGTAAGAATCCATGGATGTCATGTCGTAATGTGGGACGCGAGCTTCTGCGTTCATGCTTTTAAAAAAGGAGGAAAAGTTTGTCTCTCTTGCTCTCTTCAGGCTCACAGACACCCCTCCTCTTCCTATACCTCACACACAGCAGATGTTTTTAGTTATAAAACCATTCAGATCTCTTCCAGGAACCGCTGTCGCTGACCACGCTCCCGCTAAAGGTCTGACTATAGAGATAGTTGGGATAGTTGTTGGGACCACTCTCTCCAGCTCGTCGCGATTCCCATGTGATTTTATGTGAATGACACGGAGCGGTGAGGCCATGTATTAGATGGGCAAAGAAGGAGGGGACTTAACACATGACATGAAACCAGTGTTGGATATGAACAGGCCATAAGCCGTGATGAGTGATGGCACTGGGGCGGAAAAAGCACGATTTTATGCATTATCCGCAACGGTTCATCAGGAACGAACTATCCATTTACGCGCGCCATTGTGCTTAGTGCTATGTCAGCAGATAGTCTTCTTAATGACCTACGATCCTCAAGTGAAGCTATTTTTGTATTGTATTTATTTATGCGTAATAAATGAGAAGAAGAAATATATTAAGTAGCGTTTTGCATTTAGTTATATTGGAAATAGTTGGGCATGCGCTTGTTATGTTATGGAACAGTAAAAAAGTTGATTTGATAACAACACTTGAATAAATACATGTAAAGTGTACAAATAAACCAGTCTACTTTTATGTCTGTAATCTCACATTTAAACTGAAGTTATCTATGTCACAGTGGCACAATGTTAAATGCTGCTTAAGTATAACAAAGAAGAGTGAAATGAAGTGTAATCTGATAAAATTCACCTCTTGTTGATGAACGTAATTTTAAATGAACAAATTAGACTGTGATGTATTTCAATCCAAAGCAAAACTACAACAAAGTTGGACATATACCACATCTATAAAATGAAGCATAGACTCTGCTCTGATCCCATCACACATGTTGAGCAGATGAAGGTTTGGAGCATGTGTGAGACAGATAAAAGGAGGACACCAGCGGGACCGAGCAGCACAAAGACTCTTTATTTACATGTCTTCATCTGAGACTGAAGACGTAGCTCAAACTAACTTCTGATGGGACGCTGCTAAACATAGGGCAACTTTTAAAGTGACTTCATCACTTTAATTCAAATGAACTTTCTCCAAGGAGCCTTCCTTCTTCTGTCAGTAAATCATTTATGGCTCTGAGGCACACTACAATAATTCATCATAAGATACTCATGTAGTGCATTCATATCTGGATCAAAAGCAAAAATTCATGTGTAAGCTCTTAGTTTGAGTATATAGTATTTTTATGCATATTACACACAAAGTTATTGTCGTTATTGACCATATTGCCTCAATATTACAATACACAAACTTTTAAAAAATCAAACCCAACAAACCACCAAACTCCTTACAAAAAGGGAGCAAACTGATAATTGTCCGTATGTGTTTTTAACATATAAAACTACTCTTATATTTGTTGTTAATTATAAGCATTTAAAATTGTACTGCTATGCTTTATTTTTGTTTGTAAAAAGATTGTAAACATTTGGGGAGTTACTACTGCATTTAATCCTCAAAACTATAGCACATTTCATTACAGCCGCGCTGTAACATGTGACATTTTTAGTTTCTATGAATTTCTATGTTTAGTTTCTTTGACTTTTTTATTTTAACACAAGAGAGAGCTAACTTGGCTGGAACTACAACAGGTGACATTACAGTCACAATCTATCTAGCATTAGCCAGTTTTTTAATTTGTCACTCACTCTTTGTTGAAAATCAAACACCTAAACAGGACCATGAATGCTTCATCACAGGCTTTAAATCCTTTTGTATTTTGTATTTTTTCTTAAAACTTTTTTTGTCTGTGTTTGCTTATGTGAGCATTGTATCACTATGATAACCACTTCCTTGTGATATCACTGCAATATCAATATATCAATATGCAATAAACAAGCACATATATTCACCCTACAGACACTGCACACAAATTGCATTCATCATTAAACAATGTGCTCAAGCCTTATACATACATTGAACAAACTTGTTGCACATGGCTATAACAAATGTAAAAACCTTATCTTGTGGAAAAGGAAATAGAAACATTGGACTTTTCTAATGTCAATCTAAAACATGCCTAAAGTACAAACATCCCAGTCAGGAAGACGCAGTGTCACCGGCTTTCCCCAAATTCATCACAAACCCGGATACATTTTATGTGGAACTCTATTAAATCAGGAGCGTGACTAATTTTTTTAGGAAGCCATGCGTAATTATGTTTGATTTTGTAAATGCTCTGGTACTGGAGAAGCACAAAGACATTGTATGGCTGGTATAATGGGGGAGACTGTTGTGATTGTCATTGGCCAATAACCCAGCGATAACCTCTAGCACCCCAAAACCGGACTTTCTATTTACGATATTTAGGAATGTGGCGGTTAAAGACAAACACAAGGAAGAGCCACATCCTTATGGAGGAGACGACATTAAACTTTAGCCTCTGCAGCTTTAGCCTGTGGCAAAGAGGACGTGATTGAGGCCTTTGATGGGCATTAACATAGCGTGGAGTCGCTTTTGTTCGAAAATGGAAAACAACCGGAAACACAGAAGGGCACCACATCATCTTAGTTAATTTTGCTCAAATGTGTTCTCTACAGAGGGGAAAATGACTTGATAGACAGTTAAAACTAAGAAAAACTATATAATAAATTCTAAAAAACACACACACACTTTTCATAAAATTAACATGCAAAAAGTAGAAAAATTATAGCAGCAAAACACAATGGTTAACAACATATTTGCCCAGTTACAATATGTTTTCTTCAAAGGTATTTCTGCACCAAGACTATTATGGCTTAACCATTTTATATTTAAAAATAAATACCGAAAGTGATTCATGACAAGGATATTATAAGGAGTAATTCATAGTAAATGTATTATTAGATGATGCTTTTACATATCATCATATATCCGTATTTATAATTCAGCATTTTGTCTTGATTACTTTGTGGATTTCGTTTCAACTGCAATGCAAATGTGTGGGAGACTGTGCATTTCTGTAATCACTCTTTCTAAACAGTATTTTAAGAAAAGGTACAGACGTAAAGTGAAATTGAGTTTATTATTCTAATATACACCTGAGTCGCGGGCATCTCTCTGAGGCTCAACATGTGAAAATGATCTGTCCCTTGTTGGTTTCCTCAGTGTAAACATAAACTGAATGTTTCATCATGACAAATGCAAATATCTGCTCTAGATCTCACTCAAACACAAACAAGGCTCCTCTGTCACATCCCATCACTTTGTTTAGAACGTGACACAGAAAGTAGATTTTCATAAAAACACGCCGAAGCAAATCGATTACACAAGGGCAGTTTCTCATAGTTGACTTGAAAACCTGGTTTGGCGCTGTACAAAAAGCCTTGAAACATTTATGCATATAAAACCAACTGAGTGTGCACAATGGGATGATCACTTGAGATAATGAGCAGTTGTTAACACAGTAACTAGGCTAATCTTTCCCCAGTGGTGCTCCTAACTGGAGTCAGGTGGCATATAAAATAAACACGAGTTTACACTGGTTAGCAACATATTTGCCCATTTGTAATATGTTTTCTGGCTAATATATTTTTCATTTAAAAATACATAGTGCAATTACATATTTTATTTATGTTGGCTATGACACCATAGATGACTTTTTCTATCCAAATTTACATATTACTAATTTGAATGTGAAAACTACAACTTTGTGTTTGAAATGTATCTATGTGTCTTATTTTCTTTAGGAGACAGAACTATTTTTCAGCTCATTTTAAAATATATTTCCAAATATATAGAGAGCAGTGGTTGGTCTTTTTTTAATATTGTACACCGAAGGAGGTAGAGAGCTAAAATCATCTGTTCTTACTTTCTATATCTCCAATAAAGACTGGTGGATGTGTGTTATCTTGTCTAACACAGACCGAGACAGAGGGCTGGATTCAAACATCTGCTGCACACTGACGGAGAGGCTCCACATCTGGATCAGAACACCACCCCAAAAACAGGTAACATGTGATCCACTGATAATCTTTAGTGTTTAAAATCTTTAAATTATTGTTTTTAATTTAGCCATCTTGTTGGAACACTTGTATTTGAATAATTCACAACTGTTTTGCCTGGGTGAGTGGTATAATATATGGATGTTTTCAGTTTTATGGGCTATTTTGATATAATTACATTTATACAGGTGCTAATTAGAAACAATGGAATAAGTTAATAGATCAAACTATGCTACATTTATACACATTTTAAGGCTTTTTGACCTATTCAAGGAAGGTCCTATATAACATAAAATTGACTCCTGTGAGCTTTAAGTTATGTTAAAATGTTACTATATCCTCATACCTGGAGTTGTGTTTTGTTTCATTCACACATGTTTGAGTAAACTTTTAGTATTAGTCGGTCTACATCTCCAAAGCTCAAAATGCTTTGTTCCACATGTCATGTAATGGTAGTTTTCGAGTTAACAGCTACCTTTCACCTTCACTTCAGCAGAGATAGAATTCCAGGGCTGAAAGTATCCAAATTATTCTAGGGAAGGTGTATGATGTTTAAAAATACAGTGGAGCATTTCCTGTGTTTTCTGTTTGAGAGACAAATTCAGCCTAAATATGCAGGATTTGTATGTTAAACATGTGTGAATGAAACAAAATACAACTCCAGGTATGTTTTTTGATGAGGAAACAACATTATAACATAGATCAGAAAATATATGTAATGTGGGCCCTTTAACTGGAAAGCATTGAGTGAAATGAGGATGAAGAGCGGGGAGGACATTCCTTAAGTCAAATTGAATTGATCTCATGATGCAGAAACCAGCAAAGAGCCTGGCATATGTACTGCGGTTTAGATCACTTATCGGGCAGCTTTTATATGCATTTTCATGTGTACTCATTGAAATATTTCAATCATAAAATTATATTGTGATCAGACAGCTGAAAGCAAAAGAAAACCTCAACTCCAAACCTCAAACATATTGTAACTATATCTGAAAATAATAATAAGATAACCTTCTGTCATGTCAGTTTCTATTTAATTTGTGCACTGTTTTCATCCTAACAACTTCCCATAAAGATAGTATTTTTCTATTTCTATATTTTTTATTTTTACTTGTACATATACATGTATATAATTATGCCTTATCTGACATCAGTTTCTTGTTATCTTTTCTACTTATTTGCTCTTTGTTATTATAATATATTGTGATGTGTGAACTACTGTGTCCAAATAATTTCACTTGCAAATCAATAAAGTCTAAGTCTAAATAATTTTGTATATCTAACACTTGTAATTATTGTTTTCACAAACCAATAAAATGTTAAACCTCACTTTGCAAACTGGAGCTAGAATTATAAATCTGTTCCCACCTGGTCCTCATAGACTTTTACTTTCCTAAACTCTTCACACATAGATCTGGTGATAGAAGTTCATCTATCCAAATGCCACAACATAGAAGACAGTATCCGCACATGAAAGCTTATTAGTCTCTGTGTAAATGTGTGCCATATGTGAGTGTACCTCCCAGGCCTGGTGCTGATCTCGGCATGACTCCTCTTCACTGATATGATCGGCTGAGAGAATGGCCCTGCTCCATCACATACTGTACATACAGAGGCCGGCAGCAGCTCAGCCCCAGTCACTGTGTTAAAGACAAAACATAAACATTTTTTATTAGTTCATGCTATATGTATAGGTAAGATACTGCAGGTAGAATTTTTTTTGTATTAATTTGTTTATTTTAAGTAATCATTTTACATCCTTTTAGAATGCAACATAATGACATTGATATTGACATCAGTGTGGTCAACAGAAACAACAAAACAAACAACCAAAACAAGAGCAACAAAAAAAATAAAGAAAAAATGGCCAAAAAGGACTGGACTAAACTATTTAATCCCACCCTAATCTTCTGATAAAAAAATAATAATAATAATAATAATAATAATAATAATAATAATAATAATAATAATAATAATAATAATATTCTATTTGGGGAGTTTTTTGTCTGGTTTAGTTAATTGTTGTATGTTTTTATTAGTGACGGACAAACATGCATTATTGTTTTAAAGTAGAGACATTTTTACAATGGCCAATATTACCATAATTGGCTGAGGTACATGCCAAAACTTGGAAAACACTTTTTCAATATGTTTTTTTATCCCCTGTGAATTTGTGTGGTGTTGTACTTTACTTTGTACAGACATTTGATTAAACCAGTTCTAAATTATGGCACATTGTCCTCTTATGGGTTTTACTATCAATATTTATCCAAGTGGCAAAATGTGCTTAAGCAGATCGAAGATATGCCAAAGTATATTGATTTTTCCATTTTCACAGCTGCTTCACTACTTTAATAAAAAGACCACCTTCAGTGCAGTGCCACTCTTCTCACTAACAAAAACTTAACTGCAAAAACATGAATCAAAAGCCTCTATAATGTTTCAGACACAGAAGCTGTGACCACTAATCACTCTCTCACCGATGAAGCAATCAGCTCTGGCATCCAAGCGACTGAAGTTTGGCATGTTTGGTCGCTCGTCTCTCGTCTCGTGTGTGTTACTACCTATAATTTGTTGAGCAGCCACAAGCCCACTGGCTCTGCTGGTGATGTGAGGTCTCCACTCAGATTCACACCCACTGCCACAGCTATGCTCACAGCACCACACCAGATAATGCAATTTGAGTTCAAACTGAGAAATCACACAATAGACGCAACAGCTGTAGGCTAATTTAACATCAATCTTCAGTCACTTTGTGTGAGGTCACTATCAAGTCAGTATGTAGCAAAATTTGTACTTGACCTAGTACAGATATATTGTATACGCAGCTCTTGAGGTCAAAATAAGACATTTTATCATTAAATAATCAGGAAGTGTGCATGCTAGTTGTTTACTTTACCATCATAAATGCATAAGATAAGTAAGGAATAATTTTGGACCACTGCAAACCGTTTTCATAGTTTATAGACAGTTAAAAGCAGCTACAGGGTTTCTGAGGTGATGTCAAGTGAAATTATTGGCCAATGGCATACAGGTGAATGTTTCCATACAAAATACATTTCTATGCCACTTATCCTATGCCTGAGCAGCAACATTTGTAACTGACTGCATTCATCTGTTGTGCTTTTTCTTTGGTGTATAGATTTCAGTATCTGATAAAATTCTTTTAAATTCATTCAGCTGCTCCATATGTTTGGTCACCAAAGCAAACCAATTTTGGCTTTGAAACATGTAATTTTGAGGTTGCTTTCTGTTCTGTTCTATTGTTTTTTTTTTTTTTCTGTTCTGTTCTATTGTTTTTTTTTTCCATGGTTCACTTTTGTGTACACAACTGATCTTTATCTTCAGCTTGAGCCACCATATGTTTATTATGAGTGGAAATTCTATATTCTAATCAGAATCTAATTTATGTACTGTATTTATGATGTAAAATACTGTGTTTATGTATAACACTTAAATATTAAAGTCTTTATGATACTGATAAGTTGCAACGCCCAAATGAAGATGTTTTGCATTTGTTTTGACTTTGCTAAGTTTCAACACAAATCTGAGATATTGGCACCTCACGCATTTCTAACCACTTCTGAGACCTATCACTGAGCAAATGGGTTACAGACTGCAGGCTTTTTTATTCGGAATAAATTACTCAAGAGTCCTGCAATTTGTTGTATCCCTCTTCACAGCCACCTGCTTTTGCACATATCCAGATGCCGATGACTACATTAATGATGTTCAGTGTGAAGATGGTCAGTCCACTTAACAATATGTGTTCGGACTAAAGGCAGCTGCAGTAGTAGCAGAAGTTGTGCGAGTATTAGGCTTTTTTCTTGAGTTGTTTAATATCTGAAACATCTGGACTCAGACAGGTGTTAGAAACCTTTCTCTTTCATTCCATCCTCCAGAGCAAAGGCACATTGCAAGGCAACTGTGATCTCTAGACATGCCCTTTGACCCCAACACTGTTGTGTTTAGTGTGGGGTGCATCCTGTGGCTCACCTGAACTAGAGCCCTGTGTATAAAGTAGAGTGCTTTGTTTATTTTAAGGGCACACAGCACCCCCACAGTGAGGCTCCCTGTCATCACGGGACATCAGACAGGCAGCGCCCCTGGACCCTGTCAGGACCCCAGTCTGCGCCGCTCAGGGCAGAGATCTGAGGACTAGACGTTTACAAAAAATATGCAAGATTTAAACAGACATAGTTACAATGCAGAGTGTTTTTCAATGAATTTCCACAAAACCTCAGCCCAGCAAGATATATTGACACTTCCTGGTTCAAGATCAGACATTTTTTAATGGTGCAGCATAGTAATTGCTTTCTGCTATTATCAAATTGCTCAATAGCTGCTATATGTTTGGGGTTCAAGGTAAGAAATTATAGAAAACTAAAAAATGCATTTGTTGAATGCAAATTTGGTGTTAAAATCTGAGTGAGTGGATATAATGCTGAGTAACTCATTGTCACTTGGGGCCTCAGAGCACTTTTCCAAATATGTGGTTGGAGAATGGAGCATTGTCCATTGTATAAATGTATTTGCTTTTGAGGTCAGATCAAACATTAAAAGTAAATTATTAATTTTTACTTAATACAAAAGTAATTGCACAATAAATGTGACCCTATCGTATGTATTGGTGCACATTAACTTGCACTAGCGCTCAATAATGTATTTAGGCCAGAGGCTGTAAATGCATCAACCACAAACATTATGTATAGTCTTTTCACAAAGGTCACCCTCAGGAAACAGAGGCAGCTCTCATTGGCCTAATCCATAGGAATGTCATGAAGATGTGACCAGGACAAGACAGGAATTAGCACTAATCTAATATATGAGTTTTATTCAATTTAAGAGAAGCATTCAGGGATGCAACTGCAGCTTCTTGGCACTTAGTCATTCATTTAAGGCATTAAAGATATCACAAAAACGTACTATTTTTAGTAAGAATTCATTGGCTTGTTAAGCATCACCTTCTGTTAAACAACATTTCCGTTTCATGTATTTTAAAAAAATTTTTTTATTTTTTTTACATTAATTATTTGAGGTCTTTTAATTACTTTCTTTGCCAAATAAAGGTAGAAATATGGTGACTTAAGACTCCTAGATAATAAATATTTTTGCTCAAAGTGCATTATTGATATCACAATTTGTATATTCTGATTTAAAAACTGTGTCCACTGTGTGTCACTGTTATGAAAGGCCTTTTGGGATGTGTGTTAGAGTCTGTATAGTCCAAAAATAACCATTACCATTGTTAAAATACAACCACACTTATTGCCTTAATAACCATTATTATGTATCTTGTTCAGATCATATTGTGTTCCATGAACAAAAGACATATTTTACTTTTGTACATTAGTTATTTATGGCCATTTTCTTTCTTTGCGGGTAAGTTGAAAGGAGAAAGAGCAAAGGGAAATCTCATCTCAACTGTGCCCAAAAGAATTACTGTGATATGAACAATGTTAACTAAAGGAGTCACTCTGAACCTGGTTCTCCATTTACATTAAGCTAACAAGCATCATGAAAATATACAGATAAATCCCACAATACAGTTATTTTTCATAACAAGCCGTTTGCATGTGAGAAACACCAAAGCCTGACTGGATAAGTTGATTAAAGCCAATAAGAAGGGCAGTATTTGGCCCTACTTCAGTCCAGCCTTTCTCAACAGCTTGTGACTCTCACTGTCACAACAGTGGACTCACAAAACAAAAGTCCTTTTTATTTGAAGCTTTACATTCACGTCAAATGCCCGTCCGCCTCTGATTAAATTGCTACTAATTGTTCAATTGAAATCACATGTAGCCTATGTGAAAGCACAAAATAAGGAGTTCAAGGGATGCATAGAAATCACTTTATTTTTGGCACATGTTAAAGTGGACACTGTTCCATCAATGGTAATGGTACATGAGAGGGTTTACTGTGGTTCTCTGATACAGTATACACCCCATAATACTTGAGGGACCTTTCACTCGCAGGGAGAAGGGAAAGGGGGAAATAGACTTTGGCATGTTGACTTAAGGCTAAAATTTCTTAGGAACACTAAATAAATAGGTGCTAAGATTTGATTAATTAGCCTGGCTACTGCTTTGAGTGGTCCTAATATAAAATATATCCTGAGTTGTTGCTTACATATATACAGTACATGGACTGTACCAAGAAACAGTTCAGAGTCAGAAAAAATTGTGTCTCAACTTGTAGCAGAGACCATGCCTCCTTGGCCAATTTGTTATCCTTCCTTCCCATCTGATGTCTATAAATAAAAATTATATGGGGCAATATAACAGTTTTAGACCCCATTCAAACTTTACATTAGTCATATGAAAGGATATTATTGGTTTCGGGGTCATTGAGTCATAAGAAATGTTCACACCACTGTCAAATATAATCAGTCTAAAAGGCGAAGTTTGGAACTAAATGTGATTTCAGTGAGTATAAAGTTTGCCTTTAATTCCCTCAAACAAGGCCCCACATGCAACAATTGAGTAACTCTACTTTTTCAGAAATATTCCCTTAGCTTAGTATTTATTTTGTCTAAATAAAGTATGATTCAGAGCAAAAGAATGAATGACAACATCACTCAAAGTTTCCGATTGGCAAGTCCCAATGCACTACAGCAAAAACAAAGAGTATCTGAGCTTTGTTTCCTTGTTATTTGCATAATGCACTTTGATGGGTGGATTCTCATCCCAATCCAGTTCTTTTGTATGTACAGATTACAAAGGCCCTGTTTCCAGCGCCATGCAGGCTACCAAGAGGAGACTATCAAAGGGAAGAACCGGCTTTCAAGTCAGGACCTTCGATTGTGTTACAGATTGGTTCCAGGTGAGGCAGCTTTGGGAAGTTCAGCCGGAGGAAAATTGCCCGTCCGTGCAGCGCTGGTGAGGAGCGGCAGGCTTCACGGTTGGCATAGTGCTCCGGAATTCCAATACGGCTCACGTTTGGTGGGATTGTAAAGGATGAGCGCTGGGCCTCAGAAATCTTGTTGTGGTTGATTGCAGTTACATTAAAAGCTGAGAGCAGACAAAAGGCTGTATGCAGTGTCTGGGTGTTTGAGGAAGCCATGCAAAATCGCTGGCTTGGACCACAGTCTACTGGCCATAATTGTCAACATAATGTCCAAAAAAATCGCTTTGATTCTCTCATAAGATAGGTCCGGGTTTTGTTCTCCAAACACATTTTCCAGCTCCACTCTCTGTTTTAACGCTATTTTCAAAATGAGGGTTTCATGTTCTCAGTTTTCACACATGTTATTATAGAGGAAACTATCTCAAGGACTGCTGGCAACTGCTATACTATCATTATTATAGCTCAAAGCTTCTAAAGAAGATACTAAATCCTTATTCTATTTCTCTATTCTACACTGACCACAATTACTGCATAAGGTTATCTTATTGCCTAAATATGTTTTAGTCTGTGCTCAGCCAGTGAGTACTTTCATTGGAAGATGATTTCTATCATAATGCAAGCATGCATATTTATTCATTTGTCAATAAATATGTCCAGCAAATGTGACCCTGCATAAAATATGCCTTTAATCATCAACTGTCTTCACAAATAACAGTAGGTTTATAATAACAAGGCTTTGGTATAGGTTTTATGTGCTTTTGAAGACTCTTTTGAAGTTAACAATATTCATTGCTCATAATCACCAGTAGGCTAATTATATTAGCAACACAAAGTGTTGCTAATATCTCATATCTTAAAATGATAAGTAGCCTTTAAAGGTTACGTATTAAAACGTGATGATTATGGTTGTGGATATAAACAGGATATCAGAAGTGAAAGAGGTACTAAATAGGTCAATAAACCTTCAAGTGGGTATACACAATATTATTTATAACATCCCAGGACATTCTTGTTTTATATATTATTAAAGTGTTTTGAACTTACTTGATTTCACGAGATCAGTTCAGCTGGTTGTGCTGTAGTCTGTAGATACCTAGATGACAAATAAGAAAGAACATTGGATTACAAATATAGATTACTCAAACATAATAAACCACTAAGAACAGATAATACAGTAATTATCAACAGCTAACACAACCTGAAGTGAAATGTTTTGGCATCAGCGGTCAAACTGTGAATAATACTAATCACTTGTTAGTTGTGAGTAAAATAGGGTTTAACAATGTGCTGTATGAATTACATTTCTCTGGCCTGTTGTCAGCATTGAAGGCTGAACCCACAGAGGATCAAATGAGCCTTGAAACTGACTCCAACCCACTCCACCTTCCACCAAGGCCACACCGAGCAAATAAGCTGTTATTCCACTGCTGTTTGGACGGATTGCGAAGAGATTGGTCCTGTAATGAAAAGAAAATACAAGTGATGTTCCCATGACGGATATGGTAAACTAAATTGAGAGAGGCCCACACTGTCGGCTCTTGGTTCACACCTCGGGGTCCCAAAATCACCCCTCCTGTCCCCCTGCCCCACTCACAATTGCCCCCACTGTCCTCCAACATTCATTGACTCACCATTTCCACAGAACCTGATCCAGCCTGGAGGCCCTATGCGCTCATGTCCTGTCCAGGATTTGTTGATTTCTCTAATCACTGCTCTGGCTCTGCTTGACTTTTGTTTGTTTTGCAGAACAAGCAGCAAACACAAGCGCTTAAGATGGCCCTGTGGAACAAAGAGAATAGAATGGCTAGAGGATGTCTTGATTGTGTCTTTAAGGTCACCATAATTATTTTGTCCTGCTGTCCGTGCTTGTCCTGAAGTACACTGTAGATGGATCGTGTCATGCATGTTCTAGACATTAAAGTCATCATCAGTCATCATTCTCTTCAGTCAATCATCATAGGTTATTTAATAGTTGGGTAATTGTTTCATTGTTATAAGCAAAAACTGTAATATAAAATCTGCATTTGACACCAGTAAATTATGGCCTTATAGTGAAATGTACAGTTAACATAAATATCAAGATTAAGTGATTTGATAAAGTCTAACTGCAGTTTTAGTCCGCGGTTTGGTTTAGGGCCTTTTCTGTTTCTGTGGCTTTCATATATATACGGCATATCTACAAAACTGACTTTTTTAAAATTCTGATCTGGAAATTCATTCATTCATTCAAATGAAAAGATGGAAAAAAAGAATCTATCTGTTTGTGGAAGGTTGTGTCCCTGTTGTTTGAGACAAAACATGTAACTAGTCTGCAGGTTTCATTTCACTAACAGCTCTATGATGTCTGCATGCACTGTTCTTTCCATGGTCTGCTTAAACCTTAAATCAGCTCCTGTTCCTATAAAAGGACTCCAGGCTCAAATGTTTTTGATACAGACTGGAATATCACTGAAATGTTTTTGATAAAGGTCTCGGAATGGGCGTGGACAAAAAATTAGGAGGTCAAGATAGTAGGTATCCAGGAAATAGAAAAAAAACATTTGAAAGAGACAGATAAAGCCATGAATATTCATAACATCTATACACAATTATTTTAAATAAAAGCTCATCTGAGACCTCATCAGACTTGTAACTTGTAAACTTATATTATCCAAACAACTGACAAATTGGAAAACAATGCATTTCTTCGTATTATTGTCCCTGGGATTATTAGACATTCTGGAGATCAATACAGTTTGCAGATTGCATTTTTCAGTCAGTAATGTCTCACTTTGTGCAAAAAAAGTTAAAAAAAAATTAAATAAAGGTCATAGCTCAAGTCAGCTCAAACCTGACAGGCTGTCATCATGTCTGACTCATATGGGCACACATACTCTATACAGATGCTACAGCAGCACATTTTCTTAGGAAATATTAGTTTAAAGGTGCACTGTGTAACTTTGGTGGTGGGTATTCCTCCTGCTTGCTTGTCCACCTGCTTGTCTTCATGGAGACAGAGATATTTAATGTCATACAGTGAAACATTCCAGCTATATCAATAACATCTTCACGGTTCATGGACAAGGTCAGTGATCTTTTTTAGTTGAACTACTACCTTAAAATCTTCTACACTTTAATTCAACACAGACTTGAAGCTCATCACATTTATAATTTCCAGATGGTATAAAATTGCATGTTTATTTGCATCACAATTCTACCGTTTTCTATGTGATCATACAGCCTTCACTATTATCACTTTTAGACAGTGTGGGATTTTGAAAGCCAATATAATTTAGTGAGTGATGATGGGAAAGTAGCCAAGTCTAATTTTCTACACCCTGTTTTTCCTGCTTCACAATAGATGCACAGTCACACACTGATACCACTGCATCTGCATTTGCAACTACATAATAGACCAGGGCACATCAGACATCAGGCATCTGCTGGTTACTCTTCTGTGGCTCAAAAATATTTGGCAGTTAAACATGTACAATTAGTTGGGTTAGGATTTTGTTTATATTTTGTCTGTAAGAAGCAAAGACTATGTCAAGAACTTAAAAGGGGAAACCTGAGCTATAAATTCACATATTCACATAGCATAATGATTCAGACTATTCCTTTACTAATCCTTGCTGCTGGGATTTTTTTGTTTGGTCCTGTCTCAAGTCACAGTAAAACTAAAAAAAATGTCTAAACCTAAATCTCTCAACACAAAAGCAAGCCAACAAACCACAAACACTGGGGATGGCACTGATCATTTTAACCTTTGCCCAAAGGTTTTGTTGGGATCTCAACAGGTTAATGTAAGTGTATAAAAATGAATAAAAGTTTCTTGAAAAAAAGTTTGCATTAAGCATTTCTTCATTCTATTTTTTGCATTCAAAATACTAACCACAGTCCGTGTCTCGGCTCATTTAACCTTTCATTATAGAGCAGGCCTATAAATAAACTATTTTGAGACATGACACAATCTTTTAGTTACTGGAGACATGGATCAGAGAAAACCACTTGACCCCTTGTTCACACGCAACCCTAACCTCAATAGAAACCTGTTGCGTCTCACTGGATGACTTTTCTTCCCTTGTCAGGTTTGCATATGGGACTAGTCTTGATCCAACAGTGAAATCTTAAAGTGCATGTTGCTATGAATACCTCCACATGTTGTCATAGATGGCTTGTGTAATGTCAAAGTGCTGCCTTTCCCTTAAAGCTCTTCACCCTTAATCTTGAGCCTGACCCCAGATCATCGACAGAGCACCTACGTTGCCTATCCTCCCCATCCACTCACACTGTATAATGCATGTCAATGGTAGCCAGAGAAGGGTGGGGACAACAGACACAGTGCTTCATGTTATTCCCATCATTTGAAATAGCAATCAAAGCTGATCAAATTAAGTGCCTGTATAACTGTGGCCTGCAGAGAGATGCTGACAGGCTCCAGACACTTTCTTTTCATGCACAAATGTCCCACCAGCACTGGGAATTCTGGGATACGGAGGAGTTATGACAGAGGACTTTGTGAAGGATGTAAACCAGACATGAGCTGCCTGTGTGTCCCCATGTTGTAAAGATGCTAAATAGGAAACTTTAAAGCACAAGTCTTGAGTTATTTTAGTAACGAAGACCATAAAGAAAGTATGACATTAGTTAAAAGCATGCAGTATGTATTTAAATATATCTGTGTTTAGGAATTATACTCAGTAATTATACCCAGATATGACAGTAAATGCTCCACCATTGAATGCTAAGGAAGGTCAGACAGTTTGGTGGCAGTTCTTTGTTGGTGGTGGGTACCATTTATGCGGTCAGGATACATCCGAGTATGGTTTTGTTTCTTCTTATTTGAATGAAATCGTTATCTTATAATCTTTCCTTTTTGTTTTGAGGTCTTGAGAGAAGATGTTTTTGCCTCAAGTAACACTGAAAGACTGAAAGGCTTTCATAAAGATAAAATGCTGGATTGTTTGGATCCAAAATTATACAAATATGAATACAAAGTAAACATGGTCTGCACTCTTTACAGTTAAATGAATTTAGTTTAAACATAACCAGATTGTTTGTTATTGATAAACAGGCCACATCATCTTATTTCTGCACAATTCATGTTTGTTGTTAGTTCCCTGCAAGAGGTACAAGTCAAGGACTTTCAGTCCCACACGCAAATGCATAAAAATAATAAAATTTGGGCCAATCCCAATCCCAGATTAACTGAGTGTACTTCTGTTCATATTTACCTTTGGATGGAAATGGAAGAGGAGTATGGATGAGTTTGAATGAAGTTCGTTCTGGACTTGGATTATAACATAACTCAGGCCAGGGTCATCTTTGGCAGCAGTGGCACTAGTGCTGGTGCCATTCAGCTTGATCAGATAACTTAATTTGTTTTCTGTCAGAGAGCAGACCAGGTTAGAGTGCAAGGCAAAAAGAAAAAGCAAGTTGCTCTAAATTTGTTATATCTGCATATATAGCATTTTGAAGACAATTAGGCTATTTTCTATATTCTACAGAGCCCTGTATTAGGTTTTAGTTTTCTGTGTCTGGTTTGAGAAAAAGTGATTTTATGCTTAAACAATATGCAAAACAGATGTTCTGTACAGAAGCTGTATATCACAATAGCTGTCACATATATCAAGTACTTCATCTTTAAAATACTGGGAACGTTGAGAGACTTCTGTGTGGTTCTGTGATAGGCAAAGAGCATGAAATAAGAATGTATGCTAGAAAGACTGTAAAACCTAAATGTAAATTAATCATTTATTAAAGATTCAAGAAATAGCATATCCTACTATACAATCACTTAAGTTATTATGAAAACTGCCACAGACATTGTGATAAACCTAAAAGTAAGACAACTAAACTGCAAAACGGTTAATATAGAAATACAGAAGCAGATGTGCTGAGAGGAGAGTAAAACCATCCCAGGTCTGAGAGGAGCAATGGAGACCGCCTGTGCACTGCAGACGATGAGAACCTCCAGGGAAATGGCATTTTGGCCTCATGTGCATTACATTTAGCACATTCGTAGAGTTATGCAACAACATTCACGGTGTAATAGCTAAAACTGCACTATATGTATTTTCAATTTATGCCTAAATTATAGTCACAGTTCCCTTCAAAAACGTACTTACGGAGCTATAGCGGCACACATGCACCACCTACTGTTCATTCATGTTAAAAGCATGCAACGCTTATCAGGAGCCTTTTAAGCACATGTTTCGTCTGCGGCTTGTTGTACTTTTTGCTGGTACTACTGTATCTCTCATTGATATTTACTGTTTACTCAAAATGACTAATTATATGCCATTTTTCAAATTCTTTTAAATTGTGTTCAGGCAGTATCCAGGTGATCGTAGGGTCCTTGTAGCCACCGTTAGCTGCTAGGTCAGAACAGAACGGTACCGAGCAGCCACCCCGGTGAGACATCGAGCATCCATCAAAAATACCACCCCAAGGAAAAGATAAACAGACCTCCAGACTATCACCGTTAAATCTGTTTAAGGGAAGCTCTTTGAAGACAAAGAGTATAAAGGTAGGAAACTCTTGTTACTCCCAGACGAAAGTTCAAATGTATTTCTTACACAACTGGACAATGCGAGTTGTCGCACCGTCCAGATAATCGCAGTGTTTTGAAATGTTAAGATGCTTTACATTTTTACTATGTACTTTACTGTACTGTACCAAAACATCAAATATTGTTTTCTGTCAACATTACGGCAGTTGACATCAATTTATTCGCAGTAACTGTCTTGGTCTTCAGTCGATGGCTAGCCCCTCGGCTAACAATGGGACATTGAGATTAGGACAAGTGCCTGAGACGGGCTAACAGGCTAGCATTACATTTGATACACCATCACCATAACCTGCTATAGAACTACCCCCCAAATCTTAAATCCAGTTAGGCTTTCTCAAACTGGTAAACAAGAGATATGTTTAGCATATTACATGCATACAACCCAACATTGGTCATTTTGTCTTAGGTAAGACGAGGATGCAGGCAGGATATGTCATTGCCCAGTCTTGTGCCCCTTATGTTGTCAGTTTGATAAAAATGATAATTTGATGCAAAGCCCCGATGGCTGTCAGTAGTTACTTGGCATCACTATTAACACGTGGACTCAGAGCAATATTGCACCGCCTTATGAGAGTAGAAAAAACAGAGATTGCCACTTTACTTGATATACAGGCTTATTTGGGGAATTGTTTTCATCTTACAGATGCCTTCAGCGACAGTTGGCAATAATGCTGTTCAGTGTGCCACCCCTGACCTAGGAAATGGGAGTCACACAGAGACTATGAAGCAGGTTCTTGGTGTAATTGACAAGAAGGTCCGCAACATGGAAAAGAAAAAGGTAAACTTCTTTGTCTTATTGCTTTAACTGTGTAATACAATTATAATAATATAACTGTATTATTGTTGTACTTGCAGTCTAAATTGGATGACTACCAGGCCAAGAAGAACAAGGGGGAAAAACTAAATCAGGACCAGCTGGTGAATGCATTTTTTTTCTTAAATATTGGCACATTTAGATATGAGTGTTTAATAACTTAAGATGGGCACCTAAACATGTTATTCAGAGCTATGACTGAAGTTGTGGCTGGTAAATTAGGTTCTGTTTGACTGTAGGCTTGGGGTATTAAAAATTACTGCATGCTTAAGGTTTGTTTATTAGTAACACTGTTTTGCAAAATCAGAAATTGTCTTGAAGCATGAATCAGTTATTTACATATCAAAATAAGGACACATAGAACAATCAAAAACAAATGACTTAGACAGTACATGATGTGTTCAAATTTTGATATGTAAATGTGTACAAATTGTGTTCATTTTGGTAATGCAAATGTTTCTTTTTTATGTTACTTAAAAATCCTACCAACTTGAAATTTGAATGAGACTGCCGTTTTCAAAGATGTTTTTTATTATGTCTTAACTGTGCTGCACTATGTTCAGACTCCCCCCACAATTTAGTAACAGTTTATTCTTTAGTCAGGCGCTTACTGCAAAAATAGCAAAAATTTCTTTTGAGGGACCTGCAATCTAGGAGTTGACATGAGAAGGGTATACGCTGGTTGGCATTGATCTTTCAAACTGGTTTTGCTGCCAAAATAACCTGCCAGAAGATCAGAAGAGTGAACATACCTCCTAGTATTACCAATTTAATGTGTGTGATTTATACTTCTGACATGTTTCCAAACCTGCCATAAAAAAATATTCAATACTGGCTACATAAAAAGTCAACATAAATCATTTTTCTGACCCCAAACACCCTTAAAATTGAAATAATGGTAGATTTTTGCACATTCAATCTTTGTAGATTCCCCATGTTTTTTGCGCGATGTTTAATTAAGTGCTGCCTTAGGTATGACAAACTTGATCACATTTTTTTACTGTGCTTCCTGAAGGAGGCCTTGTCAAAGTACCAAGAGGTCTTAAACAACCTTGATTTTGCTCGGGAATTGCAAAAAAGCTTCATAACATTGGGCCAAGAAGTAAGTTAATATTGCACTCAATATCTCAAAATGGACCATTAAAAAGTTGTAGTGTTAAATTCTTACTTTGACGCAGGTTCAAAAGGCAGTAAAAAAAACTGCAAGGAGGGAACAGCTGCTGCGAGAGGAAGCGGAGCAGCGGCGGCTAAAGGCTGTTCTGGAGTTGCAGTTTGTGCTGGACCAGTTGGGCGATGAAACCGTCCGGAGAGACCTGAAACAGCCTGATGCATCTGGCTCTCCATTACTCACCGAGTCTGACCTCGCTTTGCTTGATGACTTTTACAAAATGGTGGGACCTGAAAGAAACAATGATGTCAGGTATAGAAATTATGCCACTTCTCTAAGGTAAAGCAGTTTTAAAATTATATTTGTACAATAATGTCAATGGCTTGCAGGCTGAGTGAACAATATGAAGAAGCCTCTCAACACTTGTGGGAACTACTTGAAGGCAGAGACAAAGCAGTTACAGGCACAACCTGTAGGTAATATTTTCATGGGCTCAACAACAATGTGCTACTGATTTTAACACTTTTTTTTTCATTTTAGACAAATTTTTGAAGGACTCTCTTGAAAAGGTATTGGCAAGTGGCTACTTTGACAGAGCACAAAGCCATCATAATGGCACATGTGAAGAGGCAGACAAACAGGAGCAGACAGTGGAAGTTGAGGCCAAAGAAGACTCGTTACCGGGTGACTACTTGATCAATAGGAAAACACTATAAATAAAGACAGATTTTGATTTATATCTCATGTTTTAGAAGCAACTGTTACTGAAAAATATACAGAACCTATTCAAGTGGAAACAACTGAGGTAAGGTAGCTTTTCTTTTCTATCATGTATAAACAAATCTTAAAATATTTCTTACTTTTACACTTTTGTTTATAGTTTGTGAACAGACAGTTTAATTCTGAAGCTTCCTACAGCAGCACAGAGAAAGTGGAAGAATGGGCAATGGAAACTCAGGTATAATGTACTAACTGTGAGCAGTCAGTGTTCATTTGACTGTGTATAAGCTTCAATTTGTTCTTGTTGAATAGATGGTGAACTCATTACAGTGTCAATCTCCTGCTCCCGCTCTTGAGCCAACACTTACTGTGAATCCCATCACCCCATGTCCCCCTCCTGACCCTGTGGTCAGAAAGCAGGCAGTTCAGGACTTAATGGCCCAAATGCAAGGGACATACAACTTTATGCAGGTGATGTTGAAAGTGTGGCTTATTGTTGTATGGTAGTAAATCACATGTTAAGGCCCAAACCAAACTCGAAGCTCTAATATAACATGTTTGACTTGCTGTAGGATTCCATTTTGGAGTTTGATGGACAGGCCCTGGACCCTGCCATTGTTTCTGCGCAGCCGATGAAACCTGCACAAACTGTGGACTTGCAGCAAATTGGTACCAGTAATAACTTTTTTTATTTCCCCAAGTTATTAATTAAAATTAATCAGTCTCAATTGTGTTAAACAGCACACTCAGAATCTAGAGTTTCTCAGACATGTGCAATGACTGGCCCACAGGAATCTTCGCAAGTGAGTTTTAACAATTTAAGTTATGCATGTAATTTTGAAGGTACTGTCTTTTTGGGTGGAGAATTTGCCACCTGTTTGTCGCCTTGTAGATATTATTGCTGTGCCTGGAAAGTTCCACAATATGGCATTATATCTACCTTGCATTTAATTTCAGGTGTGCTCCATATGGTTGTATTAGTTATTTATACTGATTCTTAAACTTCTGATTTAAAATAACTTAAGTACACCATAAGAAAGGTATGAATAAAGTGATAAGTTCCATTATATATACAACACACACCTTCCCTTTCTTATTTTTCATGCCTTTATCCTTGCCTAAGCCTCACTGTCTCTTTCCTCCGAGCAGCCTCCTGCCCCATGCTCTCTGTCCTCTGCCTTTCCACCTGTCTCCAAACCCACCCACACTGGTGGCATCAATGTCAACGCAGCTCCTTTTCAGTCAGTGCAAGCGGTACGCTTTACATTTGATGAATTGGATTTATCTCTCACTCCTGCACTGTTAGATGCTTAACTTTACCAGTTCATTGCCCAAAATATGTCTTAAGTGTACTTGTACTGTATATATACTTTTAATATTTTCCATGTATAGGTATTTAACATAAGCGCTCCAGTCCCCCCTGCCAGGGAGAGTCCAGTCGAGGCGTTGAAACAGGCCAGTCAGTTTCCAGGTGGCTACACACAAAGCTTTAGCCAGCAGGAAAACAAAGTAGACCAGTCTGAAATCCCGCAACAAACATTACAGGCAGGTAAGCCAGACAGCATGAATAATATGACCTAATAATGATATCATATACGTATGAAATGTGTAAAATAGTTATTAAATCTCTCACTCTGCAGCTGTAGGTGGATTTCAGCCCCAAGATCAAGTGTTGTCTTCTGTGGGACATGAAGAACCCTCGGGAGGTGCTGGGTTTGGCCAGTCTGCCCAGTATTACAATGGCAGGAGTGCACCTAGAGGTGGCCCCCGCAATGGACGGGGTATGATGAATGGTTACAGAGGATCCTCCAATGGTTTCAGAGGTAAAGGAGTTCAGGGACAGACTTACATGTTTGCCATTTCTGGTACTGGAAGGGCATTAAATCACAACTGACTACATATCTTTGCCAGGTGGATATGAAAACTATCGACCTCCTTTCACAAATGCTCCAAATAGTAATTATGGTCAGACACAATTCACTGCATCTCGGGACTTCTCAAACAGTAGCTACCAGAGAGTAAGGCTCTTCTCTTCCAAATGCATTTCTATGTGGCTTCTAAGATTTTTAATTGTTGATCCTGCTGTTCTTTATAGGAGCAAGGTTTCAAAAGGGGAGCTGCCCATGGACCTCGCAGTCTGCCTCGAGGGAACGCACAAGCAATGCGATCCTAAAAGCTCTTAAGTACAGGAGTCATGCCACGTTAAACATTCAGGATCTTTTGAATGTTTTACTCTAGCTTACTTTTATAACATTTTGTTTTAAACTCCTTGTTCACTCATCTAAGTCAGCCTGCTTTGGTCTTTTTAGGTCAATTTTAACACAGTATGCTGAATTTCACAAGTAGAAGCAAGTATCTGTTATATAATAACATAATAGCTTTTCCTGTAAACTTGAAAGATTTCATTAATTTATTTTTTGTACAAAATAAAAGCAAAAAATACCCTGCCAATTTACATTAAGATTATCTTCTACTTTGTTCTTTTCCCTTTTGTTCTTAGAAATTTAATGAAGCAATTTTTTATCTTTTTTTAATCTGTCATATGGCTCTTGCACCGTCAACTTTGTACACTGTCATTGGTTGAGACTGTTTCAATAAAGTTGTGCTATATTATTAGTCTTTGTAGAGCTTGTTTTATTGCATATGGGGTAACAAAATTGGACTATATAACTTTGAAAGAACATTTATTTAATCCAGCAGCAAGCTATCAGAAATGACAAATGATGCAAATGAAAACACATTTTCAAAAGGGGCATGTAAATGAAAAACTAAATATTTCTGAAAAATTGGGTTGAGTCTTAATTTAATAAAATTAATCATCAAATGTGATGGACAAAAATCACACACATTAGTGCATGAAAATACATAAAGCCTCTAGAACCAAGCTACTCAACCCAGCCGTTTTCTGCATGTCGTATATCCACCCTTTGTGGTGCTTGGAGCACACCACTTTACAGTATGCTGAATCAACTGCAATTTTGCAGAATTAGGGCAAAATTAAGTTGCACTTCACTATACCAACATCTAAATGTACTTATGACAACCAAAGTATGCAAAGTGTGGTTTTGCCAAAAAAAGAACACAAATCTTGACTCCTACGTCATTGAAGATAAGAATAAGAACCTAGGGAGTCTCCTTCCTTATGCTGTGAGGAGAAGGAGCTTTAGCTGTATTTGGAAAGTCCAGACATATTAAATTACACTTTTTTTCTTGAGATTGAAACAAAGTAAATGGCAAAAGAATTAAGTCTGTACAACAAAATATCAGCAAATGCCCTGTAATGTAACTGCATTCAGTCTAATCGTTTTAAAATTTTAGTCCCCCCCATGTGCAGTCCAACACTTCTTCAACTGGTAATTTTGCAGCTCCAAGAGTCCACCATTGTTCAAAAGAACTGGTTAAAAAGGCATTGTAATGTCGAAAGATTGTCCCTTTTTCACAGGAGCAGAAATGGGGCAAGGGTCCCTGCCTCAGATTTCAAACAAAGTGCTATAACACATTATTTTGATCTGGTGGGGTTTCTTGGTGTCCTGGAGGCAGATCATTTGTTTGGGGCACACCATGCAAAGCAGTGTCCTGGGCTGCTTCCGGGGCGACCTGGGCCACAGGTTGGGGCTCCTGAGGTTGACTTTCTTGGTTTTCTGCTACTGGAATAGCATTTCCTTCAACTAAAACCGAAGTAGTGCAATGTTACACAACTCACACAAGCAACAATGTATTGTTTCTTATTAAATAGAAAGCACACTTACTGTGGACCTCTGGAGGTGGTTCTATTTTCTGTGTTTTAAGGCGTTCCATGTGCTCAACAGCCTGAGAAACAAAACACCTAATGTTGGACTTTGTATTTGCATTTTATGAAGACCTGACAGGAATGAGTGACATGCCCTAATATCCTTTATCATAATACACTGCATTCAGTGAGACCTCGCTGACAAGTTTTGACAGTGTTCAGTCATCCTGGTTACCTGCTGAAGTTCTTGTTTCTGAGCATTGAGTTGCTCTTGCTGCCTCTCCAGTTCATCTCTCTGTTTCTGCAGATCGACTGCCTTCTGGTTCAGGTCCTTTTCCTGTTGAGCCAAATGTTCCTCAAACTCTCTCATTTCTTCATCTGTGTAAGCTTGATTCTGCTCCAGTGTCTGGACAATACAATATATCAATGTCAATATGTGCGGTTTGTTTATGGTCAAAAGGTCAAATTACAATTATTGATAAACGGTGCATCACCTCCCAACTGTCTGGTTCCAGAAATTCTTTTTTCTTTGTAGCAACCAGGAACTCATCTAATGAGACAAGTCTGTCTTTGTTTGTATCCACCTGTGATAAAGAATCGTTTTTAGGTCTCTTTGAATACTTATCCATCAACTCACATAAAATCGTCTCAAATAATGTTAAAAAATAAGAAATATAACACAAACAACAAGTAACATGTAGTATGTGGAATACAGCATGAGTGTTCTGTTATGTATTTAAAATATACCTCATTCATAACATGCTCTCTCATTCGTAACCTCTCCTCCTCCATTTCCACCATATCATCCTCTTCATTTGCAGGGTCATAGATTTTTTCCAGCTGAAATGACAAGGAAATGATATAATAATCTATTTTAAATAAGACTATTATTTCTGATGTGCATTATACCTCTTTGGTGAACAATGCCTCCAGCTCTTGCTCGTCAAAGAAGCCATCACCATTGGTGTCTGCATTGTGATTAAAAAAAAAAGGTATCATAAACAAGTTGTCTTCTTATTATAAATATTGCAAATGTTTATTATTTAATCACAAAAGGTTACCGTGAATGTTGAAAAAGGTCTTTGGGTCAAAATCATCTGGATCCAGACCATCTGCTTCCTCCCAGACTTCTTTCAATTGATTTTGACTACCCTGTAATTCAAGCAAATTACAATGAAATAACCTAATCTAATGTTCCAGTATTATCATTTTTGCCTTACAGGATGATTGACTTTGGGGTGATCTGCATGCTTTTTCTTCATCTCTTCATAGTGCTCCTCCTCTTTTTTTCTGTCTTCCTCATTGAGTGTCTTCAGATGCTCTCGTCGGTCATGCTCCTTCATCATTTCATACCTCTTGAACTCCTCGTGTCTTTCTTTGTCGTAATTCTCCAGATCTTTAGTAGCCTTAAATGACAAAATTAATGATCAATCAAACAAATGTAATGTTAAAATCATATTTTCAAGCATAATGGACTGTATTTACTGATTTGATGAGGCGGTCCAAGTCTTCTACCTCAAACGTATGTGGGTTCATGTGGTTTAAGTGCTCAAACTGCTTTAAAAGAGCTTGGTGGTCCACAGCTATGTCTTTTTTTAAAAACAGTACAGTTAGACAGACGCTACAATCATTGTGACATGTAAGTAACACTTACCATTTCCTCCTTCAATATCCTGTTTTGCTTTGATAAGGGTGCGCAGTCTGTTCACTTCTTGTCTTTTCAATTCATCTAGCTTTGTTCTGATATTATGGCTGACAAAATCCAACTCTTTAGCGAGTTTACCTTGCTAACAAAGTAGATACAAAGAATCAGTCTAAAGCATAGAAAATATTACGCTCCAAATCATAATGTCATGTTAAAATCTACTTACTTTAATGTCTTCCATGTCTGTATTATGAAGCTTTTCTCTAAAATGTTGATCCTTTTCTAAGAAATCAATTACTTCTCTGAGATAGCGGTCATAATGGAGCCCAGTGTCCTAAAATCAGATTTACATGTATTACTAGATTATATAAATAATATATAATCAAGTAAACAAGTATATTAATTAAGACTGAAAACAGATGTCAGGCAGACCTGAGAACAGTTAGATAACATATGTGCATCTGACAAATACAAAAACTATAAGGAAAATAGGAAACAGCTGTTGACTTCACATATATGCCTTGGGTGCCTGTTTTTGTGCATTGTCAATGTTTAAACGACAGCAGCACAGACTATCCTATCTATGTCCTCTCTTTCTCTGTTCTAAGGCCACCATCATATTAATGGGTACTAAAGGGCATGTATTTGTACAGAGAGTTTAGCAATAAGACATTTGTAAACACTGGACAGTTTGTTGATATTACATTATGTACCCACCACACTGGCTGGAGGTGTTTCTACTTGTTCTGGCTCCTTCACTTTGGTCTTGTCTATGCTGATGGGCACAGCTTCCACACTCATCAGCTGGAGCAGCATCAGAACCCAGCTGATGGTAAAGGCCCAACACAACTGGAACAAATATTAGATTTAAATACATAAATAGCATAATGTTGTGTCAGTTACGGGAATACACGCTCTACGTAGCCTGCTTCCATTTATTCTTACTCATCTTTCTCGGTGTCAGCGCGGACTGAGTAATTGGCTAATAATAACCACGAAGCTTCTAGTTAATGATAGCTTTTGCGAACCAGACGCGGTATAATGAACACGCAAGTACTGCCTTATCGCATTATGATACAATATTAATATTACAGTTCAGATACGAGACTTTTGTACAAATAACTGTCACTTGTTTACTCACTTTTATCTGAATCCTAGACCCCATCTCTTCCCTCATACGCCGCTGTGTCTGTCAGTAGAGGAACCAGCGGCTAACCTAATGCGCTAGCCAGCATGGTAGGCTGTTCCCGGCAAAATCTTAAATCTCATTGGTCTGTCCCCTTGTGCGTCAGAAGCTTTGGCCAATAGAAAGCCACGTTAGGCTGCACTGAACCTTACGTGGCGACATGACGAGGGCAAAGGTGGACGTTTGTGTTGCTTCATGAAATCAGTTGTAGTAAATTGAGGAATTGAGTTGGCAGATGGCAGAGGATCGATAATGAAACAGTGGCGGTTCATGATAAATTAGTTTTGTTTGGTAAAATAAGAATATATCTGATATAGTATTGCTCGACCCAACATAACCTATGATGCCACCACCAGATCAGGATAGTGAGCTGTAAAAAAGGCTACATTTTCTTCTACTAATTTATGTATTCTTGACACATTAAACATGTCTTTAAGTTTGGTAAGGGGCAAGGTTACTACTCCAGTAACCTCGTCAAAAGGTGTTGACCAAATTATAGGCTACCTGAGCTGTGTTGCTGAGTCGGTTGTCTATAGTTTCTGCAAAAACATACAATTATCTAGTCTTCTGAAAATTAGGGTCTTTCATTTATAATGACACACTCTCACCAGCAGAGGGGGATGTTGTGAAGTGAAGTTCTTAATTTAAATAATCCAGTTGCCCTAATGTCAATGCAGTTTCACAGTTTGGCAATAAGAAATGTTCGCTGGCCAATCCCAAATTGAACACTTTTAAATTCACTATGGTCCAGTTTAATAATAATAATAATAATAATAATAATAATAATAATAATAATAATAATAATAATAATAATAATAATAATAATAACAATAATAAAATAATAATAATAATACTAATAATAATAATAATAACAGAATATTGTAATATTGTGTAGACCTAACCACAGAAAGTGAAGTCTACAATAACAGGATTTCTAAATACAAAACGTTGCACAAAACCTAGTTGCGTACTAAGTCCAAAAATCTCCAAAGTAAGATATAAAGAATATAAAGTCATGAAGTGCATGAATCATTTAGTTCAGTTGGGCTACGACTAATATAAGATTGTTGGCCTGAATAGCGGGGTAATAAGCAGCTCAGTGAAATGAAAGGTGATTCATCATCTGGACTGAAATGGATCTATTAAAAACACAAACAGCTGCTTTATAAATCAGCATTTCCAAGTAGGTTTCAACTATACAATAATAACAATTTCCCTTCTACTCTTTAATGACCCAATATCTCTTCAAGCTCAATTTAGGATATCAAATTAGGAATAAGCTACATTATAACAGACTTCGATCATCAGGTAACATACCACATTATTTTGTCTTTATCAACACCTTTAGTGAAGTGTGAATCAGCAACCAGGTTCTTGAGGAGGAGACAATAACATTGAGTCACCTTGCTGCATTGTGAGCCAGTGGCAGAGGCAGTCATCAGCAGAGGCACACACTGCAGAGCTGCACTGGGCTGCGCATCAGCTCATGTGTAAATTAGTATGGATAAGTGGCTGTGTGAAAGATGTTATAATCAATCATAGCACGGGAAAATATGAATAATTGGATGACCGGGTCTCTCAGGTTGTTACTGCTGTATGCATACTGAGTGAACAAAATGCAGGTGTTAGGTCTGATTGAGTCTGACACACAAAGAGGTGCTGAAATGAACTGTTAAAGCAAATCAGGATCCTTGCAAAGGTATGACCTTTAAGCACAAGGTTAATGCTTAAATTTCCAAAGCTCTGCAGAATATTTTCTTCCATAGTCAGTTCTCCAGCTTTGTTTACGTTTACAAATGGGCTTTTCACTTTTCATTCTTTGATGAATGCATGATGAGCTAATTCCTTTCCTCCCAAAACAAAATCTAATATGTTGGTGTGTACCCGTAACAAGGATGAGTGTATTATTTTATTCATTTTAAAAGAGAAATGCCTTAAAATGTAATCATTTTAATTGTTAATTAATTTTAATTGTTAACTATTATTGGTGGATGTTGAGACATGTCTACTGTTTAAATTGTTAAAGTTCTGCGGTATAGATTAGAAAATGTGAAATCAAAGCCATTATGGTCCTAGATCAATCATAATATGTTACAATACGTCTCTGATTATGGTAACCTGAAAAGATAATAAGCTGCATATTTCTGCAGCCAACTTTGAATATTTAAAATGCCCGATTACTCTTCCTCACCATGATCCTCATATATACAGGCTACTGGAAGAGTGGTTATACAAGCCACACCCATTGATCACTTTCAGATAAACCTTTGTCAAGTTTGACATAACCTATTCAAGTTTGTGCGCGTGCGTAATGAAAAACTAACTTCAGGAAAACTGCGCATAAACCCCATGCTGGCGCTTCCCATTCTCTGCGCTTTGGCTGCAATCTTCGCTGTTCCGCAGTGGACTGCACTTATTATTCCGGGTTTAGTTTATCATCAACCAGACGGTGCGTTAGCCTCGGGATAAGGTTAGCAGCACCAAGCGGAGGCGCGGGGGAAGTCTGTCTCCAATCTTTTTCAGCTGCACTTCAGCCCTCGTCCCCTTTAAAACTATGTAGCCCTAGCGGTGGTGTTATAATGTGAACTCCCAGGACAAGTCTGTGGAGAGGGGGGACTAACCGAGCCCGGAGACGAGAAATCATGGCGGCACCTCTCGGACGGGACACCTTACCTGACCACTGGTCGTATGGAGTTTGCAGGGACGGTCGGGTTTTCTTCATAAAGTAAGATCGCTGTAACTAAGTATAAGTCAATGTCTTTGGGTCATTTGCACAGTAATTAGTCGGTTTTATTGTTTTATTACCGTTCAGTAACAGGTGTCTTTCTTGTAGTGATAAAACTCAAACTACTACTTGGCTACATCCGCGCACTGGTGAACCTGTTAACTCTGGACACATGATTCGTTCAGGTACGCCGCAAACTTGTGTCAGTGATTTGCTTGTTGGGCATCCGAGGACGTTTTTGCTGCAGCATTTTACGCTGGCGGGTCGCTGAGTGTGTTTTTGTTGCTGTTGTAGATCTACCACGAGGATGGGAAGAGGGATTCACCGACGAGGGAGCCAGCTACTTCATCAAGTGAGTGGCATACGCATTGTTGCACAGTTTGACCGTGCAAAATGTAATCCGGGCATTAGATAATCCTTCTGAAGTGCGTAAAATACTCGGTTCATTTACACGTAGCACTGTACTGTTGGCACATGAGAGTAGCTTTTATCCAAACCTCAGCAGAAGTGGATTAAAAAACCGGGGAACTATGTAAACAAGGTAATGGCACGCAACATATTGATTTACGCACGGAGGTCCCATTGGAGAGGTGAACGCAATTATCTGCCCGCATTGTAACGGCGAAGGTGGCAGTGCCTGGCAGGACAGAAGGCTATTAAAATTCTCCTCACATCGCCCATGCAGGACCTCTACTCTCTCCATTAGGAAGGTGTACTGCCCGCGTGTGTGTGTATACATGTGTGGCACTCATACTGTAAAGGTTGTTGGAGAAGGGTGTGACAGTGGTGACAGTGATGCACGATATGATTGTGTTATTGAAGCGGAGCGGACACAATTACCAAAGTCAAAAATGAAGTGTGTGTGTTTCGCTTCACTGGACAGTTGGTATAATATAATGTAACCTCATGTTACATTCTACACGCTGTCTGAATATATGAGTCATACAGTACAACTCATCACATTATTATTTCATTCTCTCATTGATTCAGTGGTTGCTTCTTTAATGTTCTAGTAATTTGTTATTTGTCATAGACTGTATTTCTTTACTTTTCTTTTAGTACACTGTAGAATACAAACTTATGGACACTATATTTTGAGTGACGTACCAGTCATTCTACTCATTAGATGCGTTATCACGTTTAATATAATGTATGTTTGTCATTTGTCTGTTGTCCACCATATGTTATTGTGTCATAGTGTGAGTCATCAGCCATTAGTGTAATACATCTACTTCATTATATGTCAAACTGCGCAACCAAGTTCCTACCATCACACCTGGCAGTATATAGTTTGAGACCAGTTTAGTTCTGATGTAGACTGTTTGGTCCTATTATAAGTCTTGTTAAGTCCTGGTCTATTCAAGTTTAGTTTCAGGTTTAGTCCTATTTTACTACCAATTTTGATGTGGTAAAAGGAGTTACGTGTTTTCAGTCCTATCATCCTGTCAGTTTCCAAAACTGAATGTGTTTTTAGTCACTGCTTCTTCTAGCTTTTCCTTTAAGGGCCCATATTATGCTATTTTCTGATCTGTTATAATGTTGTTTCCTCGTCGCAAACATACCTGGAGTTGTGTTTTGTTTCATTCACATATGTTTAACACACAAATCTTGTGTATTTAGGCTGAGCTCCCAGAAATCTTTTTAACCTTAATGATTCCTGTGACAGGAAGTGCTCCACTAGGTTTTAAACTCCATACACCTTCTAGTTTTTAATCTCTACTGAACTAAAGATAAGTGTTAGCGGTTGCTTGAAAACTACCACTACCGGTACATGACAACAGAGGGTGGAATAAAACACTTAGAGCTTGGGAGATGTAGACAGACCAATAAATCAGGATCAAACATTAAGGAACGAAACAAAACAAATTTATAACATGACTAAAACCTCACAAGAGTGAATTTTGTGTAATATTGGACATTTAAATCCTCTTGCTGCATCAGTGGAATTTTGGCAATTTAAACAAACGTCATTATTGCTTTTTGTATTCTTCTGCTATAACTTGTATTGTAATAACAACTACTAATGGTAACAAACAAATATTTTGAGTTGTAGACTGTGACTGTCACTCTCACTAATTGTGTAATATGTCAGAGAGCTAACAGCCTCTTTAACAACAAATTGTTTTAGAGCATAAGATAAATACATGCAACTTTGCTCTGATCATTATACCTCAATGGACCATTCAGTTAAGCTTATTATTAGTATTTACTCTTCATATTACCTTAGTGTTATTATATTATTCGTTACACCTTTTATTGGACAGAAGCCTGCAGCATTTTCAGATTCATAGTGTTATTAACAATCTGGCATGAACACTGCACACAAAGCAAATAAAATCTCTACTCTTTGCCTAATAGTTGTGCACTTGTTTGTCTAAGCCCTAAATTAGTGTGCTCTGAAAATTTTGAAAGCGTCCACAGAAGTGTTGCTGCAGAGACATACATTGTGTGTTGAATAAAATAGCCTTTGTGTTTTTGGCATCTACTTAGGGTTTTTTGCTTTGTGCAGGAGAGGAGGACAATACAGCCCTGAAGTTGTGTGATACATAGGCCCTAAATGTCAGGGCTCCTAAATAACTCAACTATTTGTAGTTTGTTTGGCATGGTGAAAGGATCGGACAACCTTCCCTTCTCTCTTCATTGTATTTTGTGTGTTCATTTGTTCGTATTAGGTTAGGGACAGGAATGATGACAAGTATTTGCCCATTAGAGGTGGTTTGGCTCTGTGTTATTTCTGTTGTAGTAATTTTAATAGCTTGAAATCAAATGCCAGATCCATTTAATTGCTTAAACACCCGATTAAAACCCTTATGTTAGCAGTTAGGATACATTTATGCCGTTATTGTGGGGAAATTACAGATTAAAGCTGTACTTACTGTGAGCATGACCTTCACACTACGGGGGGTTTTGGGGATGAGACTGTCGTATATCATTCTGCTGTGATGGCGGAACGTCATTTTCACTTTGTAATGGAGTTTCTCTTCTAATGCTTATCGCATTCATAACATCAGTATATCTTGTATATTTGGCAAGTGTGCAGTGTGTATCATTACTCAAAGCAAGTTTGCTTGTTTATAATAGAGCAGTTATTGATGTTTTAAAATGTGCATGATGCATGTTACTCTCCAGATTCTCTGAATTATTTTCTGTATACTATAAGTCTTAATTAAATATTTTGTAAAGGTCCCAATTTTCCTAATACCTTTAATGTAAGTATTCAGAGTCAGATTATGTAGATGTTTAAAAGGTACAAAACCAGTACATTTCAAATCACAACTGAGGCCATGTCCATAGACCATAGCCAAGAATTTATTTGTAGTGCACTTATTCAAAACATTGGTCCATGAATTTTGTGTCCAGTTTTAACTTAAGACTAAAACTCTGTTTTATGTTAGTTGTCTGCACACCACATATAGGACTAGATCAGTTGGACTCTTGGCCATTTATGCATTAAAGATCATATATTATACAAAAATAACTCTTTAAGCCATGTTAGAATGCTGTTACCTCCTCAAAAATATGTTTACGTAACCCTTTATTACTGATCTGCTACATCTCCAAAGCTCAAAATTCTCTGTTCCACCTTGTGATGTCATGAAGCGGTAGTTTTCAGATGAACAGCTGCCTTTTACCTTTTGTTCAATGGAGATGGTCAATTTCCAAATGCCTCTAGTGAAGATGTAGGGAATTTAAAAACATAGTGGAACAATTCCTGTATTACCACGTGACATCACAAGGTGTTTTCCATTTGAGAAAAGAACTCACCTTAAATATACAGGATTTGTGTGTTAAACATGTGTGAATGAAACAAAACTAAACTCCTGGTAAATTTTTGATGAGGAAGCAGCATTATAACAGAAATCAGAAAATAGCGTAATATTGGCCCTTTAAAATCACTGTGTTGTTCATACTAGTGGTACTTGATTTTTATGCAAGTAAAAAGCAGGAGGCCTTGTAGTGGGGTACTTGTTTTGCTTTTGTTTTGCCCTGCATTTTTGTGGCAGGTCATTGATATGAGCCGTGCCTTTCAATAAAGTGGTGAGTTGTCCAAAGAGCGTGGCACTGAGGCTGGGCCGAAGTCCACACGGTGCTGCCGTGACAACGCTGGGCAGATTTGGTTGGGTGTTAACGATGGAATTTGGTCTTGATGGAGCACAAAGGGATTATTGTTCAGGCAGTGGTTCAACTCACATTTATTTAACCTCACTCCTGACATATCTCTGTACCACTGTACACTATTTATTGATTAAACTTTTCCATTATAACAACATCACTAAACACAATTTCCTTGTTGCAGTTATGGTGACTAAACATAAATTATCTTAAGTTTCTTATTACATCAATTACTTTTATGATCAAAATATAATCCAAGTATTCGCATTTAGTATCAGTCCTTCCTTTTAAAAGTGTTATAAAACTTTATCGAAGTCATTAAAAACTTCTAAAGACTCCATACCCAAATATGTTCCATCACATTGTTATGACAAAAATGAATTACAATTGAAAATGTCACATATGTTTTTATATTTTCATGTTAAAGAATTATCGTAGTATTTAAGGCCCTTAAATGACTGTAAATATAATATAGACTATACTGCAGCTCACAAAGATGTCCACCATACAAGAGCACTTGTGAGGCAGTGTTGCATAGATTATTCCCATGTTGAAGCTTGGAAACCTGAGTTCTAAGTAGTTTTTTTTTTTAGGTTTTTTTTTTTTTTACATTGGACTCCATGCCAGACCACTAGCGTAGGAAAAGTGCAATTCTATAGCTCCCTGAGGAAAGAAGTGACCCCATTGAGGTACAAAGGTATCCTGTTGAGGACACCGTTCACATTGTTGAATTGGATCACAACGCTGCTGGGCACTCCATCAGGAAGTGTCTAATATCTCCAGGAACTACAGCAGTCTTTACAATACGGTGAGGAATAATAGGAATATCTCACCAAGAAACTACATTATTCAAGTCAAGTGGATCTTTTTGCATTTGGTGTTATTGATACATTTGCTGAATCAATTGGAAGAGGTCTCCAGTGGAAAACCTGTACCAGAAGTTTCAGTACACTTTCTTAATATTTTGAAAGGTCCACTATGTCACTTTACTGGTGGAGTGTGGAGCGTATTTGAGAAGTTAAATTTTAGGTCTGTGCAGATGTTTTACATTTATTCATCTGTAAAAGAATAAATGCATAATAGATAGAGTTTAATGTCATACTTTGGAATATTCCAGGCTAAGCAATAACATCTTCATGGAGATAAAGTAGGTTTTGAACCCACTAAGAGAAAAGTTACATTTTGCAGTGCACCTTTAAGCAGTGTAGTGGTTTGTTGTTTAATCTGCCAAGACATACATTACTGCACTGTGATGTCCATTTGGCTGACTGTTTTGATTGTTTTGCTAAAGTCTTTAAGTTTGAGTTTCTACTTTCTCCCCCATGACAAGGCTACACAGGAAGACTGAAAGGAAGCAACTCATCAGCACTTTCAAAAAGTACCAAACTTTAGCAGGTCAAAGCAGTTTGAAGATGACATATTTTTCAGTTATAGTTGTGATGTGTCCTGTGTTTGGAGGTAAATAAATTATGTCATGTTCTTTCTAGAAACTGTAAAATGGTTATGTTTTATGTCAGTCTCAGGAATTATGAAGTACAGAATGGGCAAAGGAAGAGATTAAAAACATGAGTCTGAATACAAAGCAGCTTTTCTCACCACACAATACAGGTGAAAATCAGCACCAGGCGATTGTGTGCATGAGCCAAAGTGAGAGTGACAGTAACAGCTCCTTTACACATTATCTGTCGATCTAAAGCACTTGTGTCTGAGTTATATTTTGTTACACTGTCCAGATGCCAGTGCAAGTGCATTTGTAACTTCTTGGATGTCATTAAAGCCATAGATTCTGTACATGATTAGGCTCATCAAAAGGAATCACTTGTCACAGATGGTTCTCTTAATAAGATCCCGCTACACTGTGATCACATGTGTGTAAATATTAATGGCTTTCTTATCAGTGAAGGCATCTGCTTGTGTCTCATTGGAAGTGTGGTGTAGATTGTATTGGTCTTTATCGTATTGTTGAAACACGCTGTCACAACCTGTCAGCCACTGACCTTCAAGCTAAAAATAAATGATCTCAAATGGTCCTGTCAGTCTTTACAGGAAAACAATCTCATGCATCCTCATCCTGTGCTGTTGCTACAAAGAAGGAATGAGGTACTATATGCCGACTATGTACACTACACTATATTTTAAAACATGCTGCTATGATAAAGTAATTGCACAACTGAAGGCAGATGGTGGCTCACAAGGTCTATTCTCTTGGTGTTGCAGCTAAAAGTAAACATATGTTTAACTGCTCAAATTAATGTTGTAACATTGTCACATTATTTCTGTTCCATAAATAAATCAATTAACAATCTTCATATAGTATACAAGAGCTTACATTTGAAAGTGAAATATTCTGAAGAGTTTTTAGTTTCAAAAGTGCAGTGAGAGTTGTTTTTACATTCTTATCATTGTCGTGTCATGTTGTGTCTCTTGAAAATCATTTCCTCTCTCTCTAACACACACCAGCAGCTTCATGAGACAAGATTTGGGACAAGTTTCCTCTTAATCTAAATGACATAAATACAACACATGACCTGACCTTGAAAGATTCATTTTTGATAATGTTTGATGTTAGTAAAAAACAGATGTTAATAAAGTCTATTTATCATTAGCTATTAAATTTCAAGTATTTCAGAGATAAATGTCCTTTACCTGTTGTACACTGATATTACAGTTATGTTGTCAGAAAGACTGAAAGTATAACAGAATCGAGTGTACTATAGAGACGGTTCCTTATTATTGAAACTAACTCGAGGTTAATTGTCATAAACACTTGTCTTTTCTGTTCTGAACAGTTGTCAATAAGCCATGCCATTGTAACAATCGAGATGGGACCATATTGCTTGGGCCCACAAATCGAGTTGGAGGTTAAAGCATCCAACTGAATAAAGAACATGAAAACAAAGAGTTGTTTGAAAGTCTGGTACAGTGGGTGGTTGTTTTGCAGTGAAGAATCCGCCTTGTTCAGAAGCACAATATCTGTCCCAAAAGATCTGTAATGAATACATTAGGCAGCAGGCCTTAGGTGGCTACTCTGATAATATACACCCAGAATGAGCTGTTCGGACTCCAGACAGTCGGCAAAGGTGGATCAGTCTGAGCTGGAGCAGGAGGAACAGGATAGGGGAGATGCCAGAGGCGCGATGGGGACGTGCTGCTGCAGCTGCCTGCCTCTTGGACAAAATACTACCTCTGACCAATATGACGAACAAAAGACTGAGGAGCCACAAACCAGTCATTTTGAGAAGGAAGAGAGGCAGGAAGAGACCAGGTAAATTATATCAATAAACTACCATTTTAACCCAGTACTCATTATGTAGCCTCTGGAATTGGTATGTTTCTTGTAAGCAAGCTGTGCATGTTAAAACTTTGTCTTAGTTTCGTGCGGCTCAAGGAGAAACTTGTGTACCTGAGTCGGTGCAGTACCTCTCAGGGGAGAAAAGGAGTTGGTCCACCTCCCCCTGATTGAATTCAGATGGCAATTTTTCCTGCCGCATTCTGTCAAATCCTGAGTGTGACTGGGGCCACTGCAGAGCAAAGCAGGTCTCGCTGTTCCTTCTCACCAGATGGGTGAGGACTGATTACTTCGCAGCTTCAGAGGTGGAAGATGGATAGTATTTGAAAAGAGGAAAGTTTTTACTATGTCTATAAGCAAACAAGTTCAATTATATGCTCATACTCTGTACATCTAATCTCAGCGTACATGCCAAATACTGTGGGTGGAAAAAAATTCTTTTCAAAGGTCATGTCTGGATTTTGACATTGTTTAAAACTAAATATAGAATGAACAATAGTGGGCTTTTCTATTTTGTGAAGGCAGAAAATGTAGTATGGTGTGCAATATGTGTCTAGACTAGTTAATCCAGAAAGTAGTTGGCCCACTTTCTTCAACAGGTTATATTTCTTCAAATGCGTTTGATTGCTTCACTGAATAAACAGACATTTGGGTTTTGTGCTGAATTGCTGGGTGCATGTGTTATTAAGCATTTTGCGCTGCATTCTTCTGTGAGATTCCAGCTTCTGTCAAACATACCACTCATGACTTAGTTAAGCTTGGTTGACTGTTGTTTCCTTGCATGTCTGAAGTTCACAAACTGAAGGTCATTTAGTGTGGCTCAGGGTGTTGCTTTTGAACCTTTGCCAGTTTTACCTGTGATGTGGAAGTTCTGACGTTTATGGTTTTAATGATGTCAGTGAATTATTTTACAATTCAAGATTTTATTATCATTGTCATTAGGGGTGGGCGATATCTCAATATTTAAAATATATCGAGATATTTTTGAAACTCGATATGAATTCTGACATATCGATATATTGCTATAATGCTTATGTTTACTTCTGGTTTCACCACTTCGCTTGTTTTGCCTTCTCTGTGCCGCGCTCGTCTCCTCCTCCTCGCGTTTGTCCCCCGAGTTCCCTGGCGGAGCCCGGAGCTGGCCTCAGACTAAACCAGGACTAGGACTAAACCAGGACTAAACGCGGCCGCAGAGCCCGGGGCTCGGTCGCGGACTAAACCAAGACTGGGACCAGGGCTCTACAGTGCTCCCATTTCACTCGCATTTGCGAGTAAATATTTCATTGTGCGAACGTGGAAAACAAACAGGTGCATGTGTGCGAGTGCTTCTGCAGCCACAATAAGGAGAACTGCGCACAGACGTAACATGATGAGTTAAACTTTCTAAATGCACGTTTCCCAGCGCGAGCGCAACCGACCTGTGCCCGGGCACTACACCTCCGACCGCCCACGACTCCAGCATACGAGCTCCGCGTGTGGCTGATATCACTCATATGAACAAACTCCGCTTCAAAACACACCCACGCCCCTTAAACGAGGAGCGCCCCGCAGCAGGACCCACACCTGCCCCACCACTCATTAGACACCCCCACGCCGCTGGACTTCCCTCTCTAAAGCCAGAGCTTTGTCTTGGTCTTGTCACGGACTCAAGGTCTGAATACTGAGTGCGGTCATTTTTGTCACAATGTGCGTTTGATTTGGTAAATGTGCAGAGACTAAACATCACTTTAAAACAAGAGAATGTAACTCCAGTTTGGAATGTCAAAATACAGGTTTAAAAATCCTAGCCATTTTTTTCACTTTGAAGCAGTTTTGTGTAAAGTACCAGTGGAAGTTCTCTTGAAGAAGAGGTTCTTAAACTGTGGGTGAGGGTCCAAAAAGGGGTGCAGAGTGTTTAAGTGCAGTACTAAATGCATATTAATCAGATAAAATGTGTTTGTTGTTTTTGCAGTAGTGTGGGAGGGGGTTATTTTTCCTGTAAAGATATCGAGATATATATCGTATATCGAGATATAGCAAAATATGTCGAGATATATTTTTTGGTCCATATCGCCCAGCCCTAATTGTCATAGAAAACAACACCAAGTTATGAAGTGCAATAGCAAAGGTACATCCAATAACCCCAGTGTAAACATTAGCAATGACATTCAGTGCAACACATATAACCAAACATCATGGCGTTCCTCTGATTGGATAAGACAAGAGGTGATTACTGATTACTCAAAGAGAAACTACTATTAGCACAAAATCAAATTATCTGGATTTTTATTATATTGCCAAATGCATACCTTGCATTATATTATAATAATATGTCTTAAATATAATTGCATTGCTCAGCCCTAATTTCATTTAATAATTTTCCATCCATCCATCTTCTCCCGCTTAATCCGGCTGGGTCGCGGGGGCAGCGTGCTGCCCAATACTCATAGCACCTGACCCCCCCTATGAACCCCTCTGCAGGTGGTGAGCCCACAGGAGGGTGGACAACATGGTCCTTGATGTTAGTTCATAGGGGTACTGCATGTTTTGGGTTGATGGGGGAAACCGGAGTACCCGGAGGAAACCCATCCAGACACGGGGAGGAACATGCAAACTCCACACAGAAAGGCCCAGGCGACCCGGGGATCGAACCCGCAACCTTCTTGCTGAGTGTTGCCACTCAGCCACCGTGCCGCCTATTTAATTTTATGATTTCTTAATAACCTGTTTTAGTGTATATTACTAAAACAGGTTATTAAGAAATCATAAAATTATTTAATAATTTTATGATTTCTTAATAACCTGTTTTAGTAATATATGACAATGAACTGTGCAAACTATTCTTTGCTGTGGCCAACCTGACTGACTGGTGCTGTTTAATGGTGCACAGTGTAACAGTGCAACAGACAAAAAGGCCAAAGCTCCCCAGAGCAGGTGTGGGGGTTAGAGCTGTTTCACTGGCTACAGTTTTCATTGAACTCATTGACTACACCACTGTAAGCTCAATACTTATTCAATGGGCTATTGTCTGGAGTGATTCAAAGCAAATAACATATTCAAGTTTCATATAGTTCCACATTATCATATCAGGCAAGACTGATACAGTTATTTACAACAGTTTATTTGAGCTGACCATTGCTGCGTTGCTTGGGGGATAACTTAATAGCTTAGTGTTGGAGTTAGGCATGTGGTGTTGAAATGAGTCAGGATGCTATTCTGTTTATAACCACTAGATAATGCTGTTGAGTTTCTATATATGGCTTTATTTCCATCAAAATATCATATGCTTGCACCATTCTAGTCATCATAGGTAGTTTCATAGTTTTAGAATGGTATTGATCTATATCATAATAACTATTAAAGGAAGAACTATTCTTTTAGTATGAAAAGTGAGTTTGAAATGTTAGTGCTATTATTGCCATATCATTCACTATCAAGAATTATAGTCCATTGTTTGTTATATAATCGTGTGAAAGATCTTTGTATGTAGTTCTAACAGTTGAATTGTCACCTATTTTTCCTGCAGGCTAATATAGACATCTGTCTATCACTTCTTCATTCTGTCTTCTGGGCACTAAAGATAAACTGAGGTATGACTGTTGACCTGACTGTGTCCATCCCTCATATCGACCTTAAGCTCTTCATCCCGCTCTGGACTCTTATCTGTATGTGACTGTCTATGGATTATTGAGCTATAGCACCACTGCACAGAAACAGCCACTCTAGCCTGTCGTCCATCCTCTCTCCTCCAACCAAAAGGGGATCTGATATAGAGGGGTCAGGAAAGCTCTGGTTGCACTATAAGTCTAAGGTCAGCAATTTAGGATTGACTGGACAACTAAATATGATCAGAACTTCCTTTGTGTTGGTACCAAAATGATAGAAAGCTTTAGAGAGCATGAAAAACATTTGTAAACATTTTTGTCTTTGGACTTTATAGGGATTGAAGTATAGTACAGTGCAGTGAGTGATAGTGGGCAGAGCGTGAGGGCTGAACCAGCAGTTATTCTCCTATCTGACAGTGCTCCCTGTGCCCTTTCGCACACTGAGTGGACAGATACACCAGCACAGGAAGCTCCTCATTATTTATCTGCAGATTTCACACAATTGGGCAGGTTTTATTTGTGCTACAAACTGGTGAGTAGTAATGTAGAAATACTTTGTAATATATGTTGTTCAAGTTTATTGAAAATCGGATGGTAGTGTGTAGCTTTTGCAAACAGGGCTACTACTTTGTTACGTGAGAATTGCTTTACGCTCCACTTATTTGAACTGTCAGCCAAGCTTAATCTCCCTGGGCTGGAATGGGATTTCTCTTGTAGCACGAGCACTTTTAACACCTAGTAGCATGCTAATGTGATGTGAGGCATGAGTAGATAGATGAGACAGAGCAGGAGAGGATGAAAGTTGTGGAGATCAGGGAAAACAAGACAGATTTATTGCATTGTTCGTATGTGTGCATGTGTCCAAGTGTGTGCAGGTGCTGTGAGTTTAAACTGCAACTTGACTTCTTGTGTCCTTTGTGGATGCAGGAGGCATTTTTCACCAGCCTCCCCCACTGTCTATTATCTGATAGGAGACATTTGGAGCATGGCGTAGTCATCAGTCTGCTTGGCCCAGGCTTGACTTCAGTTTCTCATGTCGTGTGTGATGTTTTTTGGGGGTTTTAAATATATTTTTGGACCATACTTTTTATTCAAATCTTTTTTTTTGTTGTTGCTCAGTGTAAGCTTTATCTGTGGTTCTACTAGTTTGTCAGAGCTGAATGTGGGGGAAAAAACATGAACACTACACATTTTGAACCAAATGCAAATGATCCTATTGACCACAACTACTTATTTAATCTTCTTAATTTTTCACTTTATAGCACATTTTACTGTAAACGACATCTAGGAATTTTTGTATTTATCATTATTATTCTTTGATCCTTTTAATTCACTCCTCAATTTAAGCCAGTATTTGATTCAAACCAATATCTTATGTCACCAGTAATTTTACTTTTCAAAAATACATAATAAAGTAGTCTTCTAAAATGTATTGAATTTTAGCAAGCATTCTACAGGTATATTTTATTGTATTTGATAAGACAAGCTAGGATGGTGCTCAGCTGGTTGCGCATGTGCCAAATTGCCAGCCGAGTTCAGGTTATGCCTTTCCAACTCTCTCTAGCCCTCATTCATCATTGTCAAACTCCTGTTCTCTGTGTCCGTTAAGGATACAGGGACCCTAATACCCTAACCTTATGACCACCACGTGTATTCCTCCTTGTCACTATGTCTCTGCATTGTATTGTTGAAAAGACTGTATTAAAACATATGTCAATACATGAGGGAATTGCTCTGATGTCACAATGATGCTGAAGAGAGTGTATTAGCATTGCAGAGCAGTGGTGAGGTAAGAAGGGTACCACCATGGGGAGGGGCTGTAGTGAGATGTAGGTTATAGTTATCGCTTTGTACTTGTGGTCTTACCTGGTGCTTTGGGGCTGATACCATAATGTACTGGTAAGGGCTGGCCTTGATAAAATCTTTCAGAATCCTACCACTCGTGGAGATGGGGCACAGCTCGGTGACTGCATGTATTTTTAGCTCCTCCTCAGCAGCGGAAAAGCGGGAAAGAGGATGTTTTGAATGAATCAACGGCACAGTGTTAAGCAGAGGACGTCAGCAGAGCGGCACTAGCAGCCAGCTGAGAGCAATACACAGGCAGCAGGAACAGAGAGGAGCAGAGCACAGCAAATCACAGACTTGCCGCAAACATGCTGGGCCAAGCGGGACATGATACTCTACGTGCATCGTACAGGAGACAAGCCGTGCATCGTACAACGCACAGGTGTGTATGCCTACCACTTTACTCAGGACATCTGCAGCACTGTTTCTTTCTGAGTAGGCTAAAGCTTAAGTATTATGGACTGCAGCTACTGCTGTTACTTAGGAAAGTATTGAACAAGCACTATATGTTTGATAGGCTGATTAGAGTTTGGATTCACTGGCTGTTTTGAAAATCAAAACAAACATACACAATGTGCTGGGGGACTGCCCTTAGTGGGCGCATCTAGCATAGTGTACTAATCAATGTGTATTTACAGAAATGGATAGTGGTGGATAGTGGAGGGAGAGGAGCCTTCTGCAGTGCTTTATGATCATAGGTCATGGACCACTGTGTTGATGTAAGCAGAACTGTGCTGTCTCAGGCTAAGACTTCCTCTGCTACATGCACGACTCGTGTAGAGTGGCTCTACTTAAGAGGAGCTCTGATGCAGCCCCTCCTTCCAGCTAGTGCCGTGCTCCCTATAGGAATGCTCTGTTTACATGGGGCTGCTTCAGGATCCAGAGGGGCTTTTTAGGCCCTGCCCACAACCTGGCTACACTGTTTGTTATATTGTACACATTTTGCACACACAAAGGATTTATTACATACATTTTCATCAATTTCACATATCCTCAGACTATTTTTTTCTATCCTATTTTTTGGTTATCTCATGGATTGGTCTCATGTTAATCACTATCCAAGCAACAGCACATATAAGTAGATAGTCAATTTTCTAAACTGCCCAGTGACTTATTAAAAATTAATCAGACTATTATGATTTTTCTCATTAAAATCTAACCTTGCAGACATGAGATATTGAGCTTATTATGATTCTGTCAGTGTGGCAGTGTCACCCACAGCGAGAAGGTTACCTAACCTATTTATCATTCCTCAGTGCTTTCTCATTGGTCAGGCCTCCTGCTGTGATCTTATCCACAGACATAGGAGGCTGTAAATACTGACCACTAAATCGCACCTATGTATTTGAACTAGTGCTGAAGCTATATTATTTTTATCACAGACTATATTGTGACATTTATAACACACCTCAGAGGATCTCAGAGAATCTATGCACATATTCTGTCCAGTCATGTATGGTGGTCCTTGCATGGAGTTTGTTGTGTTGGTTCAGCTTTCCCCTAGCTTCCTGGATAGCATGAATAATGGTCAGTTCCTCTAAATTCTCCCAATCGCAGTCATAACAGTTTAGCCAAGCTTGTCCCCCAAGCCATCCCTTTGGTCCCAAGCTCCAATGCAACCAGATGCCACCCTGCTTCATCTGTATGCTTGGCAGTAGTGGAGGTCATATCTTTGTTAACTGCAGCTGTATGGCAGGAAATGGAATTGGAAAAATGACACAACTAAAATTGGTACAGAGGACAGTCACAGAATATAGACATAAAGGGGAATATTTTGCATCTGGACCAGGCGGTGACCTCTCCTTAGGCTCAGACACTTTGCACCTTTCCAGCGAGAGTTACAACTTCTAAGAATAGCCATAATGATGACACATAACAGAGAAGAGAGCCAAAGAAAAGAAGTACATTTTCAGGGTGTAACAAGAAACAATGACCTTTTAAATTTCCCAGCCACTGATTTAGATCAGCTGCAAAGTAGAGCAGAATTCGACTAAAAAGGAAAAAAGTTCTGGTAAAAGATCTCACTTTGCCGGTCAGTTCAGTTTCAGAGCACCAGATGTGGCCTACCTTTCCTGGATTCCTGACTTAATAAGCTTTCTAAGTCGCTACAAACGCTCTGCACTCTCACGATACCAAGAGGGTCTAAAAATAGCCTGTAAATTCAGTTAGCTGCTGTCAGCCAAGTGGAATCTCACCTAATTTATTGAATCTATCAGTTTAATTTGCACAATAATGTGACGGCTTGTGATGAGCACAAAAATAAGAGGACACATGAGAGGATTTTCAAGTGCATCAGTGCATCATAATATAAGGGCTTTTAAAGTTTAGAGGTGTGTATTTAAAAAAAAACAATCACATATTGTTTTATTGTTTTAGTACTTCCTTTACCTCTGTAAACTTTGAAATGTTGTTTTTTTTAGTCATAATCTACCATATGTTTGAGAGTTTTGCTCTCTCGAATTAATCTATGACCCCCCCTATTTTATTTAACACAAAAACAACCCAAAACGGCATGGGTTTCTGTTTTTGTGGTGATATAGTAAAATCATGATCAGCCTCATCATTTGTGGATTTTCTGGAGAACCGTATTATACATCAATTGCATTATTGCTTCCATATTACTGCAAAACAGATGTGATGCAGTCGAACACGCTGCAGTGTCATTTTTAGAGCTGCTGGTCCTATTGTTTTCCTGCCTGCTGCTCATTGAACCTGGGCAGTGCAGAGGAGCTGTGTTGTCTTAACCCTCTGAAGCAGTGTAATCTAGCTCTCCTCTGGGAGCACAGGCAATGACTGCTTTTATTCATCAGCAGGAGTCTGCCCAGATTCTGTTATAAGAACTGCGGGAGACTCAGCGAGACTTCCCCAGCATACAGACCCAAACAAACATCTCACAAGACAAGGATGCATTTTCTTTAGTTAGCTGGATAAAGGCACGTATTGACAGGAGGCTAAGACTGCAGTAACTGTGCACTATGTACTGCACAGCTCTTTGGACTGAGATGCTCTGCGGTACAATTTTGCTGGCTGATCAAATATCTCTGTACAGTGGCCTCTGCAATTTGCTCAAATGGAAATCAATGTAAACTCCAAAATGTTATGTGATATTCAAAATTACTGGAGTCCTATAATAACTGAAATGTTTGCAATACTCGTTTTAATTTGAACAAGTTAGTGATTGATTATTGTATTGCATTGTATTTTGTAATTTGGCTACAATTGTCACTATTTCAGAATAGGTGGTTACATCGCTCTTGTGGTATGGGGTGGAATGACAGTTGACGGTTCATCTTGTTTTCTCTAATCTTCATATTTGCTGACAAAGGTCTAAGCATTTTGTGTGTTTGGGAGCATAAGTCATGGGAGGGATGACATAATAATTCCCCTGACATGACTGTATAAGGGACTTAGATCATCATTGACAAAAGAGGTTTAACTGAATCCAATTGTTAAAGGATCTGGTGACAGTTTATCTGCTTCTCTGCCTTTGGACAAAAGCCCTGGAATGTGACCTGCTTCCATGCACTGCTGCTGGTATTACACTTGTATACAGAGGAAACACTTTAATTGTACAACGCCTTTCAAGCATGAAGTTAAAGTTGTTAGTAGTACGTCTTTTGTTTTCTTTGTACATAATTATTTAATTTATGCCAGTGGTTTGCATAACTTGTGTAAGTAGTTTGTGTGCTGTTCTTTGAGCAAGTCTGTCCACTACTAGACAAGATATGCAACTTTTCAGTTCAACGTATAAACCACATTTATCAGGTCAAATAAGGCTGCCACAGGTTCTTAAGCCTTCGGTTATTAGCTTTTGGTTCTCAGGATTTTGGACTAACTTGAGTCACCATGTTGTTTTTGGCATCATTTAATTTTCATCTGATGATCTGTTCATTTTATGTTTTGCAGGGATTTATTCATTATTGATGTTTGAGGATTAGGGCAATCTGAGATCAAGGAGATAAACTGCTCCAAAACATATGCAGTTTGAATGTGTTTGTGTTTGTGTCTACGTCTTTGTGTAAATGTGTGTTAGTCGAGATACTGTTGTAAATTATGTTTATTGGACAGGACCCGAAACAGAGAGGGACAGACAGTTCTGCAGATCAGGTTTTGTACATTAGAGAAAAGAGGGAGGGAATCTGAATCATGCTCATGGTCAACCCAGCCAATGAGAAGTGCTGCTGCTGGGAGATGGCAGTGAAAATAAACAGGTATGAAACCATCCAATATTTGTTTCAGATGCAGTGTTGTACCTTAAGATGTACTGTATATATCTTAGTTGACTAAAGAAGACTTGGCTGAGAGAGGCAAGGTAAACTCCCAAAATTAAGAGGTATTTCTATTGACCACGTTTCTGACCCAATCACAAGACACATTTGCAACTATTTATACAGAGAAGCATTTGTAAACAACACCCTAGAATATACAATATCAGATTAAACGTCATTTACCGGTAATCTCTAAATTTATAATGCTAGTGGAAATACCGGCTTATCTCTCTCTATTGCATAGTTTGAAAGTGGTGTATGCATGAGTGACGGTGGTGGTCGGAGGGGCTCATGGTGCAGATTGGCAGCCTCGCTTCCACCAGTCTGCAAACGGCAGCTGTGGCTACAATAGTAATTTACCACCACCGAGTGTGGAGTGAATGAATAATGAACTGTAAAGCGTAATGAACTGTAATTAAGTGATGCTTTCTCCTTTCAGCTGTCATCCTTTTAAATCTATGTAACCCCAGCAAATCAATCAGATAACCACTTAAAATTGTAGGCTGGCTAAGACATCAACAACCAAATGAACAGTATGCACCTTGAAACAAAAATATAATTTGCACTGTACAGTTACTGGTATGTGCATTATAAAAAAGTCTGGATAATATATTGAACACAATTTATTTGACCTCCAAGTTTAATTTGACAGTGATTAATTCTCCTGTGAGTTATTGTTAGTCTTTTCTGTGTGACATCTGTGCTCAGAAAAAATTCAATTCAGAACAAGTCATCATGTTGTAAAGCAGGCCTTGAAGCACTAAAGCCTTTGTAAGTAGGTACTTCACATGCGCCTGGTAACTGGGGATGTGGAGAGTCAGAGCAGTGATGTACACCTCCATTATGAAGGCTCAGAAAGAACCTGGTTTCTATTAGGGAGACCTATTTCAGAAGGTTACAAAATGAGTCAAAATTACACTTTTCTAGGACAGCTTTTATTTTGAGATAGCAATTCTGTCATTTCTAACTGTCAATGATGTGCTTTGGTCTTGTTTTCCACAATCCATCCTCTGTCACTAAAAGCATTTTGGAGCAGACTTCAAAGTTGGGAGGAACAATTTTTTTTCTGTACTTAATGGAAATTTTATTCTCTATTTTTTATGCTCAGTAAATGTGTTTTGACAGTAATTTGTATTAGTTTGAGATAAGGCAAAAAATTAAGATTATTAAGATCAAAATTAGAAAATTGAAAAATAAACAAAATTAATTTTTTTGTCATATTGCCCATCGTCACTACACAAAATGTTAATCTACTGTAAATACTGATATAATTATGCTAAAGAGCTAAAATTGCATATGTCCTTTCCTGCCATAGATACATCGGTGTCCACATAGTCATTACACACTCATTTACATCTCATCTTTTTACAATTCATGCAAATCGCAGTACTCTAGTTAACCCGCTGGAAACACGTTTTCTTCTTGGGGTTCAATTCCCTCTTCTATACAGAACTGGTGGGCCTGTGGGTATAAATTAGTCCTTTAAAAGCTTCTTGCTCCAGGATACCTCAGCAGGATGCAAGCAAATTAGTTTGATCTTAGGTTTTTGAGCTAATAGGCACATTTGTGTATTGCAGATGCCTGTGTTGATGAATGGATGTAGTCCTTGAGTTACCTATAACCTGGGTAGAGTAGTGCCTCTCTGGTCAAGCTGTACGCTCTCAGTTGAGATGAGTCAGTTTTTGGTTAATGAGTTACTCCCATATAACTAAACAGATAAAGACAAGAGCTTAGTGGAATCCATTTATCTCATTTAGTGCTTCCTTTAGCATTGTTCATAACCCCAAGCTCTTCTTAAATATTCTTAATTCCCATTCTGCTGACTTTGTTGTGATCATTGTGCTAGTTAAGCCTCCTACACACAGACTGAGCAGCTGCCTTAAGGGATTTCCAGGGTGAGTCAGTCAAATTTGAACAAATTACAACCTAAATCTTTTAATGGGGTCAAAGTCTAGTTCTGAAGACTGTAATGCCATTCTAATATGACTTCTTCATTGGCCGCTGTTATACAATGTAGGATGCAATCTATGACTGCTAGAATGTTTAGTGCTTTGGGATTAACATGATCATGTAGCTATGTTGTGTTACTGACTTCAGGCTGGGTTACTTATTTTCCAGGCTGTAGAATATGTTAGGTTGTACGAGCCAACTGTCTATTTCTGCTTCTTTTTGCTCTTCGCATCTTCATCTGTCCTACATTACCCAGCCAAATGATGATTAGTCTGTTTTTGTCAGTGTGGGTTATTTTTGAAATTCGGGTGTGCAAAAATATTTAATATTGAAATATCATGATACTAAATTTGGGGATACAGTATTGTTAGCGTAGGCTCCAATGTGTGAGTACTTTTTGGTTCTTTTAGCATTTTTTTGTGAATATACTACAATTCTGTTGCTTATTTAGTTGAAGGAAACATATAATATTGTTACTATAATGTTTTTGGTTCTTAACCAACAGCAGTAGCAGTATTATGTGCGATACATTGATTATTGAGTGTATCACCATATTGTGATAATATCATATCATGAGTCATGTATCGTGTATAGTATGAAATGTCATATTTTTTCTAAATAAATGGGAATGTAGCATTATATACGGTTTTCTCTATAGTGTCTGTTCTGTGGGTAGCATTTGGTTTGATGCTTGAGCTGTATCCTGTTCATTGCATAGACAAGATGTTTCTATAGCTCATTTCACTCTCAGATGAGGTCCTCTTTAGTCGGCACAGCTCACTGAAGATTACGATGCATTCTTTCATATCTGGCAATCAGTGTCTGAATTTACAACCAGTAAAAGTGTGACATGAGACAAGCTTTATGATAGTCCATTCTGTCACTGAAGTAAGATAGCTGTTTCTTCTCAAAGTTTTATACACTACTACAGTACTTATATTACTATTTACCGCTATATAAAATGTTTTTTCCAGCTGAATCAAAATTGTAATCTGAATGGTTACAAAGGCTGCAATGAAGTAACACAATATCTTTTATAGACCTTTTATAGATCTCTTCTAACATATCCTGAAATGTATGGGATTCTTATATTAGTTTTTTAGTTCAGAATTTAGTTTTCTCTCAAATGCTCCTTGAAGTGTTTTGAAGTGAATTGTGAACTTTGAACAGAATCCTACTATAAAAACATTTTATCACAAACATGAATGTCATTGAAATGCTTGTCAGAACTCAGAAATATTGCAATTCCATATTTTCCTATTTTACCAAATTGTGCAGCCCTACCATATACTACTCTACTCTTTGTATTATTTATAATGTGTTTTAAATATTTAACAGTTGAAAAATTAAGTATTATTAGAAAACTAAACAAAAACACAAACCACATACTGTATATAATAATTATCCTGATGTTTGACTGAATTTCTGTAGTAAGTTGAGTATATTAAGATACATAACCACATGTGACTCTTCGGCTGCTTGAAGGCGGAGCTGTTCCTCATGTTCATTATAATGCCAGTGTCTGTGTGTCTACATCTCCCTTTGACCTCTGGTGGACCTCTGTGTAGTCCTTGCGGTCCTCAGGAGAACAGGGCTCAAAGGTCGTCACGTTTCTTCCATTAAAGTCGAATTTCCTGAGGCCACGATTCATATTGTTATTGAGCTCTTCATTCCAGATTAGCTCTAGGCTTTGATGACCGACTGCCTGTTGGTTAAGGGTGGTACCTTTAAACAAGACCTATTGATGTGTTGTGTGAAAGAGCAGGTGTGCAAGGAAGTGTACATCTGCTTTTTTCTTCTTTTACAGAAACACCCTCTTTTTATAGCAGTAATGCATATTATTTTTATTCTCTGATTGTGATTGTGAAAATCCTGAAAAGCATGATTAAAATGCAATATCCATAACACAGTGGAGTATCTTATTTATATTTATTTCGTGTGTTTCATTTTGAGCCATTTAAGTTTCATTATATTTATTTGGCTGTCAGAACAAGGTTATGTTACAGTTGAACTGAATCTGTGTAAATCTGTGTAAATTGTCATCACGTCTCATGTGGGAGTCAGAAAGAATAGCTGTCTGTCTTAATCTGGCACATCAGGTAACTTGACCCGCTCATTTCCCTTGACTCTTACAGCCCGAAATTATCAACTACAAAATCTACAAGATGCATGGTAGAGCCTAGCAAAAAAAAATAATTATTTTTTTATCTCCTCATATTGATCAATCTTGATTTTTTATTCAATTTAAGAGTTTCGTATGAAAACCAAATAATGTATGAATAATTTTTAAATAGACAACTTTGACAACAAATAAATGCCTCCCTCTCCTGTGCAGTTTACAACAAATTATTCAAGTTAGCTTTAAAAAAGTCCAAGCTCTGTTCTGGTGTTTGTCACAAGCTGAGCACTGTTGTTTTTACCTCATATTTTCTTATTTTATAAAACTATATTTATTGCATTTTATTACTGTTTTTATCCTTTTAGTCATTAAGTTAAGTTTGTATAGAAGCATTTTGGGCTGTGCTGACTAGATTTTAAACGTGCTTTATAAATAAACCTTGACCTTGACCATGACCTGTTCTAAACTAGTTTTACCATCTCAGGACTGGCTGTTAACCATGTCATTTAAGACAATTCTTGTAATCTTAATTTAAACAACTACATATTGATTCCATTAAAATGATTAAGATACTGAAATACTGAATTAATTGGATACGTTTTCTGACTCAAGAGCTGGGGAAATATGCATGGTATCCTAAACCTTCTCTTGACCTATTCCTATTTATACTTGTACAGCCTTCATTTTAGTTTAAGTGCTGAAAGTCTCAATATGTTTTCCAAACGTATGTTTTCCAAACATATGTTTTGCACAGTACTGGTGGTCTCGGTCACGCAGTGCGATCCTCAGATTGTTGTATTTCACTATAGTCACTGCAGCCAATGGTAAACCTGGTGTGTGAACTTTAGAGTGGGTCAGAGAGCTTCATAATGTCAGTATTTATATGCTGCAGCCTTGTGCCTCTTTTGTCTTTTCTAAACTAGGCATGCATGAAATCAGATGTTAGTGGAAAGCAGCACCTTTTTTTCCTCTGTTCTTTTCTTGTGGTTTCCAGCCTTTTCAGAACAGAGGGACAAACTCAGAGACTGGAAAATTCTCCCTCATTTTCTATTGTTTGTGTTTTTTCATTCACTCTTTATATAATTAGCTGCTGCCATGCCTGGATTTTGAGACAGCTTGGCCTGAAGGACCATTGTTGCTGTGAAATGTGCTGTGTCAGAAGATTGTGATTTGAATGTTAATGAGGCGTTGGCTCTTTAAATTGAAACCAAAGTCACTGATGCTAATACAGATGCTGGCAAATCTAAACAACTGTTTCTTCTCTCCATTGGGATTGTATGCCTATTGTACAGAGTTATGGTTGGATAGGCTCAAACTTATCAGTGTTTCTCGGATAAAGGGCATGGGTACAAAGAGGTGACTATAATGGCTGTGGGATTAATCACATTTTAATTAAGATTGCATCATTTCACATCGTCAGTGTTAACCTTGGATCTTTTTTAACAGATATGGTTCGAGGAGAGTTCAGATTTTGTAAGAATAAATGGGACTAAATTTGAGTTAAATGGCATGAAGTAAATGTCAGTCTTGTTTATGCTCATGAAATTCTTGTTAAAAGCCATTTGACTTGTTTTGAATATATAAAAAATAAAGAAATTGAAAGATTATTAGCTACACCAGGGCTACTAAGTCTTCACCTTATCAAGGGCATCTTCATGGTGCTGCAGTATTGTGTAGTTGTACTGTGTGGTGTGTGTACTGCAGGACCTGGGAAATAAAAAGTTGAACAGAAATCTCCCTTTTTAGGAATAATCTTTTTCCCACGAATGTCATAATAGAGCTGAGGCTAAGGCGGGCTGCTGTGGTACTGATAAAGGTCGTCCCAATGTGCCAGTCCTGCAGCAGAATTCTTATCTGCTTAATGGCCAGTGCCGAGAGGGAGCACACTACTGTTATTAACCCAGTTCATTAATACTGCTCCACTGTGAAGCTGGGAGGATGTGATATCTCTAATAGTCGAAGCATTGTTCTGCTGAACTGTCTACAGGCTGTAGATGACTGCCACTACAACACTCACTATGGATCGATCCTTTCATTGATTTCAAATGCCTTTCCTCTGTATTCTGCTTTTTCTGCAGAAGCATATAATTTACCCACTAACAATCTAGTATTAATTATACACTTGTTACAACTAATTGAATTGGTCTGGCAATGATGTCAGCAGCCCATTGAAATCAGATTATGGCGATTGTGTGTGTGCTTGTGATTCGAAGAATAAGAGATTGATCCAAGTCAGATATATGCTACACAGGCTTTTGATGTCAATACATGCAGAGTACATGTTCACATGTGGCTTGTACACAAATAGACCTGTCATGATAACACATTTTGAAGTGTGATATATTGCTAAAGTAAATATAGGTGCAAACAAATATAAATATACAAATATAAACAATAATACTGAAGCTCCAAAATAGAATTTCCCCAAAACTATTCTAAATGTACAAAATGGTTAAAAAAAACATGAGTTGCAATTAATAAATTACAGAATGCAACAGCAAATAGTTTGTTTGTCTCTATAATGAGTCACAAAAGTTCACAATTCAACATTCTACAGCTCAAATCTTATCATAATACAGAAAAACAACCAAAAAATCTCTTGAAGTACAAAGAAAAAGTCTATAAATACTGACCTTCCAAAATTACTGTTCCAACTGTCATATATTGAATGACAAGTCAATAATCTCGACAGGCTTATACACACACAATCAAATCAATATTATTTATCAGGGTCTATTTGTCTTTTAGTTTGGTCCCTAAAATAGATTAACGAGAGAAAATAGTTGTCTACATTCTACACTTGTTTCACTGCCCAAGTATTTGGAGGAATACTGTTCTGTCCCTGGTGACCCAGTGGTATCTGTCACTAGTCCGTTTGGTATACAGCTGGCATTTGTAATTACAAGAGTCTGTCAACACTAGGGGTGTGTTCAAAAAATCGATACGGGGATACATCGTCGTGGGCCTCTTGGCGATACACGTATCGATACGGAGGCGTCAGTATCGATATTTTACATGCAACAAACATTATTTATCAAGCTTCAGCAAACTGCGTCTGATAAGTGATCCTTGCTTGCAATGCGCATTTCGTATTGTCAGAGGCAGCATTCCTTCTGCACTACAGCCTTGTTAAAGCCATATCTTAAGTTTACTTTCATCAAAGGCAGCTGCATGTCAGCATACAGCCTTGTTAAGCCATGTTTACATTAATAAACTTAACACCCACCCGCCCGCCGGCGGGCGATTACACAACATTAAAAAGTCAAGCCAGATATTCACCGTACTTATTTTTCCAATATTGACATGCTATACATCGTTTGAAAGCTTAATTCCTCAGTAAAACAACCATATCATTCATTTTATGCCACACAGCGAGCCCAAAGAGCCATAACTTATAATTCCCGAAAATATTCATCGCATTTCTTACCTTTGAGCCGGTTCTTTCGGTCCGAAACGGGTCCAATCCAGGAATAGCTGTACTCAATTAGTCCGTAACAGTCCACAGAAAAAGAATATCCAGTTGTTTTTTTCATAAAATAATTCCATGTGGAGAAATAATCCAGAAAGTCCGAGTTTGTCTGAGTGGATGAGCGACGCATCTCTCTACTACTCTCGCTCTTGGTCCTTAGCATAGCTAAACGCTTAGCTCCTGTTAGCGGTGTGGGGTATGTTTGTTTTCTCCACACCCTTAGCTACAAAACAAGCGTATCCAGGCTTCGGTCCGGCTACGGGGCGCCGCGCTACAGTTTGGGGAACAAAACGAGTGCGTCCAGTTAGCGGTGTATTACGCATGACCGAGGGACAGTTCCACGGCAAAACCTCTTCAGTCATTGGTTCTTTCAGGAAATGATTGACAGATCTGAGTAGCCTATGAAAAGACGATTTCAGCGGTGGGCCCCATGTGGGGCAGAGGTGCTGTAGTGATAGTCTAGCTCCATGCGCTCTGTGTATGGAGACTCTCTCTCTCCTCCTTTTACGCACACTCACAGGTGGAGGCACACGAGACATATGGAGCGAAATTTTTTGGCTTGTTTTAGTTATTTATCTTAAGAAAACATGCCTAAATTTCAGAAGATGGTTTATTTATTATACATTACATCTTATTACAGTTTGGAACATCTGGTACATATTTGAACACTTGTGCCGAGTGCGGGTGTTAACAGGTTAATCAAGGGCAGTTTCTGCCTTACAGCCTTCTTCTGTTACATTGTAACTGATGCGCTACACCAAAATAAAAATAACATTTGAGTAAACATCTGTCTTTTTTTTAAATTATAGGTTACGTAATGTAAAATATCGGGATATGTATGTATGTATCGGCATACCCCTGTATCGCGAATCGTATCGTATCGAGACCCCTGTATCGCGAATCGTATCGTATCGCAAGGTTGTTGGCAATACCCACCCCTAGTCAACACTTTGGCTAAGACAAACAATTCAAACAATAGAAGGACAAATGTATCTAGCACACATATTCAGTCTGTATCTTTTGAGCTAAACCTATAATTCTACTTATAATACTGGCTACAGCAAACTTTATATCCCTATCTCTCCATGCTATGATTCCTTTTCCCTTGTACATGATGGCTCATTATTTCTTCTGCTTGCACAATTTTCAGTGGAAAAACACTCACCTGCATGTACCGTAAATAAAATTCCTGGGTCTTAAATTCCTGAGGATTAGTTTGAGTTTCTTCTTATCATCAGCAACTCCTTTTATCGCTTGTGTAAATTATACTGCAGATGCCACTGACCGTGAAGTGCCCTTGGAGGGGCTACAGAACGGTTTCAGTTATAATTTTGGGGTTAATTACAATGATTAACATGGTTTGTTTTGTTGGATTTCATTGCATGGGTATTTACAAGATGACTTAATGGACTAAATTGACAAAAAAAAATAAACATTTTAACTTTTTGACTGACATGACATCAAATTCTAGTGTTACAACAATGAAGATCCTTAAATGTTTTTTTTATTTATATTGTCTACATTGCCACTCCTTTTAGTATGTGATCAATTTCATGAAATCCAAATATAAAAGTTCAATTAATGCGACATAAACAGCAAGATGGAAAGATTTACTTTTTTTAGTGACAGCCCTACCATTTTTTTTTCATTTTGATATATAAGCATGCAGTTTAACATTACATAACTTTAAAAGATACTTAGAATTCTTGGAGTCTATGACATAAAAGTGGTTTAGAGAGCAGGAGATGGGAACACAAGAGGATCTGATAAGCAGCTGAGGTATTCCCTAATGGGAGGGAGCTGTGCCACTGCTATCCTTCTGGACTGAGCTAGAGGAACTGGCTCTCAAACCATTAGCTGTAGCAGAGGTGTGTGCTCAAAGTTGGAGGTAAAAAAGTTTCTTTACCTTTTGGCTGCTTTTCAGTTTTCCTTTTATTGAGAAAATCTGCTCCTGAGATATCTATCTCTTCCCTGACGTGAGAGTGCGCCCTTGCACTGCTACAGCAAGTGCAACAGCTGATAACAGATAAATGCGGCTTTGTTTTGCTTCTGCGTGAATGAGACCAGTGCATAGTAAGTATTGTAAATATTATGATAGAGTACAATGTATGTTTGCAGAGTGCCCGTTGGATACTGGCTAATCTAATTACCAAATTCCATACCCGTGATACTTAATTGTACCAGTAACTACTTGTGTGTATGGGTGTCAGAGTGCATTGACCCGTAGAAATGAGAAGACGAGAGAGAGGAGTTCAAATCAGAAATCGTGGCCTTTATGTCCTTGCTCTGTAGACTTTAGCCTGGGGATTAAAGTGGGCCTCTTGTTTTTGTACAAGAAATGTTATGGGATGCCTTTTCTGAACCCCAGCCTCCAGGGGCTGAACATAGCAAATAGACTGTTACAAACATAGCTGTGTTCTGCAGTCTTTTTGACCCAGTATAAAACAACCTTGTACAAAATGAAATATGTATGTCTGAATTATTAATTATTAACAGTCATCTACCAGTCTCTACATGTATGTAAACATTTTTGAATGCCTAGTCAGGGCTCTACGCTAACTTTTTTTTTCAGGAGCACAAGTTAAGTTAAGTTGCCCCTAAGTTAAAAATTTTAGGCGCACAGGAAAAAAAATGGGGGCACAAGTAGGTTTTCATTTTGAACGATTATTACAGTGCAGAACTTGCGCACACCAACACTAACACTGAATAAATTTAATACAAAAAAATAATTATAACTGTACTTTTCCTGCATGATCGCAATGTTTTTATAAATATATCTTCATTTTATCTGATTAATATTTAGACTTAAAATAAGCCAAACAAACTGTACTGCACTGAAACACTCTGTGGCCCTTTTTGGACCTTCACCCACAGTTTAAGAACCTCTTCTTTAAGAGAACTTCCACTGGCACTTTACACAAAACTGTTTGAAAGTGTAAAAAGTGTGCAGGATTTTTAAACCTGTATTTTCAAATTCCTAACTGGAGTTACATTCTCTTAGTGGTTTTACAGTGGTTTTTAGACTCTGCACATTTACCAAACCAAACGCACATTGTGACAAACAGATTTATTTGGCATTTTCTTAGGCAAACTTCACCCCACATATCACCTGCTCTGTGCCGTAGCTCTGCTCTGTGCGGACACGGACATAAAATTAATATTGGCATATTTGATGTGAGGCGGATGGACAGGTGGGATGTTTAACCTGCCCTGTGATACACACTGGTACACGAGGGTGTGCGGGCTCCAGCGCACAGGTCCCGCACACCCCTACAAGTTTATTGCTGAAGGCAGCGGCCATAATGAAATATGACCTTGAATCCATGACGAGACTGAGTCCAAATGCGCTCGAGTCCGAGACAAGACCAAGACAAAACCATTGCTTTAGCGGAGAAGGAAGTCCAGCGGCCCGGGGGTGTCTGTGAGTGGTGGAACAGGTGTGGGTCCTGCTGCGGTGCCGCTCCTCGTTTAAGGGGGCGTGGGTGTGTTTTGGAGCGGAGTTTGTTCGTATGAGTGATATCGACCACACGCGGAGCTCGTATGCTGGGGTCGTGCGCGGTCGGAGGTGTTGTGCCTGGGCACGGTTTGGTTGCGCTTGCGCTGGGCAAGCGTGAGGCGCTTTAGGGGCGATCCAGGCTTGGGCAGGTTCCACAGTCCTAGTGTGAGTTTGCCCCTAATGTTTGACACATTTAACTCGTTTAACGTTTAACTCGTCACGTTACGTCTGTGCGCAGTTCTCCTTATTGTGGCTGCAGAAGCACTCGCACTGGTGCAACTGTTTTGATTTCCTTGTTCACACGACGAAATATTTACTCGCAAATGCGAGTGAAATGGGCGCACTGTAGAGCCCTGCTAGTGCATGATGCAGAAATCTTTATTGTCATGATCATCATCATTGTTTAATGAGTACTTTGGGATGTGCCCACTCCTCTTTGTTCAGCAGTATCACTTGAAAGATAAATTCAGCACTCTTAAGGAGATAATTGGTACCATAAAAAGAGCAAGACAATAAGGAGTTGTTATATGCCAAATTAAAAGGTGGATTATAGTGTGCGATACATCAGGTTTACTGTAAAGCTCTAAGCTCTTTTTCTTGCTACAAGTTTTAATATAAGTTACTGATCCTTATTATTATAGGTGAATATATGTACTAAAATACTCAAGTTTCAAGTAACAATAGCTTAGTGCACCGTCCTCGACTCTAGCATAATCTTGACATGTTACTATACATTGTGTTCACATTATTAGCTATTCTACTATTACTATATGTGCAGGAATTGTTGTTCCGTGCTCAACTTTCTCTTTAAACAATCAAGATTTGGATTGACACTGAATATTGACAAAAATGTCAAAAAATAGTCCTCAGAAATTTTGTGTAAATGTTAGGGTTGAGGTTCAAGTATGACTCTTTATTTCTTTATCCCTCACCTCTAACTCCAACTACAATTGAGCCATTATGTTGCAATGTACTTGCTGACATTCAGAGTTTGTCCTTGTATTTCCACATTACCCAATCTGTGCTTTATTGCTCATCAGACATTGAATTGGAAATGATCTGTTCATTGATGCAGCTGTGAGGCTTCCAGGCTTCCAAGCGTATTGCCATGCCCTGAGACAGACCATTGAGGATGATGTCTGTACCACTAGAGGACTGCCCATCAAAAAAATCCATATTCCAATGGCAGATATAAGAGCACTGATCATAGTGTTTTATTTTCAAGGCCATCCTAAAGGGAACAATGGCATTGAGTTAAATGTTATTGCTGATATGCTACTGCGACATATGGTGTGTATAGCATGGTAATGAAGGTTTTACATTGCATACACATAGATAGACAATATTGTTACTATTGTATAAATGCTAAAATATGACATTATAAATGCAATAATAAATACAGTATGTAGCCTGCATTCTTACGTTAAGAAGATATTAGAATCTCAACTGAACCTGGGCTGCCTTAACCTGCAGTGCAGATTGACTACAGATACAGGTGTGGATGGGCCGTACCTCATGTGAAAGCTCAGAACCTCCAGAATTTACTCACTGAGCTGCAGGTGCTGCACTAGCACCCTAGAACTAGAATGGCAATATTACATTTTCAAATTTAAACCAACTGCATTTCAGCATTGCAACCCATTGGCAACTCAAAATGAAAGACTCATACGAGGCTCATTCTGCTTTTGGGTAAGCGCCTTGCAATTGGCCATCATTTCCCATGTTTTTGTAATATATCTGCATTGCAACCGATACCAGTAATAGCTCTATGAGATTTCTTGGGACAAAGATGTTTCATATTTATATATTTCAAAATCAAAATCTTAGTTCAAAGTAGTTTAAGTTTTAGGTGTTTTATGTCATTTTAACTTGATATAATAATAATAACTTGTGTAATTAGAATTAATGGAAGTTTTAGTTTCCTACACATATCGTTTTAGGTGGATGATTAAAAATTGAACAGTGTATAAAATTGATTAGTGCTGTATCATCTCATTTCATTATTGCAAAAAAAAAATCTGACATCTGAAAACCATGATAGATTGCCCATCTCACTTGCCTTATGAGATACTCCTCTCTCCACTTTTAATCTCAGCACATGCCTTACATAATGACAATACATGATTTATGCACAATCATGTAATTTTCAGACCTAATTGTAACAGTACACTTAAACAACATAAGTGCTGACTAGTAGTGCCAACCAAGCTGTTTTCCCAAATCCATTATCTCTCTAAAAGGCAGTGAGCTCTTCTGCTGCAGGACTGCTCATTTCCCATCTGGGACGTTCTTGTCAAAAGCGTTGATGAAAGCTACTTTTGTGCAAACAAACACGTCTTCTGTGCCGCAGAGCTTGGGCATTATCTGGACTGAGGATGCTGGGAATACTGTGACAAATAGTTCAGAAGTAATGTGGCTAAACAAAAGGTTCAAAGAAGAATGCACGTTCCTAATTATCTGAGAGGCTGGTGCAGTGCATGTGGTGGGCTCAGCGCTGTGTTGTAGGGATAAGCTTCATAGCTGCAGTTTACAAGCTACATCTCTAGTAGTCTAGTAGTTTACATTTGATTAGTTTGTCTGTTAATGCCACTGTGTTACTGTGGGCTGTATATGCCTTACTTGTCACCATATTATTCTCAGCGTGCAGTCTGAACTTTGGTGAAAATGTCAACTCATAAATCTGCCCCTGCCCTTCTCTGAGCTCCACAATGCTGCAGTGAGGTCCCTCTTTGTCTGCATCACACTTTGCTGCTGCTGTTGAGTGGATTTACCTCAGTCTTTCCTTTAAACGTGAGTGTTGGAACAGTTGTCTTAAAGGTGCGCTATGTCATTTTTCTAGTGAGGGGTTGACTGCCTTCTTATCCCCATGAATTGTTTTGCCTAGGTCAGGTCTGTGGAGAGGCAATCTCATACAGACTAGAAGTGCATTTACAAGGTATATTTTTATTAAAACATCTTTAGTTGAGTAAAGCTAGATACACAGTAAGTTAAATGAGGCACTGTGGGACATTTCAGGCAAAGCAATAATCTTCACGGAGACGAGCAGGATTGTTTTGCTGTATTGTGTTGGACAGCATGTACAGTAGAACTATATTTTCACTGACCATGATAGATGGGTGCTGATATAAGGTGAAAAGCCAAGCAGTAATAAAATAGCACTGCAAGTTAAAACCAGATTTGAAGCATAATGTTTCTGTGGTGTATTTTTGAACACAGTCGGTGTCATCACTTTTATAGCACTGAATGGGCCGCCAGGCACTTTCTTTCGGTCTATGGTTATTTTTCTCTTGATTTACTGTTTGTTTTGGTTTCAACAATTTCTTACATTAAGTTTTACTTTCAGGAAGTTCTTAAAATGGCATTTGGCAATTAGTAATGGAATATGCAAAAATGAAAGTGCAAAGGGTTTGTTTGAGATAGAGTAAAGGTCCTATATAACACAAAATTGATTCTTTTGAGATTTAAGCTATGCCATTGTTGTTACCTCATCAAATACCTGGAGTTGTGTTTTGTTTCTTTCACAGATGTTTGATTCATTCATTATTAGTCTGTTTACATCTTCAAAGCTCAAAATGCTCTGTTCCACCTTGTGATGTCATGTAGTGGTTAACCACTGCCTTTTTAGTTCAATAGAGACTGACAATTCCAGGATTGAAATTATCTGAAATGGGTATGTTTTTGATAAGGAAACAACATTATAACAGTTCAGAAAATAGCATACTATGAGCCCTTTAATACTGATGATAGTCATAGTAGTATCAGATTACCTTTGGGGACCATTTCATCATTTGTTATGAAATTAGTTGTTGCAGTACCTTGCACCAGACTCTTCAAATGTTTTATAATGAAATAACCTTTATATTTACAGTAGGTCAGGATGAGTGTTGCATAATTTGAAATTATTTTGGTGTAAAAGCTAGTTCTAATGCTAGAATCAGATGAGAGGGTTTATATATTTGCATTGCAAAACATCATACTACATATCTCTAGTTTTGTTTAAGCATTTTTACAGCTTATTCTTAATATTTTAATTCTGCATATTTAAGAAAGGATGCTCCGATATTCTTCATTTTTGTTACATTTTGAACTTCTTATGCTAATCGTAATAAAATTAGCAGCACAATACCCCAGAAATAGCCCAATCCCATCTTAAATCTCCCAAACACGTGACTTGAAATGACATCTAGAGGTTAATCGCTCAATCTTCTGTTGGAGCCAATGGCCAGGACCGTCCAGTATATAACATTAGAGTAGATTGTTATAAATGACCAAAGGCTTGACCCCACTGCTCTTTGCTCCTCAGCTGTGGTGCATAGAGAGTTTATTACCAAACCAAGTGCCCAGAAAATCAATGCTTTAACTATAAATCTGAAGGTGACTTGTTCTGTCTGGAGATCATAGTAACATGTGTTTATGACCTATAGTTTAAGTAATAAATGACCCCATGTAATTGAGATCAGCAGGGCTTGGTAAACTTTTGAAGAGACCATAGAGTGACTTAGCAGCTTATAACATTAACTGACCTGACTATACACTTGTAAGCTGGAGATACTTGATTGATCGTGTAATTTTGTTGTAACCCGAATTCAGTAGTAGAATGGGCCAGTGGTGGGACACGATCAGGCACAAATATGATTAATGTCTCTAATTTGATGTTTTTCTCTGGTGTTGTTTTCTCTCCCCATGTCATTCCTGTCCCAAAGCCACAACGTGAGGGCTACGACGTTCCGACATCCAGTGACCGGACAGATCTCCCCTGAAAACACAGAATACACGCTACAGGACAGGTGAGTCCCCTCTTATGTATATATCTGCATGTTTGGAAATGCTAAAATGGACAGAGGTTAATCCAAGGTCATGGGAGTCTAAAAATAGCCTGTCACCAAGTCTCACGATGCAGCTCATTAGAGGGAGGGCTTTCAACAGTCGACTTTGTTTCACTTAACTTTTAATTAGGGACACAGAATAGTGAGGGAGGAAAGATGTACTTACTGTGACTGGATGGGCTTTTATAGTTGTCAGAAGTGACTTTGCTCTTGTTGTCCCAAACACAGGAGGACTGGAGTTAATGTACTAATAAAGTTTATGATAATGACTCTTGTTGCCTTAAGCTGTGCTCATATCACATCTGCTATCATGAATCTGTCGCTTCAGCTAATATCTCCTTTTGTTTAGTCTAAAAATACTAAAACAAAAAAATATGTAGCTTTAAGGTCCTATATTGTGCAAAATTGACTCTACTGAGCTTTAAGCCATGTTAAAATGTTGTTACCTCATCAATTCCTCATGAATTCTGTTTTATTTCATTCACACATTTTTTGGTAACCCTTTATTATTATTATTTATCTACATCTCCAAAGCTCAAAATGCTCTGTTCCACCTTGTGATGTCATGAAGCAGTAGTTTTGAAGTTAACAACTACATTTTACCTTTTGTTTAGTAGAGATTGGAAATCTCACGGCTGAAATGATCCAAATGATTTTTGGTGAAGATGTGTGGAGTTTAAAAACACAACGGAGCACTTGTATTACCACATGACATCACAAGGTGGAACAGACTGTTTCTATTTGAGAGAAGAACTCCGCCTAAATATGAAGGGTTTGTCATACGTGTGAATAAAACAAAGCACAACTCAATGTTTTTGATGAGGAAACAACATTAAACAAAACAAATGCTATTAAATAACTGTTTGAGTTGCTTGATTTTTTGGTAAAAGTCACTTAACACGAAACAGCTGTTTTTTTATGTTCATTCAGTCGTAACTGTATTTTCAAGTTGTTTGGTCCGTAACTTTATTTATTTATTTTTAATGTTACTTTTTATTACTGATGCTGTTTTTATTATTACCATGTGATGTTTTGACAGAAGAGATAGCATCTATTGAAATTACTACATTGTATTTTATGGCACCATTATTCTGTGGCTTTGTATGAGATTTATACTTTGCAGATTAACATATCAGTGGGTTTTCATGTGTTTGCACCATAAATTGTCATTATTTTACAACAACCAGATTCACTGTTGTTCCTGCAAATCTGTCAGAGCTCCATGGCAGGTTTAGGGCTCTATAGACAGAGCAGGTGTTAGATCGCATTTAAGCTGCTGCTAAAAAGAAGATCACTAGAGCCGCCAAGATTCCTCTGTAGTGACAAGTATGTTGAAAGACACAAACACCCTGGGCGATTACTAAAGCTATTCAAGCCTAATTGCAACTGATCACATCTTATTCTCCCTAAATTAGTTTTAGGATTAGCTGTGCCAGTGAAGTATGTGCGCCAAATGCATAAATGCCATTACATATAGTTTGTTACTTCAGTTTACAATTGATGTCCTCTGTGATGCAACTATTCTGTTTACCAGAGCCTGGGAATGCCACAAAGATTAGGTTGGAGCCTCAATATAATGAATTTGCAACTTCACCATTTCATTTCATGGTATTTTTAGTAGACCTGTCATGATAATTACGAAATATTTATCGTGTGTACAGTTTTATGTATTTGAGCTGTAGACAGTAGATTAAATAACTTCTATGGCTAATTGTTTCATTCTTCTGTTTATTCGTTGTAGCTCAGGTTTTTAATGATAAAGCCTTATTTTAAAATTGCTTTCACTGGGATTATTTGTTGTTATTGTGTCAGTGGCTAAATGTTTCAATATTATTGATTATCCCAATATTTCTCTGTGCTGATATATCCTGATTTGTGACAGACCTACTTTTTAGATATTGCAGTGTTTCTTTTTCCAAACAGTGTAACAAATTCATTTCAAGCACTGCTGTATTTTGCTCCACAATAAAGGAAAACTCCATACGCTTTTAACAGATTCTGAAATGCTGCATCACCTCTTGGTTTCCGGCCAAACGAGGAATGGTGCACTAGAATGCATAGTTCTGCTGAGTTGCTTGTACTCAGATAAACTTACTCTGGCCGAGGACATGTCAGTTCAACATTCTAATTGCCAGTTTTATAATATGTGTAGTGTTTACAATCTGGATTAAAGGTTCAGTCTTCTGGCGTCAACACTTGAAAAATATGTTTATAAAAGAATAGGAAATGCCGGACTCCTTTGGTGTATCTATGAAAGCAGGGAAGGAGTCCCAAGAGGAGCAGTGTCAGATCAGGACAAAGCCGAGGATGAGCCTGGTCCCCAGACAGATCTCCATCAGTTTATACTTCAGCCGCCTCAAGGCTGTGACTCCATTATTGATTATCAGACCATCATCAATTCATCAGAGCTCCTTCTATGCTCCTGCTGCCTGAAAGGATTAAATGCATTAAAAAACATGCCCTCATTTCCACCACAACGAAAAAACGAGAGGTGATAGAACTTACTGTCTTTCTTCCCTTTTCAAAATGACATGAGAAATATATTTCTTCTCACACATGCCACAACAAATCTCCCGGGCAACCATTTCAATGACAGAGGTGGTAAACACTATGAGAGCCTCACATAAAACAGCACAGGCCTTTGATAGGACAGAGACATCCTGTAAAAACACTGGCCCTTGTCCCGCCTCACAGGGACACTGCAGATAATGTATGTTTTGTTCCAATGTGAGATCCTTTCTGTTCTGCTGACATTCTGGGTTTAGTCTTGGCACATGATGCTATGTATTTTGTCTCCTGTATCAGCAAATAGCTCAGACGTCCTGTCAGAGTTTGGTTTGTTAACTTGTTTATTGTACCACACCTCAAAAACCTTACAAATGATACTTCTTTACCTAAAAGCAAACCTCTCTATCACTTTTAGATTGACTTATTTCTTTGCAAATAGTGACTTTATTTAATTTAACTCCAGTCATCTCCAAAGTTCTGCATGGTCTGCAGATTTGAACCCTGCAGAGCACCTTTGCAGTAAGATCAAACAGGAGGTTAGCAAATTTGAACAGGAATAATCTACAGGAAATGAAGTGATTACTGAACCAGCAAGGGCAAAAGAGACCACCCTACCAGAAAGAACTGATCTATTCCCTATTCCCTACCCTTTTCCTCATCTCTGATATCTAATTTAAAAAAAGTAATGTTTTTTTGTTTATTTCAGAAAATCCTATTATAACTTTTGGCTACATTTGTTGTCTCATAGTAGAATACATTTTGTGCTAGCTCCCTTGTCTTCTTATTCTTGATTCTTGGGGGTTGTTCTGCTTTGCAAGTTCTATGTAGACCTTGTGATGCAACTCAGTGAAAAAGAATGATGTAAGTTCATATAAAGATGTTAATAAATAACCTAAACTAAGTTAGGCTACACCTGATATTCCACAGAGAGCTGCATAGATAACAATCTAACTCATCAATTCATGAAACTGCTTACTGTCTTATAGAATAGGTTTTATAATTGAACTGAAAAAATAATTATCTTTTCTAGGCCAAAGCATAACAAAATAATCTTGATAATGTATTCTGTGATAAATGTATTTTCATATTTCTGCGACTGCCTATGGCACAAGCTGCATATACTACACAGTTTATTCTACAGGGGCTTTTTTAGCTAGAGATATATGTTTGTGTCATGAGGACTTATGATAAATGCAGACTACAGTGCCCAAAGATAGCCCGATTCTGCTCATAAGATTGATGTTGTTCATGCTATCAGCTTGAGACTTGCTATAGTTTTTATTGAATGTGGACGAGTATAGTGGAAAGTTTAGGGAAAATTTCACTGTTATATATCTGCTGTTATGAGCTGAGGCTCTATGGCCATTTCAGGAAATAGTCACATCCTCTCTATGTGACAGCTTAGCATCGGCTCCCATGTGTTTCAAACTTGTGATGGAAGAATAATTTTCTAACTTTGCTTCTAACTTTTACTTTCTTTTTTGCTATTTTTTGTGTGTTTTTTTAAGAATTGAATCTCGCATGTCCAAGTCAGTGGCCAATCACAGATCCCCTGGCATGGTCACAGAACCAACCAAACCTGTGACCACTGCTCCACTGGATGGCAGCTCAGGGTCAAAGGTGAGATCTCGTCTTTGTTATAACGGAGGGTACATATGTTTCTACTATATTTGCACTGCCTATCTATTGTGTTGTAAATATCTACCTTCCTATCCTTTTAGCATCTGAAAATCATATGTTCTCATGCAGTTTAAGACCCATACTTTAATTGCTTTTAAAAAAAATGAATGTTAACATAATTCCTTACATATTCTATTTACATGTTTATGACTTGCTGTTTTGTTAATCCAAATGTATTTTTAGATTTTAGAAATATTCGCTTAAGATGTATACTTAAATATGATTTTTATAAATTATATATGTGTGTATTTATTTTAAGGTAACGTTCATTGTGTTACCTTAAACAAGCTTGTAACTGACACAAAGATTATTGGAGTTATTATATCCCTCTTTGACTTACTAATATTTTAGATAATACCTAACTTTACCTAATAAAAAAAAAATTACCTCTTAAAGCTGTGAGAGAACACATTATTTCATTATATTGTAGTATCTGTTTTGCCCTTATCTACACTCAGAAACTCACAGCTCTCTGTTTGAAACATTGCTGAGTATTTTCACTTGTTACTATAAAAGGAGATGCCATAAAAGCAGGAATTAGAACAAGAATGCACCTTACTCTTTAGTGCAACCTCAAGAGGCTGAAAACATTAGGTGAAATAATGTTGGTATGCTTTATCTCTACAGAGCAAATAGAAGATTAATTGATGACGAATGCCAGCACATGCCTGTGTTGTTACTGATTTGTAACCTCTTTGTTTCCACCAGGGCTTCAGAGGCAGTGGAAAAGTACATAGTTTCGGCAAAAGGGATCATTCTATTAAAAGAAATCTCAGCATCCCAGTGGTGGTGAGAGGGTGGCTCTATAAACAGGTGAGATGTTCTGTTCTTTTTGGAAAATTAGCTTCAAATTACTGTTCAAATAAAATCAGTTTTAGTCAGAGATTAGTGATTTTGTCTTAAGTTCCATTATTCATTAGATACTACAAGAGGTTAAACAGCAGTTATTTCAAGGTGCTGTCGTGATAACAAGTTTTGCTACAGATATAATAATAATAATAAATATAATGATAAACAATCATATTGAAACTATGGCAAAGGAGAAATTCAATTTGTCAACTGGACAAAAGTTTATTTTGGTTGAATACGTTTCGAAGCTCATCCATACTCGAGACAAGCAGAACATCCATATTTGAGACAAGCAGAGATACACACACACACACACACACACACACACACACACACACGCACCTGAAAAGTGACATCTTACATCTGTGATGAACACATTTCAGTTCATAAAGTTGTCAATTGCATATTCATTACCTTTTTTTTTATAGGTGAAGACTGTTTAAATTATTCTATTCTGTTTCCAAATTAGTCCTCAAACATCAGTTCTAAATGACATTGAATAATGGTAGTGTTCCTATGAGGAGGATTTCTAAATATATATTTTGTGCTGTTTTTCTCCTCTCTGCAGGACAGCTCTGGAATGCGACTGTGGAAGAGGAAGTGGTTTGTTTTGTCAGACTTCTGCTTGTTTTATTACAAAGGTAAGTGTATGGAAAGTGCACTTGAATAGGGATTAACTGGCAGAAATGAAAGAAATTGCTGGACTAAATTGAACAAGCAGGACCTATTGTAACTCCATAGAGGGACAGCTGTAATTGTAGATTAATGTTTGTAATTAGAAATCTAATATCGTATTGGTCTCTGTAGCCGTATGCGCATCTCCACTTTTTTTTATTTTTTTTATTTTTTGTTGTCGCAGTGTAGCAGCCAGCTCATCTTTTCATCAGTCATACTAAATAATGAATAAGCCACATGTCACCTTCTGCCCCATGCTGCCACAGAGCCCCATCCAGGCAGGAGATTCCCATTAATTATGCCTAGCTAATTTTCCCTGTGCTATTACAGACATTTTATATTGTTAATGTTGTAGTTTGCCTAGAACTTTAATGTATTTATGTGTGTCCATGTCCATACAGACAGTCGAGAGGAGACAGTACTGGGGAGCATCCCTCTGCCCAGTTACGTCATATCACCAGTTGAGCCAGAAGACCACATTAACCGCAAATACGCTTTTAAGGTAACCAAATAAGTAAAAAAAAATGACACATTTTCTATAATCTGCTATGAGTAAATACTTAACTGTTGGGATGGGCAATATGATAAGAATTCACTCACATGTCTGTCTGTTACAATTCTGAATATTTTTTTCATACTTCTTTCTTTATGTTCTCTTGAGTGGCAACTCAGAAGGAGGAGTGAGGAAAAACAGCCAATTCAGTGCTTTTTGGAAGCACTGAATTGCAATATATTGATCTTTCCAAATGGGCAGATTGCCAAAAGTTTAGATTGCTATTTAGTTTCATTTTGTCTTATCGCGCACCCCCATTAGCTTCATACAGCATTTCTTTGCTTGCTTAAACCTCTAAAAAACTTAAATAGCACCAAGCAAACCCTGTTGTGTAGAACGTATGTTAAGTCAATAAGTAAATCAGTGCATGCATGGAGGTGGGTGATTTTCTGCAGCATCCCTGGAAGAAAAATCCCTTAGGGAATAAGAAGACTAAATGGATAATTAATTTTAAATTGCCCGTAGGTGGGTATATCAGTGACAATGGTTGTGAGTGTTGTAATTTATTGGTAATTGTCTGGGTTGTACCCCACCTCACTGCTGTCAAGTCAGATGGGATAACAATAAATCACCTGCTGTCTATAAGCATGACTGGAAATGAATAAATGAATAAAAAATATAAAATGCTGCATAGGCAGATTTTGTGCTGTAAAGACATGATTTAGTATGGGATAGATGTGTTTAATTATTGAGGGTTGATTAAAAAAATTGAAAGTAATTATTGCACAGATAATGGGAACGCACATTTAATAATTCAATATGTATTGGCTAACTTTTATAAGCACATTTTGTGTTCTGTTATAAATGGACCATGAAGTTATGATCATGGACCATGAACTTTTGATCATGTTGTAAAAATATATACTCAAAGCCACACTATCTTTTATTATTACCATACTTAAACTGCTAAGGAGTATAGAGTTTCTGATACCAAGAGAAATCATTGTAGTTTAGTATACTCTTACACTTAACAGAACATGATAGAAGCTGCTACATTTGTATTTGTTCATTTAAGTGCTTGAAATGCTTTTCTTTCATGTGTCTTTTCTGTCTTTTTCATCTTTCTTTTGTGGATACTGCCAATAGGCATTAGGAGCATGTCTGTCTAGTGGTTACAGGCTCTCAGCTCCTCCTCTGTGGAAACAGTGAGCTTGTAGCTAAGAACAATAGTGCCTGAATGTTTGATGCACCACTGCAGCTTCGGGGCATTCTGCTGCAATCCCTCCTCTCCAGCTCTTTGTACTTCACTTCTCATATTGTGTTCAGATCTCTGCGTGACTGTCTGCTGAGAACATATCTATGAATGAGACTGTGCAAATGCTCTTTTATCTCCAGGATACAACAATGGATTTTGTATGTTAATTCTGCTGCTGGGAATATTAATTATGCATTGGCCGTATTCAGCAGCACTTCAGTATCTCCTCCCACTGCTCGCGGGGGAGACATTGTACAGTTAGGTGAAACGAGAGTAGTCTGCTGCATAACCTTCTCTTAAGTAACTTTGCCCCTTAGCTCTTCTTTGTATGCAGAATAAATGTGTTCAATTTAGAAATACAAGAATGTTTGTTTCATCAAAGTGAAAAGTACAGCAAACACATATCTTGACCCAGACTGATCTCTCTAATCCCTTAATATAACAATATACACATTTGTTGTGCATTTGGTTTTAATGGGTTGAACGTTAATTTTAACCACTCATTTGCTTGTTTGTAGGCCATTTTGTTTTTTATTATTCAATTCTCAACTATTTTTGTAACTTTTGGTTGTTTGGCTTAATTTCTGTCATCTTTCTCTCATTCTGTGTTGGTCAATTGCTTCCATTGTGACCTGCTGTGTGTGCACGGGCGGAGTGAGTACTATTGTCTGCAGGTGGCTTTCCTGGTTTACACAGGCTTCCTGTCTTGCATGAATAGGTATTTGATTTGATCTCAGAGTCATCAATGCTCTGTCATTGCCATTGCCATTTTATTTCATTTCATAGTAGCTGCTGAATGTGCATTTCTTTAAATGTACATTAAGCACTGATCCTGTGTGACTTAGGTAAAATGGCAGCGCATTGATTAGAAGAATTTAAATTATAAATTCTTGTATTTGCATTAAAATTGTGTATGTGAGCATACACTGAAATGACAATAAACTTCATTCATTCAAATTATTGCGTCATACGAAGATGGAGATTATTTGCATCTGAAATGTATTTCTGTTTATAGCAAGAGCAAATCCCTGTGATCAGTGATCTTTGAGAACACAAGGAAGGGGGTTGCATTTTTGCACTTGTTTCTGAGTATAAAGTAACTAATCCATCTTTGGGATTATTAATTGTATGTGTTGAATTGATAGTAATGAAACTGCAGAGTTACTTCTGCTTGGTGTTTGTATAGTCCCGCTGCATTTCACTTATCTCATCATGTGAGGTGGGAACGCATTAAAATGTTTTTCCCACATTCTTCATAGACTGCACAGTTTGCTTTGGATCTTATCACTTTCACTCTTTGTCTCTTGCACATAAATGTGTTCAAACTTAATTTGAGAAAATTAAGATAAGCATTTTTTTTATATTCATCACTGCTTTACAGAATTGAACGAAGTTATTTCATTTCATTGTGTTTTGTCTTATCAGTTTTTACATACTTACTTTAATCTAGTGTTATAAAAGTGTGTTTGTTGATAGATAATTTATTATAGTTTATAGTAAATCTTTTCTGGAAAGCAGTTTATAATCTGCATCCTCTTTTTTCTGTTTACTCTCAACAGAAATATGTTTGTTGTTTCCTTCCAAAGTTACCAGCTGTCAGTCCTGTTGCAGGAGCATGTTTTTACCCATCAGCCACTCTGGCAGCTACTTCCTGCTCAGATCCCTCATTTATCTCCCTTCTCTCTCTCAATGTCTCCCTCTCTGATAGGCGAGCCATACAGGAATGCGCTCCTACATTTACAATAAGAACTCTGTGATTGGCTCACAGGCAGAACACTGCGGGATGCGGACATATTTCTTCAGTGCGGACACACAGGAGGACATGAATGGCTGGATCCGGGCCATGAACCAGGCTGCGCTGATGCAGCAGAGTCACACTATAAAGAGGTTGGTCGCACTTGTTCAGGACCCTGCTCTTGAGGCAGCAGCCGCATGGCATTCAGGGGGATATTGAAATGACAAAGGGCTAAGCTGTCCAATGTGTCTATTCAAGACAAGGTCACACTCTGATGTTGTCTTTTATAACTGGAAACATTCAACACTTGCACAGCTCACTGCAGGTCCAGCCCGTCTGTAGGACAGGGCTGCAAGTTTTAGGGGCTGGGCTGCACTGCATCTGGACTTGGACCAGCCATAATGATGCAGGATGTAGCCAGAGGCACTCACTAGAAGATTTTTTTTCTGCAGTATTGACTCTGTAAAATCACTACTAAAGATCAGTGAGGTGTTACCAGCTTGCACAATAATGCCACCTAAAGGCTGATATGATACAGTACTTTTTCAGAGAATGATCCTTATTTATCCCTCTATTAATGAAATTCAATTTTCCAGAACAGAAAATGTGAGACAATGATAAACTTTTGGTAAATTTACTATTCAGACTGATACCCCTGATAGCATACTCTTTGTACTTGGACGTTAATGGACAATGATATGATGTTTCCATGGAGGTATTATTTCTTTGCCTGGATTGTTCGATATTATGGCGTTAAACTTATGTACTATTTTCATCAAGATGAGCCAGTGATGCCATCAGTAATGACAAGTCAAATCTGTGGACAGGCAACCCAACTCACTGAGAATGCATGTTTTTTCAGGGCAATAAAAACACCTGCAATTTAATAACTAGAAACACCCAACAAGTTACATCGTGTACATTTAAATAAAAAATCCATATTGCAGCTTGTATATATTTCATTGTCAGTGATCTTAAATCTGAAAAAGCCAACATTAAACATGACTGGCACTGGTGTGACTGGCACTAAAGAGTATAATATGTTGATTAACTGGAGCTTAGAGTTAACATTAATCTTGTTTCTTTTTAAAGGGACGTGGAACAGTCAGAGAAGGTCGCACAGCAGGCAGTCCCTCAAAGCAGCCATGCCCACATCAACTCCACTCAGACCGAAAGCCCAAATAAAACAGACAGAGAAGTAGACCACAGTATTAGATTAGCCCACAGAGATGAGGTGAGGTATGGCATAGAGGTCCAGCCCAGATCCAAGCGCACAGCCCCAGAAGAGAGACTGTCGCCTGATACTGGTGATGCACAGAAGAATGGCCCCACTGTGGTTCAAGTCAATCTACCTCCAGAACAAAATGGAAATGTTGTCTATCAAAGGGGTTTTGTGACAAGAACTGACACTGACAAACATGTGCAGAGGAAAAATACACTGGCCCAAGTGGAGCATTGGGTAAAAGTTCAAAAAGGAGATCCCATGAAGAGGTGAGTGAGGCAGATGGGGCACTGTGGGATATCATGTATTTTACTGTCTCCATCTAGTGGCAACAAAGTGTATTGCAATTCCTAGAAATCCCTATGAATATTTGAGAAAGACAAATATTTTTGTCAACATCAGAAAGATTTTTATAAGTCCCATAGTTAGGCCCATTATTTAGTATAAAAATAACTATTAGATAATAATAATGAAATAAAAATTACCTATGCCTCAGCAAGAAGGCTTCATTGAATATCTGTTGTCCGTGGGCTTCAGAGAGATGATTAAGCAATAATTAAAAATGGTCTTAGCAGTTAAGATTTAAAAACAAAATATTAGATATTTTAAATGGTCAAATTTCCTCAAAATGTCACCTGTAGAAGCAGGAAGTTGAAACCCATGAATAATATTTGTATTGGTAATGCTTAAGATAGAATGTATAATCTTTTGCCTTTGCTTTTATTTAGAAACCATTCTAAAAAAAAATTTTTCAGATAAAACACCATTATTGTGCCATTGTTACTGTGCTGAAAAGACATCAATATAACAATTTTTATTCCTTTGATTTACTTTTATTTTCCACCGTTTAGTGCCACTTCTGAATACCAACTTCCCCACCGTACACCACCCTTAAAGCCAAAAACCAGCACAATGGATGCCGCATACCAGTCTTTGCCAAAGTCCCCTTGCCTCCCGTCGGGCAGTTGTTCCCCTCCTGCAGCGTCCAACCTGCCCAGTGACTACAAATATGCCCATGACAGACTCAGCCACTTCCGCATGTCCACTGACGAGCGCATGGCCACCAAGGAGGGCATGGTGTGGCAGTTGTACGAATGGCAGCAGCGCCAACAGTTTCGCCATGGAAGCCCCACTGCTCCCATCTACAGTGGGCCTAACTTCACCGACTCGTCAGCGTTTAGAGTTACCGTGGAGATGCCCAGGTCCATCTCTGTACCTCCTTCACCATGTGATGTCCCACCGTCTATACCCACTACCTTTAAGCCCCTATCCCCACGAAGACCACACACCCCCTCAGACCGACGCACATTAAGGCCTTTGGACGAAGCTGCACAAGAAAGCACAAGAGCCAGCTCACCAGGTCATCTTTGTCATATTTCACAGGTAAGACAAGGATACAAATTTACAACAAATTTGGATCGCTCTTATGTATCACCCTTATTTCTTGTTCCAATCATCTAGACACATTAATCATGACTATTGGGGAGTATATAAACTAATAGCTGTTACTTTCAATATACTGCTCTAATATAAAAAGATAAACATTCATATACTTTATTAGACTAAATTAGTAAATTAGTAGACTCCTCTTGTTTCATGCCAAAGTGATTAATTTGACTTCAGTACTGAACTTTTCAGAGAGCATATGTTTACAAATATTACAGACTGTTAAGCACAGCCAGCATGTGATGAAGAGTTGTAGATAAGTATGGTAAGAATGGAGTCCCACCTTGTCCATTCATGTTTTAGTGATTGAACTCAGTGCATCAGTGTAAAACTCTTGTACTCAGGACATCTTGTGCTTGTCATTTGTTTACTGGCCTGTTTTGTAGAGTGTTATGCGCTCACAAAGAAAACCATGGGAAAAGTCAAGTGTTTTTCCTGAGAAGGCTCAAACATCCTGACATCTCTCATTTTATTGCTCATGTGAAACATTTTCAGATTCACACAGTCCACACCCTCTGCCGCCCCACAGGTGGTGCAAGCATGTCTGAGTAGACTTCTGCGCTGGAGCATTCAGACAGCACCACTGTTGCCGCAGGAGATGGCTCTGTCATCCACACCCTGCGCTGTCTCCCTACCACACCCTCCACATGAGAAAAGCACTCTGTCCAAACCATCACCACATACGCCAATATACTCAAGCCTCAAAACCAGCCCATTGGCTGTACACAAGTAAACAAAGTGCTGCAGATGCTCTGTTTTAATCCATCTTTTATCCTGCTGTCAAGACACTAATTACAGCTGTAAAATCAAGCAATACTCAATTATGGAGTGCTGTGGAAAAAGATACACTTCTAACAAAGAGACCCACAGTGACTTTGCTTGGCCCGTAGCAGAGCCGCATTAAGGGAACTACTTTTAGTCCAGCACAGATGATTTTCATTTTGGTGCGCCCAGCATGTACAGCCTGAGCGGTCTCAAGTAATAGCATACTGGTGTATGGTAGATCCCTTTGGAATATCATTAAGAAGTATATTTTATTAGCAGCTAATCCAGTTTGCCCAGAGCATCTCAGCACCCCATAAACATCTCCACTGTATCTCAAACATCAGCAGCGGTCTCTTTCTTCTGATCTCACATTTAAATAAAAAACCTATTATGCAGCAAAAAATAGTGGCATGGGATTCTCAAAGGGAATGGCTTACCGTGCTGCTCTTGCTGGTAGCAAACAAATGTTATTTTAAGAAAGCAGGTTTAGTATAATTTATGTGTAATTAATTAAATCTCTTGTTGTTTGTGTCCTTTTAAGGTTCAGTAGTGGGCTTGGTTTTTGCTAATTTTGTGTGTTAAGCAAAAATGTCAAATATTGGGAGCCCTGTAGCATCACCTTGTTTTCATATAAAAGTAGAGGCGATAAAAGTAAGAAAGAGATAGATGAGAAAATAAATGTGCTGTGTAGTCAAGTTTGTTTTCATACTTCGAGGCAATATTTTAACTTGAGTGTGATGGAGTGGCCTCTCCCTGGCTACACACTTGTGAAGATTGCTTAGTGTTTGTGAATTAGACATTCTGTTTGATTCAGTGTTTTATTTTTGTAATAACACAGTGATGAATCTACTTTCTTCACAGACCTCCCAGATAGAGAGACGGTCCATGCCTGCCATGGGCTATATCACACACACAGTCAGTGCACCAAGCCTGCATGGAAAAACGGTATGTTTATTTAGCCACACTTTTTCTTTTTAAAATACGTATAGAAAGATAACTTGATAAATTACTTCCCAGTTACTGCTTCAGAAATAAAGTTGTTAATTGCTATAAGCCTGAGACATTACCTCCCAACTTTAATATGTCAGTGTTATGTTATCTTTTAAGTTTTGACTCATGTTTTTGTTTCATATGCAAATATATGACTATTTTGTGAAAAGTTGAGCAGCATTCTAGCAGTTTGCGCTCTCATCTGTACTGCCTAGATAGTTCTTAAGTATTTCCTCTTGTCCCTGTGCCTCTGGCCCCTAAACCTGGGCTTGGCTGTAGCCTGAGGAGCTGACTCTGCTGCTCATTCAGCTTCGGAGGCACCAGGCCCAGATGGCGGGTGTGCACAGCCCCAGTGAGGCCTTTGCTCACCTGCAGCAGCACCAGCACAACAGCCTGTTAGGCACCAGCTTACAGGTCAGGGGCATGACCTTTCACTCCATTCTGTCCCCCTGCCCCAGTGCTCCACGGTCTCCATGTCCTAAGCCAGACCCTACGTGCCCCCTGCCATTCATATGTCTGTGCAACCTGCTAGATCGCTTGGCTGTCTTGCATTGTGCCTAGACACCTTAAGAAATACATTTTTTGTTCAGAAAGTTGTATGTCACCATAGAAGCATGTTGCTTGTTAAGTTTGTAATATTTGAACAACATTTGTTGTTAAAAATCTCTTAACATCCAATGAACATTTGATCAACATTTCTGTGTGCTATGAGGACAAATCAACACCGCTCTCTTTTGAGACTGTTTCACAACAAGGCCAAGCCGCAGATACTAGAATGTTTCTGTTCCAGATTTCTGATGCTGCAGTGGTGCACAGGAATAGTTACTTCATCCAGTTTGTTTATCAAACAGTTTTCATCAACAGAAACTCTCATTTTGATTATGCTATGTACATAACATAAACATAATCATAGTTCAAGCAAATTTGGATGCAACCGTGTTCATATATTTTTCAGGAGACAGGTGCCTTAGAGTATTAACAGTAATGTTATATGTTTGCCAATAACCATTGCATATGATATATTTCTTCACCGCTCATTTAAGGCGGATGACACATACATACAACTGAAGAAGGACCTGGAGTATCTAGACCTGAAGGTGAGCTCAACTAACCTGTGTGGTCTCATTTCCTCCGTCTGTCTTTTGTCCATGCTCTTTGTTCTCTATAGTGACTAGTACTTGACTAGTCCCCACTAAATCAAATCTGTCTTTCATGTAAACAGTAATGTAATAATGAAATTGTTGCTTTAATGGTTTTATTATAAATAGTTTTTCTTTCACTTAACTGCTTTGTGTAAATGTGGTTATAACATGAAATAATGTTTTGCTTGTCATGAATGAATTTCTACTGCATTCATGTGTCTTTCCAATTTTTCATTGGCTGGAAAAGTTAACCTTTAAACATCTTGTTTGTCATGCCTCTCCTTACTTTTCCTGTTTTAAAACAGATTCAGTGTATTGACCCGATGATCATTTTAACACAAAAAAACTCCACTCCAAGTTTTGGGTGCTGTTGGAATGTAAGGATAGTGTGCTTGAAAAGTGAAAATAATTATTTCACTTTTATTTTCTAATGAAATGCCTTGCATCCTTCAGTAAGTAATGCAAATCTTGTATGAGTATGTTTTGAAGATCTTATATAATGAGAAGCATGCTGCCAAGAATGATGATCCCCATGTTGTGTTTTTTCTGCTCATAAAACCATAAAAAACAAACCAAAGATGATTAGTCATTATAATTCAGGGCATCAGTTTTACTGTGATAAACAAGAAAGAATGATACGCTTCTTAAGATACAGTTATATTGAATTCTTCCAATTTTCCCTGTTTTCTGTGTTCCCACTCAAAGCAATTACATTTCAAGTTGCCAAATTGCTGTCTGTGTGATACGGGTTGAGTTTCTCACTGGTCCCTTTCTCATGGCCCTTCAGAACCACAGTGCCCTGTATAGTTGCTTATGTTCTCACAGGCCTGTAGTGTTTCCCAGGCCTTGTTAATTGGTATTATGTAAAATAGGTGGTGTGCCCCTCTGTCTGAACTGAATAGCACTCTATGTTGTATATTTACATGCAGGGTGTGGCTCTGCTCATCTGTCTGTGTTATTAACTACAGTAGAAGATACAGTAGAAGACATACTTTAGACCCATTGCACATTACTAATTTTTTCACCAAACTAAGCCTATCCCATCCCTTGTTTATGTGGAACTAGATGACTTCATAACAGAGCATCTTTGGCATTCTTATTTTTGCCTGCATTTTGTTGTATCGGCCATTGCATTATTCCCCTGTCTTAAGTGCACCTCGCTTGATAGTTAAAACTTTATACAACTGCGTGTTTTTCAGTTTGGTTTTGGTTTTAAATATTTGATGTCATCTGTGGCTGTTGGGGATTGCAGGTTACTGGATGCGAAAGCCTAAAAAAAGAAAGACCGTCAAGGCCTGTGAGAATAGCAGAGAGTGATGCTGATGTAAGTGAATAATTATGTTTTGGGATAATTTAAAATACATTTTTGACAAACAGCCTTTTTTCCTTTTACTCTTTACTAGAGAAGGGTTGGCTTTATTTTGACTTTTCAGTTCAAATGCTCAGTGTGGTTGCACGTTTGCCCTTAAGTTTGTAACTAGACGCTGCCAAGTGAAGGGAACGTATGGACTGTACTTAGCAACACTGGGGGGACAGCCTGCGCACAACACACTGAGTGCATCAACCACGGCTTTATTTTCCTCTCCACAATTTAAAGAGAAAAATACATGTAATGGGAGTTTTAAGATCTTGAGCTGTTAAATTTTTCAGTTTGATTAGCCTGATCCTGCTTCTCTCAGTCTTTGTTTTCTGCTGAATGGAGGTAAATAAGATGGATGTCCTGGCTTTTCATCATTAGCATTGTTGTGCTTTAACAATTTATAAGAAATTGCCAGTAAATTTGTCTGAACAATGAATATTTCATGCAATTAAAAAACAACAATATACAGCAGCAAAATAAAAACAGCTTAATAATTAATTGAACAGAATGATAAATAGATCTGAGGAAAAATACACTGTGTGAGAGAGACTGTGAACTAAGCAGTCCTATGTTGTTTTGGTAAACATATAACCCATTTCTGGAAAAACAAATCTGTCACTCTCAATAAACATTCTTTCTGCAAAAAATGAATTTGAAAAGACGGATTTTTGATAATGATTACTCATAATAGGCATTACCCGATCTCGCCTTCAAACTAGACAGTGTGCAGTCTTTTGATATCTCCCACTGAGCTATTGAGATGAATTCCTTGCGGGTTTTTCACATAGCGCAAACTTGCTGGCATATTTAGTGTATAGCGAATAGACAATAAGTTTGCCTTCACTGGGTCTGCAGAGAGGATACAGCGGCTGCATGAAAAGTATACAAATCATGTGATAAATAGATGCAAACCTCACAAGAAATTTTTAGCTAATGCTGTCATCAGTTTTTGATTTTCTATGTTGAATATATGTTTTCTATAGGTTAAACTAAGTCGGTTGTGTGAACAGGACAAGATTTTACAAGAGCTTGAATCCAGGATGCGTACCCTGAAAGAAGACAAGGTACAGTACACTTTTTATACATTTGATCATTTGAAAAAAAATTATTATATTTTATTTTATCTCTCTTATTCACATTCCCGTCCAGGACAAGTTGGAGTCTGTACTGGATGTTTCTCACCAGCAGATGGAGCAGTACCGAGATCAGCCTGCACACGCAGAGAAGATCGCCTACCAGCAGAAATTACTCCAAGAGGATGTGGTTCACATCAGAGCTGAAATATCTAAAGCATCAACAGTAAAACTTCACTTTATATTATTATTATATTACTTATATATTTTGCTTATTTTTACCGCAAATCCTACCCTGATTATGCTTTCAGTAATTTATAGTACTAGGATTAAATGCAACATGTACAACAAAATTAAATATTGTTTAGTTTAACATTCACAACTGAGTTTACTAAGTCAGTGTTTGATGGGTGTATTTCTTGTATTCTTTAGGAGATGAAGAATGCCTGGACTGAATATACACGGTTGGAGAAGGATGTGGACTGGCTCAGGTCGGCCCTGCAGGGACAGATGACCCGTAGCGATCTCACTCAGGTCTGTGAAACTCATGCAAATAATTACTTTTCTGAAGGTGTTGAATTTGTTGTGTTTTGATGATATGTTTCATACATAACTAAATCTGGAGCTAAACCAGGAATAGAACAGGACCAAATCAAGTCTATCTAACTATAAAACTGGGCTCAAACAAAGACCAAAATGTGGGACACACCCTGACATTTGATATTAGAATCATATAGTTACAGCAGCAATGCAATTCAAGACAAATCCTTATGCACAAGAGGCAGATCATTGATTGATGGTGATGAAGCTTGTATGTTTTGACATGCTCTTTGGCATTACACTTGGACATGTTTTATGTAACTTTAATGAACACATATATTGGGTTTATCACAGGTGTTTTTGTTTCTGTGAGCAGCAGGAAAAGGTCCAGCTCAGGAAAGAGCTCTGGAGGATTGAGGATGTCATTGCAGGCCTCAGTGCAAATAAAACCAACTACAAAGTTACCGTCTCCTCGATAACCAACCCAGGTGAGATGTGCTCCTGTGTATAAAACAAAGGAGTGTGGATCTGAGTCAGACTTGACTCACTATTTTGATGACTTGCGACTTGACTTGTTGAAATGGACTAAGACTCGGGATACGACTTGGACTTGAAACAGTTTTGGACAGTCTTTTGTTACTACTTATTTTGAATTTATTATTACCATTTATATTGTTGCTCTTGTATTATATTGTGATGTGTAAATTATTGTGTCCAAATAATTTCCTTTGTGGATCAATACAGTTTGCCTAAGTCTAAGCGTACGTGTAAAAAATAAGTGTGTAATTTACCAGAAGAAAGTGCAGCATGTTCCTCCCCGTCTGTTAATTTATGACCAGGACTTTTTAAGTAGGACAAAAAGACAACCTGTATTTGGTAATTTGAAACTCAAAACATAGGACTTGGGCTTGATTCTGACTTGAGACTTGACTTGAGACATTACCTAAGACTTGACTTGAGACTTGACTTGAGATTTGCAAAACAAAGAGTTGTTCCCACCTATGGAGCAGTCTTATGCTGCACATGCTGCTGTAAGTTGACATTAAAGCCTTTAATAATAAACAGCTTAAACGCTTCTCACGGGAGGAGAAAGCACAGTTTTTATGGCACGTGTATTCATTTTACATGTGCTCTCGCATTCCTCCAGAGAGGAAATTTGTGCCTTCAGTGTCGGCGTCATCAGTGCCTTGTGTGTCTGGGAGCCCGTCTGCTGTGGAGATGAGACTGTCCCAGCAGCAGCTCAGCCCTCACCTCACCCCCGCTGGCCACACACACTCCCTTTCCTCCAGCCTCAGCATGGAGCAGCCATTGTACTCGACACCTCCCACCACTGGGCATAAATGGGTATGTGACACTCTCTGTAGTATTTTGATTATTTGTTAGTATAAAATAATCTCTATTGGATCTCTGTCTCACACTGGATATATTACATACAACCATTTTTATTCTGTTTGGGTAAGTATTTGTCATTATGGGAAACTAAACCTGAGAAAAATTAAATTAAAAAATTATAATAAATACTAGATATTGTTTATTCATTTAAGTGTATTCATTTAATCAGTTATTTTTGTTTTTGTTTACCATTGTTTTTGCTAATGTATGTCCTAAGAAAAACAATTTGATTATATCATTTTGCAATTTTGTCATCCTCTGTTGAGAAACCAAGTGGTGATGAGTCAGCTAATAATTGGCTATTGTCCTTCAATAGATGCATTTGTAACTTCCAAAAGAAATAACAGAAATGCATATTACTAAACTTCATTGCATATTACTAAACTTCATTGTTTTTTCCACATGTTGTCAGGGTGAGGAAGATGTGCCCCCTCGCCCTCCTCTACCTCAGCTCTACAGTCCCAACGAGCACCCGCCTGCCGTGCCACCGCTGCCCAAAGAGACCACAGTGATTCGCCATACGTCTGTACGAGGCCTAAAGCGCCAGTCAGACGAACGCAAAAGGGACAGAGAGATTGGCCACTTCACTAATGGAGACACAAAGGTTTGTTTCTGTGTTTCTAGTGTATGATCGGGGTGTAATGATATCCAAGTCTCACGATACAATATTGTCACGGTATGAACCTCACAGTACGATATTTATTGCGATATTGTGGGAAAGCTCACGATATTGTGGGGAGGCTCATGATATTATGATATTATACATAATAACAAGACTGACATTATAAAATGCTTTTACCAGTCATTTGGTACAACATTTATTGTCATTAGGGATGTAACGATATCCAAATCTCTGTACGATATTTTCACCATATACATCTCACGGTACGATATTTATTGCAATATTTTGTGGAGGCTCACAAAACTGGGAATATGCAACTTTTTTTTCTAAAAATGCCTTCATAAGACTTAATCCAAAGAATGAAGATTTAAAAGTGCATAGAACAGTTATTTTTTCATGTAGTCTTCTGTATCAGAACTATTAATTTAAGCAAAGAGACTTGTGATTCAATATATTGTGATGGCCCACAATATTATTGTGAGACCTTTGATGATATCACGATATTTTGGTTATTGTTACATCCCTAGTGTAGTGAGTGTTTTATCAGTAAAAATGTAAGCACTAAAATATGATCTCTTAAGGTTGAACTTCGACCTTACCTGAGTGACCCTGAGTTGATGGGAGCTGGAGACGGCTCAAGTTTGGTTAGTGTCGTTGCAGCAGGACGTGATGGAGGTTACCAGACATTACCAGGCAGAGGTAAGTGGAGCTATTTATTCCTTGTAACTGGCTTATTAACATTTCATCTCCCACCCTGTGTCCACCCACGTATTTTGGTTCACTTTTAAATTAATGGTGTTTTAATGTATGCTGGTTCCCCTCAGGAGCGGCTTCCTCCTCTTTTAGGATAAATCAGTCTTCAAGCATCTCTTCATATGTGACTCTTCGAAGAGCAGCATCAGCTGTCGCTGTGAAGGTGAGACCTGGAGGAAAATGAAAGGAAATTAATTCATATTGATGGAAAAGTGGGAACTTACAATATGATTTGAAGATAGTGGGTAAAAATACATAAAAATATTCTTGTGCCAACATTGCAAACAGTTCCCTTTATAACTAACATACATTAATTCAACACTAATAATTAATTCTATTTTCACAATATTGCACAATGCGCATCAGTTGCATTGTGTTAAAATGCTGAATAAAATGCATAATAGATAAATAATAGAGTTTGTGTTGCTTGCGTATTTTACATGTATATGGCCAGTTAAGTTGTACATAACCCAATTTTAAGAGAAAAATCTTACAAAGTGTTTTGGACTTGCTTGTACAGTCTGTTTCCTTACTTATTGGTATTCATTTCACATTAGAACACTGTTATAAAATCATTTAATAGAACATTAAAAAATGTTGTCTATTAAGTTGTTTCCTCATTTCTGCCTTTGCTGCACCTTTTGCCTTGATTCCACCCCCTTTGTCTTCTCTCAGGAGAGACCCAAAAGTGCCTTGGAGCGCCTGTACTCCGGGGATGCAGCGCTGCAGCAGCAGAGAGGGAGGATGAGTGCGGACGAGCAGCTGGAGAGGATGAAGAGGCATCAGAAGGCCCTTGTTCGCCAACGCAAACGCACCCTAAGTCACGGAGACCGCCATGGCTCCTCATCCTCGCGCTCTTCAGCCTCCTCCTTGCGCCCCCTCTCCGCAGACCTGGGATCAGTATGTTATTAGACTTACAACACACGCCACACTCTGATGCATGCAAACCAGCCGAGTGAGTGGCCATCTCCTGACGCATGCCTTTGGTCCGAATAGTTTGCCGTTTTTCTCTTTTCTGGCATGAAAAGGTGAAGTGGAGTACACTAATTGAGTGGAAACGAGAATTTATGCTTGTTTTGAAAATGTAGCAAAAAAATACAGCTAAAATGCTTCAAGACTTGTTCCTATTTTACACTGTAATTATGGATTGTGGAATATGTTTTCAATAACATCTTAACCATGAAATGAACAAATTAGATATGTCTCAGTGATGCCTTTAGTGCCTTTGCTCCTACATTTCAACTTTTCCCCAGTTTTTCTGTAACTGATCAACTGTCCGCCTCTCGCCTCGCTCAATAACCTTTAGTGATCTTTGTTTGTCATAGCACTGTTTTTTTGTGGATTTTTTATTTTCTCTTTAATCTGTGTTGTACCAAATCACCATTCACATACTGCTGTGCTGTGTCTTAACTGGTCACTCGTTTGTGTATGCATGTATGACTCCCCACTCATTTCCTACTAAAACACTCACTGAGCAATGCAAGCTAAATTTACTCATCAAAACCTTTTTGCACTGAAATATAACAGGAGGAAATATTAAAGAAAAGATCAAGCACTTTTTTGTGAGATTAGTCCTACATTAATTTCTGAATTTAAACCATTTATGGGTTATAATGTATTCTTCTCAAGCATAGTAGCAAATAAAAATGCTCAGTTTGCTCATTTTTCATTTTCATTTAATAACAAAAATATATGTGAATGTCCTTAAATTAATAAACAATTTTTAAGGAACCCATATTGCCATGTTTTTATTTATGTTTAATGGTGATGTGTGGTCTATGTCAAAAATGTATTTCTTGCATCTATATACTAAAGGTCTGTGGGTCTGTCCTGTTTGTTCTATTATGTGTATGTGTCCTTACTATATTTACAGCATGCTGTGATTTGTATCTCAGTAGCATGCATACTGAACAACTATGCATGTTCCACCCTGTTTCTTTTTTGACACTTACACACATACCAACACCCGTCTTGCCACATATAAAATCAGGATTTGGGTGATAACAAGTGCGCTTATTACTTGAAACAATGTGTGAAAAATCAGTTTTTCTGCGATGAGGTGATGATGGATTTCTGTAATTAGTTTCACAGTCTTTTTTTCTCCCCTTGTGCGTTGTCCAGTTGAAGAGAGAGCAGGACTTTGACTTGCAGCTGCTGGAGCGGGCCGTGCAGGGGGAGGAGTCAGTACGGAGCGTCCAGGGAGAAGAGAGACCCCCGGAGCACAAGGAGAGACCCCGCTCCCACTCAGATGAATGGCTGACTTTTAGATCTACAGACATGCCCACAAAAGAAGGGGAATTAGAGCCACTTGAGTATGACCTGGACTTGAGTAAAGAGGTGAGAAATTTGAGGAAGAGACAGGACAAACAAAAAATACTTAATGCTGAGAGGACCAATTTGATTTGAAACGTATAATGATTAAATAATAGAACACACATTTATAGTAAGCAGTTAGGTTAAGGTTAGGCAAGTACTTAACCTTTTAACCTTAAATCATATTCTTGATTAAATAATAAAGAATTTAGGTCATGATATTGTGTATGTATACAGATTTAAGTCTCCACAATTTGATAAACACCATTAATTAATAACACTCAGTTAATATAATTTTATAGAAGTTGAATCATTCTGAGTATACAGGTTTTGATCAATACACAGATCACTGTATGTTTTGTTGTATTGACTTTATTGTATGCTTGTGTGCAGCTGTCTAAACCTCAGAAGGTGTTGATCCCAGAGCGGTATGTGGAGTCAGAGCCTGAAGAACCGCTCAGTCCAGAGGAGGCAGAGGAACGACAGCGCAAAGTTCAGCGCATCAAGAGCATTTTGGCAAAGTCCAGGTAAAATATTGAATCAAACAAAACTCAAGACCCTAAATCAAGCAAATGTAGCCTTATTAAATATAACATAATGTCAGCTGGATAAAAATCATGGTCTTTTATCCTTTGTTTAGTAGTTATAGTTATTATCCATTTGTTTCAGTTGTGTTTATTTGTGATGTATTACAGATAAACAAGACACTTTAGTTGAAATATACCATATTTTAAGAGATTTGTGTAAAGAAAATGTAATGTCAATACATTTATGTTGATTGTGCAATGTTAATTCCTCAGTTTGTACCATTTTCAAAGTAAAATATATAGCGTTTCATCTTGTATCTTCATATTTATTGTGTCATGGTGTAACAGTGTGCAGAATCTGGCCCCTGCTGTGTCTGTGGACAAACCGGACCAGTGTCTGGGGACTCTGGACTCTGCTCTTCAGGACCAAGAGAGGATCATCACTATGTCCTATGCACTTGCCTCAGAGGCCTCACTCAAGAGCAAAATGGTAGCAGGTTGGTCACACACTGTGCTTTAATTATTATTTCATTTGATTCATCTGGTTTATAAATAAATACACTTTTCAGTAAGTAGCTAGAAAACCCTAGTTCAACATTCATTTGTGTCAAAAGGAAGAAAAAAAGTTGCTGTACTGGTGGCATCCGTTAAACTTCTTTCAACGTCAAATTGACAAGATCGCAGGTTTAAGACAGTATAAAGAGCGGGAAGCAGCCTTTAAGTAATGTTGGGTGCTTGATAGCGTAAGAGATGAGAGAGGCATGAGGTGTGGAGTCAAGCAATATGGCTGTTCATTTCCTAATAACCAAACATTATTTCTTATTAGGAGCTTGGATCGTCTCTAATTGCGATCCATGTAAAATCTTTCAGACTTGGGAGGAATCGCTTGATGAGGCCATTTTGTGTTCTGATCAATGACCCAGTCAAAGCCCACTCTCCTTGTGCATACCATCACTTGCTCCTTTGAACATCTCGCTGTGAACCTGCATAAAAGACACTGTGCTCACTTTTCATCTCTTTCATACTCCACGGGCAAAGGCAGGAGAGTTCATTTTCATTTGAGCTGCCTCAGATTGTCTGTCTTTGGGCGCCGCTCACACTCCGCACTGCACACGTACCTGTCACACACTGTAACACTCAAGCTGTCAGTGCGCGCCCAGCCTTAATATGCACAGTGAGGCAAAGTCAACAATTATAACATTATTTCCAGCATTGAGAAATGTCAGGGAATATAACTGGTGGCATCTTGTCAGTGGAGATTGAATCAATGACTTTTCTCTCCTTTGGTGTTCGAGTAAGGTATGCTAGTGCACTTTCAAATCCCTGAATTAAAAGAAGAGGTTTTTTCACAGTATTATGCATGAGAGACTTCAATAATGGCAGCATAAAAGTTGAAATATGCAGGTCTGCAATTACGCACTTTATATATTGAGAGTCCAGATTGTTGAATGTGTTATTCTAAGTAGTTAAATAATTCACAACATTGTAAATAAGTTGCTCAAATATTAAAACAAATTTCTAATTTTCCTGCTAAAAAAATCTACCAAATAAACAAACTTTTGTAGCGTCCTCTTCAGTCATTCATTCATTACTTTTTATTTAGTAGCAGAACTGTTTGTATTATTAACGTCTATAGCCTAAATCACAGTAAAGGAAGGTCGTTAACTGACTGGCAATGAAATGTTAAACACTTATATTTGTTATTTGAATAGGAGAGATGAATGTTTCCCGATAGGAAATGGTTTGTTAATTAACACTCATGCAAAATATGAGATACTGCCAAAAAACCCACTTTTACTAAAAACACTTTTTATATTCTTTTACACACGATTCTTTATATTTATATAATAAAAAGTGTGTTTTTTTCAATTCCAATTCTCTATATTTAACTGATTTCCTTTCTGAACTGCATATCTGACTGAAAAGCATCTTAGTTTGGCTCCAACATGTGGGAGGAAATACATCCATATACATCCATTAATCATTTAAAATAAGTGCTGATATGTCCAGATATGTACCAGGAATTACAATTTTTTTCTATTCCCGTTTTTTTTTTTTTTTATGTCTACAAAATGTTTCTTTTTTTTGGCTGTTAAAGTAGTATATTATCATGTATTAGTCTATTATGATGCAGCAATGATACATTTCGAATCGTAGTTATAGATTGGATAGACTGTATACCCCTGGATTTCAAAGTGATGAAAAATTGTAGAGTTTCCAATTTTTTAATGGTGAAAAGTGCCCAAAATGTAGTCTGTAAACAGGAAGCTGAACTATCTGTCTTTATAAAGTCCAACCCTCTGTATGTCATGGATTACAGAGAATATATTGTTTGTGACTGATGATTGTTCTACAGATTTAAATAGTCACCATATTACCCAGAACCCCTTATAAATAATGAATAAATAATGAATAAAAAAGTGATTCTGTACGAGAGTGTATGTCTCTGTCCACTAACTCTTACTGTCTGTCCCTTCTGTCCTGTGCAGTCCCACCACAGTCTAACCTCCCAACCCCCCCACCTCTGCCCTCACCCCCTCCACTCCCTCCACCCCCTCCACCTCCTCCTCTCCCCCCTGTATCCCTCCCTCCTGCCTCCCCTGTAAGCAATGGGATCCACTACACGTTTGTCTGACATAAAGTAAGGGCTAACTGCATGCTGCTAATAATTTTCCTAATTGTCTGTAACTTGTGTGGATTGGCTTTCTCAGCATGCGCAGTAGACTTCTGTTGTGACTGTTACACCGTCTACATTAGCTCCACTGTCTCCCATTCAAAACAAACATCTGTAGGCAGCCAGCTCATCCCACTGTGATAATCGTGTGTAAATTGTTCTTTTTCTCTCCCCTTTCTTGTCTGGCTGCCAAAATATTTATGGATGAGAAAAGAAAGGGCTCAGAGGAACATAGCTGTTTGTAGCATTGTGTATAATTAACAAAGGAGACACCTTTGATTTAGCACCTCCACTCTTCAGCAGTCTGCACAGCAGCATTCCAGCGCACCAATTAGCTCCCCATCTGTAGAGCAGCGAGTCAGTGATGAGAACAGGGAAGTACCTGTTCTCACTCTTTCCAGCTGTACAAAGGCAAAAATCAAATCACATTTCACGGAAGAAAAAAAATAATCTGCCGCATTTGACTTGGTTCTTGTCCCACTGATAGATACATTCTGAGTTAAAAATTCAATTAAAGTGGCCATATATGAATTGTAAGGTAGATTTTCTGTCAGTGGCTACATTTACATAGACAGGAAACTGGAGATCCTTTTAAATCTGTTAATAATTACATATTGTACGTGTCAGAATGTAATCAGAGTATCACAGAAATCAGATAACCATAAGATTTTTGGTGTACATTTAAATATAGTCTTCAAGTCGTCACTCCAGGTTTCTATTGCCATGTCTTTGTACACCAAGTCCAGTGTACCTGGTCAAAACAGGGCCTTTAAATGAATGAACGATTACATTAATCTGAAATATAAATGTCTTAAAGGTGCACAACTGCTTGTCTCCATCATATTTGCCACTTAAGTGACAGAATTGAATTTTTTGTTTGAGATATTATTTGTTGTATATGTAATTCAAAGTACTATAAATATTCTTCGTAAAGCTTCAAGAAACTGACATTACATTATTTACAGAAGAGCTTGTTTTTACATTCAAAAGTGTGATTCTAAATAAATTCCCAGAGAATACCCAAAAATTGTCTTTGTCATTATCATCAAAGAGTCTTGATTTGGGTTGCGCATGAATCTGCCCTTTGTGGTTGTGGCATATGCATTTTCATCTGTGAGCTGTGTTAGACGCTTCTGACCGCATGTCCAGATTTAAGTGCTTTAAATAGACCTAGTGTTGTTTGTGTTATGTATACTTGTATGTTTTTTATTTGTATATGCCAGGTTTGATGGCTCAAATGTAGAACAGGTTCCCCCTTTAAGATAAAGTTGTTACCCACTTTCAATGTGTTTTAAATGATTAAAGTAATATGCTATTATCTAATACTGTACATTTTCTGTCCCTTCTTTCTCTACAGCTCAAGCAATTTCTGGACACTGAGGTGCTGTTCAACAAGCTACTGTACTGTGGATCATGTATGACTTTGGACAGTGAAATGTATATTTGAGCAGGAGAGCTGAACTGCAGCTCACATGTAGCCTCATGTTTAAGGAGCTCAAAGCCACTTTTTCTGTGACAATGAAAACTGGGCTGTAGGAGTGGCTCTGCTTTTTGACTATGGACATGCCTAACAAGTGTTATTCTAATGAAAGCAATTTTCAACATGTTCTTGCACTTTGAATGACTGAATTCTGATGAAGAATTTATCTCATATTTTACATGTTTGACTGAATTACTTTGAATCGCTGTGTGATCTTCACTTTCAGCTTTGTTTCCTAGGTACTGAATGTTTAAAGCAAATGGTACAAATGTTATTTTCTTTGTCAGAGACTATTTTACACCAAACCACTTGAAATGTCACGTATGTGCAGTATCTACTGCCGCACTGCCAGTCTCCTTTTAGCTTGCCAAGATAAATTTTATTTTTTCTGCTTATATTAGGACTGAATATAACATTTAACCTATTTTTGTTCGACTGGGAACAGTTGTACAATAGAACTTTATATGAATGTGAATAATAAAACATATTAACACATTTGAATCTTTTCTGTGTGAGTAATTAACCTATAGGGAGACTTAGGCTACTATATCCACTTTATTTCCTCCACCTGCTATAATTCATATCTTTATTCAAATCATGCACAAAGCCTTAGAACAAAATGTGCACTCATCATAGGTCTGAAATTCTCTTTGAACATCTGCATTGATTGCCTTGATCTAATAAACTTCATTCTATTATGTGAAAAAAGATAAGCCAAACTATGGTGGGCTCAAAGGAGGTGAACTTTCGATACAAAAAAAAAGGTTCTTGAAATGTAAGTAAGTTCAAAGCTTTTTCCATCTCAAAAGGGCATTTTTAATTTCGTGTATTTTCACCCAAGAAAGAAGGTGGATACTAATAAAACTCTGGATTCTAGAGTAAAGCATTCATTTCTTTGAATTTTGAACCCTGTCTCCATTGCAATTGTAAAAAGCTTTTGACAAAAACATGTATTGAACTTCAGGTTTCAAAAGGGAGAATGTTTTACAAAGAAAAGCCCTATCATATTGTGGTTATGAGCGAGATAAGAGAGGTGATAGTGGTTCCTGGTGTTGCCTTGGCTTCCTTTACGCATCTGAGGGTCCACTGTTGTTTTGCGCCCTCCCGCGTGACATCTTTATCTTTAATTGGAGAGTAATTACTTTCCCTGGCTAGCGGCCTGGTGTGCTTTGAAACACCTGAGAGAAGGGGATGCACCTCCCTGTGCTCCACATGGGCTCCCACACATCCTCTCTCTGCCTCCTTGTGTCCTCCAGGAGCTGGGGCCCCACAGCGCACACTGGCCCTGGTGGCTACATCACCCACAGCATCTTTGCTTTCTGCTTATTCTGCAATAAAAATGGGCATGTTTTTCCCTCCTCCCTCAAAAGCGAGAACTCACCCCATGGCCTCCGCAGAGGATTGTGGCATTTCCATGTATTGACGTTTGGCTGCTGGTTCATATACATTTGTTATTCTATGCTGTGGACTTCAAAGAGAATGAGAGAGGGGCTATTATGCTAATTGTGTCCTGTTCTGTTAAATGCAATCAAGGCCTCCCACATTAAGGCTAAATACTAAATACCTACTGGCTTCAGAAATGCTGTTTTTAAGGAGACATGTTCATATTGATAGAAGGTATCAGAGATTCTGCTATTTGATAACTTGAGTAAATAATAATAAGTGTGAATAAAATTATTTTGTACATTCCCAAAGCAAAGGTTGTGTTTTAGTTCAACTTGAGCTACTTGAAACTTCACTGATTCACCAGTGGGTTCTTGTTTAGAATTTAGACCAGAAATCTACATTGTTCTGAGCATTTCATCCGTAAGACCTTTCCTCCTCCCCTGGTACACAGATTCCCAGTCATGTATTATTTTTCCATCACATAAATAATATTCCTGCTTTTGACTGTGATCGTCTGAGGATTAGAATGGAGAGAAGACAGCCTGCGCCTCCTTTGCACTGTGGGGATCTGGATTGTACTCCAATTGTACAAACACAAAACCAAGGAAGCCCAATGCAATAGGTGCTTTGATTTTAAAACAGTATTTTATGCTGTTTTATCATCCATGCACAGTACATTTTTTAATATGTAAGAAATGGAATGGTGATTTGTTGAATAATTGAAGAGGTATTCACTGAATCAGTGAACAGTCTTCCCAGTGTGCTGCTATAAAAAGAAAAGAGAAGTCAGGCTGCTCTGAGGCGTACACTGACTATTATTTGCTGTAACTAAACAAAGGCTTTGTGATTTGGGAGATGCAGCAAAATAGAAGCGTTTAATATTAATTGCAAGAGGAGCTGTTTAAATTGCACAATAAAGAAAACAGTTCTCTGCATGAATCATTCAGAGCCTCTGTTGCATAAAGCAATTGCATAAACACCATTTATACTATACCTACAGTGGGGTGGGATTTTTTCTTTGTAAAACTGTAGCAAATGCCCCTGGGCCTCCACCTTATTTGTTTCCACAGCTGAAGATATGCAGTGAATTAACACTATGAGAAATTGGTTGGTCTATAAAATGAAATAACTGAACTAACAATATTTATAGAGCATGAAAAGCAATCAAATGTAAACCAAAAAATAAAGAAATTAACAAATTAAAGGGGCACTTTTTCTAGTGTTTTTACAGTATTATTGTTAGGTTTTTTACATTGTAACAAGCAGTTACTTCTTGAGTCAAAGCCCCAGTAAGTGGATCTAGTGGATGTGATTTGTTGATGTGTATGAATAATTAAATTGAAGAAAACAATGATTCGTCCCATTTTTAATTCAGCAATATTCCACATTTTCAGATTACAATATTCAGGCATGTCATGGATTATTAATGATTATATAAAGTGTAGCATGTTTCAATATTAAGAATTATTAAACATGTGGGAAACATATTTTACTCTTTAAGGAGACCAAAGATTAAGGAGACAGAAGGCTGTGCTGAAAGACAATATAGTGAAGTGTGTGACCCACACACTTACATTAGTTATAATATTTGTATGCTGTTGGCAGGGGCCATGTACTGATGTTCCTGATAAGTATATCATTAGAATTGGCATGTTGCACTCCTTATTCCAACACGACTAATCAGTGGTTCTGTGTTCACTTGAAAGGAAATATTAGATCCTGACTAAACTTTGATGAAATCCAGAGTTACAAGTCAGAGATTTGGGTCAAGTAATGAGAACAGAGCGCCCCACTTTACAAGTCCAAGAGGGAGAGAATGATTTGCATGTATGTAAATACTGTTGGAGTTAATTGCATAACTTGCATTCAGAGAAGTCTGTAGTCTTTTTTGTGTATTATTATAGATTGATTATAATGTCTAGCACTTTTTTCAGTTTGATCTTGGATCTACGTTTGTCACAAAAATCCTTTAAAAAGCATTTTTGGAGTGGAAATGTTGTGGAAAATATTATTAGGCCATATCAGCCGTATATATAGTCATTACACTTTCATAAACATAGTTATGCAAATATTCCTTTAAAATATAGAGTACAATATTTTCTATTTATGTATTTTAGTCCTTAGTTAGTCAGAGTAAAATATCTTAACCATGATTCAGCTTTGTACCTTCCTAAGCCCCCTCACTGTCCCATAATGAAACCAGCACCCCCCTGGCATTCACTCAGTGAACGGGGTGCTCTAATTAAGCATGCAGAACAGGAGAAGAACACATGTTAATTTAATGTAACAAAAATGTTGATTTTTATGCACTCTCCTTTTCAAATATTTATGGGCTAGACTTGAATTTCAACATGCATCAAAGACTCACAGGATATGCAAATGCATCTGCCTTATACCCCCAACAAGTTGGACTGTCTTCTGCTCGCTGGCTTCAGTTCAGTGCTATTACGAGGAAGCCATTACCAACTCAATTTTACAATTAGTCATATTTCAGTTTGGAGAGCTACACTATGTGGCACGTGTTTAAAAAGAGCCCTTCTGCGTAACAAATATAATTAGGAAAAGTTATTATTATGGTATTATATTGTCATTGTTTATAATGTCAAAGTGAAACGCCTAAAGATCAGCGTTGAATCTCTCTCATTGTGTAACCAAATTTGCATCTCATTCGGAATGATTGTCTCTTCTAACTTAGTCCCAGTCTGCTGTTTTCTCTCGCTTAGTGCGCACCTTATATGCTATTCCAATATTTGCCAAAAGGTGGCGTATGGGACACGCAGAACAGCTGGTCCCGGTTGGAAAAAGTGAAAGAATCTGCGCAAGAGTCAACGCACAGTAACCACCAGTTATATTTTGCCATAAAACATGTCACTAAGAAATACAGTGCTATTCACGGCACAATTCAATATAAAAAAATTATGATAATAATAATAGTAATAAAGAATATATCTTAATGTGCTAATGTGAGTGATGTAATTGTTTAAAGAGTTCAAGTTCAAGTATTAGCAAAGTTTTTTTTGGGATCCCTTTTCGTTATTTGTTTTGTATATATGTGTCTCCATTATAGAACAACCAGAGGACAAACTGCGTGAAAAACGTCATATTCACTGACTAGATTTTTGTGATGCTCGTTTGTGGCTGTGGCCCACTTCACCTTGAGAAGAGAGAAAAGCCAAAGGAGCGGGCGCACAGGAGAGCGTTGTATGGGCATATTGTATGTAGCTCTCTCTCCCTGTCCCTCCACCCTTCTCCCCATCTCTCTCTCCACCCTTCCTCTCTGCCTCTTTCTCAATGCTTCTCCTCCCTCTTTAGCTTTATGTGTATCTGCAGTTAACAATCACAATTTCCTTCAGCTGTCTCCTCTTTTTGTAAGTAACTTTCATCTTTGTATTATTTTAGACTGTGCATGTTTTAAGTGTGTACTTGTTTTAGCTCCTGTCTGGGTACCTCACTGTCCCCAAATGCCTCTGATTTATAGATGACAACTTTTCCTTATGTTGTGTGGCTTGTGTCTTGTCTTTTTGCTGCTTTGGACATCAGGCACGCGGCTCAAAGTACTTTTTGTTGGTTTGACGCGCGCCGGGCCTCTTTCAGGTTTCAGCTGTTAATTTAAAACACATGTTCTTTCAATGCACAGAATTGTTTCATTGTGAAGCCTTCTGTTTTGGCAAGTGCTCTCCACCGGTGGCTCGTCTGGGTCAACCACTGGACCTTTGATTTAATATCAGATACAGGCGCTTTTCTAATATGTGAGGACAAATATTGAAATAGTATCAAATTACTCTGAACATAGCATGAATAAATCCAACCAAGGAAGATTCTTATCGCACTGGAAAGCCGTGCGTAAAACTAATAACAATTGAAAATGAATTAAAAATAGGGAACAAAAATATAAAATGGTTACTAAAATAAAAAAGTACTTACAGGAGACGGGACAGGGATGAATTTTGATCCACTTGAACTCATTATCACAAAAGAATAGAGCGCACTTAAATTTCTGCACATGTGAATTAACAGAATCTTAACAAATGCATGTGTATTAATTGTTTCGCATTTAAAACATGTTTACAATTTTATTCTTTTCATAAAAAGTTAAAATAATCAAATAATCATTTTTTTTCTTTTTTATGAATCCAAAATTATTATTACTACTATTTCAATTTTTAATTGGCAAATGCTATAGATTTTGGGACGGGTGGTGTGGAGCAACTAATTTAAAGGTTATAAAAGCTTTACTAACGACGCGCAATTTAATATAATTTTGCACCGATTTAATTGATGCACACGCACAGTTCTCACAGACGCACAAGTCCAAACAGGACTTCAAGCTCTTCAGGCTCTCACTGCGCGTCTCTCACCTGCTCTCTTTATTTCCTCGAGCAGAAGCAGCTGATTATTTACTGTTTGAAACACTTTCACTGAAGTTTGAGAAGGTCAGTAACGGGAGCGCGTCGTCGTCAATAGAAACGCTTTTCCATTTGTGACCTTAAAACAACTGTAGAAGAAGTAAACTCCTCAACTTTAACTGTGTAAGTAAGTGGCGTTTATTTAACTAAAGGACAGTAACATATCCTTTTCTCTATACACTCCTCTCGCTCTCTTGTCTTGGGGTGAGGAGAGGGTGGGCAGAGGGGGAGGAGGAGGGGAACCCTGCCTCTTTGCCTTCCTCAGATCAATGCTCTCTGGCCACTCACTTTCTGATGTTGCACGACGGGAAATGCTTTGAATACTTGCGACATGGCTGCGCGCATTGATTGCCAAGATTGACAGCGGCTCTACGCACCATCTTCTTCTTCTACTTGTCTTGAGAGATAGCGAGAGGCGATACAACAAAAGGTAGTTGTAGTTTTGGACAGTTCACTCATGCACGCAGTGTTCACAGTCAAGTCAGTCAGTGAGCCTACGGGATCCCCTCATATGGCCCCGTGTTAAGCAGTCTTAAGTTTTTCCGCGCAATAGACACAATCAAGTGATCCCTTTTTGCAAAGTCGTTTTAGTCTTTACACACGGAGGAAAGGACGCACATCTACGACTGTGACCAACAAGGTAAACAACCACGTTTTTCCAATACTTTACGCGGATACGTCTTCACCCCTTTACGCTGATTAACCCTCTGCCACTGAAAACTCCGGGCATTACGCGCGCTCGATTTTTGAGCAAAAAGTGGATAACTTGTTCATTTTTAACCCCAGTTTATTCTCAAGTGACGCTTGCAACTTTTAATTCTGCCTTTCAGTCTGTGCGCGCTTCAAACTAAACAAACTAACACGAGAAGCGAGAGTGGTGCGTGCTGTCCCCAAAGCGGACTCGCTGAAAAATACCAGTGGCGCTAAATATAGAGCAAAGCAAACGCACGCGGAGATAACTGTCAAATACGCTTTACGGACTGACTCAAATAATGTTTTTGTAATAATTTTGGATGACGCGTTACGTTAAGATGAACACTGCAAGTAACCGGACACTAAGGGAGCCTAACTTTGTCAGTTCGAGAACAGCTGTCAATGGGGTTCACTCCACAGTGCGCAGTAAATAAGACTTTTATATATAGGCCTAGTTAATTGGTGTTTATAACTTGTACAGCGCTTTAAGTTTAAAAAATATCACACGTCTGGTTGTGCGTAGGCTACCCCAGCTGGCGGCAGTTTCACTTGTGTCCACAAAGGGGTACCATTCATTGACAGTGACGCACGCGTGTCTTATAGGTCTCCTATCAGCCTACGAAGTGGATAAGTTTATCTCCTCCTCTCATTACACTCGTTACATCCAACTAACAGCGACTTATTTTTTGTCTTCTTCTAAAATGAGAGAAACAGTTGGGCCCCGTGCAGCCTGGGAATTTGCTCTTCCCTTAACTTTCTCTGGGGGTCAGGGGAATTGACCTTTAAAGAATGCATAAGCCATAAATTAAATTCAACAATCGCAACAGAAAGCTTGTCCATTTAGAGAAGAAGATGCACTTGAACAGTTTCCCATTTAAGCCCAATGCAGCGCGCTCGACTTGCCACACTTTCCCTCTGTGTGCCAAGAGTAAATGAGCTCAATACGGGCTCATTATTTTATTGCCTTTGCGCATTAATTTTGGGCAATTACCGAAAAAATAATAACCATTTTAAGAATAATTCACCCTTGACCCAATTTAATGTCTTGACAATAATTAACAAAAAATATTTTCTACAAAAACATGCTAAAATTGTAAAAAAAAAAAAAAAAGTATAACCTACAATTATTTACAATTGTTCAGAACAACACAAAATATCAGATCAAACCTTTTCCATACAAATTAATATACAAATGTTAATTATCGCGAGAGTTAATAGAGGAGTTGAACAGTTATGATTGGACTTAAACTCGTGTATAAATGCGCTAATCACATGCCATTGTGATGGAATTTAGCCGTAACATACCTGTGACTAATTCATTAAAGCGTAATTACACCTTGGGCACCTTTCCTTAAACCTGATATTACCATTCAAAAGGGGGAGTATGTTTTGCACTTTGACTTGTCTAAACTCTGAAATGAAAAGCTGCGGTGGTGTGTCGTGCCGTGTCAAGGCGTTTATTTCGTGTGGTATGTAGTTGAGTAGTACAGTTGCTCTTTGCTGAAGCTGTGAACGCAGGTCTCCCGATAAGGTAAGACCAAACGTACCCAAGACTAAATGGCACACTTATAATTAGACTGCCCATTCAGCACATTGTCCGGGCTGCTATACAGGGACACACGGCTCTGTCTCTCACTGGAGTTTGTCTCTGACCTGAAGCTGTGTGTTGTTGCTCAACCAAAAAAGCGAAAAGTGGAGAGCAAAGAGCGAAAAGCGCCAATAGCCGACAGTGCCCTTTGATTTTACGTTTAGTCAAAATGTGATCTTTTTCACACGACGTCCTCATCAACGTTTTACTGATGTTTTTTTGTATACACATCACTGCACTTGTTCTGGTTTTGTTGTTTAATTTTAATGTGACAATATATATATGTCATTAACAACATTTACATAGTCCAATTATGAAAAGCCCATACTGACATTTCAAACAGTAAAATATATATATTTTTAAATCCTTTATACTAATAAACTTTTCCTCTTTTTTGCTTTCTTCAAGGATCGGACCTTTGGTGGTGGCTTTTTCAGTATTTGAGAAAGAGTGCGTTACCTACCTGGACCCCAGCATAACACACAGACTTTGTGACGCTCATGAACCAGTAAGTTCAAAAAGATTTGAGCACTTTTTATTTTGGCATGTGTGGAGAAGCCACCTGGCTCGCTTGTCTAAACACATCCTGCTTCTGTCCAAGAACACTGTTTACTGCGCTGTAAAAGCAACACTGCTACTCAGTGTGTTTACATTAATGCTTGAATTATAATGATTATTTGTTAAAAAACTATCTATTCGGGGGGAGACAAATGTGCAGGAAAGAGACACTTTAAATTGTTTAGACTAGGTGTCACACAGTGAATTTACTTCTGTGTAACCTTTAACTGTCCTCATCTCTGCAGGTAGGATTTGTTTAAACTAAGCTCATGTGCCAGCAATTAGTGGGATCAAAGCAAACGCAGGGAAAGAAAGAATGGAGAGGATGGGGACAATAAAAAGAGGGCATAAAGTGTTTTCACGGTGTAAGAAACTGTTTGAATACTTTAAAAACTTTGGTCATTGTTTATCCATAAATTGTTATTGGTCTTTGAGTGGCCAAAAGCGCAAAAACACTGCCCATGAACTCATTAAGGCTCATCTGTCTCATGACAGGCACAGTGATCCGTTATCTAATTTCTCATCTTTATACCGAGCAGATTTGTCGGCTACATCCAAACACAATCTGATTTAATCTGCAGTGAGCAAAGGGGTAGCTTCAGTTCAGAGTCCACAGCACAGCCAGAAGTTGCATTAAATTACTATGATTTCAGAAAAGTATTATATCATATTACAGTTGATGTAACTAATCCTTCCAAAGTTTGGAAACAGTTTCAATATGAACTCTTTGCTTTTAATTACATAATGTGGCATTTTTATAATTTTTTTTTCACAGTAAAAAGTGTTCTTGCTCAGGTGTATTGTGCATTTATTGTGGTTGAATTATTGTTTTCCTTAATAATAGCATCTATTATAGCTGCAGTGTATGCAACAGAGTCATTTAGGTTAATGTGACCCACAGAAGGATGCTCTATAGAGGAGCTCATATAATATCATTTTGTATTGAATACAGGATGCTAATTCTTTCACTACAGTTCCAAAGAGAAACTATATGCTTTCCATTGTTTATTATAACTTTATCTTCTGACCTGTGGTGTATTTGGCATTGCCCCTGTTAGAATCACATAGCAGCAGTGATTGAACTATAATATTGTTATTGAGCTCATTACCAAAAGCTTTGTGTAGTTCCATATGTCCTGATTTGGTTTCAAGTGGCAAAGCTGCTGGGCTGAGGCAGAGCCAGAGCGGGCCTGTGAGGGTGCACTAGTGAGCTCTCTTCATGTTGGTGAGGAGTGTCTAAGACCTGATGATAAACAAGATGTGAGGAGTAAACAACAGCCGGCCGCATAAAGGTAGAGGAGGGGGGCGGCAGACGGGCCACATAATCAATGTGGCAGCACATGTTGTGACATCTGTCTTTCTAAGTGTTATCTAATTTGCTGTAGAATATTTCAACAATGATCCAAACTGATGGGCACGTGCCAAAATACATGTTTTTTTGCCACAAAGTGTGGCTGACATTCTTTATAATACGCTCAGTATCAGTAATGATTTGAGTAATGTAATTTAATATGACTGATGATATGCAGGGCATGTAAAGCAAGTGCATGAGTAGAACAAGAAACATCTGGGTGGTGTTTTTTTCTTGGGTCAGTGCTGAATTTGAACTTAACAAATGGTTAGATCCTCTAATGCACGTCGGTCACAGTTTGTAATTGTTGTCCGTCTTTAGTAAAGTGGTTTTGTAACAGAGACATTCACTTATCTCACTGATGTCTGTGATGATGAGCGAACATCCTTCATTTTATTTTTAGCATTTTAGTCTCATTGCCCTAACGTCATTGACTAAACTTGAGCTGAGGACACATTACCAGTAACAAATAGCACCACTGTGTGTGAGCTGGGCTGAGCAGCCACAGGGCAGGGCCTGCTTGCTGCTGGTGAACACCATTGCCAACATTAAAGCCTTGTGGATAAAAAAAAATATATATATAAATTTGTATCTTCACAGAAACTCTGTAATTGCACAAGTAACCTAAGTGGCTCATTTTGATCTGTAGCAGTCAGTCAAACCAAATATTTTTTCTCAAAATAATTGGACATTTTCTATAGTGCATAGAATAGTTGTGCATAATTAACACAGACTTCAAAATGCAACAGTTTCAGCGGTGGTAACCAGTAGCCTCTGTTGATTCTGTTGAAGCCCTACATTAATATGTAGAGTTAATTGGGAGCGCTGTGGTGGCCATGTGCTCCTGACACAGGTCCGGACTGTGATCAGGTGGAGGAATCAGTGAGCCTCATTGTTTTTTATGAATCAGATGAAGATTTGTACAGTGTCTGTGTGAAGATGGTTGCCTTTATTTCCACATCAAAGGCATGGACAGTGCTGTCGGGCAGTAATTAAAACGTGGTGGATTTTGGAGTCTCCGTACAAACTCACCACCACACATACAGCATATGGGCGCAGGTCGAGGGTGCTGTGGAAACAGTGCAGGTGGCAGCCACTGGATTTAAACAAATAAATGTGATGGTAATTTGGCAAAGGGACCCACCATCTACTATCAGTGGAGCATCTTTTATTTTATATTCAAATCATTACATCCATATTTTTTTTTATTTACTTTTTTAGATTAGATTAGATTAACATTAAATTTGATAAGTGACTATTATTTTTGGTGTTGCTGTCGACACTTTAGTCTAGGCCTGTGTAATGAATCCAATTTTAATAGAGGTTGAGATTCAGTCATTTTTACTCATTTTACTCGAAAGGTCTGCCGCCATATATCAGACATCAGATATTCAAAGGAGAACATTTTGCCATTCTTTTAAATTGCAGTTTCAGGAAATGAATGTGGAAAGCCCTTTTATTTGTTTTTATTATATAAAACTAAATCTTATTGAAAATTGTGATCAATATGAAGGAATTTTTATGTATTTATTTTTTGTCATATCGCACAGCCCTACTTGAGTCCCCCAAAGCTCAGTCGCTCTGTTGACTTTGAGTCTTGTGCAGGCACCAGGGAGAGCAGATTAGTGCTCCGCTCTGGGCTTCTCACAGCTCATCCTCATCACAACCATTCTCTGGTGATCTGTCCATTGTGCCAGGATCAGGCGTTCTTATGGGCCCGCTGTTGCCACAGTGTAAACTTATAGCCTGTATAAATGCCACATGGACAATTATGAACTTAAAAGTCATACTTAAATGTCATTGTTGTCTGTGCTTTGATAGTGCTGTGTAGTTATTCTTAGTTATTAGTGCTTTAGTGTGAAAAATCAGTGGTGGTTTACTGTAACGAGCCGCATTATTAAAGATTATGCAAAATATTTATATTGGATGTAATTTTATCTCCTGCTGCAGCTTAAGTTTTTGTTTGTTTTTTATGAAGCTATTGAGTTGAATATGATGCAATTTTAAAATGATCACGAAAAGTGTATGTATTCATTATGTAGAAATATGTGTTTCAGTATTGAATAGGAATAGTCTTATGAAGAAGCCAACCATTGTCTGTGTTCGTGGCCAGGTCTCTTTCACAGACTGTGATGTGGTTGTGGTGAAAAAGTGCATTATAAGGAAATGTCTTCAACAGATGCAACCACCATCTCTGGTCTTTCTACCGCACCTCGTCATTCTCTTAATAAAAGATGGGCTACTTAGGATCTGTTGATGAAATTAAATACTTTACGCATACACTTTATATTACTGGAGTAACTATGCAACTAAAGTTGTAGTTTAATGAATTTCATGACACCTTACAGTAGGAATGGGTTGAGACACACTTCGGACTTTCTGATAAAAAAAAAATAAAAAATTCACATTTTGTACTGTCATTGTCGCACTGCTTTTGGAACCATCGACTCAAGACATACAATAGTTACTCACCAGTGTTAACCCTTGTTACCGAGACAAAGGTAAGCACGTGATAAAAAACAAGATCATTTTCCACACGTGTGCACAATCTTGTGGTATGAGATCTTATCCCATCCCCGCCATACATAGATTTAAAATGCTGATTGTTAAAGGCAAGTTTTTTAAAGAGCAGGGAAAACAATTGTTGAGGGCAGTGGAGAACACTGTATAACTTGCACAACTGCACTTTTAATGGGAGCAGTAGTGAGGGAAGCCCAGAATGCCCAGACCAGAGCTGGAAGCATAAAACCAGTGAAAGTAGTGCGTGTGATAATCACCTTCTTCAATGGATGAAAAAGAGGAATCTGCTGAAATGATAGAGAATGCCTTGTGGGTTTGGCCCGTGATGTAAATTTCCCATGAGCCTCCAATGACAATCTGAGGGGATAGCTCTGGCACACGCTGCACGCCCACATCCAGAGAACACACAGCGCACCCCTCTTCCTCACCAGGACCACTGAGAGCTGGACACTGTGACTGACAGGAGGCACGGATTAGGGGAGTGGCCATCTACAGCGCCCCTCTGGTCTTACATAAGAAACAATCCATGGATTTCCGAATGATCAAAAATGTGGGCCAGGCAAATGGCAATTTAAAACTATATTATACCCTTTGAATGGTTAAAGTTTAAAATGTCACCTATAAGCTGAAACCAACAAATACACAGCACGATAATGCAAAAGTAGTGAAAGATAGTGGAAAGAAAAGGTAATGCTTCGGACAGCATCTTTTAAAAAGGTTTTAGGGAGTAGTGTTTGTGAAGTAGTTCTGACAAAAGATATCTTTTACACTAGTCCCTTAGAGGTTTAGAGGGTGTATTATATGCTCTTTATTGTATGTTGAAGGCTGTGGTTTGCATTCAAAGAAGCCCTTTTTAAATATGTTCATGATGTTCTTTTGCCCTTATCCAAGTGTCTCAGTTTGACCACCTAAACCATATCATACTTACGTGACCACGCTACTTCCCTAACCCAAACCAAGTGCATGTAATTATTCTGTACACCCAGAGAAATAAACTAAAGAAAATGTCATTTGTAAACGTTTTTGTCTTGTTGTTTCCATAAAACATGTGTTTGGTTGTGGAGCACCTGGTGAAGGCTCCTTGCTGTATATAAACGCAGGCTGTGGTGCTGCAGCCTGTGTTTTGTTAGAGCGCAGAGTAAAGCTCCGTCCTTGGTTTGGGGGGTAGGACTGAGAACTGGGGAGGGACATGTTCCTCCTCATACTCAGCAAAGCTAAATTTATTGGTTACCATCTGCAGGGTGGAGGAGTTTGGGCTGTGGCCAGGCCAAAGAAAGGCTTCTAATTAAACAGTCATCATTATCAACTTGTGGTCAGTGATCATCATCCCACCGTGGTTCTCCAAGATGAACATGGAATCATTGAGGCTTTTGTGAGGCTGCTGCTGGACTGAATTAGAAAGGCAGAAACAGAGGAGAAAAGTGCTAGTGCGAGTGTTTTTTTCTCTGTGTCTTGGCAGAACAGCAGCATGAGGCCCTGTGCCATATCCACTCAGGTTTAAACAATTACCCAACATCAGAGAAACCAGTGGAGCCTCTGCGCTGGCACTGCTCTGCTGCTTCTGACGGCTGTTCTTCTGGCCATGCTTTAGACATGGCCAAGTGTCACATGTAAGCGAGGCTTTCGATAATTTCAATTAGTGTAAGAGGGTGTGCCTGCCGTATCTGTATCAGTGCTGATGGAGGAGCTTTCCTTTGAGCTTGACAGGCCCTTAATATAGTATTTCATGGTTTGATGTGTGAGTGACACAGTGGCGCTCCAAGAGGATGGCAAAATGCTTTATTAGGACCTAATTAGAAGCCAGTGATTAAAGGGGAAGTGCGTGTGATTAGGAGACCTGCAGATGATATGGAACATGGATGAATATTCAGCTTCAGAAGCTCAGAAAGTCTTTGTATGTGTCTGGGTGAGCTGTCACAATACACATACAGCCTATAGAGCAAACACGTTTCTCCAGCTCAGCCCAGCTTTGGTCCTAGTTTGATCAACTTTACGGGGTAAAAATCAGTTTTGAGTTTTGGATCTGTATTTATTTATTCATTGTAAAGTCCATGATATTATTAAAATGTTGTCAAGTCAGTGCGAATAGAACATGAAACCATGAGGAATGCTGTGCAAAGCCAGGTCTGCTCTGGGGCTTACTGCCCATGTAAAGAATCGCACATTCTTGTGAGGCAGGTCTCTGTGTAATCACACAGATAAATGGACTCACTATTATTACCCTCCTTCAATGGAGAGATTAGCATTAGATTTTCTTTTTTGCCTCACAAACTTTTTGACTTTAGTCGACATGTGATAGCCGTTACCATTAGAAATCATTTATGGGAGTGTTCTGAGGGCAGGAGATTGTCAGCAGAGCCTTGTGATTTTACAATTTCACAACTGACTTCCTCCTTAAAATGACACTGGCTTACCTGCCTATTACCCTCTTTGATTTCTACAGTACATGCCTCTGCGCTCGGAGAGGTATTCATAATAAGCTTAAACTCCACTGGCTTCATTGCTATATGGTGCTTATCTCTTGGCCATTCAACAGAAAGAAGACTCATATTTTTTCCAATTTCAACATTTTACTGCTGGTCCAGTGTCTGCCCAAACCCATGTTTGAGGAGCTGTTGTGGGGAGCCTGCACACATACATGAATACAGACATAAAACATTATTTTGCCTTTTAGAATTGAACGCGGCAAAACTGCTGCATTTTTTAGTGCACTAAATGTCACATTATTCCGCATATTTTTGGTCTATGTTTCTTTGAGTTAGTATTTTATCACATATTTAAATATCTGAACAGTCTGCGAGAGCCATTCATTTAGAAGTGTTTTCTTTTCTTATTTGATCAATGTCACATTCCAGTCAAAAATGTTTTAATGTGTTTATATGACTTTTGTCCTGTTGAAGTGCTAAAAGTTCTTTTGTATATTTAAAGGAAATTCTACAGATACCTGAGTAGTTTGTGTTGAGTAGTGGTCAAGAAAAGATTGTCTTTTTATGTCTTTTGCTTGACTGAAATTATAAAAGAAGAAAGTTTATACATTGACTACCAATAACATGTTACATTAAATTTAGCAGCTAAATAAACATTGTAAGAGTCACAAAATTCTACCGTCAGAAATTCATTTTTGTGAGGTACACTCCCAGGTCCTCAGTTTCACCATTCCTTGTACCGTGTTGTAATGGGCTCCCAAGGTATGATGAGTACCGAATAATGATGTTTTCCTTACCCCCCTTATTCTGAGCTGTAAAAGTGAAACATGGGACATAGTATAGTCTAGTTTGTGATGTCAGTTGTTTTTGCTGGATATCCATACAGTGACTTTTGGGCTATTTTCCACGTTGTGTGGCACTGAGAGCATTATGTCACAAAGGGCACATTGTAGCGGAGTGGCTGTGCGTCTGTTGTCTTTGCTCTGCTCACTCACCTTCTACAGTCCAAACCCAGACCCATTTCCTCTTCTTGTGCTGCTCTCAATACACAATGGCTCCATGGACACACTACAAAATGGAAAAACACATACATTGAAAACACTTTTATCCAGACTAATTGCCTGTGGACACTTGTTCAGAAACGTGCATGTTTTATATCCACTTATTTGCTGAAGTCATTAAATGTGTGTATTAAACATAAATGCATAAAAGAACTAAATGTTTATATACTGCATTGCCTGTATAGATATTTGTCTTTGAGGATCCCACAGTCCGTTATGAGGATCAGGAGTGTCTTATAAAGAGCCTTCTGTTTTCCTTCTAATTGAATTTGCCACTAACATATGCTGGCAGGAACCTCTTACCTTGTTTGACTTACTGTATTTATTGCCTGATGGTAGAGGTAATTTGACCTTTCATTTCAAAGGCTCTTTTTTAATCCAGATAAGGAGTGTTAAACTCAATTAGAGCAGTGATCAGTGGTTCAAACACTACATTTGTTTCCTGTGAGGGTCCAGGCGGACGGAGGCCCTGCTCTCAGCTCTGAGCTCGGCCGGGGCAAAGCTAGGAGCTCTGCTGGAGGAGGGGCAAGAGAGTTCCTGCCGTGTCACTGGAGATTTGTGTGCTCCGTTTAAATCATTTCCCTCTTTAGAAAATTAAGAAGGCAGAAATATTCTCAAACTGGTCATTTTCCCTCCCCCTAAATGGACTCATTTGCATTGGCAAAAGCTACTGTTAATTGTGGGTTTCAAAAAAGACAAATGAACCCTGCAACTGTAAATAAAAACAAAAGAAAAGGTCATATTGTTAATTGTCACAATGGTCCAAAGGGGCCACGGTGTGTTTCCTTACGCTTATACCTGAGACTGTACAACCCATTAAATACATATGTTTTAGTTTCAATTTCAATATTTTCATCCTGTATGATTAAGCCCACCAAAAAGAATGAGGTCTTTACCTGAATTTAATCATACTGCTCACAATAAAATACAGTAACACTAAATACCCAGAGGAAAGTGGTCATGTCCCTGCTCCCTCTTTCACAGGAAAAACACCAGTGCCGTGTTGTAACCTGATCATTTATGGATCAGTTGTTTTCATTCTAGTTTAATTCACCATGTGATTGATTTGCAGAGCGGTGCTGTTGGAATATATCCTCCGTAAACTGGTCTGAAACGGGGGTGATTTGAATACAGATGCTCACAGCTTTGGCCTTGTCACTGGAAGCACTTGGAGCTAGGAGACAATTGCAGGTTGATTATGTTGCTTCTGTCAGAAGTTGCACGTTCTTTGTACAAGGCTGTATTTGCATCTAAATGCTTATTGTAGACATCTAAACAGCATAAAGGCTGATTGTAAATGCCAGCTGTTAGGCTGTACTCAGAAATAAAACAAGAATTTCTATGAGGAAAATTGGGATGGAAATGAGGAAATTATTTTCAAACAGTGGAAGTGAAATCAATAACAAGGAAATGGTTGTATTTGTCTTGTGTATCCAGGTTGTGTTACCCTCACATATGAATCTATTTACAGTGGGCTACTGCGTGTGTATTTAACTGGGGGAAATTCACACTTTATATTCAAATGGATTTCTCTTTTGTTGTTATTATGGTTTGTATTAGTATTGGCTGTTGTTGCAGATAACTTTAACTATGTTGTGTTGTATTAGCTGAAAATGGAAATATATCATGTTGTTTACTCTGTGCTTAAAGGCCCACAGTAGCTCTGTGATGCTCTGGCAGACATATGTTTGTTTGTGAGCTGTGCATGTGCTGCTATAGGTGTCTTAGACTGTGCCCGCTGCAGAGTGATGCCCCTGCTGACTGGCTCCTCCAGCTCTTTGTCCTGCTGCACTCAGTGTGGCGGGCTCCTTGGGAGACTGGCAGCCTTCTCCAGTGTGCCTCTACAATGGCCCAGCCTCCTTTGAGGTGTTAAAAACTTCCATTTATGCATCTCCCTGGACAAAAACGCACCGAGCCCATTTGAGTCCAGTGGCAACACAGCACACATTGTGGACATGCTTCTTGAGCACTCATTTCACAGATTCTAAAACCAGTATGTGGTGAACAGGATTTGAGGGGCTAAAGTGCCCCAAGAGGACCAGGCGATAAGAGGCAGAATCGCCACCGCACAGTAAACTAGAAGATGGGCCGCGCAATATAAACACATTACCTGTGAGAGGGGCTTGTTTTCAGACTCTGCTCTCAATGCACACACACAAAAGAAACAGGGAAATAAAGCAACAAAACGACAAATGATAGATACAAAGTGGTTCTGACATGGTCATCTTTTTGTGTGTTTAGTTTGTACACAAAAGAAGTCCTCTGAGATACAAGGTTATTTGGACCACAGAGATAATAAACACTTATTGTAAGAAGTCGAACTGTGTGTATCTTTCTTTGCACCAACAGCAGCATTTTACATATGCCATTATTTTTTGTGAGTGACCAGAGATTGAAATAGTACGCTTTCGCGGTGGCCTGCCACATTCTGGATTATAGTGACAATATTAAATAGTACTTTCATATTTAGACGGTGCAGCTGCCTACAGCATTGCCTTCATATGGTGGGGCATTTAACATACAATCACATGTTGAGAGACTTCTCAGAGTTTTTCTGTGGTTCACACGTCAAACCAAATCAACCCTCAGCTCATTTCCTCTTTTCCTCTGGGACTGCAGTGACAGCCTGGGTCCCGGGCAGCTCCAGACCAGGCCTGTGCTGCTTCTGCTGCTGCAGAGATAACCACTCAGCACCAGCTACAAGCAGCGGCCTGATGCCACAGATTACCTCCATTGTACAAATAACCCACTCTGCAGAAATCCTACTTTAGCATGTTTGATCGCAAAGGAGTGAGGATTTGGAATAGAGGAACAGAATAGAGAAATGGAAGGAGATTTTTTTTTTTACATGTTGCAGATCTGGACAAATTCCAAACTGGAGAGCAGGTTTGGACTTGCTTCTAGTCAGTCGGACTGCTGCTCATATACACAGTGTATTATGGCCATGATTCACCTTCACTCTCAGAATAAATGCTGTATTGAAATAATAGAAGAGTGAAGTGTCTCTGTGACTGACCCTGCTCTATGACACTGAACCACTCAGCTCTGTCTGTGAAACAAAGTGAAAGAAACTGGAAACAAAATCAGGCTCACGCCACACTGTCAATTATATTTGAACATGAAGGAGATTTTTAAGGCTTCATTTGGTGCAGGAGGGTTGAACTCAGATATAATGTTTTTCTCTTTGTTTAAAGGAAGGACCACTGTTATTTTAGGTTAGTATATCATGAGCATGTCTTTCCTCGAATATTTTTTATCTTTTTCCTTTCTTATCAGTATTTTAATCTTTATTCTTCATTGTAAGTGCATATTTAGTTCACATTTTACATCTTGTGAATTTGCCTGTATTTGTGTGTGATCTGGCTGTCGTGTGAGCTACAGAAAAAGGTGCTCTTTGACAGAAATGCCACAGGTGGTTGTGAGCTCCTTTGATGCCAGTCTCTGGATTCTTGTGTCAAAGACTACACCCCCACTTATTTTCTATGACACGGACAAAGAAATATGTCATTATTTCACCTATGGGATAAAGTTGGACTGTTTAGGCTACCATTGTTGATCCAAAATCTCAGTTACTCCTCATTGTACTGCTTGTAGATATTTGTGATTTTAAAACTTCTTGTTCACTAAATAATTTACTTGCCACAATTTGTAATATTCATTGTCAGATTTGCACAAATTAGCTTATAAACTGTTTATAAACTCTGAAATTGCTTTATAATAAACAAATAGTTATGTAAATATAAATCTATAAAGTAATACAGTGTATATACTGTCTATCCAATACAGTATCTATGTGTTATTTTGGAGCTTAAATTGTGCATTCAGTCTGAGAGCCTTTCTTTCAGTTCGCGTCTCTGGAGTCCTCTTTGCCCATTGTCACCCTGCTGGCCTTTACATGACTTGCTCCCTCAGCCCTCCCCTCCCTCCGCTCTCTCCTCTCCCTCCCTCTCTCTCTCCTGACAACAATACTGTGGTACAGTTATCCAACACTCTTTGTTGTTTGGGAGCCTGTTGGCTCTTGCAGTATCAGACTGAGGTGCTGTACTCCAAATTAGTTTCAGATCAGTTAAGCATGACCTTAAAAACCCTTGGCCTTGTTTAATTGGCAGTGCTGCGGTGGACTAATTGCATAAATCAGCTTGTAATGAGATCCAAGCTTATTGTGGAAAACAAGATAATGTGAGAAAATGAGCATGGATGAAGCCACTGTGCTGGAGATGTCTCTAACTGTGTGTAGTTTTATTATCTTGAATTGTCATTTTCTACATCACTAGTGCTAAGTCCCCACTGTATATGTCATAAGTAACAAGCCAAAGCCATAGAAAGCCTGTAATGTTTTTTCAGTGGGGCTTGAAAAGTGTAATATGATTTGAAACATTTCTATTGATGACAGCTGTGTGAACTTGGGGTCAGCGACTAACCCCTGGTCATTAGTCAATGTCACCCACTTTGTGTTATATTCTGATACCCTTTCAACAAAAAATATTTTAGCATTAATAAAATGTTTCTTATTCTCTTTTTGTATGTTTTTGTGTCTGTCCTCAGGTCACTTACATGAATTCACAATCAACCGACCAGTGATCGCTGGAAACCGGGGATTGAGTCTTTCAGTTTTTGTAAGTATCAATTTGCCCCTTCAGCTGTTTCTGTCTTGCCACATGTGTCGTGCCCCCCTGCTGTCCTCTCCCACTCTGAACACCTGCATCAAATGAAGTGGACAAATGCTTAGGCTCACATTGTATGCACAATTAGAGCAGTTACATGTGCTCAAAGTTAGACAGACCTTTTCGGCTCTATCATTTGAAATGGCATTTTACTGGGGTTTGCAATACACGATTCTCCCCATACTATACATACATAAATGTAAAGCATTTGGGATGATATTACTACATTTGCGAAACCTGTACCTGGTACATTTTGAACAGTCACTGCTGAGCAGATTAAAATACAGACCTTTCAAATTGTATCTAAGATATTAGGCAAATAAAAAAAGAAATATCATAGTTCATTTTATTATTTTTTCCCAAATGTCAGTGAAAATATGTTCTCAGATATATTAGCGTGGTTAAAAACAGATGAGATTTTTGGGTGAATCCAAAGTTCATGGCCATTTACCATTGTGTAATTGTGACATTTCACATCAAACACTCTTCTGCTCTCATGAACACGCACCTGCCAACAGAACGTAGCCTCGCGGGGCACAGAAACAGGCTCCTCCTGCAGTCAAAGTCAAATACAAAATAACCAGGAATAAATGTGCACAAAAAGCATATCATATATTCATCATGATTATTATAACCATTATGAATTATTATAATAACTGTAGTATTATAATAAAACAGGACAAAATGCACTGTAATGTTCCACCACTTTGTTTATGTTATAAAATGTAATGCAGATATGGCTGGTGTCCTCACCCTGCAGTACAGGGTGGAGTTTCACCTAATGGCTTTATAAGACTGAAAACAGGACTAAAGAACATGTCATTAATTTCCCTGCTACCCCAGCTGTAGAAAGTAATGCATATCTAAAGTCCAGCAAAAATGAATTAATGATTTCAACCATGAACTTTTCTCCCAAAACGCCATGAATCGTCTTACACTGATAATGCACATGACCCTGGAGTGTGAAATCCCTGTTGCGTTGTGAGAGTAGCCAGTTAATTGATTCGCAAATTATTTAAAGTTTGTAGTGCCCAGGGGAGTGCTAGCTCTAATGACAGCCCTTTTTGAAAGGGTTTAAAAACTCTTAGCAGCAAGCCCTTATTAAACTGTTACAGGAAGGTAACATGTCTAAATTGGGGGCCAAAATGAGATAAGTGTGATTATTTTGTACTTTACGATGAGGTTGTTTTCAAAAAAGGGTGTTTAATACAGCCAAGCCATAACATAAAATAGATACACTGTCTCTGAACCTCAGTGGTAGTAGTAAAAGTCATATGCTTATTAACTAGTGACTACAAGTTGGTGGGTCTCTGTGTTAATCTTGACCCATTAGCAACTGCTGTCATTCAGACACACGGCGTCAGCCCGATTTAAATAAAATGAAATGAAGATAGTTGTTTCTGGTCCCTTGGCTTCACTCATTGCCATAAACATATGCTCTGTGCCTCGCTTCCTTCCATCTTATTTATGACTTTAATTTGTTGTGTGGGCTGCGCAAGAAATCAAATTTAATCCAATCCTCCCAGGGACCCTGTCATATAATAACATGGTAATTTCTGTGTATCCTTTTGAAAAATGAGGAAATTAATTCTTCCTGACATGTTCTAATTATTCCAGTGTGAACGGCGGATGGTTTCCCCTCCCCCAGCCCCCTAAGTGTCAGTTGCTGACGGGTGGCGAGGTGCTAATGCTGACCAGCAGCGCGTTTAATTTGAAACATGAGCAGACACCTTTCAACACACCTTCCTAATGTTGGAGTGGCTCACACAAATTAATTCACTTCTCTGGCGGCAGCTTTGACGTGTGTACGCTGCATGTGCATCCACTGTGTGTGTTTTGTGCTTTCCACATAGGAGGCAGGATCAGGGGGCGCTATGGTAGGGCACTAGTAACACATGAGGGTACTAGGGTAACACAGGAGTGTATAGGGTAGGGCGCTGGGGTAACACAGGAGGGCACTGGGGTAGGGCACTGGGATAACACAGGACAGCATTGGAGTAGGGCACTGGGGTAGGGCACTGGGGTAACACAGGAGGGCACTAGGGGAGGACACTGGGGTAACACAGGAGGGCACTGGGGTAACAGAGGAGGACACTGGAGGAGGGCAGTGGGGTAACACAGGAGGGCAGTGGGGTAACACAGGAGGGCACTGGGGTAGGGCACTAGTAACACAGGAGGGCACTGGGCACTGGGGTAACACAGGATAAAGCATCAGCCACACACTCTTTTGCCCCAGATTGGGACACTGTTGTGTCAGAGCACCAAACATTACTTAAACCAACCAGACACTTTTACAGAGTGGGAACATGTACCTTTAGTAGACACTCTCCATGTCTTAGCCGCAATGGAGTAATACTTTTCTAAACTTGTGCACTACACTGGAGATCAAAACAAAAGGAAAATTTAAACATGAACTATAAAAAACAATGAACAAAGTATTTATAATTATGAACATAAATATATTTTAACAGGACAGATGGCTCTAAGTTTGAAACACTGGAAATGTTGGATAGGAAGAAATTAAAAAGAAGGAAATGGATTTTGTTGATTTGTTTATCTGTGTTTATTGTCTGTGAGTTTTACTACAGAAAGCACATAGTTGTGGTGTCATGGCTGAGGAAAGGAGAACACAGCTCTCTGAGCGGAGGGTGGGTCCCCCATGACTCAGAGAAGGCAGAGGCGTCAACATGGCCGCTGGGCCCACAGGGATTAAAGTGTCCCCCATCACACCCTGCAGGGTTAATCACTGCCATTTTGGATCCACACAGAGGAGAAAACCAACTCTCCATCACCGTGGAAGAACTGAGGCTGACTCTGGCAGTGCAGCTTTACAAACATGTTTCCATTCTGGCTAAAGAAGTATTTGGCATCTTGGTTTACTTTTGGATAGTTATGGATAGTTTTTCACAGGCTCCTTATGAACCAACTCCCTCTGTCTTATCCTGTATGTGATTAATATATTATTTGGAGCGTGTGTCTCTGTGCATTGTGTTCTCCGGGAGCATGTAAATGAGTGAAGGCCGAGAGTGCTGTCCTCTGCCAAGACCCACATGGCTGCTGGTGGTGCATTAAATCAGCAGTCAATTTGACTGTAAGTTAGAAATCTGGGCTAGGTTAAGGGGATGTGCTGAAGCCGTGTTAATAGCGAGCTTGTTGTCCATATGGTACTGCTTTAATAGAGCACATTTGTTGCAGATGGTGGGAGACTTGGTTAGGCAGAGGCACATTTTGGCAGGGACTCATTCTTCGAAAGGGCTGCTGTGCTGCTCACCCTGGATCGGGCCAAACTGATGTCTATCCTCTGCCTCTCCTTCATCAAACCACTGCCCTTGAATATAATTTAAACCTGATCAGGCTTTTTGTCTCTGCGCACAAAGGATAGAGCTTAGTCACTTTTTCCAAAATGTTGCTACCAGCTTTCCAAACCGCACCTTTGCTTCGATGGACTAAGTTGAGTTTTTCTGACCACAATGGGATTGTAGACAGCAGGCACAGCTGAGGAAACACAAGCAGAGCGAAGGAGAGGAACAAGGGTTTGGAGTCCAACCAAAGATAAAGATAGAGCTGAGTGCTGCCGTATCCCATAAACAATTGGCTTTGAAAGCCCCATGAGGTCATATGCATGCTTTTTAACAAAGTTATTACTTAGTCTTAGTTTTCATCTCTAGACTGTTGTATTCCTTTATAATATTTTTCCTACACATTGTATTTGTGGATTCACACCTGCTTTTTGTAGTTTGAGCTTCAGAGTGCTCATTGGAGGGATGTGTGCTTTTTGCACTGGCAGAAGTGAAGAGACAGAGTGAAGAGATGTGCTGTGCTCTGTTTGACGGTTGTTTTCTCACGTTGTCACTGGCCTGGTGTGTCCTGGTTGTGATGGTATTATGTGCACAGGCCCAGCTGAGTGGAGAAAAGAGCAGAGCAGTGCCCCTGGCTATGCCACTCCTGCCTCCCCAGACACCTTATTGTGAGAAAAGTCTGGCTGAGCCCTCTGGGCCTACGGATCCACTGCAGCACTAAGTGCACCACCAACTCAAAGGCACAGTGTCCTTGGCTCCACTCATTCTTTCCATTCTCTCAGAGGCTTTGTCTTAGGAGCCAAGAGAGCAAGACGAGAAATGCCAAATTACACTCATGCTCCTCAAACTTTAGGTGTTCTGCGCTGGCGTTTTATTTGAAATATTTTATATTTTTAAAAAGATTTCAGATATTGTAATACTTGTTTTCCATTGACTGGCAAACTAGAGTAATACCAGAGGGACCTATAAGTCAGTTTAGAGATGAAAAATTGTTTATCATTAATCAAATGATCAAATTTAATAGGATAATCACAACCTAAAAGTGAGTTGTCCTTTTACTACCAGGGCAGAACATGTAGAAGGTTTCATCAATATCAATAACTCAACCAACACCAGAGCAGTATCAGTCTCAATATAAAACAGAAAAGTGTTGTACAGTAAGTAATGATTATCCCCGTGTGTCCATGACTTTGTGGGCTCGGCTTCTGAGCGACCCCTGCGAGTGCTGACATCATGACCACATCCTCCTGCTTCACTCGAGCTGTGCGCCGCGCTCCGCAATCACACATGTGCTGCAGCTGGACCACCGCTGGCTACTCTGAAGTGAATACATGTATACATCTGCACACAGCCGTGGAACAGGCCTGTGTAGACATCAGTAGGCAAGGTTTATTTGATGCAAACATATCATCAGGCTCTCTGTGCAAAACCAATGTTGTATGCAAATCCACTCCCTCCATGGAAAGAGGTATAATTAATGATGTCAGTTCATAAAAGAGAGGATGGGTTTGCAGCCATACTCTTGCCTTAATTAAAGACATGCCTTATTATAGGAGTAAGATATATGTACTGTGTGTTTTCCCTCTTCTTTTTTCTTTCCCTTTTCTCTTTCTTGATTATTGCTCGTTTCATAGTGAAAATGGTTCTCTGTGATTTTTCCCTGCCAGAACCCCACACGCTGACATGGAGGGCTATCTACGTAGCAGCTTTTTACTGAGGTTAGTTTCCTTTACCTTGTTGCCATTCAGGAGGCGGAGCATGGGCGGTCCTGGGTCACTCGGGCTAAAACATCAGACACATTTCTTCTTTTGTATTTAGACTTTGTCCTCTGTTGGCGTACACTTGTTTGTGTATGCACATGTGTCTTTATCTCTGAGCTTGGTCAACATGGATTAGAGCATATTTACTTAAACATATGTAATGACCATGTAGTGTCTGACCAACTGGCATGTTCACATAAACCAAACAAACAACACAAACTAGCAGGGCATAAATAGACAGTGCCACTATTAAAAGTACAGGCATTGTGTCTTAAGACGTTTTTGCATGCTTTTGTTTGGCCTGACTCCAGAACTGCCCTAATCAGGGGTACGGCTGAGACTGGCCTCTCATTTCCTGTGATGTTCTGTTGTTTTTTGTTGTGTTATGTGTTTGTATTCAACCTACCATAAAGATTTACATTTTTAGTCTTTACCCTTCGTGTGATTCTAATTAAAAATGGGTGCTGTCATTATACACAGTGGAAGTAAATAGGAGCAAGTGTATTTACCATTGGCTCCTTTCCTAGTCAACCACCTTCTCTAGGCTCTAGTGTTGCTCCCTAATTAAGGCTGGCTCATTAGAAGCCACAGCAGCAGCATCTGCCTTTCAAAGCTTCTGTCAGCCAAACTTTACTAAAGCTAATGAATCCGCTTTGATTTCAGTTTCAAAAGGTCACTTATTTGATTAAATTAACTGCATTTTTCCACATAACTCTTAGGCCATTTTAAAAAGAAAGGACAATTTGGTACGATTACACTCCCTTGTCAAACGTCCTTCAGGAATTCAACAGGAATTTCCCTTATTCTGCAAAATAGATTTCATTTTATCTTTGGAATCCATTAAAATGCAAGTTCAAGTTCAATATTTACATAAGTGGATTTGTGCCTTTCTTTTTTTTAATCATGCTCTAAAAAGAAAGTAAAAAGTTAGTTATGGGTAACGCATACTGTATTTCCTTCAGATGTACTATACTTTTTCAATGATATAGATGAGTAACGCTGATGTAAAACCACATTCCAAAAGAAAGAAAAAAGGGAAAAATGACCTTTGCCCTTACCCTGCTTTGAACTCTTCTTTTTGTTCTGGACACAGAGAGAAAACAGAGTGATTATTGTAAGTAAACACATTAGTTTGGCCCTAATCCACATCCTTCTGTCAGTGTGTGTTTTAATTAAAGAAGAAGCGACAGTAGAGACATATCACGCACACTGGCTAAAGATTGGAGCCCACAACAATCAGGGTAAGATTAAAGGCAGCTTCGCTTTAAGGTTAGCCATTTTGCTTAGAAGAGCCATGTGCCCTGTAGCGGGCTGCGCAGAGGGGGCAGGAGGAGAGACAGGACAGGAACAGGATGGATGTGACAGTCCGGCATTCCTGCTGCGAAGAATCCCAGTGTTTTTTCTCAAGTAAGTGATCCAGACTAAGGGGCTGAGATATGGTTCAGTACAGGCAACTTTTATAAGCTTTTAAACATCTTATAAGGATTGATTTGTGCTTGTTTGAGTACATTGAGTGATACTGCATTGTCCTGGATTTGAGGCTTGAGTGCTCAGAAATGTTAAGTTTTCACCTACCCCCTATCTTTGCCCACTATTCTGTACTCTTACAGTCTTGTATCCTTACTTGCAATTATTACAAAAATTCAGACTGTGGGTCAAACATGTTGAGTTCAGATTATTTTGTTAAGAATATGCATGAAATATACATGTTTTATTTTTGACTTACTGTTCTTAAATTATAGTTTTGGTATGCTAAACCAAAGGCCGGAAGCCGTCCTCTTACAGACAGGGAGGGGGGAGAAAGAGAGCGTGATAAACAGAAAGATGTCTTGAGTGTGCGTTAGCTCCCAGTGGACAGGACCTCCCCCTACATTTCTGCCATTATTTGATGTAATGAAAGGAGAAAGTGTGTAGCATTGAGATTGTTAATTAATTTAGTCTAACAAGATGAAGATAAATGAAACCCACTGAAGGTTGACTAGGCTAAGGGGCCCACTTAGCATTCCTCTTGCCCTCCAGCTCTGTCTCTCTCACTTCTCACAATGGCTAATAGGTACTGTACCATGTTTGTACAACCCCACCAAGCTCCCGTCTTGCAACTTTTGCATGCTGGACTCTTTAACACAATATATTATTTCTTTGCATGAAACTGTATTTTAACACTGTAATTTTTTGTTGTGTAATTTAAATAATGCTAGTTATTATGAAATTAGCACTTGCGTAATTATGTTGTGACAGTGCATAAGATTGTTTTTTGTATCCACGTGTCTGTTATGTCACTTTGTCTCAGTAAAACAACACAGATTTTATGATTGTGAGGCTGGTTATTTCTGAATTGCGGGGGACTTGCATAAAAGGGTATTCTTTCTTCTGACGATGTGGCCCCCTCACATGAGCTGTGTGACTCCCAGTCTTTCACCATATGAATGCTGCTGCTTTAATGCAGCCTGGGGGCTATTTGTGTGTCAAGACAGACAAAAAGCAAAGGGACAGTTTTCTTACAAAGGCACACAGTTGTCTTCATGGCCAAGCGAATCAGTAGTCTATGAAGGTTCGTCCTCAGTGGACACTCTTTAGTAGATGTTACGACAGCACAAACTAATCATTATGGTGCCTATTCTTTGCTCTCTCAGTTCTCAAGTCATCAACAATGGGTAGTTGATTATATGGAAAACACCAGAACAATTATGTCCTGTGTTTTGGTGGCAGGGCAGCGTTTTAAAGTGCAGTCCTCCATAATGGCCTCATTATTGTTATTCTTGGAGCAGGCTTGAGGAGAAGGAAGTGCTTGCTTCTAGTATGGCATTATTTCGTAAATTTTCGATCAGCTCATCATGCTGTCTACTGGCAAACAAAAACATTGCTAATTAAAAGTGAGTGCTTTTTTCTCTGACTTGAAAGGTATAGCACTCGATAGGCTGTTAATATAAAAAGTGGACAAAAAAGCAGGATTAGAGCTGTTACCCTGGTAACTCCAACTTCCATCTGCGAGGGAACAATGAACTTGTGTTTCTCCTCCACCTATGCTTGAAAAAACCCAAAGCAAGGAAGCGAGCGTTGTGAAAGGACAAGACCCTTTTTAACAACAAAGTGGGATCCAGGCCTAATAGGCTCTTTGGTGCGAGATGTTAGGCGAGATCACTGGGGGATAGAAAAGCTGAAAGGTCCTGTGTAATCCTAGGACAGTGAAGGTCGCCCCAGCTTTTTACAATAGCAGTTTGTCTGACAAGTTCTTAGTACAAAATGTATTGGCTGCAGTTACATTACATTTACAGTATGTTTGGATTCTACAGTTTTTAGAAATATATGTTTTGTTATAAAAAATTTAACAAGTTGGACTGAGTGAACAACTGCTCTTGAATGGTGCTTAAAGCGCTCCTGGTGTAAAACACTGTGCAGTTATAATGATCTGGGAGGAACAGTATGTGTTTCTCTTTGAGTTTTATGTCCCTTATTACAGCTGCGATACGTCGGCTCACATTAAGCTAATTTATGGTTGAGGCCAGCGTAACAGCAGTACAGGTTAATGAATTTGGCATTACTAATTAAATGTTATTGAGGAATGAATATGAATCCTGTAGTCAGAGGAGACAGCTGAGAAGAGAAGAGCGAAGGAGAATGGCACTGAAGACTTTTCTGGACCATCCCTCTTTCTTGAGCTTACATTTACAGATACTATAATATGAGTTTGAATGTGAGGTGAAATAGAGGACAGCTGTATTTAAGTGCATTGCCCTCACACAATACCTTTGATTACCGGCTATGAATTTTGATACGGTTATGGAGAATATGCCCACATAAACCAAATCTGAATGTGAGCTTGACACCTCCAACATGTCGCTTAAACACAATTTCTTTTCTCCCCGACCCTCTCCAGTGTCTGTACACTCCATGTCTGACATACTCCTCCTAAGAGCGAAGCCTTTCAATTTAGATTTCAATTATCATGTTAGTTTTGTGATTAGACTTTAGTCCTCCAGGAATCAGGCCTCTTTGCTGCTCTCTAACCCACTCTATTGCACTTCCCCTGCAATCACATCCCATCTGATGAATTGCGCATATAATTACGGAAGTTATTGAATATGCAGATCGCTGCTGACTCTTGGTGTGTGGTTCATAATGCTTCACCACTAACCGTATCAAATAAGGGTCTTCTATAAAGACCTGCTCTTCTCATAGAAGAGGGTCAATGCATACTATTAGTCCCAAATAGCAGACAGCATCATGTCTTCAAACAAGTTCACTCCATGAAGTACTTCGCTCTTACTGGGTACACAAGTACTTGTACACTTTATTAAGTTTATTGTAGGGACTTGAACAACTCCACCAATGAAGTGCATTTTAGCAGGCTGTCTGTCGGTGCTGGAGGTGCTAAAGAAGGAACCAAAAGGAGGTATTTCCCCATGTTACAGTATGCATTGCCTTCTTCACTCTTCCATGATGCAATTCCATAGAGCTTTTCCAGGGAGTGCAACACTTCACAGGCACACCCATGTGGGAAAGTTTGGATGCATTTTAGAAATGGTTTACAAATGCAAATGGAAGAAAATATTTTGGTGAGGGGGCATATGCAAGGCAAAGATGGAAAAAATATGTGAATAACAGTTCAGAAAAAATTATGTTTTTGTAGACACAGACCTCTGACATAAAACATTTCAGGTTCAGATGATGTACTTAAGTCTGTTATGGTGGCATAAGGCCAGTACAAGGCTCTTGTTCATTGTTATGTTTGTCTTCTGTAATTAGGGCTATGAGTGGGTGTGTGCAAATGGCAGCAGGCAGCATGTATATTATTGAGCATTTTCATTAACAGTTAGCTTTACACAAGGGCAAAAGGGTGACTTGAATGAATAGAAGCAGTAGCTCCCTATTACAGTCAATTCCTTCCTGAACATGTAAACTCTAAACAGTGTAACTGGTTGCATAAAGCTATTTTGCAAGATACCAAGAACCTTCAATGTCAATCAAAAATATCCTTTGCTTCAGTGTGTTTTGTGTGAAGTAAGCTGTGATGTTGTGACTATTGTTTGCAAATGTACCTGTCCCTGTTTGCTGTGAAAGTGACATCTGTTGCTCCGTGGGGTCCAGATAGTGTGTCTGAACTACAGCAACAAAGTCGAGTGAGTTTGAATCCACAACAAGTCCAGCAATGATCTCTATCCTTTTATCAAATATTTGTTTAGCCTTCACTCTCTGTTTACCCCCATTTTAGGTTTGCTGGCATAGCAAAAATTCATTTTAGTTGTGTTGAGTGGCCAGTTCTTCTGTCATTTCCCCTCTGCTTTGGAGTGTATTGTTCTGGGACACGTACACTAAGGTTTGTAGGATTTTGACATCAACTATGAAACCATATTTGTTTTTGATTGATTTAGTGATTGAAAAGGGAAGGGTGGGCACACATGTCCCAGGACAAAGAGTGTCTTTGTGTGGAGGAGCCCCAGTTGAAATGGAGGAGTAGTTTGAGATTACCAGATTATTTCCTCGCAGCCCAGTGAGTGAAGCGAGGCGAGCCACAGCCCTGCGCCGTGCTGAGCTGAGGCTGAGCTGAGGCTGAGCATAATGAGTGCGGTGGCAGAGAACCACAACAGAGCCGGGCCAGAGGCGGCCTGGGAACCAGAGGCCCATGGCCCGCCGCCAAGCACACACACAAGTCCTGCCACACACTTGTGGCTTTTTAAGAAAGCAATTTAGTTAATGATTTCATTTTGAAGCACTGTCATTGTGTGTGTGTCTTCTGACTGAACTGGTAAATGGTTTAAAGCAGGAAGTCTCTCAGTAAATGATGTTTGTAAACACATCTCCCACTGAACAGGCACCAGAAACTATAACAGGCAAACAAGCAGAGTAACTGTCATTAGCTTTGGCCCTTAATATGTGGGTGGTGAGTCTAACAGCTTTAGGTGCTGTAGGTCCTTTTGGGTCCCTGTGGGTCCCTGTGGGTCCCTGTGGGTGTGGATGACTGCAGAGTCCAAACACAGTACCACAGCACTGTACCACTGTATTGTGGTCAGACACATAGCTCCTGCAGACACACTGCTTTTTGTGTTTTAGTCAGCGTCTAATCCACTACAGTGGCCGCTTCCCCTGACTGAAAATACTGCACATTTTTCTGTTCAACCATGTCTGTCAACCCTCTGATTTTATTAGGACTATGTTTCACATTCATTTACCCGGCTTCTCTCAGTGCGGGCCTGTGAATGAAACCATCTTAGCATTGCTAAAACAGCAGCTTGTACATGTCTGCTCTGAACCAAATTTTGGGGCAATTACTCAGATCAGTGGCCTGGGCTCAGGGCCCGCTCCTTAAATCTCATTTTTCACCAGTCTCTCTCCTTTTTTGTATCAGCTGTCAATCACATTTGGTAACTTTTAACCACCTCCAAACACACTCATTTGGGCTTTCACTTCTGCTCTTCTCACTCTTGTCCAACCTGTCAGAAAGACACACACTGTTGACCATGCTTTCTATTCACCACTGCTAAATTAATTGGTTTCACTGCTTTAAATCAGCAATCAATGTCAGTTTCCCACTATAATAAGCCTTAATCATAAATCTTTGAGGTATGGCTTGCCTGACCCCTATTTATCCTGGCTTGGATAGATGGCCTCATCTGGATGGAGCAAATGAACTACCTCTGTTTTGATTTTCCAATTGACATGTCACATGAAACACGGCTATAGCACCCCTCTACTCAGTCACATCCATGCTCCTCTCACAGCCCAAAAATACTCAAGAACCCATAGACAAAGGGAGTTGGCAAAATCCAATTGTCACAAAGGAGAGAGACAGATTTGTGTCCGCTCAATGCAATTAATTTATTCAGAAGGGGCCAATAAGAATAGGCCTGGAAAAATACTATAGAATAAGTGACTGGCCTGACTGAAGCTAATGAGATGTTGTGCTCCCAGCCTCTTGAGCTGAAAAAACCTTTTTAATTATAATAGTGTTGAAGGTAATTTCCTCTTTTTCCCTTTTCCAAATACATTCATTTTTAACCAGAATGAATGGTAACAAAGCTACTATTCTTTTTGTAGACTTTACAAATGTGTGGTTTTGGGGAGCTGGTCATGTGAGCCCCTGAAGCTGAGTAAGAAAAGAGGCAGGTAGTGGTGGTGCAGAAAGTGCCACTGTTGTGTCCAAACCAGCAGCGGTTCTACCAACACCAGTGCCAGGTATGACCTCATCATGGCAAGACTTGAGACGCCTTTGGAGTCTTTACCACAATGTACAGCGCCATAATTTTCTACTTACATTTGGCTTTCTTTCTCTGCCTCCATCTGCAACATATTATTAATTACAACCTTGAACATTAATACAAATTTAAGTTCATTGTCTTGAATAATAATCTGGGATGCTTTATCCAAAATCATCAATCCAAATCTTGGCTCTTTAGTCTTCTGACGACTGAGATAACTACTTAAAAAAATACAAATGAAAAAATAAATTGTAATGAAAGACAAAAAGACTCTATGTGAAAAGTGCTTTGTTTACTCTTTGACATAAGGGGCCCCTCTATATTTCATCTGTCACCGCAGCCTTTCTTTGCTTTAACAATGCCTGATTGTTTCTCCAAAAACTTCAGGTTCCATGAACAGGAGTTTTCTGGTTTACTATGTTCTTGCCAAATTCCAATCTCTGTTTTCCTTCTGGTGCTCACAAAGGGCTCATAACTTACTGTCAACTATGAGGCAAGTCACAAAGCTCCACTGTAGCTCGGCAAATAGACTTGTATTAGCTGATGATTTGACTCAGGAGGTTCAGATAATTGCAGCAAGCACTAAATAAGAAGATAACTAACTTTCAATGTGTGCTCCTGTAATATTCTTGTTACAGTGTGTTAGTAACTAGTAGATTTGTTTACACTGAATATGACCTTCTTCTTGGGATGCAGTCTGCAAATATGGTTTGCATTTCCTTTCTAACACACTCTACATTTATCTCAGCTTGGAACTGGGTTTTTGTATGGCTGGTTGGATTACAAAAGAAAAATTTGGTTTGCGAGTTTTCTCAGCAGTGTTATGTCCTAGTGTGAGCTTGACTATGACATGTGAACACCTGCTTGTACCTGATGTGAGCCCTGAGATCAGATGCAGTACAGAAGAGCAGAAAGAAAGGCGTCTGTGGGAGCCCCCTGAGCTGCAGCCTGGGACACTTCCACCTGGAGGCGACGCACTGTGCGCTGCTCCAGACACTGTGGAGCAGCTGCTCCACTGTTTAAAGTGACACACAAGGCACTTCTTCCACTAGCATATTATTGCAAATAATTTACCCGCCAAAGTAATTATGACTGCTCTGCTCAGTATGTAAAGTGTACACTTCAGGTGGCTTGCTTAATTTGCTCTGGGCGGCTAGCCTTCGAGTGTGGGCTTTAGCTGCGGTAACTGTGGCACTTTCTAATAGAAAAGGCATCAGGAGAGGGTGTGAAGTGACGATGGAGTGCTTGTGTAATTGAGTTGACTTTTTGCAGGGGAAGGTCAACAATAATGGAGGAACAATTTAAACAAATTCATTTAGACAAGTCTCTTGTGACTGGGCTGTGGGCTGGCTAGTTGAAAAGTCTGTATTTTCACAACCGTTTATGATATTTTAGTATCATTATCTGCAATTATACCCTGTCAGCTGAGGTCTCCTTTTTCTCTTCACTAAGCATAATGGAAATTGATATGTAAAAAAGTTTTTCTTAGCGTTTATAAGCATGTACACATTGTATGCATCTGAGCAGAAAAAGTGCACTGTGTGCTGCAGTTATTAAGAGTTGATTATGTATCCAGAAAGCTGGCTGTGTCACAGCGTGGCACAATCACAATAGAGGGTGATAATTTAATTGTGCTAAACGGTGGATTCGTGTCAGTGCTGCTCCAGCTGGGAGCTGTCAGGTCGTAATATCTCATTATGGCAGGTGAGGAACCCAGAGGAAGCCTGCCCTGGCACCTGTTAGAACAGGACCTACCCCGGAGGACTTTCTCACACGGCTGTGCATTACCTCCCCCACCACCTTTCACTTACATTTAGACAGGTTCAAAATTATGCCTGAGCTCATTGTTTTATGTCTCTGACTAAGGAGTGGCACCAAACATCAAACACTTTTGACTAATGGCGTAACTATTGTATGTATAAATATAAATTATTGTTTATTGTATAACACTATTTAGCATCTGACCCTCATAAATACATTTAAATCCAGGTAATTCTAGAATCTCCTTTAAAGTATATGATTATTGGCTTGTTTTATGTTCTTGACTTCATAAATACTGAAACATTATGGGGGGAGTGTGTTCGAAAGCTCCTGCAGCACTATTCTGATGAAAGAGAACAGGTGCCAGATCCTTTGAGGGCTTTTAATAGTGACAATTACCGCAGACACCCGTCAAGTTTAGTTACACACAAACAGCTCAGACAGACGGCGGACGTAAACACTGCATGAAGATTTTCTCAAAGATGTAGTGAATTATTTTACATGAATTTGCGATGAAACTTACTATGCCATGGTCAGTATAGATTTGATGATTGCAAACAGGGTGAGCTGGCAGAGGGTCTCTGGTGTGGGGTTACCCATCACCATTGTCTATAAAAGGTAAACAGCTTAACAGAGCAGATAGTGTGGGTGACAGGCAGTTGGACCCTTTTATGATGAAAGAGGAAACGGGATAGCTCAGGACACATGGCTGAGCGTCATAAGACCCTGAGATGAGCAGCACACAACACCCCTCTAATGCCCAGCCAATTAAACAGAGGTTGTTTTGCACCATGATGAAACATTATCGCCGGGAACAATTCATGACTCAAAGCATTCCTGGCCATATGAGTCCATGACTAGAGAATTTAGTCTTAATCCTGTGTATGTCTGTAATATTGTGAGATATATTTAGCACGAGCCTCATTTTGATGTGAACTGCACATCCACTGAGTGTGTTTCGCTGAGAGCAAACAGGAAGGCAGTGATTCATGCCCTTATTGATTACCTTGGTATGTTAGCTGTCTATTGTTATTGTGTAATCAAGCATGAAGGAGGCATCACCTGGGATTTATAAGCTACTTTTCTCTGTCTGTCGAGAGCTCTTTCATTTATTCTAGGTTACTTCATGTATTCAACCTGTATTCAACAGATTTAAAGATTTAATCTGTTCTCTTGTCTCCTCTGTGTTAGACTGTTTTATGCAAAAACAGGCATCTCTGATTTGAACATAAAATGATTAGTAGAATATGGCTGCCACATTGGCCCTTTCCCTTTCACATGTCATGAATAGTTTGGTATGGGCCCGGTCAGAGGTGGGGGTGGGTGCACTCTTTAGCTGCCTGAGCGCAGCCCTCCAAGCGCTACTAATAAATTATTAACTCCTGCTGACAAATACTGTTATGGAGACTGCTGCAGATCTGTTGCATTCTTTAACAAGATTGCTGTAGACACATGTTACAAGAGGATCGGCCTCTCTCCTATTCTCTCACTCACGCCTCAGCAGTTTGACTGATGGCTGGAGACCATAGTAAAAGTGCCTAAGAGACTGAATATTTATACGGTAAAATAATACCACTTGACTTATGGTGTAATACAAAAGCAGTGCTTTGTTTCACTCACACACTCCACGGAGAACTCTGTGTCTGCTGCATTTTTAGTTGAAACATTTTGGAGGCATTAGTAAAAGAATGGAATCTATAGACTACAGGCAATTCAGAAGTTACTAAAGCTGACTTCTTGGTAATGACTTTTTTATTTGTTTATTTGTATTCAGAATTAGTTAATTGTTATTAAATACATGATGTAACTTTTTGAAAAACACAAATTCATGTACCAACGACCTGTCGAGGTCTGTTTAAACAGCTGTTGACACATGAGAGATGAACTTGGATCATTGTTCAGGTTCAACTAACTGTGCAACAGTGTGTTCATTCACAGTGTACTGTACATTTGGGCTGAAAGTATTATTTTTGAGACAGTGAATCATAATGATTCTGAGAAGTCCTTACAGATGTGTTTTCTGAGGTATTTACTAGACTTATTTTCAACTTTACTTTTTTTCAAATTTACTAGGCTTATGATTCATTGAAGGCTGTAAAGAGTAGATGTGTATTTGTTGTTTGTCTGCATGAAATAAAAAGTAAAAACCACAATATGTCCTGAAGCTGAACCAGACAGGCCTCACTATTCTCTGTGCTGGTTACTCTAAAGCTGAGCCCTATTGTTAAAGTACATCAGCTAAAAAGTGTATTATATAAAAATTTAAACCAACCAGTCTTTTTCTCACAATTGGTATCCCTTTCTTTAATGACATACCAAAATAATAATTTTTTCTGTAACCACAAAACTTCTAATTTGATTAATTGTGGCCAAGTGCAAGAATGAGGCATCATTAATTGTGTAAAAAGTGACGTTCTTAGTACATTAGTTACCAAAATAATTTCATTTGTGAAGTAAAAATTAAATTATAAAAAAATAACACCTGATATATCAAGTACACCCTTCACTGTAATATTCATGATAGTCTGACTTGCAAATGTTGTCCTGGTGTCACTTTTAATTTTAAAGTGTGATTTGTTGGTCTGTTAGACTGTTGCAATACTAGATAGTTATGCATTCAAGCATTTATTTCAAAACTGAAATGTGAATAAACAGTTGTATAGCAACTGTATTAATCTATACTCTTTGGTTCTTTGCAGCCGAGTCATGTCTTCCAAAGCAGCCACGTCTCCCTTTGCTTCGGTGGTGGATGGAGAAGACCCCATGAACCAGGAGCACTTGTCCTGGGAGAAAGACGATAGTGCTGAGGCCCACTGCACTCCACAGCTGCCCCTGCACAATCTCCTCCATGGAAAAGGCCACCCTGAAGAGGTGCAGCCTCTCAGCAGTGTGCCGCCAGAGAGTGACTGGGACAGCCTGCTGTCCGCACAGCAACGGATGGTAGGAATATCTCTATTCTTCACATATATTTAACTGACATTATAATAATACTTGTGTTTACATTTATATTACTGTTTGTATATTGATCACAAATAGCAATGTATACCCCAGGAACAATTTAAAAAAATACCATACACATTTGTTAAATCAGTTTATTAGCAGACAAAGTACAAAATAGGAAACGATAGTCTATAATGATTTGTCCTGTGGGTGTTCCGGCCCCCCCTCAGCAGGGGCTCATTGTTACTTCCTTGTCCAAAAATGAGTTTATCACAGGCTCCAGCTCCACAGTCCCTTAATGCTGTGAAACCTCAGGGATTCGGGGGTCTGCCCATTTGCGGCTCTGCCAAAACTAAACCATTAGCTATTATTAGGTTAAACTGGGGACCTCTCACTGTTTCCCAAATGTTTAAATCCCTTTTCTCTGCTTTGAGTAAAGCCTTGTTGCTTCTGAAATGTCATGGTCAAAAGACATGTTTTGTTTTCTTCTGTTGGCATATATAGACACATTCTACATGGAAAGTGAGGGCTTCTTTGATATAAGCCTATATTCAGGAAGAGCTTAGGCACTTGTGTGCTGTAGACAGAGGAGGCAGGTGGTTGTCTGTGACAGACGGCTCTATGGAAAAGAGACCCAGAGGGCCTCTGAAGTAGCGCTGCAGTTGGCTCCTGCGATCCTTTGCATCTGAACATAGCAGCACAATCACACACATCCACATCATTAGGTCTAGGACAAAGGGCTCTCCTGAGGTTGGGGGAGAAGGCTTGCCCACAGGCATTCTCACTTAAAGACTGGTTTTCTGTAGTTGAACAATTTCATAGCATGCAGCAGACAGCCATTCCCTTAAACAATTTTACATTCTACATACATAATGTTTTATTCATCTATAATAAAAGGTTAAAAGATAGAATTGTCTGACAGATGAGTGAGTGGATACAGACCCTGGGCAGACCTGACATGTCTACCGGCTGTGTGTCTGTGTGGGCTGTGTCCTGACCCAGAGCCAGCTGATTAACCCGCTGTCGCTGCACCCCTTGAGCACCCTCCACTTTGTCTGCCACGCACCCTAATCAGTAACCCTGGCGCCGAGGCCGGGGCAGTGGGCTGTTCTGCTCTGCCACTCTGGCACATGAGCCAGACCACCATACACCTCTGCTGCTCAATATGCCACAACAGGCTGCAAAACCTGCACTAACAATGCCCGCCCATTTACGGGATCCTTACATTCCTTTAGGACATTATCTGTGTGTCATTATGGAAAAATGCATTTGTTGATTGTATAAACACATTTTTACCATTTTTTCCCCCTCCTTTTTGTGTGTCCTGTTTATTTGTTTTGGTCTGGTGCTGATGTAGTGAAATGTAATGAATGTGCTCCTGTGTGCAAGGTATCCTTCAAACTCTCCACCTTTCTTGTCCTCTTTCCCCTCATATCTTTGTTTGTGCACAGAGAGCACTTAGCCAGTCAGCCAGAGACAGGGCCTTTAGTTAAATACTAAACCATACACAGGTGGGACTGAAAAACAACAACAGCCCGAGACAGGACACAGATTTATGATGGCTCAAGGCACTCAGCTGAGAATAGCTCTCTAGTAGAAAATGAACAAATTACACAGCAGTCACCGTAACACAAATGCACACTCAAAAGCAATTTGAGAAATTACAGTTGGGAGGTTTCTCTGTGTGATCTCGGCACATGAAAAGTAAAGCCGGAGCACATTATGGATATGCCCTATGAAAATGTACCTCATCATTTCATCTCCATTTTTCACGTGTCATATCTCATTTACCAGTGCAGCTAGTTCTGCTGAAGATACTGTTTGAAAGCCGCAGAGAAGTCAAATCACTCTGAGCTGCAAAAACCTAGCAATCACCGTGTTTCAATAGCGGACTGTCAAAAAGCTCAATGGTGCTTTGATGGGGCACGGGAACACACTTATCATTTAATAAAACCCTCATCCCTTGTTGCCATCACCCCTTCTCCAAACATTTGTTTGTCTTTACAGGAATCTGACAGTAATAAAGTATGTTCCCTGTACTCCTTCCGGAACAATTCCACTTCCCCGCACAAGCCGGAGGAGGGGGCCCGGGAGCGAGGCGACCTGCTGAGTGGTTCGGCCTTTGGCACTCCGGAGCGACGCAAAGGAAGCCTGGCCGACGTCGTGGATACGCTGAAGCAGAAGAAACTGGAGGAGATGACAAAGACAGAGCAAGACGGTATGCCTCTCCTCCAGCTCGGTGTGTGTGTGTGTGTGTGTTTGCTACAGGTTCATCATTGCACAGCATATACACCTCTGGAAAAATAAAGGATTCCTGCAATATAATAGTGAATCGGGGAATCTGGTATCTTTTTAACAATATAGACAAAAACTGTCTTTTATATCCTGCAGACAATTACTGTATTCCCCTGGTTTACAAATAACACTATTGCACTGCAAACGTGAAATAATAATAATATAATATGCAAACTGGTTACAAGGTTTTCTCAAGATCAAAATTTGTTTTCTATTTCACTCACAACCTTTATTTTAAATAGCTGAAGGGATACACTAACTTTCGCTTTATTTAGGAATAAATTGCAGTGGTCTCTTATATTTTCCAGAGCCGTGTAATAATTTCTATTTTCTTAAGTTTCATAGTGCCTCTTGTGGCAGGTCTGTTGTTTTTTTGTGCAACTGACAAAAGCACGCATTGGGATTTCTGACGTGTTTCCAGTGTTTGTTTTGACCCTTTTCCAGTGTGACAAATCCTATGGAGCAGAGCACAGCAGCAGAAATGTGGTCTGCCCTCATGCCAAGGCAAACTCTACCACTGTAAAAATTATAAAAGTTAATGCCAGGAAAATTGCCCCTTTATGATTCCACTGAATACTTATCGCTTCGAAGCTACCTAAAGTCAGAAAACTATCAAATATATTTTCCGCCTAATTCTTCACATGGACATCGATGTTTTTATATATTGCCATATTCATACTTTGCCCTGGTTGACTCTTCCTCCCACAGCCTGCAGTTTATCAAGAGTATGGCAGAAAAACAAATATTTGAAAGTGCTGCTGAAACACATCTCCCTTCTTAATTAGGGCTGTAGTAATATAACTACATCCAATCAAATGTTAAAGCCTCTTGGGAATGCATGTGTCTCATTTAGTGTCTGGGGAACTCTTTGCTTAAGCGCTTCATCAGATGAATAAATTAGACCACTGTTAGCCTAAAATAATTTCCCTCTTCTTTTGTAAGTGTTCACTGGCTGATCTTTGTATCAGTTTCTAACCAAATATTTAACCAGACACTAAGATCATTAAGGTGTACCATGTGTATCTGCTCAAATCAGACCTTTTCAATATGTAATATGAGTACTATGCAAGCAATTTGCTATTACTACTTGTTTACAAGATTATAAAATTTCTCAATGCAGAAATAACAGATAATCAGATAATTGTTTATGCTTGTTTGATGCTTTTTATTACAGCTGTAGTAATGTTTATAGTGTATTGTTTTTACATTTACACAAGCAAATCATATTTTTAGTGAACTGGGCTGATTAGATAAAGTGTGTTCAAACTTTTATGAAGTGCATTATAGTGTGGTTCCATTGTTTTGTTTGGTCTCCACGTTTCTCCACATTCTTGCGGTGTATTTGTGAGGGCTTGAATGTTCCGACAGAATTGTCAGAGCTCAGTGATGGCGGCTGTTATGGTAATGAGCCCCAGCTGGTGAAGGCTGGTTGTTGCAGTAATTTAAATGGTCAAGTGCAGCTTGTAATCCAGGGCCGTATGCTAGCACCGCGAGGAGAGCTGCTTTAGAGTGCCATACAGCTGTTTTAATCTCCTGTTAATAATAGAGCCTGGGTCTGTCTCATGTACGCCGCATCATCACCACCAAAATAAACTCCCTTGTTGGAGGAAATTAGTTTCTGAGCAGGGAGCACGACACAAGACAAGAGTCTCACAAAGTTCAGCAGGCTGTCCCCAAAGCCTCAAACTGAGAGATGCTCTCTGTACGAGGGCACTTTAGGAACCCTCTGCGGTGATGATCAGTGATCGCTCTGAAAAGAATTGGCAAGGGCTAAAAAGTCAAAGGAGGCCCCCAAAACCTCTGGGAAGTTACAATAGAGTGTCGTTGTTTGTGTAATCACTGTGCCTGGAAAATGAAAAGAACAGGATTAACTTATTAAAGATCACAGAAGAAAGAAGAGGAGCCATTTGTTGTCTTAATGATGTTGCTAATGTAGCACAAGCAACAGATGAGCTAAATATATCGCTTATCTAAGCATGACAACTGTTGTGTCTAATTCTGCTGCCTAGTCGGGATCACTTAGGTCCTCAGAGACTCCTCACCATCTGCTGCCTTTCTTTTCTGGGTTTTCTTGTCTGGTCAAGAAAGTTCATTGTCCCCACTAACTTGCAATAAAAGTGCTGACCTAAAGAGAGTGGGAACAAATGGTTAATGTTACACTTTCACTTACACTTACACTTACTGCTCTTTTATGGTGCGTGTGTGTCCACTTAGGTAAAATAAACCTGGATGCAGTTGTGTAATATAGTGTAATCGTCATTTCTTTTTCATTAAAGGTGTCACAGCTACAGTTTAGTAAATACAAGGTCGTGATAATACATTTATGAATTATTAATTGGATATGCCCCAATTACCCTAATGATCATATTGCATTATACATGTTCACAATACCATTAATAACATTAATTTAATTCTGTATTGTCCAACTATTCATTATTATCTTTTATCCAGTGCTTTCCTTCTACTTCCCTGCTCCGTTCTGGTCCTTAAAGTGCTTGAAGTGCTTGTGACTGTGCTAATGAATGAAAATGTCCTCCCAGCAGTGAGCAAATGCATTTAGCTGAATAGTCACCTTTGCTGTAAAAGCTCTATTAGACCCAGTTGCCAGCAGGGCTAACGATTGTGCCCCATGTTTATTTACTAGGTATTGTAAATGTATTATTTATGGATAAGTCTCCCGACAGTCGTTGTCAAGAGTTAAAAATGTCTGTATGAAGTATTAGAGGTAAAACGAAATATACCCACCATTATAAAAACCCAAGGTGACCTTGATTTAAATCACATGCAATTAGAACAATTTTATATAATGCACTCAAGTAGTAATCAATACCATGCAAGTGGACAGCAGTAGTATGTGTATAGTCTTTATGGTCGTCCCCAAAACAAGGACGGGGCTTGGCTGCATTCTCTATGGCTATTGTAAAAATCTCTGTAAAAATATATGGTTATATGATTTAAAAAAAAGGTTAAAGGAACAGGAGTGGAATAAAATGAATCCACAGTAGCCCTCTCCAGAGCTGGACCAGAAGCACTTGGCTCACATGTATTTACTGTTGCCTGTGGCTTTATTACCTCTATCTATTTGCGAGTGTAATCCGCTGCTGGAGGTGTGCATTATCACTGTGTAATGACTGAGTGCTGGGTTGAGTATGGAGCACTGATCAGCATTGTGTTTGTAGCCCTGGGTCATTATCCTCCATTACAACGGGCCGTGTAATGAGATTCAGGGCTGGCCGAGGGCTTTGGGAGGGGAAAGATCAGCTCTAAGCCTGTGCTCTGACGGGCTCTGCTGAACTCTTGACTCTGTGTCACTGCTCCTGCTGACTCCACACAGAGCATCGTGCACACCCTGCAGGGGATCTACTCTGACAAAAGAACATTTCACATATGTGTCCAAATACTGGATATAGGCACAGGGACATGTCTTTTATGTACATAATAACGGTTTTATACAAAAAAGAAAATAATCTTAAATCTCTCGTCTTTATTCTTTACCCTCTGTTTTTTCCTGGTTCACTCCTTCTCTTTTATCACAGTTGACGTGTCATCTGGCTCAATCATTCCCCACCTAATTAACAGGATTCTTTGTTCCGGTGATCGTAGCACTGGCCTCTCAGCAAGGCCTGTAAATGGACATAATTTTCCTGTCTGATATCTCTATTGTCATAGAAGGTAGTGAAGAGAGGACCACACACACTTGTTTTAATGACCAACACGTATATTCTTATTGCAGATGAGATGCGTATGTGTTATTGCACACACTTGTGTTTATACAGCGCTCTGGGTCCACTGGGGGTCCTCTGGTGTTTGAATGTGCAGGCTCTTGGCCTGTGGTGCTCCGGCCCAGCAGAGCAGCGCGCTGGTCTGTCACTTTTGTTTGAATAGGTAATGTAGATCTGTTCAGGCTGAGCAGACATGAGCTGGAATCGCTTGTTAGGACACATGATCAAAAGACTCTCTTTGCTCTTTGCCAATCACCCCTCTTGTCACCCCATGAAGCAGACATTAAGTTTTTGGACTGTATGCAGTGGGCAGCCTGCCAGCCCACATGTGAACTTCCACAAAAGATCGACAGGCCTTTACATTTGTCTTTTTGAGAGTTTTCTGACCTTTTCTGTTTCTCTGTCCTCTTCTGTTGTTCTTCTACGTGACAACATAAACATTTTTTCTTGGCCTGTTGCTTCCTGGAGCAATGCTGCTCCAGGAAGTGTGGGCTCACAAGCCAAACCTGAGTGGGTGTGTGTTTTAAATGGTGTGTGATGGCCCAGTCCTCTTCTTAATTATGTATTTACTATTCGATTCCAAATAGATCTTCAAATAAGTCAGGCACATCTCCAGAGAAGTGGCAGTACAGGTTTTCTGTTACGTTATCTGAGATATAGATTTTGTTGCCCTCATTCTGCTGTCTTCATCATTCAGATGACAAAACAAACAGCTGCTTCTTCAATGTGCCATTCTTTGCATTCAAGATCACCTTCCCCACTTCTCATATTCCGATTAGTCAACAGTAGCAACTGCTGTGGAGCATTCCAGGGGCCATCTTCCTGGGTTTCAGCTGTTGAGCTGGTCCCCCTGCACCCATGCAGCACAAAACTCCCATTGTGATCCTGACTTAGTGGCTGCACAGGAACCCCTTGATAGGAGGAAACGGGTGTCTCTGGGAGACAAATCACAGCCAGGGCTGCACAGAGCCTTGTTTGTCCTCACACTTGCTCATCCAAACACACACATATACGCACACACACACACGCACACACACACACAATGACCATAGGTAAATATCTGCTAGTTCATATACAATGTCCTAAAAATAATAGTTTATTTTCTCAGTAATTAAAATATAGTGTAACATTAAACATCCCATTCAGTGACTTGCACACGTTTATATTATAAATGAACTAGACTGTTTTTTTATTATTAAAAAAAAAATGCAACAAAACCTAAGGAGTTGATATTGATCATACAATTGTAAGCTACGTGAGGTTATCCGGCTTTCCCACTGTGTATATGTCTGTGGGAGAATGCCTGAATTAGATTTACATGACAGACTTGTGTGCCAGCTCAGTATCACTGTCCTCTCGGTGGCATTCAGCGCGGAGCATTCTCCACACATATCTTGACAAAAGAGCTGGTGTCATCTGACCGAGGATCAAAATAGTGCAAATGTAACTCACACCCTGGGCACAGCCAGCCCCTGTGGCCTGCTAATGATTTCAGTGCACATTGCAGACTTGTTCTGTAAGTCGGAGGTACGTCAGCCATCCAGTGCCTGTATCCACAATGAAACAAGCAAACAAGACAACTAGCAGATGAGACACTTAATCATATTTGCATTGTTTTCTTAACAGCGAGCATGAATGTGGTACACAAACTGTGATGAGCTGCCTCTTGAACAAAGAGACTATTTAATCAGGACGATTAAACAGATGTTCCACCCTCGCGGCACACCGTCTTTCTCCTTGTTCAATAACATTACATGTGCCAGAGGATGGGATGGGAATGTCAGTTGAAATGAATAGAAAATTGTTTTATTGCTCTGTGAGCCTTATTGCCAATGATGATAATTATTTGATGAATGCCATCGCCCTTTGGTTATATCCTCTTTATCATTTTGTAGACTGTGCAGGTCTAGGTTTAATATGTCTGAAAATCCTGCTATTTAAACCATCTGTAATATGACTGACTGTGATTGTTGTAAAATGTAGTGTTTTTAGAATTATTTTGATGGCTTAAGCTTTTTTGCTTTTTAAATAAACTATTAAGGGAGTATACATAAAGTACAAGCTGTATGTATTTTTTGTGAGTTTAAAGGAGTTTAAAGGAAATCATTCATTGGTCCATATTGTCGCTCTACATTGTCATTCCGCAAAAAAAAAAAAAAAACCTTTCAGGAAGTTACACTATATTTTACTTTGCAGTTAAATAAAGTAGCAGCTTGTTTTAACCAAAAAGTTCACTACAGAGCTGAATGCATCCATGCGGTTTATATTAGTCTTTTTGTCCTTGTGGAGTCAGACACCCATTAATTTGCTAAATCTCAGTGAACAGCCATGATCACAGTGCATTTTCTTCACATATCAATTCATTTTACATAGTTGGATAAATGTGAATGTTTTCCTGCATTGATAGCAGCCAAGTTTACAGCTGACAGTTAAATTGCAGGGTACCCCCCATAAACCCTTTTGATACAAGGTACCCAGTAATTTAATTTTTGTGAGAAATTATTATAATTTATTACAGTATGTGGACTCTAATCATTATCAGAATCAAATTATATTTTGAAATCTAGTATGCTAGATCTTCTACAATCTTAATGCAAACACTGCATGTATTTGACATAATTTCTTTCTGAAATATGATCCTCCTATCAATAATTCCCAATGCATTGTTTGGACATTTGCAACACATTGTGTGGTAGCTACTCATGTACGGGGGATGAAAAGTTCATATTGCTATCCAAGCATTTAATGGTGGTAGTTCTTAAAAGTGACCTTGTGGGGTGGAGAGAGGAGCAGCACAGCAGCTCCTTCCAGCTGCACACATGGCATCCATCGGGGGCACAATCACGCACAGTCCCAACACCTCGGGCTCGGACATATGTTGAGTTTTATTTCATTCTTCTGACATTAATCCTATTCACCAGCTGTTCTGCCAGCTGCCACTCTCCGGCTTAAGGGGAGATTGCAGTTTTGGGGGCTCTGAGTGCTGTTTTATCTCACTCCTCATCTTCTCACCAAGTTTGGGTGGGATTTTTGGCTTCTCCAATTATATTTTCAGATTTCTTGAGTTGTTTATTGTCCATCTTTAGGATACATTTCTGAATTCAATTGTGAATTATTATTAGAATTACATGCTAATTGGAATATGCAATAAAACCACAGTATGTATTGTTTCAAATGTATATTGATATTATTTTCTTTAATTGGTCCTGTATTGTAGCTGTCATAGGGATCCTGTCTCTTGCGCCCCTTAACTTTTCCCCCTCTCTTAAGTGAGCATTTGCTAAGAATCACATCAATGGAAGCTGCTTAACCCTCAGTCATTTAATAGCATTTCTGTAGGATTAGCCTGGACATGGCCCCGGCCTGTACAGTTATGATTATTGACATATCGGGTCTGACATATTTCACATTTATGTGCATTGTCTGGAAGCATACTCAAGTGTTCTCAATGTCATTCCTTCTGAAGTACGACCAGGCACTGTGCGAGCAGGGGCCACAATGAATTGATCATTGCTCACTGCTCACTTTAATAATTCAAGCCTGATTGCCACAGAGTGCCGCAGTAAAATGGATTGGGAGAGGTCACATGGTGCTCAGCTCAGGAGGTGAGGCCTCTTGGGGATGCTTAATTCATATATGCTTGATAGACACATGTCCTATTTAGAGAGGTCAGGCTGCTGTGTGGGACTGTGGCTTCTGTGAGTGGCCAGGTCATCGCTGGAGGATTAACACACTGATCAGAGCACTGGAAAGGTAACACAAAAAGTCTTGTTTGAACATCTTTAGTAACATCAGTTATTTAAACATTCATTGTATTTGTGGTCATTAAAACCTGGGGCCTGTTTTTGATTTGAACTTTTTGAACAATCTACAGTATTTGTAGTGCCTTTCTTTTCAGTGTCTCTGAGTATAATAATAGCAGCTGTTTACGTGACCAATCAGGATGGTCTGAAGGTGTCTAAGTGAGATGTTCAGCAAGTGGAATAATGAATAGGTGTCAGTTAAAGAAAGCCCACCTCCACAAGCAGGTGCTCCTTCACTATACAGTGACATGTCTTAAGGAGATGGACCTTTTTATGTATGCATGCCAGCACTCCTGATTACACCTAGGCTGGGGTTATTTTACTGCTCCAAAAGTCTGCTGGAAATGGTAAAGGTTATTAAAATTGTTGACAAGGAGGAAAGGTAATTGCCTGAAAATGAGCGACAACGCACTGTTGTAGCGAGTGTTTTTTCCCCTCAGCTCCCTCTTTAGTGGTTGCATTGTGCGGCATCACCCGGGTGTGTAACCTATTGCGTTCCGATTGCTCCCTTGCAATTAGTGCCCTTTTTGTCCTCACTTCAATAACACCATGATTATGGAGACTTCAGGAGTATTTGCAGCATCCAACAGCTGTTGTCTCAGGAACTACCGGCTGAATGACAAAAACATGTTTTCTTTCTGCATTTCACTTCCCTGACTGCCTCTTGTAATTATTATGTTTTATTTGGTGTGATGATGGGGTCTTGTTTTTAGTGTGTCTGTGATTAAGATATTCAAAGGACTCCTTGGAGTGTGCCACAGTCATTTTCTTTTTTATCGTTCTCGACTTTTGATTTGTTTCCCGTGAAGTGCAAGAGTGGATGGGAAATTAGACGTCAGCCTATCATTGTCTGAGTCGGAGTCAGGGAGTTTTAGAGCTGTATGACTAAATTAGACAAATGCACCAAATCTCACTCTGAATGAAGAGAGTTTTGAAAAAGACATTTTAGTCAGAATTTGGGCCAATGAAATACAGACATTTTTACATCCATATTTGCACTGCAGTGTGTAGGGTAGAATTGTATGTTAACCATTGGATGTAATTTGAAACAATCCGGTTACATGTTCGTTTGTTTTTTTCCAATATGAAGATTTAATGATTTGTTACTCAAATAGCCTCTAGGAATTTCTCTGCAGATATTTGATATACAATGCTCCTACTTTATATTTAACCAAATGTTTATGCTCATTGCCTTCTAATTATTGATGTCCTGACTACACATTTCCCCCTTGAGGCTGGTGCTCTGATATACAAGGCTCTGCCAGAGGGGAAGACTCCTGGTGTGTTAGCCATGACTTATAGCTAATTTGACTCCCTGAGATAGCCCTCTTTTCTCTGCCAATGGCTTTCTACACAACAAACACCCAAACACAAGTATCATCTTTCACTCTGGAGAATAGAGCACACACACACACAAAGTCTGAATGTGGCCACAGACAGTTGAAATGTTTTCATTGCTGACAACACAGAGAAATATAACACCCACTGCTGCATGTCGTAACAAACCATTTTTTTTACTGGCACCCTTTTGAAACATGATGGATCTATCAACACATTTAGTCAATTTGGTTAGACCAGGGTGCAATATGTGCAGATTATCTTTCTCCAGAACTTGAATAATAAAATATGATCAGTGATAATGCCTGGTCTTTAGAGCTGTTTAGAAAACTTTGTGTTAATATATTAAGAATTATATTTTCACTGTTTCTGTATAAATTGGACTTTTTTTTTTTTTTTTTTAAGTTGTCTTTAATAATGATTTTTGAACCACACACACACACACAAATGTATTGTAGTAATGCAGAATAAAGCATGTGGTGTTATCAGTGCAGCTTGTTGACCGTAACCTGCCTGAGCTGTGGTTTACAGAACACGATCCTCTGGCAGCGCTGACGACCAGGTGCTGAAAGCACTGTTTATGTCATACACTGATCTGGAGACATTCCTTTGTACAGATTTATGAGGATCATTAGCTTTGTTTTTAATACAGAGAAAAAGTCTACTCTAATCTGAAGCTGATCTTGGCTCGAGGTGTCTCCCTTCATCCTCCTTCAGCCACATCAATCGCACCATCCCTGCACAGGAAGACTGTACACCTGATTACAGAGCCGATTGCAGATAAACACTTTCATTTTGGCAGTAATAACTTGGAGTGCTCACTTTTCACCATCTTTTGATGACTCAAAGTAAAGGAACTAGTTTGAGGGCATTTTTCAGTGCAGGGAATGTCACAATGAGACGCTGTGTCGGGCTAAGCCCTCCACACTCCATGTCCCTCTGGATAGGAACATATCTTGGACACTCTCTACTCCAGTAGTTTTGTCTTGTATGTTGCTATCTGCACTGGCTGCAGAGCAGAGGGGCCGTGCCAGGCAAGGGTCCATAGGGACCGTTGGAATCACTGGGGCTGGAGGAAGTTGGTCCTGGTCCAGTGGGGCGATCTGGGCTTGGTGACAAGCCAAGCTGTCTACTGCAGGGACGCTGGGAAAATGTAAATAAGAGCCTGATAAGGGCTATTGTTTTCATTCCATTCTCATCCCAGCTGAATGGCCGACTCCCAGCCACAGACCATTTTATCTCCAGAGGGGAGGCAAAGAAATGTGAACAAGGAGGCTCAAGGAGATTTAGGGGCCCCCAATGAAAAATAAAAATAAACTAATTTGGTTATTCTACTATTTCATTCTTTGCGATGACCTCGAGTAATGACACAAGAACAGAAACTTTCATTGGCTAGAAGTTACAAATATTGAGCACATCTTAATTTCATTTTTAAGTCTCTCTTTTTCTGACCCATTGCTTATGTCTTACACAGTACACACATATTTCCCTTGTGTTCAAACCCATTTTTGGTTGTGCTTTGTCCACCAGCTCCAACAGTGGAAGGTGCAAGTTATTTCATGGTGTAATCCAGGTCATTATTCACCTCTCCCAGGTGGACGGCAGGGAGGACAGCGCTGCATTCCAGCTGTAGTGTGTGCCGGTGAGGACTTGGCAGTTCGTGTCTGGCCCGTGCAGGGATCGAGAAGTGAGGGAGCTGGAGCACAGGGGGAGGACTGGAGGAGAATGGAAGCTGGCACCATATTATCTCCAAATGTTGGTGCATTCCTTAATGATCAAGTGCCGGAGGAGCATCTGTGTTGAAACTGTGTGTGAGACAGAGCATATGTGTCCTTATTAACATATGCTGTCTGTGTTTTTTTAATTCCCCTTTATGCGTCTGTAAATAGGCCTTTTTCGGGGTTTGAAGGCAAAACAACTATGTCTGCTTGCATTATGATTCAAAGGGATATTGCTATCCGGGGAGAGGATACGACCTCACCCGGGGCTAAGGGAAGCTAAGCTGTGCTGTGCTCCCTTGGACATAACCCTTTTGAAGAATCTTGTGCCACGTAGGGAGTTAACACACACAAACAACGCACTGCCTTTTCTCTCCCCTCTCTTTGGGTCAAGGGGACAAACTGTGAGATGGGAATTGGAAAGTCAATAAAGCAGAAGCAATGTTATAATGACCCTGGACTCTAGATGTCCTGTTGACCCCCATCACTTTGGAGGAAGAGGACAATCAAACAAAATGGTCACTGCTTGATCTATCTGAAAGCCATCCCTAAAAGAAGCCACATCAACTCCTCACTGATCTTAGCCCCAGTTCATAACAGTTTTTTTTTATCTGTACATTCACATTCTAGGTGATTATTCACAAAGCATTATACGGGAGATTTTATATGGCAAATGTCTTAATAAATATTGTGATCAGTAAATGTGTGTATGAAAAGCATCTCTTTTCTCAAACACCGGGTTAATTTCAGAGTGCAGTGGCTGGAGCAGGGTGTCTGTCTCTGGATGGGAACAGGCTGACCCCTCCGCTGCACTGGGATGGTGGAGGGTGGGTCAGCAGGCCCACTGTGTTCTTTATCAGCTGCCCAAGCGACAGCGTGGCAGATTACAGCCATTCCTCCTCTGATTCATTGTCTGCTGAACAAATGTTAATTGTTTTCATCATTGGCAGCTATGTGAATGTTCTGACATACCAAATCTCACTCCTTAATGTGTATCTCTGCCCTCACACTATCCCACAATGCCTCACTCCACCCTCGGCTTATCTCAGCTGTCAGAATGACTCTCATTTTGCTGTGCAACATCCTGTCATCACAAATATTCTATTTATACACCTCCATGACCCAGGTCCACTAGTATTTTTCATTCAAATGAACATATCTAAAAAAAATTAATAAATAAAAAACAGTTGTAAGCTATTTAATTTGATCAATTTTTTTGTCCTTTTCAGAATCGTCATGCATGGAGAAACTTCTTTCTAAAGACTGGAAGGAAAAGATGGAACGACTCAACACGAGTGAGCTTCTGGCAGAAGTCAAAGGTAGGAAACAATGATTGCACTAAATATGTGGCTTTACAGGGATTGTTTCAGCATGTTAACAAGTACTGTTTAGTACTAAATCATCTCAGGCACTGTTTTGCAGTTCAAATAAAAAGCCCTAACTTACTCTGGAGCTCTGTTGAGTTGGCCAGTGTTTTTTTGTTGTTCCTTTCGGTAGCGGTGCAGTGGGCCTGGGCTCTCCTCTTGGGGCAGTGTATACATGTTGTTTTGGTAATTGTTCAGTCCAAATTGTGTTTGACCAGAGCAGAGCCGAGCGAAAGGGATAGAGTGGCTCAGCGTCTTCTCCTCTATGAACCAGCATGAATCAAAATCTTTCCTCTGACAGAAAACGCCTTATGCTGCGTATTAAGTAAACGGCAACAGCACTCCCTCAGAATGTGTTTAAGTCTGGCTGAAGGTGGGCCGCGGGTGGGCAGGGCTCCTCGGACCTCAGCACCGACTGTTACTGAGAACATCCATGTTTATACAGCCCAGCACAATACCAGCTGTCTGATAACATTGGCACTCAGGCTCTCTCCCTGTTGTACTGTTCATCAGATAACACAAGTCTGTTTTTATATCTGAATCACCAAATACCACAATTCTCCAAAGTAAAAGTATTACATGCTAAATTATTTCAGACTTGAGCCAACTTTAGTTTTTAAGAGAAGCACTTATGTTAACATGTTAACACATTTTACTGATTTAAGTATATCTTTTTAGCTGTTACATCGTGTTCACTTATGACATCTACTTTGCTTTTAGCTTTTTTTTTTCATCTGAGGTGATAAAAATGTGTTTCTATTTTAAATTTATTTAAAAAAAAAGGTTAATAATATAATTTTGTGAATTATATAATGTAGTTATGGTAGTAAATCATAGTGATTGTACCTGCCCACAGTCTCTCCTGTGACAGATCAAAGTGCAGTGGGTGAAATGTTTAAAATGATTTCGCCTTTTGAAAGTCACACTGTTAAATCAGAGGCAGGGCATTTTTAGTGTTTGATGAATTGAACTGGGAAGGTTACTTGGTGGTCTGTAAACAGGTTAGGAGTCTGATAATACACTATGGTCAGTGTGTGTTATGGAGACAGCCAATACACCACAGTTACCGATATATAAATGTATCTCCTATCACTGTGGCACCCTCAGATTTTTAATTAGCATGCCATTTCATATGACTGTAGATATTTCAAAGGGCTGCTTTGTGCTCCCCCTTACAAATGTCTCTCTCTCTGCGTTTGATGTCTGCCTGATGTAAATGTGGGCAATTAAAAAGAAGCCCAGGGTCGGAGATGCACAAGGTCTGCCTAATTAAAACACAAACAAAGGTACCAAGCAAAAAGCACCTCATGATTAAGATCTAAAGTGTTATGATGAATGCAAGGCTCCATTTATTGTTAGGTTCAAATTGGCACAAAAGGCTAACATTCCACTATCTCCAAACTAAAGAAAGAAGATGAGCTGTCATAAAAGCTATAGTACAGTAATCTCACATTATAAAGTAAATCTATCTTTTAACATTTAGTCATGCTGTTGTTAGTTGTGGTTTAACAGGTGATGGGATTTGGTTGGCACATGATGGATTATATGTATTAATATTATTTTATGGGTCTTAAAGCAGAAAAAGGCACTAAACAATAGAAATGACAGGTTTGACCTGAGGCTTAAACCATAAAAAGAAAAACATTCTTTTACTGCAGTTGTGTTGGAACCTGCCCTGAATGCTGCAGCGGTGAACAAGTTCAAAGAATAAACAAACAAAAGAATACAATACTATCAGACTTACTTGTCCTACATTTACCTTTAGAAATTCTACAGGTATACATCATTGCAGCTTTAAGGAGCAAAAAAGAAATCTAAACTTTTGGACTAAACATAAGGCTTAAGTAATAGAGAAAATTGTGCAAGTTCTGCAGGATAGTGTTGTTTACGGTTGATGATTTCAGATCCCACACTGAGCCTTTCGTACAGCATAAGAAAGGGCTTAGCATCAGCCGGGCCAGCGGAGTTTGAGAAGGAGCATTAGTGACAGATTTCTTTTCACCAGTCGATTCAGAGGTAACTGTTTGTTTTCATACCTGATCTTAGCTGTCAATCTGCAGGCATGATGTGGGGGAGATGAAATCTCCTGAACAAAACCACAGCGCGGTGAGGCAGTCCGTTGGAAAGGCTCCAAACCACAGAGACTTTGAGATAATAGGAGGAAGGAGGAGCAGCAGACAGCTCAAAGAGCGCTGGAAAGAAATATTAGATGTGTGTATTTAGACTTGACCATTTATAATAATATACCCGGCGCTGCAGCAGACATTACACAGTTTAACACATTTGTAGGGCATATATCATCTTACTGTGAATGCCCTGTATGTATGTAAACACGCATTGTGTCACATACTGTATACTGTTCATATGAAGATAAGGTTTGTTTATGCTGCTTTCTGCATGCAGGGTCTCAGTCTCATACTCCACAGATCTGTTTGAGTTTCCCTGCTGAGTGCCAGTTCCTCGGCCCGCTGTTGGGGGCCACGGCGGGTGAAAATGCACAAGCATTTACTTAAACTGAAGGAAAATATGTTGTTTCTAAATCAGAACACAAGCTGTATTCATGCTAATGGAAAAGAGAAAAAGCTTAACATTGTATATTGGCATTGAAAAAGCAGTTTGAATTCTGAAGCGCAGAAATCAGGGCTGTGGAGTGTCACAATCGATTAGAGGATGGGGACTACATGGCAGTGTTGAGGGGACACGCACAGCTCTGTCGCGGGCAGATAAGTGCAAGCCCTTTAGGAGGACCGTACAGCAGAGGGCAGCGGCTCAGGCCTGATTTGATGCTAGCTCTACCTGTGTTGGCTTAAGCTCCAGCAGCAAGAACTCATCTGAAGACACAATAGTTCACTTTAACAACAGCCTCATTCTCAAGTGGGACATCACAGTAAATAATCTAATAATGTCTGCATGAAAGCTAAATCCCAACATTAATTTTTACACCATGAAATAAGCCTGTATTTTTCCATCTCTACATCTGAATATTATTCTATATAATATTTACCAAAACACACAAAGCATGTACTCACAACTGGCACAAAACAGCATCTGTCCTGTTGCAGCCGTCCAAAATGCCACAGTTTGCATTTTCTCCATAACACTTCAGTCAACTGTTTGCCCTGTGCACTCAGGTGAAATATGAGCCACAGTAAATCATTATTCCTCAGGCCACATTTGCCAGATGAATGTATGAGAGTGTTGGACTGTGTGTTTTTCTCCTCTAATGAATTGAGGAATTTAGCTTGTGGCAATAGAGGTAAAAAGGAAGTGCTGTTCTCCTATGTGAGCCCAAGTATAAGGGTAAGGATCGGCATTTTATGTGTCTTTGAATATACATCACAGGTTTGCTATAGTGTAGCTTACTAAAACTTTTCACTTTAAAATTGCTTTTTAAACATCATTTTTGTTAATTCATATAATTTCTATTATTTATTATTATTTATATGAGATTGCTGGTGTGTTGATAAATAACTTTATTGTATCACATTTAGCCCAGAACTAGACAATAGTTGAGTTTGGGTCTTTTCTTCTATTTCCATAATATAATAACATTTTAATCATGATTTATTTATTGTTTGGTCAGTGTATAACTCATTGCAATCTACATACATGTTATTGTTTTTTAATAAAAAGAGATAACATTGAATAAAAAATAAATAAAATCTGTTGGCTGAAAAAAATCATCTTATTTTTTTCTGCAATATTGCCCAGCCCTATCTAAGATGCTACACATTTGGGTATCTTCATTTTTTACACACACAGTGAAGTTCTTTTGTGTTAGTATTGAAGTAAGAGGTAACCTGTGATATGACAAAGGGAATATAAAATGTAAAACAAAAAACAAAAAACACTGTTGATCTTTGCTCAGATCTCATGAGTATAACCTTGTAGACATCTTGAGTAATATAAAGGCTTTATTAAAATACTTGCCCTTGTAGGTCTAGTGCTAATCACTTTTCCTCTGTATTTGGAATACACAGTGAACTGCAAAAAATGTCAGGTATTGTCAGCCTCATAAAGCCTTCAAGACATCGTTTTCACACAGGCCAAGGAAAAGAACTTCCAGCTTTAATTATTGGCTGAATATTTTAAAACCAATAAAGCAATGAACTGTGAAAAGAATAGAACCACATTAAAACCCAAGTTTAATTGTATGCTTTCCTGAATGATTTTATTTTTCCTTCGACTACTGTCTCAGAAGCTTTTGAGTGCCTTGTGAGTGTGGGCCTTGAAAAGTCTATACGCTTTTCTGAGTTGAGGGCAGAGGGGTCAGACTCTCTATTATAAAACACAACAAAAGATGAATCATTACTTTTTCAAAATATTGTTTGCATAAAATAGTTTGACGTGACACTTGCACGCAGAGCAATTAAGACGTGCTAAGATGTCTGGGTCTTTGTACTGTTTTGTACATTCACAGAAAGGTGCAAGCAGTGTTGTTAGGCTTTCCCTTTTTCTGCATTTTTACGGCAAGCAATTCATTTTTTTTCTTTATCTTTGCTTAAGTACCTGTCCAGTGTCATGGATAGACATTAAAGTCTTGCATCTCCCACATTATCATAATTAAAGTGAAGAGTGAATCTTCCACCATCATGAAAATATTAGACTATCTCCATTTGGCATGAACAGCACAACTACACTAGACCACTAGACGAGGGGTCCTTTATTAAGAGCCCCTCCATATGCCAATCATAAAAGTGTGAAACCCATTTAAACCAAAATGATATTCCCTGGCTATAAGTGTCTTCATGCATTAAAATATGTTGATGAATGCATGAAAAACGAAATTTACTAATAAGACCGCATATATAGTGGATTGCGGCACAAGGTTCCTAAAAGTAAATTAAATGGAGCCTATTCTGGGGTCCTGACAGGTATTCCATAACAAGGTAATAGGTTTCAGGGCATGAATTGGCTTATAGTGTGCTGCCATGTTGTATTGGAGGGGTAAGGGATTAGGGGGCGCAGCTGCCAGTCTGACATGCACTTGTGAGGCACTGCTTATGCTTACTGTTGGAGTTTTATTGGCAAGATTAACAGCGTTTTATATCGGGGCAGAGGCAGCCGGCCAGGTAAAACAGCTGTTGCTCATATTGTCTGGGTTGTAGGACAAGGAGACATGTTAGCACTGTATTATGGGACACACATATGGAGGAGTGAGTGAGTAGTTGTATGTGGTTAAAAGCTAGTAGATAGTGCTGTTATTGTAGCTTGATGTCCTGCCAGGGCATTGATGTTGTGGCTTTATGTGACCTGGGTACAACATCTGTTTTTATTTGATTTTTATGAATGTAACTTTAGCACAAACATTTCTTTGTACATTTTTTTCCCGGAGAACGGTTTAAGGAAAAAGGTCTTTGGGTTAAAAGTTGTCAAAGACTTACAAAGGTGTCAATAGATACCATTAACGTTCATTCAGTCTGCTTTGTACTTGGTCCAAAATGGTCGTAGGGTCAAATGAATTGAGAGTTCACACGTGTTACTCAGAAACATGTATTTTATTGATCGGAGCAGCGTGATACACACTACATCTGTACAAAATCCTGTCTACATACATATTTGAAGGGAGTAGCAAGTGCTACTCTCAGGCATTTAAGCTATGTATGAGCTGTGTTAGGATACGGCTTGGTACAATCGCAGCTTTTAGACAAGTCTTAATTTACTTAGGATGGGCTCAAACCGACCTTACAGACACAAAGAAATTCCAGTCTTGAGGCGTTAAAAAACGCAATTCAGATCTGGTCATAATGTCTCAGCTGTCCTAACCGAAAGGACGGAAGAGAATAGGGTGCCTTGTGATTTTCCCCCTTTTTACCCTCACCCTCCCTCACTTTTTTGGTCTTTTTTGTGCCTGAATCTTTTATCTGTGTTATTCACTCGGGACTCTTCAAAGTAACAAGCCTCCTTCTTTTCCCTGGTACTGGACTTGGAACCCAAATTAGAGACTGCTTGATTAGAGCGGAGAGGAGGGAGCCAAGAGAGAGGGAGATGTGGGTATTGGACAGAACAAATCGCGCCCCTACAAAGTGCCTTTTATCCAAAGACCCGAGGCTCAAATGCCCCCATCTCTCCCCAAGCAACCGTGGCTCTGCTTGTTTTCCTCTTATCATTTATTTAGTCGCCCGGTGATGTTTGCTGTCCCACTTTATGACGTTTGAAGGAAGTAAAAATCTCTGTTGTGGTGTTGTGTTAAATGCCGAATAAGCTGAATGAACAGCTCCCTGTCTGTGTAAATCTGCTCTCACTCACTTGTGTTGAATAGTCGGCGGCGACCCTCACATGGTGGTGTCACTATGTTACATCTGTACTGGCTGCTGGGGTTATGTAGCGCCAGGGAAGTTGAGAGCTGTCTGTCTGCTATCGGAAACCCAATGCGAGGAGACGCGTTAACAGGCAGACCCCAGCCCACCACTGTTAAAAGCCATGCAATATGTAGGAAACGGGCTCTTTTGTCAGCACGCTGGTCAGACACAGACCACGACTGCCCTCTTTACCACCACCCAATAAAACTTTTATCTGCATTTTAAAGCTGATCCATAATTTAGAACAGAAAGAAAGAGATTTCTAGCTCTGAAAACATATGAATTTGATTTTGCTCCATAATGTACAATGGAGCTACTACACAAACGCTTCTTTTTCATTGTCAAGGAAATTCTGAGGCATAAGTACTTTCACATAACCAATTTTTGGTGAGAATAATAAACAAAAATGACAAAAAGCTCAAACAAGAAGGGCAGCTGGGACTTCCCACAGTTCATGCTCAAAACAATGGCCCCTCTGTTAGCATTCTCTAAGTGTCCAGGCTGAGCTCTCCGCTCTTCAACTGGCTCACCAGAGTCTACAATAAAACTCTTAATTCCCAGTAAATACACCCTAGATAAAACAATTGGAGTTTATTTTACTCTAGTCATTTACAATGAAAGAACAAACATTTTGGCATATGCTTAATCAGAAGTGTAATTAGACTCTAGGCGAGAATGTACTATTGGTTCCAGATGTTTAGTTCAGCTGTGTGTAGTTTGGATCTGATAGACCCAATCTTTACCTGCAGATGGTTTTCTTTGTGGTCTTTTTCCTCGATTTTGTGAGTGTCTCTGCTACTGTACTGTAATTTATTGTGACAGTGATTGTTGACTTCTTATGACCTGGAAATAACATGGACACAGTCAAAGGTTAATAAAATCTGTACTGATTGCATCAATTTTACAAATAAGCTATTTTCAACAAGTGTAGTTGGCTGAATAAAAAGTCAGTTCAGGCCTTGGAATCTATACACAGGCCCCATGAATAGCGTCTTTTAGGCGCTTTCTTCGTTGAGAGTATAAATGGAGAATTGCAGCTCTCTTCCATTGCAGAGAGCTGCGGAGCCGAGTCGAAGTTCAGACAAGCCTGCTGCCAGTAAATTGCTCTGAATGGGTTCTAGAGGTTGACAGGCCCTATTAAGACAAACGGCTTTCCTCATCAGAGAGATAAAATAAATCAGGTGTTTAGTCAAATTAAAATAGTTTGAGTGGAGAGGGCCCTTGGGAGCTCTCGCAGAACTCAAGACAGATGTGTCCAGAGACCAGGGGAAGACACCCAGGAAAGACTTGGCCCCTGGTTGGCTCCGCGCCAGTGCACACTCGACTGTTATCAGGACTACTACCATTCTTTTATTCTTTTCTCTGCCTCTGTCCCATTGTCGTTGTTCTCCCCGATCAGCTTGTCACACTGGAGTGGAGTGGGAGGAGAGTGAGTTACTGTCTAGCCTCTCACGGGCAATTATGTTGGCTGTGTAAGTCAATGGTAGGATCACTTAGCATTGATTAGACAGAGAGAGAGAGCGGTGCAGCAGAGTGGCGCTCTTGATAACACACACACAGCGCAGACATGTGACTTGGCTCGCACTGGTTAGGCATGCATGCAGTACACTCTACACACTACAAACACTATCATTCAAAACAGACAATAAAATAGACTTAACCAGGTCTATTGGAAGGAAAAAGGTAATACAGGGAGCTACAGAATGAAACTACAGACAGAAAGAGGATATAACCATGCATGAGCCAGGACTAAACCACTAAGTAAACTGCACTAAATTCATATAGCACCTTTAAATGAAACTTTGAAAGATTCCTGCTTACCACTAGAAGCCTGTATAGTAATTTTATTTGGGGCGCCTTTCAAGACAGTAAAGGTCACTGTACAGCAATTTAAAACACTAAAAACAATAAAACTCTTTGAAAAAGTAAAATACAGCACACATAGTTATGTCTAAATACGGTTGTACTCAAATCTATTTTTTTTCTTCTGCATTGGTGACGTCACACAAAGTTAGAATCAGAGGCCGCTCATTGGAACAAAGCCTCCTGCTATAGTACTTTGATATAAACTGCCAGCTCAGTTTGACAGCGCCCTGCAGCTCTTTGTCCATGGGCTGGGAACAATTCCTTGCTTTTCTCTCCCTGAAAGCTGTGAACACCAGCTACAGTGAAACAGACAACTTCAGGCTGCGTGACCTTAACACTCCAAGTGAGATCACGGCAGTCGACTGCTGCCCATGTGGGTCTCTTTGTGCTTTACATTGTGAGCGGTACAATAACACAATGTGATGATTGGTATGTGTGCCATGGTTTCTTTCTATATTTAGTCTTACACAATAGCCAAGGCCCTCCACAGACTCCCTCTTGTTGTTTATTTGGTCATAGCTTCTGGGATACTGAAAACCAGGCTTTAAATGTAGGTTTCCTGGAGCAGTGTTTGCCTTGCTGCCTCCTCATGTCTGCTCTGTGTGCATGCCCAGGTACTCCAGAGAGCTTGGCAGAGAAGGAGCACCAGCTTTCCACCATGATCACGCAGCTCATCAGCCTGAGGGAGCAGCTCCTGGCCGCTCACGACGAGCAGAAGAAACTGGCCGCTTCACAGATGGAGAAACAGAGACAGCAAATGGAGCTGGCCCGTCAGCAGCAAGAACAGGTAATTTCATTTTGTTGGTCTGTTTCATTTCAGGAGTGTTAAAACTGTTTATCAAAGTTGGACAAAACTTGGTGTTAAATATTGGGCTGTATGGCATTAGTTGTTTAGTCAATTATTTGGTTGATAATCAGCCTGCCAAAATTTATGTTAGTCAACAATTGTTTATTTTTAGGGCTGGTGGTGTATTTCATATGATTTATATGGACACAGAAGTAGGAAGAACGGAGAAGGATGTAGTTTTCGGAGTGAATTTGTCTGCTTTTTTTGCATACAAATGTGCAATTTACTTGTACTTTTTGACATGTCAGTGCACTGGTCATGTAAATATGGTTATATCACAGAAAAATATTTTTCTTTGCTAATGCCTAGAACCCTTTTAATCAGCTACTCAATGCACAGGGCAAGGTCATAAAGAATTTCTTTAGTCGCTTATAGCTCTGAAATCCGACAACTAAAATTGTCCCCTGTATTTGTAATTGTACTTTTGTTTATTATATTATATTGTCTAAAATTCAATAATACATTTCATGATAACACACATATAAAATATATCCATTAAATGTTGCATGGATCTACAAAAGGCTTCTCATCTGAACAGTGCCATCCTGTGTTCTGTTGTGTGTTGTCTATTTGCTTTTTTTATTTCTTTAGACACTTCACATAGATCTTTTTAAAGTGGCATCTCTAATTCTGCGGCATGTCTTTATTTGACACCCGCTGCCAATAAAATCTTGGTCTGCACTAGTTATAAGAAATAATATTAGATTTAAGAGTTTCTGCATTACCTCTGATTCTCCTGTCATGCTCTCTCGCCCACATTTATGCTGTGTGGCTGGAAAAGTGTTATTATGACTATGCTAACAAATGCAAGGGAATGTGAGAATTAAACGTTATATTAAACATGGAAGTCCTCTATATCTTATAAATCGACTCCTATTAGAACAAGGCTGGCATTAGATTTGCAGCACAAATCAGGCCAATGAGCCATATTGTACAAATCAGCAAATTAGCGAGGGCCATGAAGTGTGTTAATGTCTGGGAAGAAATAAGGACACAAACTATCTCCACGGGCGACACTTTTATTATCAGCAGCCGCTCTAATGGCTATGAGTCAATTATCAGCAAGGAGTTCACTCAGAGTTTTCCGTGCTCACTCGCACCTTCTCCAGCTAAATGAAAAGACACCCCATCTACCTTGGAGTGATGCATTTGGTCATAGTACACTAATAATACATTAACAGTATTGATTTCTTTTTCAATCAATGATGTACATTTGCAAACTACCCCTCGACTGTGCGTGCTGTGGAGGCATCAACGCAACATAAACGCTGTGATGGCAAACCTTTCATTATTTTCAGCCTGTTTTTGAAAAGGACGAATATTAATAAAACCCAAGTGAGAGTGCTAGCCCGCTGAGAGTCAGAATTTCATCAAGCCATCAAGATACAACGCAGTAATTAACTGTTGACACTCCTGAGGAAGCCGGCACAAATTAATCTTGACACATTTGCAGACGACTGGTATCTTACAGTGAACACTTTGTAATTATATTTAAAAATGAAAATTAAATGACACTTAAAACTGGGTTGTCACGCTCAATGAAGTGGGCATGTAGTAGGAGGGACGGTGGGGATGAGCACAAGTGAAGCTATAGAGATTTAAGTCACATACATCTCACAGCAATGTTTTCTGTTTACCATAGTAATTTTTACGTTGTCGCTTAAACTATAAGATACAATTAAGGGTATATTAGCTTATCACAGACAATGAAAATATTTGACTTCAACTGTGTAGAAAATACTGTATATTTTAAATTCAGTTGTGATAATAATGATTTGAGGAGTTTGTAATGCTGTATTAAGAACATATAAATAAAGAGAATTATATTAGAAATTTTTGTTGGTCAAATCTATAAAGAAAAACTATAAGCAGCAATTGAGAGTATCTGGTAATAGCATATCACAAAGAGAGAAGAATTATTTTATTTCAATATAACATTCTGTAAATTTTGAATTAAACTGAGATGCCCTTGTGATGATTTTAAAACTGTATTCAAGCCATATAAATAAAGAATAATTTATTTATGATATCCACATTTTTTTTATCTATTTTTTTCCATAACCAAGATTTTTGTTTTTTCCTTGTCCAGATTGCAAGACAACAGCAGCAGCTTTTGCAGCAGCAGCACAAAATCAACCTCCTCCAGCAACAGATCCAGGTCAGTGAGTGTGTTTCTGTAGACTGGTAACATTTCCCCTTTTCTGTTTACCACACACTTTCTCTCTGGTGTAATTAGTGTACACCTACTGTTACTAAGATCAATACAATTAAACTTTAAAGCACTTACTATTATCAACTTCTGTTCAGGACTGTTCTTCTAATCTTTTCTTTAATTTCACGTCAATCTACCATTCAACACTCATCAAATGTTAATTACCTGTTGGTAATCGCAGGGGCTTTAAAATATGGAGGGGAATAATTAGCACGTCTTAATGAACAAAAAAGGGGGAAAAGTAACAAGAGCTAATGAGTAGTGTTAATGAGGAGGAGCTTGTAGGTGGGGGACATGAAAGAGGCTGGTAAATGCCTCTGGAACACAGCAGTCCCATAAGGCCTACATAGCAGCCTTCACCGTGTACTCCGACATGCTTTTGATTATTTGGCTAGCATTGTTGCTCTCTTAAGTTTTGTTATTAGTGCACTTGATGCTATACAGAGCCAAAATAGGACCACCCAGGCAGAACATAGCTGGACATGGTTTGATTGAGCACAGTATCGCCGGAGCGGTCACTGGCAGTGGTCAAGGCTGAGGGCCGAATGCCTGAGTGAAGCCCACATTATCCTGCTGTGCTCCGTGTCAGGCACATCCCTCTCCACTGCCTCCTCTAGTTCTACGGACAACTCCCTTTACAATTGTATTATTTGAATCTTCCTCAAAACTGTTCAACATGTATCCTATAAAACTGTCAGATTAGATAAAGGTGAATTATGATTCCATCAGTAGAATATAAAGTTGCACAACTGATAAAATAGTTTTAACTAAACATTAAGTACTTTGTTCATACTTTGTTGCAATGTGAAATGTGAGAATAGGAGAAACAAATCAATTTTAATTTCATTTGGTTTATTTAACAGGGACAGTGTACATTAATCAGCATTTCTGTAAATATACCAGAATTAGCCAGAGAGGCTATTTCTCATCTCTAATCCCTGGACAGATGGTAAACATGGTCACCCTAAAAACACAACAATAAGAATTATACAAAAAGTGGAACTGTACACAACAGTTCAATTAAAGGGCAGTGTATACAAACAGACATTAACAACCATAACCACAATGTACACAATGAGAAACACACACTAGAAGACACACAGTTAAAAAGCTATCATTTACAATGTCATGTTAGTTTAAAGTATTGGTTGCTGTGTAAAACGTTCTTAATCTGTGACAGATTGATTTAGTCTGTGTGTTTGTGTCTGCTAGAGAGGGGAACACTAATCCTTATTTAGGGCCCTTCTGACCATCAAAGTCTGTCTGTTGTGGCTGGAGGGAGAAAAGCCCATGTTTAAGAGCCTATGGCCTCATGCGAGGGCAGCTAACTGGTGATGTTACTGTGGACATCAGTGGTCACTGTCCAAACAGTAAAAGTCTGTAAAACTATTGGGGGTGGAATTTGAGACTCTTGTTGCTCAGGTAATGTCTTATGAGGTGTTCAGAGGAGAGGCTTCAAAAGAAAGGTGGTTGTTAAAATGTGTGTAAAGGGGAAATTACAGTTTAATTAAGTTCCTCTATTGAGATCCAGCCTTCATTTATCGTTCCCACTCTCACAAGAAAGAGAGATTTACTCTTTGTCCTCCCGGATTACAATGTCACTTGTCTTAAGATAGCAGATGTTTTGATTGCAGTGGTAAGCCTAAGGCTTTGTGTGTTTCTGTTCAGCTTGTTTTTGTTTGTTCAGACCATCTTTGAAATGGTCCTGGCATCTGTTCAATCCCAGGATGAGATTAAGTTTTGTCTTAAATTATCAGAATTTTTTGAAAGGCCTCTCTGAGGATGCCGCAGTTAAACATAATTATTAACCACAATGCTTCGGGCTTGTCTTTATTGAAACCTATAAGATATTTAGATCATAGCTATGGTTCCTTACAGGGGAATCCAAAGCCCTATAGTATCTTCACAGGGACCTCCACATGGAGACTCACATCAAGAGAATAAATATTGGCTGAAAGGTCATGGTGAACTTTATCTTCACAAACAGCTGGAGAACGCAGTGCTGCCAAGATGAAACAGAGGAATAATTTTATTTGATTTTTATTATTACAATACCATAAAACAGTTCTTTATTGAGAGCTGTGGCATTGATGTGTCACCTCTGCATACATTAAGAACCAAGTGGTGACAGATGACAACTTTCTGTGGAGGCCATTGTTAAGCAGTTTCTCAATATTTGCACAACCTTGACTGTTATTTTATTAATTTTTTTCTCATCACAAGCCGTGTTTCCCTTTTCCCTTCAATTCTCACTGTGTGTGATCTGATCTTTTTGCTAGTTTTTACTTTAAGTCAAAGATTTTACTTGCGCTGAAAAGAGGAAACATTTTTAAACCACCATAAACAAGCAAATAAAACTGCCTTCAAATGTGAATGACAGGTCCCTAGTCAGCCCTTAGCAATAATTTGATTAGTTTTGAAAAATAATTTCTAAAAATGACATACATCCAGCCATCAAATTTGAAAACCTCACATTTATTACTTTAAGATTCTATTTCTTGATGTAAAAAACAGCACAGAGCAGTATGGTAATTGCACAAAGATAACTGGGCTAATTTTTGTGTTCTCTCATGCTTTTGTTGTTTCCCCGGCACAAATGATTTTCACAGTATGAGCCTCTTATTAACGCACTGGCTCAAAAAGCTCAAAAAGTAGATATTGTTAAAGAGAATGTGTAAGTCCCCTAATTAATGCAGCTTGATTGGAACTGTTAGCATGATAATAAGAGAATAATAGAGCAGGGATAGTGTAATGTGTGTGTGTGTGTGTGTGTGTGTGTGTGTGTGTGTGCGTGCGTGCGTGTGTGTGTGTGTGTGTGCGCGCATCTGGGGTGATTGTGATGTGCCGCCAGTGCTTCTCTGTGTGTGGAAGCTGTAGCAGGATTATGTGGGGTATTACCAGCGCAGTCAGACGAGGCTTGGCTCCCACCCAGGCAAGCTCGGGCCATTTGAAGAGACTGTTAGCTGATGAAGATGTGCACATGCAAGACCGAAGATAAAAGAAAGCCATGACCTGACTCATTAGCCCCTGTGATTTAATATATTGACACTTGGAACCAAATAATTCAGTTTAGTGGACCTGATTGTTGGGAAGAGAGGGAGGGATCAATTTAATTAGTTATGAAATAAGACCGCTTGTCTAGAGGCAAGGAATAAATGCTGACATTTAATAAAGTTGTGCATTTAGAACAATAAAGCCGGCACAGAGTTAATAAGAAGAGAAGTAATGGACACTACCTCGGCTCAAGTGATTATCTGTAAATTAAACTAATTAAATTGAGATTTTCTATGTAAATATTGGGCCGGTAAAACAAGTCTTTACACATAACATGTAACTTTATTGTTGTTTTTGGGTTGTTTGTGGGTAGACATTTGCTCTAATATATATTTTTCATTAAAAAAATCAGCTTTTCTTTTAGTTCCACATTTTATGTTAACTGCTCGAGTGTGAGACCACAAATCATGTCTGATTTTTACTAGTTAAGTTACCTGAAGGCTTTGTAAAACTGTCCTTTAGGAGGATAAATTATGAGGTCAATTTTGAGCTTTCTCATCTGCTGTCAATTGCAAAGAACTGCATAAGACTAAGGATTTTAACAGTTTCAATCAGTGGATTGCAACCGCTAAAATGCTCTTCTACATTTTTCTGAATACCCAAATACAAATATTGTATGTAGTATTCCCAAAATAGTGTGACACAGCATGAATATAATCATTCACATTCCCCTGACACAGGTCTTGTGAACATTTATGAGTCCCTGTACCCCTGGTTGGGAAACACTCTCCTTTACACAACTCTGATACGGGCACATTTTTTAAGCATAACTTGCCCTGTGGTCTGTTGTTGATTTAGTCTCCCCTCCTGTGTGTGTTTTCTCTACTAATGTTCTCGGCAAACTGTTTTGTCTTTACACTTGCCTGGTGTTCTCATCCTCCTCCGCGGTAGGCTCTCTCAGAGGGAAACACAGCCACATGAACTGATCCACAGAGCTCAGCAGCCAGCGCACAGGCAGAGGCGTGTGTTTGCTTAGGCCACCGCTGGCCATGCATTCAGCTCTGGGCCTGCTCAATAAGGCCCGTTTTGTTTTAGCTATGAAAGAGCATCCAGGCATTCCCCAGGGGATTACACTCAATAAGTGTTTTGTGTAATCGCAAATGTTATCATATTTTTTTAATATTGAAACATTATCCCTGTTGAAAAAATGGATTTGATCAAAATATGTAAAATTTCTATAATAACAAGATCACACTATTTCGAACCAGCTTGAACACTATGCCACAGTCGTCTTCTTTAGCCAGTCGTGCTTATCACACTCACCCATGTCCAATGTTCTTTAGCATCTTGCTCGCCCGCGGCATAGGAGGTCTGAGGCTTTTGACTTACCTCAGGTCCTGTCCAGCAGGCATCTGTTTGAGTGGGATAATGGTGGAGCACTGTAGGTTTGTTCATGTCTACTCCTGTGTCTCTTCATGTACATGTCATGAGAGAGGCTTGTTGCTAATTTTGGCAGATTTGAATTCTTTTGCCTACAGTGTCATTAGAATTTTAACTTTTAAATACTGTCTAAATACTGTCTTAATTCTCTATATACCAAGCAATATTTTTAAACAAACACTAGTTTTACCCAGAATTCCAGAGGTGGTGCATGGAGGACTGGTCTGTGCAAAGGGTTTTAAGTGAGGTGGGCGAGAGGGCTGGACTGCGCCCGCTTTCAAGCTCCCGACTTAATATAGACATATTGGAATGGCTCTTTTCCAAGGAGGCTTGTTTTACTGTGTAAGGAATTAGTGGAACAAGAAGTCATCTATTGGTTAGTCCCTAAGGAATAACCCGACTCTTGTGTCTACTTTTACTGCCTTTTCTATAAAGCCCTTTGTCAAAGTTAATGCTCAAGGGAGCCATACAAAACTATTATCATTATTATCAACTCAACACTTGACATTGAAGTTTGTACAAATGTGTTGGCATGTTTAATGATATATAAATCTCAGTCTTTACAATATAGATGTCATTACATATTACCCTTATGCTTGGGAGATAATAAGCCGGAAATCCAATTGTGTGAATGTATTTGTCGTTTGACTTATGATGTGAACTTATAATAAAGGGCTTACTCATTATCTTCAATCTAGTATATATACATCAAAAGAATATTCATCATATAGATGAAATTATTAAAGAAAATCACAGTGTCTTTGATGACTAGCTATAAAGTAATGTCATCCAAGTTTCTGTGCGAGAGAAAGCAGGGAGGTCAGAAACAGTTCACACAAGTACCTGTTTGTGGGTGACCTGCTCCACTCCATTGTCTGTGCCCTCCTTGTTTAAGCACTGTTACCTCACTGTAGCAGACAGTGAGGAAGAATAGAGCTGGATGCTTCAGTCTAGTGGGTGGTAATATAAAGACCTTCATTTAGAGCCACAAGTCTGGAGCATCAAAGTCTGCTTTAAATCTATTGATCTACTCGTCTGATTACCATTAACCACAGACAGATCCATACCGCATCACACTGCTGTCGGATCAAAGTGGAACTGGGCCATATGATGTGCTGCTGTCTGCCTGCATCTTAGTGTAACTAGACTTTTAAGAGTAATAATAAGGTATGTGTCTTTGTGAAATTTACGAGTGGGTTGGTGTGGTATTCAGCAGGATTCTGTGAGTACTCATGTGCAGTTGTTGACTTTTTTTAATACCTAAATACGGATTTTGTTAAACATGATAGGTGCTGCTTAGTAATCATATAGTTTTAGGTAATGTATTTTATTGCTACCCGCCTTCACCTTATAACAGTGTGGTGGCAAATATAATTTAGCTGTAATTTCTTTTAAATTCGTTAAAAAAGGTGATTCTGGTTGCAGCAGTTCAATGGAGTGAGGAAAACTATGTGAAGTATCAGATTGTAGAGCAACAGCTGGAGCCTTCTCTCATGGTGTGATGTGAAGAAAAAAAAAAGTTCTGCATGAAAATGAAAGTTACTGCAAGATGCAAATTTTACAGCTATAGTACTGTGTAAGTGTGTGTATTTGTTATTTTAAAAAATGGCGCTACAAAGAATAAGATGCTTTACAGTCTACTGCGTAGACTTGCTATTGAGGGGTATTAAAATGATTTTTCATTGTATCAGTGACAAACAGCTGTGAGAGGTGAGAGAAAAGGTATCAAGTAGCAATTCATGCAGATTATAGGCACGAAATCTCTATCATGAATAAGACACATCTGTAAAAGAAACAGCTGTTCCTCTTTGTCTTCTCATTGTGTGGCTGTATTGTAGTTGTATTATAGTTGCCATTTTTTGCTTTCAAAGAGGTGCCAGCAGGGGTCCCGAGGCCTCCTGGGAGCTCTGTAGAAGCTCCAACAGTGATGAGCCGGGTGTTGACAGAAGAACTGCTCAGAGCTATGCACATCTTTAGATGATTTGTGTCCCTTCTGATTATAGGAGTTACACTACAGGATCAGAGGTACACGTTATGGAATAGTTAAACAAGTGTAATTTTTGTAGATCCTATTACATAAAAAATATACAATGTGTTTAGTCCAACTGTTTGCGACTTAAGCAGATTGCTGGCTGGCCTACTGCAGACTTCATCAGGCCGTATGAACTGATGATACATGTTGTAAAGATGCCGAGTTCCCCGGAAACCTCTGTTGGTCCGTGTGCTGTGGAGCAAGGGCCAGGGCCAAGTCTGTCTGACTGATCACTACAGATGCTCCTCTTCAAGTATTCTGAGTCAGATTCTGAGCTCTGGGTCTTGAGGGACAAACAATAGCACCTGTTCCTCATAAGATCGCCCATTCATGTATCTTTAATGAAGCCTGCGGGCAGATGGTGTGAAATGACATTATCCAGTACTTAGCAATGCTAAGACAAAGGCAGAGCAGTGCCAGCACCACAATGCGGCTGTATTTACGAGAGGAAGGAAGGACTCTGGCTCACATCTGCTCCTCTTCACTCTCCGAGTCCGGCCCTGCAATAGAAACATCCTTGGCACTTGGCCTGTATGCAGCCCACTTAACTTTTCATTTGCTTATAAAGTTTGTCTAAGTCTTACATGTTCTTCTATATTTATTCTTTCTTTTTTTTTTTACTTTTCCATAAATTAATAGAAACTTTCTAAATCTATTCAATCTTTTAGAAGTGATCACACATACAGGTCCACTTTGAGCTAAATGTAAGCAATGATAAGCCACTTGCGTTAGAATAAACATTTTCGCTATAAATTTGTTGCCAATCCTGATTAATTAAAATGTTATAATTAATTGTACCACTTTACAAATCAGAAGCCATTTAATTAAAATATTAATACATAATTACAGTAGGCTATAAACATATTTTTGGACAATTTAATGTATTTTATTTATGTTTATATGGATTTGTAAAACCAGCAAACAACCATTTTTCAACAAGGGACACGGAAGTAAGTACTTTAGTGACAGAAAGGCAGTAAAACCTGTACATATATTTGTAGTGGCATTTTGTTGCTAAATAATGACTATTCTTTACAGGCATATTTCTCTTACTGTGTTATTTACTGCTGGTGCGTCGTACTTAAGATTAGCCATGCACTGCTAACACACTGCTAACACACTGCTCTGCCCCGTGACTGCCACACATTCAGCTGCAGACTCCATCTGGTTTTACAGTCCAAATACACAGACAGAGAAACGCTGTGTTCCCCTGTGTCCCCCAGCCTGTCACCGACCCTACCTCATGTTGTGACATTAATTATTGTGTTTTTCCATATGTTCCATACATGCAAGGCCAAGAACAATCTTTTCAACTGGGCAACGTGGAGCCCAAATCTATAAAGCAATGTTTTATTTAAAGCCATTTGTCGTAGATTCTTTGAGCTTTTTTTTTTAGAGGATAAGCACTTATAGCAACATTACTACACACTTTTTCTATTCTTCTACAATGCACTTTCTGCACTTCACTAAAGGCTTAGTAGACATAAATGTTTTAGTTTTTGGTTGAGCTTTGCACCTCTTGACAGATCGATAAAGTACTTTTGAGTAGCATTCTTGCTGCCGTAGAAGTGGGGTTCACCTGGTGTGGAGAGGGTAGATCGGGGGGCGGGAGATGGTAGCAGACCTCAGCCAGAGCAGTGTGGGGGTGGAGCAGCTCTGTGCTGGTTGATTTCATGCCCCAATGCAGCAGCAGTAATTGCACCCAGACCTTTTTTATTGCAAGTTGATTTTAAAGAGGGATGAATGAGGAGACATTCTGTAAAGTGTTTATTTTGGGGGATGACCTTTATTAACCCATTTTCCAGACTAGTTCCCTTGAGGTGGCCTGGCCCGGTGCTAGATTAACCCTTGCAGGTCCTGCTCCTCATCACTGACTTTCAGGAAGCAGGCAATGACAGTATGATTGGCCAGCGCAACATGTGTGCGAATGGCACTTTTAAAAATGTGAGCCACCGTTGAACTCATGGCAGAGGCTTTGCATTGATATTCCCAGTAGACCGCTAGTCAGCAACAGGCAACATGGTGAAGGTTAATCTGTGAGTGGAAGAGACAGAGAATGACATCCAAATGAAATACAGCAGGCAATGAGCACTCTCGCCTGCGTCTCTCCTGCTGAAAATAGCTTCAGTAAATGACTACATTGTCTTTAGGCTTTATCACCTGTATAAGTGATCTTTGTGATTATATGAGCTGGTGAACTTTCCCCGAGGTGACTGTGCATGCATGTACATGATAATCGGCCCTGTAGCTGCACCTGGGTAATGCATTCAGCAATCCTCTGCTGACATGTCGTATTGAGTTTAACAGCCAGGCCAAATGCCTTTGTAAGTGCCCCACTCCTCAATAGGAGCCAGAGCCTCATCGTTCCTCTGTCCTCTGTCCTGCATGTCATTTCATTTAACCTAACTGTAACAATGTGTGTATGCTGAGCCTTTGATGTGTTCAGGTAAAATTGTGGCTCACATGAAGGTATTGTGTGAGCACACGAGGGCCGTCAGTGGCACAGAGCCCCTGTCAACACGCGTTAGACAGAGCTGTGATCTGCCCTCCCCCTGAGATGCCTCTGTTTCTGTGTACCGTGCCCATGCTTAGGCCTCTCTCTGATCTCTGCTCCTATCTGTTCAGCAGGTCCAGGGTCACATGCCTCCGCTCATGATCCCCATTTTTCCACACGACCAACGCACTCTGGCAGCAGCAGCCGCTGCCCAGCAAGGCTTTCTCTTCCCTCCAGGAATGTCTTATAAGCCAGGTATGTTCTCACATCTACTTCTGATTTACATCTGTCTTTTAAGTGGAATATAATGAGCTGTAAAAAGTTGATTAAGGCCTAACAGTGGCATGCAATGCTCAATTTGCACTTGAACCCGAGGCAAAGGCATAGCAGCTCCCCCATTCAGGTGCAACAATAGATGTAGGCAGACTTTGACAGGAATGTAAACTATTCTACATGAAAGTATCTTTTAGTTGATTTCTGATCACATTACAAAACCCTGGACATGCAGCCTCATGACACGCAATGCAATCTTATTTAATAGAGAAATTATATAATCAAAGCATGAATTATAATGGTAAAAACAGACTTAGTTTTTGAACTGCCTCTACTTCATGTACCAACATGCTTCTCCTTTGTCTTTTAAGAATGCCTCACCAAATGCCTGCCATTTTGTAATGCACCACACATACTTTTTCCTGCTTTACTCTGTCTACATAACACACAAACATATATTTTACACATTTTTTCAACATCTTGCACCTGAAAAAAATTCCATACTTTCAAGTTTTATATATATTTTTGTGTTACCTGTGATAGTGTGAAAACTGGCAAGTTGTCAGCAAGGAAAAACACAAAGAACTCAACATGTTTACAGCAAAATATTAAAAGGAGTGGTTGAGCAGTTAATGAATTAACTATAAAACCACACGGTGAAAAAATAAAGTCAGCTCTTTTGGAATTGTGGAGGCATGACAGCTTAAACAAAGTGCCTGAGGGGGAGTCTTTTACCAGTGCGCTTTATGAAATAGGATTGACACGAAAAATGTTTTAGTTCAAATAACAGGAGCTATTATGGAATCATGGTCAGGGGTCGTCCTGTGTACGCCTTGTGCATTATTCATGAGCTCACAAAGAAATAGCAGAAGCAGTCTGAAAATGACTCTTCACACAAGGTATTCACCAGACCTCGACCATGTAACACAATAAACAGTCCACAATGTTATCGCCGCCTGCCGAGTGAACAATAAGCTGCCGCGTATTTCTTCATGAAGCGAGTGGCCAAGCATTCACTTCCAAGACTAATACACTCTAATCTGATGTTATCATTATGACACAGCTCCCAGAGACCACTTCTTTAGGCAGTGGCCCTGTGGCGTTCACATAGAAACCGTCATTCCTGCACCGTAGTGTTAAGTCATCAGGCCGTCCACCGTCTGTGCTCAATGGCCTGGTGTTGCATGGTAGACAAGCACAGCCATAGAAACAGCTCCTCATCTTTTAAACAAATAGACATGCAATGGACTTCCTAGTCTGTTTACTCAGAATGAGGCCAAATGGAAGCATTAAGACTGATGTACCTCTAACATCCACTATCCAGTGTAGAAATATAGTTACTTATAATGTTTATTTTGCATTTGCTGTGTATGCTTAGAATGGTGTGTTTGTTGTTATTAAAAAAGCCAGTTAAAAATACACTGTAAATTCAAAACCAAGCCTCTGACAAGATCAAGTGTGGGAATTGTAGTCAGGGAGGACATTCATCTCCACTTGATCTGTTCCAGGAAAGGTCACTGGTGCATCTGTCAACTCTCAGGAAATATATGACTTATGTTTCATGGCATCACATGAGCAGAACTGTAGCTTGTGGTGGCCCATCTAAACTCACTTGTGTTCCATAGGAAAACAAATGTACTCAGATAAAACAGTCTAATTCCTGTTAAAGAACCCATGTTATGGTATTTTCTGATCAATGCTACAACGCTGTTTCCTCATCAAAAACATACCTGGAATTGTACTTTGTTTCATTTACATGTGTTTAAGACACAAACCCTGCTTATTTAGGCTGAGTTCTTCTCTCAAACAGAAAACCTTGTGATGTCATGTGGTAATACAGGAAGTCCTGCACTGTGTTTTTAAAGCAGAAAAGAGGGAGCCACTGTCTGTGTGAATGTTCTTGTATGTTAGTTACTGCTACCTGCCTTCACTACAATCATATGGATTATTTCAGCTCTTGAATTTTCCATTTCTACTGAGTTAAGGTAAAAGGCATTGTTAACTTAAAAACTACATGACATCACAAGGTGGAATAGAGCATTTTGAGTTTTGAAGATATAGCTAGACTAATAATAAAGGATTACTCAAACATGTGTGAATGAAACAAAACACAACTATGTTTTTGAGGACAGCAACATTATAACATAGCTTAAAGCTCACAAGAATCAATTTTGATTAATGTAGGACCTTTCACAATAGCACTGAACAGCTAAACTGGCCTGTTGCCTGTTCTCCTGAAGTTGCACCCATCTTGAAGTGCAGGACCCCCAGCACTGAGGGCGCGCTCACTTAGCGCATGACCCTTCGTGGTTTCACATAACATCTACAGACACCCAGCCATTTATTACCATTCTCCATCACAGACAGAGACAGAAGGAAAGTGATACCAAAAAGAGGTGGCGTAGAAATAACCACAGTGCATACAGGCCAGCACTATTTGAAACCAGCACTCCTGTGTGATTTTATTTGCTACTAAATGGGGATTGAATTTCCATGGCTTGTATCACATTGTGCTGTGCTGTACAAGATTGTAAAGAGAGGCAAGCAGGCGAGGGCAAAGTGAAAGAGAAGGTATATACATTTAGCCTGTCTTGGGCTTAATGGCTCCATATGTTTGTGAAGAGAAGTGACAGGCAGAAGTGGGGTGTGTGCGTGGGCCAAGTCCCCCCACCCCCACCCCACAGACACATGTACCCGTCTAGGGCTGCTCCGTCCGTCTCCACACACATTGGCCTGAGTGTGTGAAAGCTTCTGGTAGTCAGTTAAACACCCCTGTGAATATCACTCACACAGCAGCCATTTTTATACTCTGTCTGACAAATGTGCTGATGGCAGGCCAACAGTAGTGAATTGTAATGAATAGTGCAGCTATTTAGAGACTATTTTTTCTTGGTTGATCATAGTGATATGTGAGCTGATAGGCCTACGGTTTCACTCCATCCCTCTTGTTATTGTGAGCGCACACTTGTTGTAACTAGTTTTACCCACAAGTGTTTTCAATCTGCTGCCAAAATCTCACTCAGGGACAATGTCATGTTGAACAATAGCCAGGAGAGTCAAGGTTTATGAGAGAACACAGTGCTTATTTTATGTAATGACATTTTGAATACAACAGACTTGTTACAACTTCTGAGCAATTAAAATACATGTTTATAGTACAGTCAACATGTATAGGCCAATAGTGCTTTAAGTTGCGTGTAATCCTTCTCCAGACAAACCTGCTCAGTCTTTTGTTAGTGCAGATGTGGGATGTCTCATGGTGCTGTGCCACTGTGCTGCACTTTGGACAGCCTGCGATCCATGTTGGCACTTGTCTTGTGGCTGTGGGCTGTCTCATTGTCTGAACCTGTAAGCATTGTTGTTCCTCTTTTTGACAGGTGATAACTACCCCGTGCAGTTCATTCCATCCACAATGGCAGCTGCAGCAGCGTCAGGACTCAGCCCCCTCCAGCTTCAGGTATGTACAGTACGATGACAAAGAATGTAAGGGACGCCCGCCAAGCCCAGGGCAGAGAGAGTGCTAAGCAGCTGTACGCTAAGTAATGAGCCGCACACTAAATAATCCAGAAGCCCCCAGCGCACACACGCTTATCACCACACATATGTAATTTATCCTATTTTATAGAGGATTTAGCCCCACTTGCACCAGCAGACAGAGCTGGGAAGATAATAGTTATTAGAGGTAATGGGAATCACTTTGGTTGCCTTAATCATTTGCCAGCACATTTGTCAGAACACACTTTCCTATGTAAGCTTACAATCCTCTTTTTTTCCATTTTGGTTTAAATTCTTGTATTAAGAGTTCTACCATAAAACTAAGGTATGGGTGTGGTTAAAAAACTGTGTGTTTTAAAGCAGGTTGAAATATGCTTTAAGCCCTACAGGCTCCTCCAAGACCATTCTCACATGCAATTAAAAAAGCTGAACTCAGGTCAGGGCATAACCCAAGGCCATTTCTTTAATAAAGTTATTTATCAGATTTTTTATTAACTATTATTCAAAATGACTGCTAGTGCCTAGACACATATGTTTGTGTTAGATTAGTCCTAAATAACCATCACTTTTTTCTTCAATTTCCAGAAAAGAAGAAAATAGAAGAAAATAGATTAAAGATCAACAAAATGTCTTAGATCTATGGCTGGAGTTCACTACTGTTTTGTCAGCAAACTGAAAAGTCAGTGAACATATGAACAACAACAATAACAGTGCTTGAGAGAGAAAAACAGCTCTCAGTGATGTATGTGGCATTTGTCCTTCCCACTGTCAGTGTTAACAAGCCTTGGCAAGTTGTAACAATGCATGCAGCTGTCTCTGTGTTGTTCTGCAGACATGAGAGGAGCTATCAGAAGCATGCAAGGTGTTCGATGAGTTTTCTCTAGCAGTTTTTATACCTAAGTATCTCTGAGTTCATTTTAGATTTGCAGCAGTTCAGGACATGCACGCCAAGTCTATTTTAGTTCATGAGGTCAGATAAGACAGTCATATATCTAAAGGTTGGGGTGAGCAGGGGAAGACAGGTTGAAATGATTAATTCTGATAATGCATCTAACCCTGGGAATGGGCAAAAACAGTGCATCCAGGACCATGACTCTGCCGACCTTTCGAAAGAACACAGTAAACAAAAAGAGGTGCATTTCCACATTAATTGAAGTCTGTCATCTTGTCACATTTTTGCCTGCTGCCTGCTATTTACCCTGCATAGAGAGTCCCCTTAGAACAGCAAGGCAAGTCAAACATGCCCTTTTCTACACAAACCATGGGGCTGCCACCACTTCCTCTCCAAAGCACAGGGACACCGTCATGATTAAAAACAGCGTATCAGCCTAGACGTGAAATTAAAGTTAGACTTGTCTCCTCCCTCTAGAGCAATAATAGCACCAGAACCCTCCATTTGCATCAAATGATTGAGAGGTGTATCACTTTGAAGGACGAGGGTTCATTTTAAAGCAGGGATTATAAAGTGTGCTCACAGTGATATGGAAATTAAGACATGGTGGTATTGTTGCGAAACTGGTCATAATAACTATCCTCTATGAAGTAATTAGATCAGTGGATGTTTATATTGAGTATTTGAAGTATTTTGCTCCATGCATAATCACACAAAATCTAGTTCTAACCTCTTAAACTTTTCCAGTTTCAGAGTTTAGTGATATCTCTTCTTTCTTACACATACACACACAGAAATTGTCTCACACATATGACCAGCCACCCTAATTAAAATATCTCCTGTCAGTGTGATGGCAAGGTATAATTTTCATCGATTTACTCAGTTTAGATTGTGCAATATATGAACCTTAAAATAACCTTGTTGGAAGAACTAATTCCCACAATGCAGCCAAGGTAATGTGATCAGCCATCCAGTCAGAGAGGCTAGCAGCTCTGTCAGTCCTAATGTCGACCACATAGCCCCTACACAATTTCTCTGTCTAAGGCCCTCCTCTCTTTCTCTTCAAGAGAAGAAAAACCAACAAGGTAACAAAGGCCTGAAGCTGATGGATGTAAATGAATTCTCGTGGATGCGTTTCAGTGCCGGAGACTGTAATTTGCTTGTCAATACAGGGTGGTAGCATCACTCCACTGGCTGGCAGTCAGCAAGTGGCTGTCACCAGGCATTGCTGTACCACAGGGCAATTTCACTCAATGTTTTCCTGACAGATTGGCTCTCATTCTCAACTCACAGGAGAGGAGGCGCGTAAACTATCCCAGCGCGACATGCCCCTCTTCATTAGTGCCCACACTGAGCTGGGATGAGGCCAGGGCCAGCAGGAAACAATGGCTGCATCCTGGCCTGTCCTTCCCTGATTACAAGTGACACCTCTCACCTAACACAGGAAATTGTGCTCAGATTGTTCCACAATTTATGTAGACACCTACAACAGGCTATTGACCAATAACACAAGCGGAGCACATTCTTAATTTTACAAAGGCATCTGTTTGTGCTGGTTGGAAAAAACAAAGTTACATTCTGCCTGTATGTACATTCCTATGAACAAGTGGTGAGTTATGTTTGCTTCCTAAATATCAGTATTTCAAAATTTACAATAATTGAAGCATTGTACTACATTCTGAGAACCATCTAAACTTTATCCTAAGCAGACCCATGTGAAGGCCTCTTACTCCCCTTCATGACCAAAGTGAATAGGACGTGTGTAGGAAAAGCTGTGTAGTACAGATGTGTAAATCCCATCATTAATATGTGAGTAAGTTGTGACTTTGAAAGAGAAAGACAGAGCGACAGGAGGAGGGAAGAAAAGATAGAACAGACGAACTGTAGAGAGCAGCTGTTTCTATGTTTACGAGCAGAGGAGTCCGGTCTTTGAAGGTAACCCAGCGCAGGGCAGCCTCACTCGTGGTGCGTGGAAGCCTGGCTAATAGGACGGCTTGGTGAGCAGCTGTGAGGAGGCAGTGGTGAACAGAGGGACAGATGGACAGATAGAGTGGATAATGCAGTAAGCAGCATTGAATGGGAGTGCCGGCTCCTGAGTCCCAGGCCCCCAAGATCCCAGGCACTCACACACATCACGGCCTGCGTTTGTGTCTGTAAATGAGAGCGCGTAGAGAGAAAGTGCAAGAGAAGGATTAAACTATTTAAAAGAGGGAAAACATTGTGGAGCGTGAGGATGGGGGAGGGGCAACAGCAGACCAGGTTGTTTGCCAGCAGATGAGACAGATGTTGGGCCATACTGGAAAGCTTCGGCACACTGCACCAGGACGCCTTCCTCCAATCCTGACATCTGGGCCTCGCCTGGGTCAGCCTGCCTAGTCGCCCTGGGCAATGAGCCTGTACAAGCCTTGTGGCAAACGGGGCTGGCACATGGGCAGCTTCTTAAATGGTGTGGTGCAGTGAAGCACAATTAATGCCCTCATATTCAGCTCAGTGCCCCACACTCGGGCCAAAGAGAGGTGAATGAGACACTGACAGACTCAAAGTTTATAATGTTAAAAATCTTAAATGAAAATGTGTAATTAATAGTTTTATAGTTGTATTTCCAGTAGGGCCCACACTCTTGATACGTCTATGATAATCATTTCACTATGCATGCATTTCAGTCAAATGTCTTGGTTTAACCTCAGCTGCCTCCAGAGGGCTAGTTTTTAATTAGCAGAGGCTAACACAGTGACCTTGGCTGTGCCGCTTTCACTCAGATCCGTGCTTCCTGAAAACTGCTCTGTCCTACTGGGACACAGGAGATGGTTTATTTATTTATTTATTTATTTGGAACCCCATTAGCTTCCACAAGTGGTTGCTAGTCTTCCTGGGGTCCATTGGCATTAAAATCAGTTAACTTAATAATTATATACATCAGACTGATATTACAAAATACAGTATTTTCAGTCCAACAATACAATACAACTCCAACAATTATAGGTTCAGACAAGCTATGCTCACTACATACAAGTCATATACATTTGTTTTAAAGTCTTTTTGAACAAATATTTATTACTTATTTGCCTTGTCCTCGCTGACAGCTGGTTCCATGCTGCTGAAGATCTAAACAGCACTGTTCGCCTCATGCAGTTTGACTTTGAGAAGGATACAATTAAATCACCAGAGCTGACTTGCCTAGTGACATGATGATGACAATACCCACTGTACTTTAGTTTTTCTACAAAAAATGTGGGATTACTTTTAAAAATATCATTATGCATGTAACACAGAAGACTCAAATTAAATTTTTCCTGCACCTTCAACCAACATAAGATGGTGTGCATCTCATTTACACTAGATCTATAAGAGCAGCCCAGGGCGACCCTGGGCTCTGTTTTGGGCAAGCTGCAGTTTTCTTAAGTGCCCCTGGGTAGCACTGGACCAGACGACTGGGCAATACTCCAGGTGTGACAAGACCAGAGACTGGACAACTGTTCTCAAGACCGAGGGTGGACAATATGGTGCACACCTCCGAGACAGAGCAATACCTCTGCCCATCTTTGATACAATATGATTTATCTGATCAGTCCATGAGAGTTGACTATCCAATTTAACGCCCAATAGCTTCGTTTTTGTCACCTGCTCTACCAAACTTGTATCAATAATCAAATTTAAGTTACAAGATGCGTTTAACAAATATTTCGTACCAAAAACTATGCATTTAGTTTTTGAAATATTTAGAGCCAATTTATTCAGCTTCACCCAGTTGGTAATTGTATTGAGTTGGTTTTGTAGGTTCAGACTGAGATCAGTGATTGAAGGAGATGCACAGAACAAAGTTGCATCATCTGCGTACAGAACAACCTCTGCATTTCTAACACTGTAGGACAAATCATTTACAAACACTGAAAATAAAAGAGGACCCAAACAGCTGCCCTGTGGAATACCGCATGATAAAGGTTTGCTTTCAGAAAAACGACCATTAAAAAAAAAAAAAAAAAAAAAAAAACTTGCTGAGTTCTCCCACTAAGGTAAGTACTTATCAATGAAAGGAGCAACGATGAAAACCCATAGTATTTCAGCTTCAACAACAGAATATCATGGTCAATTATATCAAATGCGGCTGTAAAATCTAGAAATACAGCACCAACAAGTTTCTTGTCATCCATATATGTTAACCACTGGTCAACCATGTGCACTAATGCAGTACTGGTTGAATGGCCTGGTCTGTAGGCATGTTGGGCACCTGTAAGCAAATAATTTAAAGTGAAATATTGTAGTATTTGATTAAATAGTAACTTTTCAAATATTTTGCTCAAAATGGGGAGAATATGAATTGGTCTACAATTTGACGCAGTGAATCCTATCTTTTCATCTTTGGTTAATGGTATAATTTTAGATTGTTTCCATTGTTCAGGAAACACTCCACTGAGCAATGATCTGTTAAATATATGACATATTGGCTTGCTCAAAATATTTGCAACTATTTTGAAAATTTTGCCATCAAGATGTAAAAGCCAGGTGTTTTGTCAGCAGATAGAGACAGAAGTAATTTTTTAACATTGTCCTCACTAACAGTATTAAATACCAACGAACAGTTTTTACTTTTCATAATATATTGAACACTGAACTTTTCATAATATATTGAACATTGTTGCAAGGAAAAACCCTAGATGGTTAACACCAGAAAGACTTTTTTGTAAATAATGTGTTTTGTGTTAAAACACACAAAGTCAATTTGATAAAATCTTTCAAAAATCTCAAATCTCATACTTAAAACTCAAAAAGTACTATAAATTAAAAATAACATTTACGACAGTGAACTTTTTTGCTGCCCCCACCTGGCAAGACAATATTACAAGGTCTTTGTATGAAGCCAACAGCAGCTGTCTGCTTAAGGAGGCCATATTATCCCCAACCTTTGGCTGTGTAATCCCACTTATATTTATACATCCTGTGTTGTTTTGTGATCTTGTTTGCCAGTGTTGGTATACAGTTCCACTCCCGTGTCATTTGTGCTACTTAGTTTGTATCTTAGACCACATTAAAAAGTTTGAGTTCACAACCAGAAAGGGTTTTTGTGTGTCCTTGGGCAATGTGTTACAGGTTAAGACACCTTTCATCAGTCTTCCCTCTGATTATATTTATTGTTCTTTAGCTCTGGAGGCAGTCTGTTCCTTGTTACAAGGGTAACCATTCCCTCTCACCCCATGGCACTGACCTGCTAATCAGTGGTGAAAAGGGGCATCCTGGCTGCCTCTAATTTGAGGTAAAGTCTAATTATGCTCTTTTTCCGGGACAATAAAGTTCTTCCCACTCAAGGTCAGGGCCATGCTTGTCGACAGTGTGTTAGCAAACATCTGTACAACAGACTGGGGCCAGACAGTGACAAACAGATCTGCAGACTTCCTCTGTCTTTGTCAGTGGTGTCTTTAAAACACACACACAGTTAACTGCCCACATGAACTAACTCAGGCTCAGATTAGAGGAAAATGAAGTTGGTGTGCCCCTGTGTGGAGTCCATCGCTGACAAAAGCGTGTTTGTGAGGGAGGTGGGGACAGCACTATCATTTGGGAACATAATCAGTTTGTCATTTCCTCTGCCTATTTGCTGTTGTTATCCTCACGTTTTCTGAAAGAATAGGGCGTTTGTACTGCCCCATGTGGCCTTGATACTGTTACTTACAGGATAACATGCATACATCTACAGAAATGTGCTTGAAATACTCAGTGTCAGTGAAGGCTACAATAAATAAATACAAAATAAATAAGTCATTATCAACTATTAATGGCTGGTAATACCACACACGGTGGAAATAATTCAGTGCAAACAGTATTATGACATTCCTTATCATTTCTTTCAAAATATCCAGTACAGATGTTACAGATTGGTCTTTAGACGTTTGCAGTACAATTATTTTTGTCTGACAGTTTGTCCAACCACTAGTGTATAAATGTCTGATGAACTCCGTGTTACTGAGTTCATGCCAGTGAAAATATCAATGATTCCATGGGTGTGCTGGTTGCAGGTTTGTGAGCCTTAATAATGCTTGTGTGTAACATGCTCTGTGATGGCCGTCCAGCTGAGGTTGGGTTTTCATTGTGGACGGTCTCAGATGACTGTGCGGAGACAAATCACAGGCCAGACACTTCAAGGGAAGCTGTGTCGATCTGGAGAAACAAGAGATCTTTGCTAACACACTTGCATCCAGTCGACAAACTTTTCTCTGTGATGAGTGGAAAATAGGGGCTCCAAGTATTTTGAATGAATGCCATGTCTATGTGGTTTTTAATACTGCTGTCTCTCTGGGCTCAGCCTTTGAAATACAGTTAAGACCTTTGATGGAGGTTCTCTGCCAGCCTCATGGAAAGAGAGGAGCGATGTGAAAGAGAGAACAGCAGACGAAGGCCCACACTCAGTTCTAGAGAGGGGAAAAACAGAATATAAAAATTTGAACATTAACGCCTGGGTTTCTCTACCTCCCTACAGCAATTGTATGCCGCCCAGCTTGCCAACATGCAGGTCTCTCCTGGAGCCAAGATGCCTCCACTCCCCCAGGCTCTCAGTGCTAGCGGGCCCATCTCCCCCTCCTCTCTGAAGAATGACAAGAGCTCCTCCAGCCCCATCACTCAAGTCAAGGTAGTATTATTCCCTTCAGCTTTTTATATGGCAGCCCTTGAGCGCTGCTTGGCCAGTTCTAGCTTTTAACTGATAACAACTGATGTAACATGCTAATGTTTTTTCTGTTTTACATAACAATACTTTATTTTTTATATAGCACATTTCAGGATAATGTAAATAAAAAAAAATTCAACACAGAAGTCCCCATCTGTCTTGTTAGCTTGCCTTTGGGTTCAGTGTTTGCATTTCTGCCATAATTACAAGGCCCTAGGAAATACTCTTTTTTGCCATATGTTTCCCAAAGAAGTAGTAATATACAATACAATTAATTAATATCTTTACTTCAAACATTTCACAGATGTTTATTTATATTCCCGAGTGTTTAAATCCATGTTAAATATGAACTTCATATTTAACATGGACTATCTAGTAATCAGCCTATACAATCATTTTTAAGGTAGTTTGTAAGACAATTTCTTAACCAAAAAATGCTGTTAAAATGGCTTTTCCATGAGAGGCAAAAGAATAAAATACACAATGATTTACCCCATTAATAATATAAATGAGTGTACAAGTTAATGAAGTAGATAATGTCACTCAGCGTCAGATGTATTGAAACAGCTGTCTTTGATCATTGGCGCGCCTGTTATCTGGTCATTATTTATTCTTGCAGGCAGAGTGCAGACAGTACAGGCAGCGTGGAGGAGAGAGAGAGAGAGAGAGAGAGAGAGCAGATGAAGATGTACAGAAAGACAGAATCAGCTTTAATTAGTGTGAACAAAGGAGCCGGGCAACTGTGAGGAAGATCACAGTGGTACAGCCCCTGTCAGAGGATGGATGGTGGAGGAAAATACCAGGTCGAGATGTTACTTTTCACCCAGCACAAACTTGGATTCAAACTAGATGAATATGAAAAAGTTATTCACAATGAAATTTATTTTAATTCAACTTAATTTCTTTTTCTATATCAGCAATTTTATTCGTAGCACTTACTTAGTTTATAATGAAATTTAAAAAATCCTATAAACTACTCAAATAAAAAATTGTGCCAAATCAAGTTGAGAATTACCAGGGAGATTTGTGGTGTTTGGGAAACTTAGATTTTTTCAAAAGCATGGGAGGAGAGCACCTTGTTCACTTCTGTTTTTTCTCATTCATATCTTTGCTGCTGCCACAGGAGGAAGGAACACAGCCGCTCAACCTGTCAGCCCGGCCAAAGACCACAGAGCTGGTCAAGTCCCCCACATCCCCGACACAAAACCTGTTTCCTGGCAGTAAACCCAGCCCCAACAGCCTGCTGGGTAAAGGAGGCATCCCCAGTCCTCTCGGGGGAGGCATGGGCAGAGCCTCATCTCTAGGTGAGTCAAATATTACATAATTGTAGAATAGTTCACATTATAGTAGGGATTGGTGAGCAATATTTATTCATCTTTTTTGAAGTCTGAAATTATGTTAAATTATGTATTAGCTCTAAGTCTTGCAAAATACACCTACCATGTGTTAGTGCAGCCTCTACAATGGGACATCAGAATATCGGAATCAAACCATTTTTCAAACTCAGGTTGTTCTTTGGTGTTATTTTGCAACAAAAAATTATGCTTTATAATGGTCAAATATTTTTGACAAGATATAATAATATAATAAATACAAATATACAGTTTAGCCTGAACAACAGTCAAAACTAGAATTATAGATAATGTGTTGTTATGTTTAACAGTTTACAGATATTCAGGGTTTATCGTTTTAAGATGACTTTATTGTAACTGACTGAAGAAAGTGACAGAATATGTATCTTGTACTCCTGTGCAGATATCCTCTCTAGTCTAAACTCCACAGCATTGTTTGGGGACCAGGACACAGTGATGAAGGCCATTCAGGAAGCTCGCAAGATGAGAGAGCAGATCCAGAGGGAGCAGCTGCAGCATCACCAGCAGGGCATGGAGGCAAAGCTGTCTGCCCTCACCTCAGTGGGCCTTAACAACTGCAGAGACAAGGTTAGCACTTCTTAGCAATGTGATTAAGATACACACAGGAAATATGCTACACCAACTGAACAAAAAAAATGCTCTTTGAAAGTAGTCAGGAGTGTATGAAAAAGTGGAACAGAGATGGGCGGATTATTCTTAAAACCAAAATCTCTTCTTTAATCGTAGTCCAGGGTGGTCACCTTGATAGGCACTGGCATTGAAGTGTATAAATGTGTGTTTATTCAAATGAGACATGTTCAAGTGCGTGGAGAGGCTGGGTGTTGTTGATGCTGTTGTGAGGGTCGGGACAGGCCATGGCAGTGCCCGGTGTGGCCCAACAACTCTCTGAAGTCTCTGCCCAATTAAAGCAGCCTCACAGTCCTGTCCATCCCCTGACACGGGATGGGGCTGCTTTGTACCAGGAGCACACACTCCCAGGGATTCCCTTTAAAAATATCTTCAATCGATGAGTCAATCAAGGAGAGAAAAAAGCTGTCCTCCTCGCTTCAGCTTGATGCCATGTTGCCAGTTGGCTGTGAGGAACAGTCAGGAACTGGGAGCGATGCTCATTAATATTTGAGTACCTGACACTTTCAACCAACATCCTCAACTAGGTCAATATATATATGTAAAAAAGTGAATCAATCAAGTGAATCATTTCTCTTTAATTTAGTGCTTGCAAGTAACACCTATGCAGGTAGCAATCAACTGTGCAAAGTCACTGGAAGAATATGTAGACACCCTAACTCTAATATTTCAATTGTTTAGTTTTAGGATTTACAATAAAAAAAATCTTGGATAAAATATTAATATTACCCAATGATCACTAAATTCTAAATGCTTATTTTTAATTTTTTTTTAAGCTTATCTAATCTTCACAATACGAGCATTAGTTCTGTTGTCTTAGTGAAATGCTTATAATGATTTAAATACATTTATAAATGTAAGCATTTATAGCAGACTGAAATAATTAAAAGCCTAATAGAATTGTGTTTTATGACGACAGTAATTTGTATGTCTTGTTGAATGACACCTTAACGAAGCCTTACACCTTGTGATGCCGGACTTGGAGGCGGGTGCAAATCATGGTGAGATATTGTCACCTTTTCGTTTCAGTGACATTGGCTCTATTAGGACGGTGTGAAATTAGAGGCACGCTTTATCAAGTCAGCTAAAAGAATTGCCCCATCATCTTCATCCTTTCGGCCGCAATAAAGAACAGTGGGTTGTAATTCAGCAGTGAAACGAGGGGAGGAGAGAGAGCCTTTTGCTGATACAAGCCAAGGGACTAGAACGGTTTGAATGCCCCAGATAAAAGCTTTCACTTTGGTCAGTTTCAGAATATTAATATTTCACGAAAGCGCCTCACCTGACATAAATATGGTGTGGTCTTTAATAGCTCCCCTCCCAGTCTCTTGTTTGGAAGTTTATCATAGTGAGAGCTTATATGAAGAAGATTCTGGAAAGGTAACATAAATGGGATTAAGGAGAGGTTAAGATCATCCAGTGTGGCTGTTAGAGGGGATATTAAATATTGATTTATCCCAGTGTAATGACCGGCAAGAGAAGTGGGTCTAAGTGCTCCTTACAGATGGATCAATTCATCTTTTTGTACCAAGTATATATGAGCACTACAATGCTTTCATTACTGGCCTTTATCAGTTGCATTTTTGCCTGCTGTTGCTCTGGGGCAAGTGACCGAGGAAAACAGAGACCAGAGCACAGATCAGACTTGAACCAGGAAGAATGCCAAATATTTATACGTCACAGATATTTTCTCTTCTTCGTCTGTTTTTAACTGTATCCCATTTGTACAATAAAACCTCTTACAGCCCTGTGCAATTTACTTTTTTTGAAATATTAATATAAAGGCATTATTGTCTGCAGAGGGCAATTACATTGCTCCATTATTTACCATGCATCCACCCAGTGGAGGCTTTTACCTAGTACATACCAGTCTTCAGTCAAATACACTGCATCTGTATTTATTTATAACATTTGAATTGTTTTCTTTTATTATTCTGTTTGCTATGTGGGCTTGTTAGGGTCAGGGATGTGACGCATATATACTGCATCTGTATTTTTACTGTATTTTACTGTATTTTTACACAGTTTTAAAGTAGATTCACTTTAAACCATGTGGTTGTGCTTTTAAACGTCTCTGGCTATACATCTAATCAAAAACAATTACAGAAAATAGTGTGAAAATATTGTGCAAATGTAGTTACAAGCCTTTGTAGGCTTGTCCCGGTGAGAAACAGCTGCTTGTCATCATATACACAGTTGGGTCTATTTGATCCTGTTAGAGACAATAAATGTGTAATTGTCTGTAAACTGTAAAATGTAAATTGCCCATAAACAGCAGCTCACTTGTACTATTTTGAACAGACATAAGCCTGATTTCTTATGATACAGAAAACCGTGGACTCTGCAGAATATGCTTTTTATACTTGGAAGTACTTCACTTCTGTCCCTGTTTCAGAGCCGTGCCTGCCCTTGTGGCTCACAGATAAAATATCCCTGTGCTGACATGTCCCTAACTGGAATCAAAAGGTGAAAGGCCAGTGTATTAACCTATTGAACTGCCCTTTTCTGCCCTACAACATCTCCTCTTCTCAGTATTGACCACCACAATTGTCCTTTCCCCATAGCCAACAGCTCAGCCTGTAAATATTCAAATAGAGCTTACACTGGTGCAGCCTCCTAACCTATTGGCTCTAGTGGTTGTACTGCTCACTTATGTGTGTGCTTAGTGTGTGTGCTGCCAGGGTCCCATTCAAGCAAAGCTTCACAAAGACTTTGAATATAATCTTGTCTGGTCTGCAGCCCTGGAAGCAATTTTCTGCGCCTTTTCGACTGCTGTCTTGGAAATTGCAAACCAAGGCGTTTTGGCTGCAAAGTAAATCCTTGGCATACATGGGTTTGCCCATCCAAATTAGATTATGCTCAGACCCAGACACTGACTGCGGCCAGCAAGAGCTATTGTGAAGATTGTTACCATTAATGTTTTGTCCATTTGTCATCACTCATTTATAAATAAAAACAAAAGATAGTTCCATGATGTGTTTACCTGTTGTGCACCATCCCAGTTCAAGTCATTGGCTCTGTCCCAGACAAAGCTCTACATCATGGCTGTTCATTTGACAGTGTCTTCTCCATTATTTTCTGCTGTTGTCTGTTAACATAGAGTTTCTGGCCTGCTGCTGTAGCCCATAATACCACTGGCCAGGATGGCTCAAACCTGCGATGCCATGCTGACCACAAAGCTCACACAACAAAAGGCAGCCTTACAGAGCAGTTCTATCTGTGCTACAGTGGCAGTGAGCCCATAATAGCATGCGGGAGCCTTTGTCCACATGCGAAAGAGCTTGTGGTAATGTTGCACTTTCTGATCCTGCTGTTTGCATCCTGGAGAGACTGATAAGCCATGAGATTTAACTCAACTTAAGATTTCTTTGAGGGCCCAGTGGACAGTTCTGGATCATTGAGGATTGGAAAGTACATGATCCCAATGCAAATGGGCCCAGTAGGACAGAAGAGCACATCAGAGAAGAAAATTTTTCCCCTTATTCCAACAGTCTAATTTATACAAGGGTTAAGTCCAGAGAGGACAAATCCATATCCTTGAAACGATCACAATAAACCAACTATTTTAGTAGATTTCACTTGTTGTACCTATTATTTTTTTCTGTTGAATTATTTGATGAAAACAAACAATAAACTGTTGTTTGGCACAAAGCCCAGACCAGGGTTAGCTCACCAGGCTTTCCATAGTTTAATTGAATTAAAGATCTTTCTTCTTCATGTTTTAAACAAATGAGGTGATGCCCTGGCAGTACAAATGGTTCCACAATATTCAACCATCTTTGCTCTATGTGATATTGGAAATGACTGCTACTGAAGTAGTGCCAGCCTTTTGTGGCTGCTACTGTTGATTCTGCTCCATGCATTAGCCTTAGCAAAGCAAGAGCGCTGAAAAAATGGAGCAAGTCTGCATTAAAGGAACTGTGGGTTCACCGCATGGCTGGATATACTTAACTTTTAAATGGTTCAAAACTAAAACAAAAACTCCAGAAACACCATAGACTTATAAATAACACTGCAACTGATTAAAATAGAAATACAAAACAGATGAGGCGTTGAGATTTGAGTAGCCATGTTAAGTGCACCCTTTGTGCGCAGGGGGTGGGCACATGGCTGAGGGCTTCAGTCTGAGAGAGTCTTCACTTGAGGACCACGACCACAGCGATGACTGACACTCGAAACACAAAGAACTGCATTGTGGTCCAAGGCACAGTGCCTTACTCCACTTTCCACATACCAGGTGTGTGATACAGCCACCAGGACATCATATATCAGAGTCCCTTTGGGTTTTCAGATGAAAAGCAGATGATGAAAACAATACAATAACAAACTGCTGAATTTGTCTCATTATTAAAGGTGCTGTACCTTTCTTTCAAAACATGATTAAATCACTTCATAATGATCTCTTTTTAAAACCCTAAGAGCTGCTAATACAATATATCTTTTCTGGCCCAGGACAAATTTTACTTTATTAGGGCGCATGAAAAAAATAACAATCAAATGGCATTTTAAGAAACTAAAAGATATTTCTTTTAAGTTTTTAAATCTTTTGAACAATCAAAGTTCAAAGTTTTTAACCTTTTGAACAATTACAGGAAAGCCTGGAGGTATTTCCAGAGGAGAGTGAAGTGAGTGTATTGACTGTGTACTGTTTAAATATAGGGCAGGAGTAGGCACAATGCATAGAGCCATCCGCCACCCGCCTTTTGCCCAGAATACGCCCTGTGGGCACAGCAGCAGGCCTCCGGCACATGTTCTGTGGCCGCTAGATTAAAGCTCTCTGTACAGCTCCAACAGGGACTCTTTGGGGCTCCATCACACAAGAAGATCCACGCACTGTCTCAGCTCTTCCTCCCCCCATTACTGACTTAACTGTACAGCCATGTGCAGCTAAACTAAAGTCCATCCATTACCCAAACTTGAAAGACAAAAGACCGCACAGGCAGGGTAGATGAAATTATTGTGGGTGGCAGTTTTCCACTACAGCTTGGAGTGTGCTGCTATAATTTTAGTTGTGGTGTAGGGAGCTGCATGCTGAAGTCATTTGAGGGAGGTACCAGTCTGTTGCCAGGAGTCGTGGTTAAAGTAGGAGGGGAATAATCCACATCTTTTGTTTCCTATATCTTTATCTTATTACACTATGCTTTTCTCCTGTCCTCTTCATACATTAGAACCATTATGTGCTTTACTTGCTTTCAGCGTTTAACAGTGTTCATCTTCAGTTATATTTATGCTCTCCGAATTCATTCAATTTTCTTGGATCATGTTACAATAAACTCTTGTGTGCTCTCCTCCTCTGCGCCTGGCAGGATAGCCAATTTCCCTAGATACGCCGTGTCCTTTGCTACCCCTGTGTGCCAGAGTGATCAGTAAAAATTTAATGACACTATAAAATAATAAAAGTACCATTAATTTATCACAGTACTTGATGCGTTGGCTGTAAGGAAGCATTAGTTCACTGAATATTTTCATGACTAAAAACAAAACCCTGATGCAGGGCAGATAATTTATTGCTTTAATTTCAGCTATAATTGTGATTCCTGGATATAAATTACCCAACTTATAACCAATAAGTATATTAGACTTAGTATATAAAATTTTATTAAAATTTGTGATGCCATATTGCTTAGCGCATGATGAGATTAGCTAAGTACAGTATTAATTGGCATAGCCAACACGATAAAAATATGATGATGTGTATGTCGGACTTTCCAAATAAAAGATGTACCATTTCAAACTTTTTGGACAAGAGATCCAGTTATTTTTAGTTTTCTGTGGTGCCAATCCTCACTAATCTTGTGACTTGTGTGATGAAAAGGAAACAGTTGAACCCTAAGCTGGTTATTAATGAAACTCAGTGATGGATGGCCCCTGTTCGTCTTCCTTCTCAGTCCAACGTGATTCTTAATGATCATGAGTTTATAAAAGGACTTGATTGATCAGTGGGGACCAACCAAGCACAGAAGAGAGATGACATGACTACTTTATTACAGATATACAGTGCTCCCTGAATGCCTTCTTCCCTCTACACTGTCCAAGGAGCATGTGAAGCAGCCCCATTGCCCGTGCAGCTAATCACACATCAGTCACTTTGTCATCATGCTGCTGCTTCTTTCATTAAGAGCAATAATGTGGCGCACTGATGAATACAGCGCTGTGTGCACAGCCACTGTGTTGTGCTTCTGCACTAAATGTGACACACAGAGAGGCACCATACTGCATCTTCCCTTTACAAAGTGTCGTCCTGCCCAGCGGGGTCCACAACATATATCATAATTAGAAAACACTTAAGTAAGCAAAGGGCCATCAGATAGACAGGCTCTAATCACAGGCTACAAGCAGGTAGTGGTTAATTGTATATCAAAATCACTCAACTGGCCATAAATAATGACTGCTCCTTCAAGAATGATGGAAAATTGCAGTGTGTTTTTTTCTTTTTATGTCATGTCTTTTTTAAAAGAATAGTTTTTAATAAAAGCATGACTCAAATTAAATAATGTGAAATGTCTAAATGGACTTCAACAATCTTGTCTTATCGTGTTATTTCTGAGACAAAACACAAGGATGGGATTTTCTTCATTGCATTTTGCAAGTTCATACTAATATTAATAATAGGCATTGTAAAATAAATGTAAATAAACATATTGCTATATTGTTGATTGATGGTTGCTCTTTGGGGAGAAAGCAAAAAAATCAAAACAGTGTTTTAGAAACAACAATGGTCTGAAAGATTCATGTGCTTTGTTGCTGTGTCCCTGGGCAGTTGTTGTGTCTCAGTAGTACCTGTAGATGTGCTCAGCCTGATAGGCCCACGTACAATAGAAAGTGCCATAGGTCAGCCCAGACACTGCATCTTTGGCAGAGATCGAGAGCTCGCCATGGGAGTGAAACAAATGTGTTATTGAATACTTGTAACAGGCCTGTTTTTTCTGTCATCCCGACAGAACTAAGAGTCCAGAGGATTATTTGTATCATACGAGTCAAAGTGTCTATCTGAAGCCTTTAGAGAGGACGACAGCCCCTTGCTAATGCCCTGTGTATTCACCGAGGAAGTAGGTCATTCAACAATGGAGCCAGTAGCAGTCGGCACTCTCCCCTTGCATAATACATTAAGTGTAATGTGCAGCAACTATTCAGTGCCCCCCGAAAGCTGTTATTTTATTCTGTAAATGCACACTGACATGACATTTAATATTGTGACAGAGCGCTGAATGACAGGGTTTCATTGTGTGTCAAGTACAACATGATGCCAAGTTTAATCTGAGCACAAAGCGACATGACAAACGGGAAAACACGGTGTGTTCTCCAAAGCATGAAGTCTGAATAAATGATGGGCGCTGAGCTGTGGGCGCTGTACACTTGAAGGGAGGATGTAAGGAGAAGATTACAGAGGAAAATCTGAGCACTGCAAAGAGGGCCATGGCTCCATTGTGTGCTCAGGATCACAAAGTATCCTTCTGTAAATCTATTTACAGCACCCCTGGCCCTCACTGTCTCTCTGCCTCCTGTCATCCATTATAGCAGCGGCTGAATAGAGAGATGAGAGAGGGAAAAAGCTACATCTAGCTCATGTCAAAAGAGCAGCTCTTCAAAAGAACCTCCATTTATCAAATACACTTTTTCTTTCAAAATTTCAGATTCCTGATGGGGTTATTTTTTACAATTCTGCCACAGTAAAACTGTGTATATCTTTGTTCCTGTACCTGACTGTTTGTATTTCTCCACAGGAAAGGGCGCACTTTGAGAGCATTGGGCATCACCTCAGCAAACTGAGTGAGGAGGGGAAAATTGGCCACAGAGTTATTGACCTCACCAGACCAGAGGATCTTGACGGTAAAGACACAATATATATGTTATATTCATGTTTATTATTCATTTAAAATACTGACTCATCATATGTGAAAGAGCCCCCAGCGTGCCTGTGTATGTTAAACATAGCAGTTATTGTGTAGGCCCTGAGGTTTTCACAGGCAGGTGAGTGAAAGACAGGAGTGCTCCAGGACAAAGCTGACTTTTTTCCAAATTCACCTCCATTGCCACTGGTTTTGTTTAAGGTCCTAGGCACAGGAGTGTAAATTTGAGTTGCGCCTATGTGACACTGTCATCGCCTTTTTTGTGACCCTGGATGCTACACAGTAACAAGACATGCTTTGGTATTTGTCTGACGTAAATATTTGTGTCAGTCTCCATGGTTCTTGAGCAAAAGGGAAATGGTTGTTGATATCTGGAAGAATCATAGTTAATGTAACTTTGCATTTCAAAATTCAGTTCATTATTACTGTCCTGACAAGTGTTACTTCACACACATATCTGAGGATGACTATCATTTAGTAAAAAAAAAAACAGCATTTAGTAAATAAAGTTATGTTTTCCATATGATTCATGGCTGTTCTGTTCCAGCCCTGGTGCACAGTAGTAGAAGCTCTCAGTGCCTCCAGAGGATAGCTCTAAAACTGGGCGCTGTGTCCTTTTAAGTCCATTACTGTTGTCGGCAGGGGCTGGCTCCAGACGCCTCACATCAGTGTTTCCAGTGGGCGAGGGATCAGGGCATGTGGAGGTCAGAGGACAGGAGAGGTCCTCTTCCCAGGGGGAAAGGCTGGGAGCCTGGGCAGCAATCATAACTCAAAACAGTTAGCCGTTAGCATCTTTTCTTTTTTCTTACACCTCAAATCTAACTGAGCAGCCTCTCTTTGAGCTGCAGCAATAGAGAAACTGCGTTTTATGATGTGAACCACAAAGTGTTTACTCTGCTGAGAACATGTTTACTCTTCAATTCCTTGCTCAACAAGGCGTCATTTGCCAGCATACCTTTACATAAAGAGATGTGTAGTGTTTTCAAACTCACTATTTTATTTGGGTTTATACAATTTACTTCTGGTTTTTTTGTAACGCTGCCACAAATTGCACTATAAACATCACTGGGTAAATGTTTGTAAATTGTGTTTTATTGTTTTTATACATTTAAAATGGCCAGAGTCATGACAGACTTCCAGCTTAATTCTGTTAAATTCTGTAGGCCTCAAATTAATAGTGTATATAATTAAGCGTTTTCATTGGATGCTTCAAGTTCAAACTTTGAATTGCTGAGTTTCCTCTGTAATTCACCACCCGTTTCCTCAAAAAAAATAGTTTGGCATTTCCAGAAAAGGAAAATTACTGGGTGTACCTCCCCAGCCTTATGTTGGGTGTGAAAGCCCCATGGTTAGTTGCAGAACAGAGCAGCCACACTGCAGTACAGTGGACTTCTGTAATCACTGCACTACACATATGCCTCAGGGAGCTTAGGCTAATATTTACAAAGAATGCAGGAATCAAATGATGCAGGTTGGTAAATGACCGAGGAGGATAGGATAAGAGCCACATTGGATGACTACAATATGAACACTATAAATATCCTTACAAACACTAAAATAGTCATAAAAGTTATCATTAAAAACAACAATACAATGATGTTTTTTCCATATTTACTGCTTTAGATACATTCAACAGCTTACCTCATAGATCTCAGAGCACCCAGACCACTGCCATTTCTATAGGGCAGTGTGGTATCGCTGACGTGTGTTTGCCCAAACCGCCCACATCACTGTCGCTGCACTGAGAACAGAGGGCTTGTTGAGAGATGTGTTTAAATAGGAAACAGAATTAATTCAAATGACCAGTAAATCTCTGAAGAGTGAGAATCAATGATTTGTCATCAGAGTTGTCCTTTTGATCGGCAGAAAAAGACACTACCAGTCCATTGTTATAAAGAGCAAATCTTTGAAGGTTTTTTCTTGAAACAAAAAGCAAAGTTTTGAGTTTGTTGTTACACTTTTTTTTAGCATGGGAAACAGCTAGGGTTTTGACCACCAAGGAGTGCTCCTCGAGATGAGGAGGCAATAATCTCCGACAGTTGAACAGGTCAATACAATTAAATAAACCTCTTTTTTGAAGTTGTAAAACACAGGTCACAAATCCCTCACTGACATTGTAAGGCTTGCTTGGAAGTTGTAAAGGATTAAATTGTACTTTAAGTTAAATACATACACAAGGGAGGATCAAGTTGAAACAGGTTTGCCGTTTGTTCCCATGTTCCCATGTGCATGTGGCGGCGTGTTAAAGCTCATACGCTCCAGTGGGATCTCAAATAAAAAAGGGGATTGACTTGTAATAATAGGGCTTATATCTCTTGTAATTTGTAATGGTTTAATTAGCGTGCTTTGAGTTGAGCGGAGGCCAGTGCCAGGGCGCTGCTCTGTAGCCTGTCTCTTCAAACACATGAGTCTAGCCTGATCCTGCTCAGGGAGCGGCCCTATTGTCAGCTTAAATGCCTGCAGTCGGAGGTGTTAGCTGTGCTCCTGACACAGAGGGCTGGGCACGTTCATGATTGTTCCTCCTCACGGGCTCTTCCTCTGCAGTAGATTCCTGGGTGACATTCAGTGTCTGCCCTGAATAAAGCTCCAGAGTGCAGAGGTAGAAGGGGGTCGAGTCTGAGCCTGCAGCTCACAGGTGTGGGCCTTTTGGGCCCTGCTGTGTTCTCTCTTTATTCTTCTCCTTTTGTGCGCTGTATCTCTTACCCCCTCACAGTCTCACACACAATCAGTCATTCTCACATAATTCATGCACTCATCAGCAGCATTTCCAGGAGAGACAAATTAAAAGGGGATTCTCATATCGCTCTGTCACACTTGAGCTGCAGGCCTCATGAATCACAATAAATTCTATTAAACAGCGCTCCCCTGTGTCACCGCCTCCAGAGCTGCACCCAGGGGTCTGCCCTGTCACTGCTAAACATCTGTGTTTATTTACACAATCACACTGCTAACTAACTGATTCCTAAATGTCCTGTCTCTCTTGGAAAAATGTTACTGTTCATTTGCAAAATGTCAGAGCACCGTTGTAATTTTTAATGAAAAGCCAGAAACAATGTTGCTGTAAATTGCATGCTGCCCTGCATAGGAGGCTTCTGATTAAGCCACATGTAGGCTAGCAAGCAGGTGACAAGATGGCAAAATTATCTGGTAATTCACCCATTCAAATGTCAAATTGAATTTGGTTTTCTCAAAGAAAGTCTCACACTAAGGCCTTGATTATTTTTTAATCCAGCCCTAACCCCAGATGGAGACATCTTGTTTGGTTTGCTGTGCAGTCTATGCACATCCACCTTTTGCAGAAATGTATTTGTTCCTTTCCTCAAACTCAAATGCCACGGCTCATCAGGCTTCCCTCGCTGAACAGTCACATGGAGGTTTTGGGCTAACTGTGGATGTGGCACTTGCTGATGGCAGTTGCTTGTTGTGTCCCTCCCAGTGAGAAGCTCACCTCTGCCCGTATGCATGCACACAGTATATAAATTGCTGAATCAGTGTCAGTGATAGAGTAATGGCACGGGAGCATCGTAAATTACGGCGAGTGATCCCAGGGAGCAGACACTGGCTGTCGTGTCTGAGTGAGCGCTGCGCTCCTGAGCTAATGAATACCTTCATCTGGCCCCAGCAGTCAGCAGATTGGCCCGTGTTGATGGATACTGTCAGCCCTCCGCCACACCACATTTCATTGCACAATAAACATGGTTGTCAAATCCAAACAAAGTAAAATCAATTCATTCTCTACAGTGAGTGCATGCTAAATGAAATTAACATGCTGCAGCCTTGATAACAGCAAAAGTACAGTATTATTTTTGGATTCATGTATGCTGAAGTAGACGATACACACTCAAATTACACATATAATTTAAATTTATATAATACACCCTTTTATCCTTTTGCATAGAATATTATGCACCTTTACTTCTTTTGATTTTAGACATAAGCTTGGAGTATTGTTAAAATTATAGTTATAAATATAAACTGTAAAACTCATGATTCCCTGTAGGACTTTGAAGTAAAACTTTCATGTGAGAACTTGTGACATATGCCTCTTTATGGATCATAGTCAGATCATTGTTGGCACCTTATTATTTCAAGCATTGGGGAAACAAAAAGCCCTCCATATTGACACAGTGATAGTCTGAGTGATGCAAACTGCACCTTATTTTGAAAATATTTGCTCTGCTCTGTTAGTCATTAAGAGTTTGAATTTGTTTATCAGCTGAAATAATAATAGAAATCAAACCCCAGGTACCATGTGCCAAGGCTGCAACTGGAATGGTCTAATGAGAAGACTTCACATGTGGATGATGAAATATGCATGAGTCATCCCAAGCTTTCTTTTCCAGATTTGAGATCATTAAAGATGTATCGTGGCATATGGAAGGCTTTTTTGTCTTATTTTTCAAGCCTTGTTTATCAACATGTTTTGTTTGTTTAAATATTCATATTGCTTTTATTTAATTCTTTCACATCTTACGTATAAAAGGAAGCAAATGTGCATGCAAACAGAAGTCATTATCAGCCTGATGTACAGTTTAATTCTGAAGGAAACTCTTTCCTCATGCTGATTGCGAATGGCCTGATTGAAAAACAGCACTTCGCACAATCGGCAGACTCTTTTATTCCATCTGCTGGTTTGTTTGTCAGCGCTCTGGTGCAAATTAGAAAATATACAGAGGAGAAAGAGAGGGTTAGTATGACTCAGTCAAGTCCATGACATTTATATGTTTAAAAGGCTCCATAGATTCATTACAACCCAAATAAACTTAACTGTCAACATATTTTGGTGATCAAGGTTTAGGTTTCAGATTTTTCTCTTATGTATTATTGACTCTGAATATTATGTAAATTCCACATAGGAGAATATTGCCATTGCCATTAGATTTTCATATAATAAGACTAAAGGAGACTGGCTGGTTATTTCTAAACTGGCTCTTCAGTTTTATTGCACATAAGATGCTGGTCACTTTCTCCATTCAATGAAACGTGCAGCTCTCGGGGGTGTGTAGTCGGCACTTGTCTGAAACAGTGTTCACAATGGTTCAAATAATGGTAATGACAGCAGATCACAGAGGGGTTGAACCGAGAGACTGAACATGGCTTGTCATTTAATCAATGTCTTGCCTTGCCCTCTCCTCTTGTTCCTGCTCTGGCCATTCCAGGGTCCAAGGAAGTCAATGGCTCTTCAGATAAACCCCAACCCTATTATTGTTGGCCAACAGGAGGAGCTGGACCTACAGAAGCTCGAGTCTTCAGGGAATCCAGAGGCAGAAACAACAATGAGCCTCACATCAAGAGGCCAATGAACGCTTTCATGGTGTGGGCAAAAGATGAACGGAGGAAAATTCTGCAGGCCTTTCCAGACATGCACAACTCCAACATCAGCAAGATCCTAGGTAAGATCAACAACACGCACACAAGTGATACATGTCTGAGCTCAGCTTATTAGCTTTAGACATTGTGGCGATATTTACTTTTTTTATTTTTTTTTTATTTAGCTTTTAAGACCATGAACACTTTCCTTTATTTACTGGGTTTATTCTTGTCATTTATAATTATTGACTGACTTAAATGTTAAGACAGCCCATTTCTTTTTCTGTTTTATCATCATTTTAAAAATTGTTTTTTTTTTTTTTTACATTTTAATAAGCATTTTAATTCCTTTCTTTCATATTATTTGTACATTTGTAAACACATTTCCTGTAATGGAATAGAGCAGATCCTGTGCATGAAGGGCCACAATTATCAGACAGCACAGGTCTGCATACAGATGGATTTATAACCTATCACTACCATAAGTGTTTGTCATGAAAAATGACAGAGGCTAAATGGGTCTTGTCCCCTCTGCGTTGGAGTCCATACATCAGCGCTGTTAAAAGTGCTGTCATGCGCTACCTCATGGGACTCTTCACAAAGCTGCACTGTTTTGCATACTGTTGACATCAGCTCCCACAAATACACAACATACAAGTTAAATTCACAAATTTTCTATTTATAACAGTTTTAAGTTGTGTTTTGCTTTAATACATTGTGGAACATGTTCTGCAGGTTCTCGATGGAAGTCAATGTCAAACCAAGATAAGCAGCCATACTACGAAGAACAGGCCCGTCTGAGCAAGCTCCACCTAGAGAAGTACCCAAACTACAAGTACAAGCCCAGGCCTAAGAGGACCTGCATTATTGACGGGAAGAAATTGCGCATTGGCGAGTACAAGCAGTTGATGCGTTCACGCCGACAAGAAATGAGACAGTTCTTCACTGTGGGGTAAGGCCTGCTGTCACAAATCCCACATTCTAACCACATGCTACAAAAAGAACATAAGAAATGTACAAAAAACTTTCGGATATGTTTTAAATTTAGGCTGATGCAACATATTTCTCGGTAAAGTTAAAGTAATTTTTTCCCATTTTTACCAAGTAAGAATAAATCGGTCTACACTGACCACATTTACACTGTAATAAAATGGTAAACAATTGCTTGATTTAGTTCATACATACTGAAGTGATATGGATATTGTCAATGCTGCATTCATTTACATATACATATAACTATGCCCCAAGAATAAGTCATATTAAGTCTGCTTATTACAGTTTTTATATTAGACTTCATGTGTAATATTTCCCCTTTTTGGACCATAACTAGCTATTAACTTTTCTAGTGGGGACTTTAAATTATTTTCCTTTTTGCCATAATTATTTTTTTAGACAATAGTCATGCACAAATGGGGCATGAAGTGGAGGCATTATTATAGGATATAAGCAGTAAGTATAGGCTTACAGAAGCCTGGAGGGCAGCAGTCTGCAGTTTAACACTTGAATTTACTGTGTGTGGTTAGCAGGATAGTCCTTCTCCAGGTGTTCCCATGTCAGTCATAAGCAGCACTGACTGGTGTATCAATCACGAGTGCAGGAGCAGCACTGGTTTTATGTCACCAATAAACGGGCTAGTGTTTCTGAACAACTCAAAGCGGGACCTGTCGTGGTTTTTTCCTCTTAAATCCTTTTCACAGAGACACTGGCACCAAGCACCGTCGTTCAGCAGTCTCATTTCAAATGCTTTTACAACAGAAAAGAAAATCCCTTTAGACAGACTCACACTTTCACTTAGGTTAAACAATTTTTTCCGTCTTTTAGCGATAGCTAGAGGCAGTGAGGCCTTTTGCACAGAGTAACTCATATACTCATATTTGTGGTTAAAGACTACATAGCTAATGATCTTTTTGGTCCCTGCAGACAACCACCGCAAATCCCCATCAGCACCAGCGCCAGTATGGTCTATGGTCCCGGGGCTGTTACCATGGCAACCACCACACCCTCACCTCAGATGACATCGGAGTGTTCGAGCGCATCGGTGAGTCCGGAGCCCTCCATCCCCGTCATCCAGAGCACCTACAACATGAAGCTAGAGCCCAACCCAATGTCAGTGAACAACAGTGAGGTGGTCAATGGTGAAGATGACATGGACATGTATGAGGACTTCGAGGATGACCCCAAATCGGACTATAGTAGTGAAAATGAAACGCAGGAGCCAGTGAACACCAACTGAAGTGGAGAAGAAGACGTGATGTGATGGAGGGTAGAACGAACAAGTACACCTGAAAATCCTAGTGTTTTTAACAATGAACACTGATTCATAAAAGGGTTTGAAGCTAGCATGCAGTTGTGGCTTCCCAAACTAAAAGCTATTTGGTCTTAAGTGTGTGAAGCAGTTTGGTTGTGGTAATTTAAGTTTTTTTTTTTATCTCATTGTTTTTTTTTTTTTTTTTGCCATGGTGTTTTCATAGACATTTGTATTATTATTGTTAGGTTGATGCCTAAAAACCGTCGGAACTTGAAATTGAACGTAATAATTTTCCTCTTAATAATTAGGTGATAAATGACAAAACTGTTCAAGATGAGAATAATATTGTCACTCAGGTATAGTGTGCCAGCAGCTTGTGAATGTTTTAATCAATAGACAACCAGTACAAAATTATACACAATTGCTTAAAAATAGGAAATAGAAAACTATTATTATTATTATTATTATTATTATTATTATTATTATTATTATTATTATTATTATTATTATTACAAAATCTTTTTTGTTCAGAAGTGCCAAATCTTTCAAGTTGTTCCTAAAATCTGTCAGGTCTTCTGGGGGAGACTTAGTGAGTCTTAGACAATCTCTTGATCTCTTAATGCAGCTTCATTATCCAGTCTTTCTTTAATTTACCCTAACAGAATAGACAAATGAAACTCAGGAAGTCAGCGGGAGACATCTTGGAGCTGTAGTATAAGATGCACATGGAGCTCCACAGAGCCCAATGCAGTGATCATCAATGAAAGGGCCAGCGCTTTCATTTTATCATCCACAAGAGGCAGCGGAGCATCCCTGACTCTTTTCCAGTGTGCCACAAGTCTGACTCACCAAGTTCTTAATCAGAGTGATTGTAATCAGGCCAGCATGCTAAAGGGCCAAAGGCCTTCAATCTGTGGGATTGGAACAGCAGCGAAAGGCAGCTTTGGGGCATTACATTCTCAAATTGATGTTGTACAATGTAGAGCTACTGTACATTCTGTTAAACACTTAAGCCCCATTTGGATGGCATCTTTAAAGCCTTCGGTCTTAACGCTTCATTTTTAAATGTTAATTCTTTTGAGACATTGTAAATCTTAAATTGACACTAAGAAGTCTTAATGCAGAGTGTGGTCATTAGGTTGAAGTAATGACCTGATTACTGCAGCAGTCTTAAGAAGAGGGACAGTTTTTGAGGATGTTCCTAAACAGAAAAGCCTTAAATCAAATGCTTGTTTCTTAAATTACCTTATCGTGTTGACATGATGTTGTAAATGCTAACTTGCATTAGTGCACTTCGTCAAATTCTCATGCGCTCATTATAGTATATTATAGTTCTAATCTAATTAGCTCCTGAATGCACTTATCTCTTACACTGAAAGAGAACAACATGTAATTATGCAGGTGCAAGGGGCACAAATCTCTGATTTGGGCTTAAAAAGCTGACAAGTGGTGACCTTCTGAAGGCTGCAGCTTGATAAAAGCTCCCAGAGCAGTCGAGGCCTTGATGTGGCGACTCAGATCCTCTTTATGGGGCAGAAGGTCTAAGTGGCTCCCCTCTTAGCCATGCCCTGCTCTGACCCCTGCCCAGTGCAACTCTAGCACCCAGGGGGCGCCATCTGGCCCGGGCCAAAAGAACACACCGGGGAGGGCAGAGGAACAATAAACGCCGTGTGTGTGTCCCTCATTGTGCTCTCCATCAAAGTGCTGGAAGCAAGGCCTCAACAGGGCTCTCACCCAGTTCCAATCACCAGGCGCTGCTGAGCAGATGGAACAAGTACATCAAGCTGTGGGGGATTATTGAAATGACTGACGACTGGATATCATCTGAAATACACCATTATTAATGTATGACTCCAGCTATTCCCCCCGTGCCCTTGAACCTGTCCGGTGCATAAACACCACTGTCCTTAGAGTGATCTGGAGGCTTGGTCTCTTGCTGTAGCTGCTTAAAATCCCGACTGCTGGTCACTGCATTTTAAAGCTCTTACTAAACAACAGTAGCTACACATTTACTGCTTGCCATCAATGTTATCAAAAGTCTAATGACACCTGTAATTCCTTCTTTATTTCTTATCATTGCATCTTGTCTGCATTTCATTGTTTGTTGAGGTACAAAACATTTCAGGACACTCAGACAAAGCCCTCCATGTGGCCGTCCCTGTACAGTGTAATGTGTACGCTGTTTGCTCCTGTTTGCTGGTGGATAGATTGCTTTGTATGTGATGTAAATATGTTCTTGACCATGCCCCACTGATCGAGTGTGGCGGGCAGTTAAATGGACTCTTCACAGAACTGACTGTGCTCATACAGTGGAAAAGACAAAAAAACAATTCAAGAGGAGACAATGTTTCATAATGATGTAAGCACTGGATATACAGTTAAATTGTATTTTTATCAATGCTGATTAATGTGAAGCTGTTTGAGGAAAAAAAAAGTCAAAATTCCCCAGCCGGACATTATGCTTTCACAGTTGCCAGATCTGAGTCGGTTTTGTCTACTTATTTTGTTTATTTATACAAGACACATGTGATGAATGAACTCTTTGTTTAAGCTTTAGGGCTGCCTAGGGTAGAGCACAAGAAAGCAAGCAGAAAATGAAACAGCGACGCTCAGTTAACCATGAAACGCCAGACTTCAGTGCATTGTATATTGTATTTGTATCAACATAGTATTTATTAGCCACAGTTGGCTCTAAAACTGTCAGTCGAAATAAAAAAAAGGACAATCAAAATGAACCCATTAGAGAAATTTGAGCTATCACTATCAGTCAATCCAACATCTCATCAATTTATTGTAAATAAGACATAGGGAATATATTTTGTTTATGAGTGTTTAGTGAAGTATAAGTTATGTTTTGGCTAATCTATTTTATTTTCAGTACGTTTTTATTTTTGTAAGTGATTTCATGTTTTTCAAACCTGACAAGTCACTGTACCTCATGTCGATGCTGAAATGTTCTGCAGGTTTGGACCGGAGACAAGCACCTCATATGTTTTGATAATCTTCCACAGAATAGACAGATAGATGTATTAAACAAAAAAAATATTTACAACTATGGTACTATTTAAAATGACATGCACTTGACACAACGTTTATCAATAATGTCAAATCATAAAAATCTGATGCTGAATTCTTGTCAGCAAAATATCAATACAATTTGTTGAAATCATCTGGAGTAATTGGCATGCATTTGGCTTGCAAATTTTCCACATTGTGTTTTCAGAATGATTGTTTTTAGTGATGCTTTTAGATGTTTTTTCAACGTGGGAGTGTGCAAATATTTATTTGTTTTTCATGTGTCAAATGTGCAGGTTTTGCCTCTTTATTAGTCTTAGTTTTTTCTTATATTCTTTTTTGTCTGTTGCTGTTTCATGACTATCCAGCCATCCACAACACTTTTCTTTGATTCACTTGTTGGACATGGAAGTGGTCTTAATGCACCATTGAAGACAACATGGATGCTGTTAAACCTGACTTACTGTATTTGATTTCTATGTAATGTCTTTGGTGGGAATGTTCTCTGTGTTAATTTATCAGCACAATTCACTGACATGCTGGACTGATGCTAGCTGCTGTTCAGAAGTGTACAATTTCTTGTTTGGGGTGACTTTAAGCGTTGCCTTTGGTACTTTGCTTTTTAGAGTCTTTTAAGCAACACTGTGTGGCTCTGTGGTCACTGGAGCCTGAGTTCGAAATGTCTGGCAGCCTGATACAGTTTTCTGCGTAGAAATCTTTTTTTTTTCCTGGCAGGTACCTAGACCCATGGCAAGTATTGTTTGGGTGTTATTAGAGAAAATGAAATACATAGTGTCTGTTGCTGCTTTTAAAGAAGTTTATGTCTGAATATGTAAATAGTTTATCATAATATCTTGTACAGTCCAATGTAAAGTTTTTAATTCAACTTAAAAAATGTTACCATCATTTGTGTTCACATTCTTCATACAGCTCAAAAGATCAATCATTCGCTAGGGGTATTATTGCTAAAAATGAAAAGAAAAAAGACAATGTTAAAAAACTTTTTATGTTTTTGTTTTATTTTTGCTTGGCTTCGAAGTGTAAACAAGCAAGTCTTTGGTTTCCTTGTGCAGTATTGACGTAAGGTGAATAATTTTACAGTGATGTGTGGAGAGGATTCTCCCGGCCTCAGATAGAAGTCTGTAGAAACCAATGAGACACAGACATACAGTGTGGTCTGTATGTGATGAAACGAGCCCAGAGGACAGTTCAGGCAGAACATCATGTAACAGCATTTGTCACGTCTCGCCCCATTGTAACTGTGCAGTGGTATAGGCTCAACAACTGCCTGTTCAACTCATTTACCTCAGCAACCTCCTCCTTTTCTGTAAGAGACACACTCATGTGCTGCAGAAAGATTCTCACGTCACTCCATCTTTTGTACTGCTGTTGACACAAATTAAAGAAACATTTTGTTTTAAAAACGCTTGTGCCTTTATGTCTTATTGCTTACATTTACATCACATTTTATCATCTTCAATCAGGAACTTCCACACCAATGATATTATGTACAGTTTCAATTTATATATATAATTTAAATATATTAGCCTTATTTTATCAATTTCTTCAACTACTTTTAGTAATTATCAGTGTGTATAGATGTAATATACAATATAAAATTATTGATTTTGCTTAATAAATGACAAAATTAAAAGAGTGAATCCAAAACCGACAAAATGTTTTACAGAATCCTATCTGAATTAAATCCAGATGTGAGTGTAAGTGTATTAGGGAGTACTATTATAACATTCCTGATTTTGAAATTGTTGTAGCATTTCCAAATATTTACTAAACAAAAAATCAAAATAATAGTTGCATATTTACTTCATGCTGATGTGAACATTTTAGCAATAATTCACAGCATTTTAAACAAACACTTCAATTATTAATCAATTATTAATGTTAAAAATAACACTGGTCTAGTGAGTATTTATATTTCATAGTACATAGGAGTGATGTTCCTCTCTGTGTATGAAGCACTCCATTGGATCCTGTTCTGCTGCGTTCCTGCCAGAGGTCATCCACTGGCCCAGACCACGTCCATCACTCCTCTTTGGACGCCTGCCATACACTGCTCATTATCATCATAATTATAACGAGAGATTCTGCCTGCAGCCCTTTTAAATAATGTCTCAGTGGATGCGCAGGTATAACATGCTAAATTAATTGTTATTATGAGTTAGCATGCTAATTCCTATCGGTCTGGCCTACACTGTAAAACTAGACAAGGCTGATTGTTATTTTACAAGCTACAGCTCTTATTCCTATAACTTGTAATGAACTTAAATACATCCAGTAATATCCAAACATGTAATGTACTCATCATCCTAATTTGACTCACAGTGTAGAGCATCATTTTTCAAACTGGTCCACACATTTGCATTTGTGTATTAATGTTTCTCACATGTCACAATTCAAATATAGTAAAATCAAGGATTCCAAGGCTATACAGTATTTGAAACCATATCAGTAAATTCATTGTAATACAATAACCATGTCAAAATATTCTGTGTAAGATAGTTTTCTTGATTGGAGAGAAGTGTATTAAGTATAAAAAAGGAAGAATGAAGTAAAGTGATTTATTTTATAATATTATATAATATAATTTTTAAATTTTGTGAAACAAAAACAAAAATAGACAAATAAATAAATAAAACCCTCCCACGCCCCAACCCTCTAGTCTAATCCCTCCCCCCCCCCAAAGTTCTAGAAAGGTGTCCATATTTGTTTAAAGTCACTTTGTTTCACCCTTATAGAGTGAAGAATTTTTTCCAGAGTGCAGTAAAATCACTTTTGAATTTTATAGTGAAAAGCTTATTTTAAAAAAGCAAACTTTCTTTTTTAATCATTTTAATTCCACAGTTTCATCAATCATGGTGTCTTTTACTATTGTGCAGCTTGGTGCCATCTCAGGAGCGTATAAAATCTCTGGTTTAACAGCGGAGTCCGTAATAGATGTCTACAATCCTTCCACCAGCAGCTGGAGATGGAAAACTAGACACACACTCCGCCACAATAAATCTCAGAGTCATTTTCCAAGCGAGCGTGACAACTAATGGCAGGGTGAATAGTTCTGTGTTTTGTGTGTTTGCAGGGGCATCATTGTACGAATATATGTGCACCCATCTGAATCTGCTGACCTGGGCCATTTTCATTTTCAACTCTTTTCCCATCTCTTTGTCTGCAAGGGGGTATTATGGAGGCATGGATGAGCTATGGGAAGTAATCCTGCTGCTGTTCCTAAGTGGTCTGTGTGAATAAAGTGCCAGAGCTCTACAAAGATGTGTATGTTCCAAACAACATATAATAATTAATATGACGGCTGCACGGTTGGAACAGCCCTCGCGCGCCTCTGATGACTAAATATCGCCAGGACACTGAGGTGGAACAATATTTTAGTCTTGTGTGCAGAGCAGCCACAGCCTCAGTGAATGTGTTTCAACAGCTGCGATTTATCTGATTTGCTCATTAGGATTGACTCATGACTTTATTGTAGCGGCTTTGGCAAACGCTGCTCAGGTACAGTCAGCTCACATTTCCACCTGTGTTACTGCATGTACTACATGTTACACCTGCACCATGAGATTTGTACTTTATACACTCTAAAAGAACAGTTCAACATGCCTGGAAATAAATTATGGGAACATATAATTCAACCAATTAATTAGAATTAAAAAAGTCTGAGCCAATGCAAAAATACAAACTGGAAAAGTATGAAATAAATTTTATATTTTTCACTTTTTTTTATTTTACAGTTTATTTTAACAGAAATATTTTTTTTTCACATTTGTTTCATTTCACTGGGTATTGTGTGATTCCTTTGAATAAATAGACAATTGTATGTAGTGTACAGAAAAAGTTTCTGTGTCTTTACAGTCAGCTAGCACACACATCCTCTCCAATGCTTTAATCCTTAGAGGTGAAGGACTTAGGAAATCTTGCTAATTTCACAGATGGTTTAAAATAGATTAGTGTGGAGGAGCAGCTCCTGAGAAGGCCTGACCCACCAGGCTCCCTGTGCAGCTGCCAAAAGCCTGCGCCTCATGCACACAAGTGCCTTCCAAAAGTCCTGCAAGGTTAAACTCAAACTTAAGGATCCTCTGCAGATCCACGCCTCAGCTGCAACTGCATCAATATGCCTCAATTACAGGTCTCTCCTCTGTACGAGCTGTCTGTGTAATATAGTTCACTTTGAGCTTTCATTCAACGCAAAGAAGTTTGTGGACTAAGGACCATTATGAGGATCACTGCCACTGAAGACAACTCAAGTACTGTTTAGGCCAACTGCTGTTGTTTACAATTCACTACAGAATCTCAATCAAATTAAAGATCATATTTTAATTAAAATGTAAATAACTTTTTGATTCTATAAAGATACGTCTAAAAACCAGTCCAATGAATTATAAAGGCCAATCCGTTTTACTTTGACATAACCTTATGTGTTATTATACTGTATGCTGCTGTAGTTTTCTACAAAGTTCCTGGGAACCACTTTCCTTCCATCTCTTCTTCTCCACAGACAATGAGCGATTCTCTTTGAAATCACTGTGTGTCCAGTTGGCCGCACTGACCGCTCTTGTTGCTGTGAATTCGACATTTAGTACAATGCCTCCAGCAGCATTCTTTGTGTTTGGGGCATAAAGGAGAGGAGCAGACTGTGCGTGCTATTCTGACCAGGCCAAAGCTGCTGCCTGCGCTGGCTGTGTCCGGGCTCCCTGACACAGCTCTGGCCTGGCTCTAAAGGCCCAGCTGGGAGTTTGAATGTGCAAAGACAATAGTGCTGGGTGAAAAACTCGACATGTTTTTGTTTCACTTGTCATTCTTCAGGCCATAGCAATGAGGAGAGCCTAGGAACCATCTGAATGCTATTTGTGCTTTTTTGACCCATATTTGGGACAGCCCAGACACTGTGAGAAGGGTCACACAATGTAGAGCAGCTTGGCCCAGAATCCTGCACTTTAGGCTTCATGTGAATTGTCTCCAGAGAATAACCTGGGGATGTGGTGGTCCAATTGTAACATAAACGTCATCATGCAATATACTATCAGAGATATGAGCGACAATAATGGTTATATGCAGACCCGCCTCAACAAATAACTTAACTATGGATCTATTATTTTAGAGTTTTATCAGTTTCCTTGCCTTTCTCTGTGGACTTTTTCTTATATGGAGTACCATTCTTGTGTTGCATTCCACTATACAAGGCAGGTTTTTCTGCCAGCTTGGTCAGCGTGAAGCTGGTTAGCCACCCCTTTGACCTTTAACCCCCATTCACACTTTGGGCCAGGTTTGAGACAAAACCACTGGCCACTGAAAGATGAAAACACTCCACTCCACATAGGAACTGCCATATTGGAGATCACTGACCATAAGAGCAACTGTGGCTCAGCTGGTTGAGCTGAAGCCTACTGTAAACAGAAGACTGAATCCTGCCCTGACCAGTAACTCTTTGAACAAGACACATTAGTAAGGAATGGGCTTGTGACTGGAGAGCCTGATTGGCTGCCACAGTTATTATTATTTTTTTATTTTTATTTTTTGTAGTTCTGCCCCTTGCTTTTAATAGTATGGTTGAATAATTCATTTTTTTTAAACCACATATTTTTTTGACCCTCCATGCCTGTGAATTGCATTATATTAGAGTGGATTAATTTATAGAATTGTAATTTCTCTTCATTCAAAAATATTATTATTAACGTGCTTCGGTCAAATCTTCCACTAGCATCTCTTTAATCCCCAGTATGTGAATGTCCTTTTTAACATTTAAAAACATGTCAGGCATATTTTATTAATGCAGGTTGTGATAACAGTCAAAACACATTAGTATCTGTGTAAAGCAATCAGTCCTGTGAAGCAGTTGTTAGGAACACTGGGCTGCTAAATGAACTTTGCAGATTCACGCGGGACAATATTTCAGAAAATGTAATTTTGTATACTGTTTCACATGGCTGCCTCTCTGCGCTGCATTTGTCTCCCAAAGCGTTTGACTGAATTTCTGTGGGGAAGAATAAATGCTTAACGTTTTTTAAAAGCACCCCGGCTCCCTGCACATTTTGAAGAATTAACCAAAATAAAGGCCCCTTTCTTGGAGATGTGTTCTAGTGGCGGAGCTATCACTCAGCTCCCTCATGCATATGTGAATCACACACCTTTATGAATATGGAAATGTTTCAGAATGCCTCATTAATTAGTAATTCATGCATTTTTCACAAGCCACATACTACTGCAGTCTTATGAATTCTCAGCACAAGTGGAAGAAAGGATTCCTCATCCCATTTTCACTTGGTTTGAGCTACATCTGTAATTTGTGTAATTCAATGAATATGATTTGCTATTGCTGCAGCTGTCTCCTAATATGATCTATGGATGTGAAATGTGCTATTGCACTTACAATGTTAGCAGGCATATTTCATCACTTAGATGTTTGCTCATATTATTATATTTGGGTTGAAATACCTAAAATCTGTCCAAATGAGTTTTCTCGGTGTGGGTGTTTGATAAAATAATCCTATAGTTGTGCTGCTGTAACATATTTTACTCACAGAGACAGAGAAGAAAAATCTGTGTCTGTCTCCATTTCCTCTCAAGGAAACACTTCATTTCATCAAGAGTTATTGTACTTTTCTATGCACAATTGTGTAACTGAGCCAACATTATATTTTATACTTTATATTGCTCTTTCAATGATTCTTTCAATGACTCTATTACAACAGTATGGCCCTCAGGCAGGTAGATAGGTGGTCAGTAAGTGACTTCTTATTTTTGGAGCCAGGTTAAATTACCTTAGAAATCCTTTGATTAAAATGTTAAAATACAATAAAAAACATATATTATATATTAAAACATCTATGATGGAGATAACATACAGATTCCATAGTGAGCAATAACAAAATATACTGTATTTCTTAAATAGCATCACATCATTACAGTCATATTGATTCTAAATGTGAACAAATGATTAATTTGTGGAACAGCTAAACCTGTGCACACTGTTCACAGCTCATCTCTGATCCTGATATTTGACATAAATATCAGCACTGCCCTGGGACATCCTGAACATGTGGCTTTCAAATGAGGCTCTTGTTAAAGCGCTCTGTTCTGAGATATATACACAGTCCACTACCTCTACTGTTCTGACCAGCAGCCGAACATGAATTTAACATGACCCATACAGTCCTACAGCCTCACACACAAGCATGCGTTCAGCTGGAAATAGAGTCTACTACCTTGTGAGGGCATCCACTTTGTCTGGAACCCCCGTTGGTGCATATGTATGTTAATGTAGGAGAGCCCTTCATTGGAAACACTGTGAGCTGTGAGGAACAGGCGCCCTGGGACTCGCTGCAGTAAATACTGTATGTGATGGCAGGGGTTAACAGAAACAAACACATGTGTCATCATAATAACATATAGCACTTTGGCAATCACAAACGCAACATTAAATCATTCACCAGGATTGTTTGAATAAAACTGTGTTCGCTCTAAATAATGGCACTACCTTCAGAGTTGGGGGAGGGACTACATCAGCTGATGTAGACAAACTGTGAATGAAATCAAGAGTTGTACTAGTTTACAACTCTCTATGGCTGTGGCTGACTGTAGCACTAAAAGATAATATATATATATATATATATATATATATATATATATATATATATATATATATATATATATATATATATATATATATATATATATATATATATATATATATATATATATATATATATATATATATATATATATATATATATATATATATATATATATATATATATATATATATATATATATATATATATATATATATATATATATATATAATACTGTATGAATTAAGGTGTGCAGTGTACACTGAAAAAAAGGGTGCTGGATTTGCGTAAAAAAATATGGAAAGCGGTTGCGTGCAATAAAATTATGTTTAGGCTTTGAAACTTATTTTGATCCCCTCTGCACATAATTTTCTCAGAACATGAAAGTCAGTTTTTTATGTTGATGAAATGTGATCACCTATGAACTAACACCAAGGACCATAATGTCGACCACTCCTGTGGGCTCACCACCCGCAGAGGAGTTCATAGGGGGGGTCAGGTGCTATGAGGATTGGGCAGCAAACTGCCCCTGCGACCCAGCTGGATTAAGCGGGAGAAGATGAATGGATGGATGAAATGTGATCAAATCATGCTGAATATGCATCTTATCTTATGTTACCTTATCATGAAAATTTGCCTTTTTATAGTTTAAATTTTTTATTTATAATTGAATTCTGTTTACACAATTATTTCAACATGCAAATGTTCTTAAAGGGTTTTAAAGTAAAAGAATACAAATAGTTTCCAGTTTTCCATAGTTCTGTACTGTCTTAAACAGAATTAAACACACAGAGAGTACTGGTATAGTGAAAAACAGTCAGTTTGGAGCTTTGAACTTCTCCGGTGAAGTAGCTCTAGAATCTGCCTGTGGAAACAGGAATAACAATAATAATAATTACTTTATAAGTACTGGTATGTACTTTGCATTTACATGTTTAAATATAGTTGAAGCACCTATTACTCTCTAATATGATAATGGACCAGAACAGAATCACAGTGAACAGAATTAGAATTGTACAAGCAGAAACAACACTCTTTTCTTCCTCAAAACTCAGAAACAGGTAGGGTATAAATTCCTCCTATTGCCACATCACCCTGCAGAAACACATGATAAATGTTCACGAGGAAGGATATTTTGAAAAAAATATAATTATTAAAATCAATTTACCGGCAGTTGGTTTACTTACTTTGTTCATCTGTGGTCTATGTTTTGTGGGTTCTCAAACATCTTCTTTTTTTCTGAAAAATACAGAGATTTTTTGTTTGTCTTTTTATTTGAATTGATAACCTCACTTTCAGTCTTACCTCTAGATCAGCTCTCATGATCCTCCTGGATGCACCCTACGTGTCCTCCTCTCCTGTAACTGTCCTGTGTCCTGCTACATTTGAATTTTCTCTCCCAAAGTTTTAGGAAGGGGAATTCCCGAGGGAGGAGCTTCACCAGAAATGACAACAAAGTCATGTTTCCTCAGTGTGATTAAAACATGCAGGTCTAACACTGGCCACAATCAAGTGACCTTTTTAAGATTTAAACATGCTGGGCAGAGAATAGTAAAAATGTCATGCTATTGTTGTCAAATTTGTGTTTGCTATTTGAGCAACCCCTGCAGACCATTTTTTTCTGTGTAGATTACTTGAGTACACCAGCAGAAGGAAATGCTCAAAATTAAAATAAAGAACAGCTAACTAATGCTAATAGCATTTTAAATAAAAAAGACAATCCTGAAATAAATAAATTACATCTTGCTGAAATTGCCCAACGTATTCCCAATTCTGCGATGTAAGATCCGCTCTAGATTAACATCATGCAGCAAATTTGACCAAGATACAAATTACATTACATTACACAGAATAATAACAGTGTATAGTGGTTAGCAATATTAAATATTCAGTACCTGGCACCAGTGGGATTATTGGTAATCGAATGATTCTTGGGAAGAATTTTCAGATTTAAAATGATTGAATTTAGAAAGTTAGATAAGACTTTTGATTAGAGTCTATAAACAAGACTGAGACAAGACTCACCTCAAAGCTCCTGTATGTCATTGGCTGTAGAGGCTAAAGTGTTGAGACCACCACACTCAACAGTTCAGTGTATGAAGCATGTTCTCTCTTCAGTCTGAGATTGACACAGGACCAAAGTGATCTTAATTATCTACTCTTTGAATTGCTCTGTCTGGCTGCAGAGCTGTGCTGGAGTGCAACAGCTCAAGATGTTGGATTGTTGGATAATTTTGGACGATCTGCTTTTGAATCACACACTAACCCCTTGGGCACTATTAATTTGTATTTGAAAAAAAAGAAAAAAGAAAAATGAGAAAAATGCAAATGCAATTTTGGGTGAAGATAATTATATATCATTATTACACATGCTGACACTTCAGACAGTTGTTCCCACTCAGTGAGCATCAGCTGTAGAGAGTCTGTATGTCTGTACTGTTATCCTGAATGCACATGACAAAAGGTCTCAAATAACTGAGGTATAAGCCAGAGCTGGTTCATTCCGTCTTAATAATACACATAATAGATAATCATGTCCTCATTTTCAGCTCCTTCACTGACCCTATATAAACCCTGTATAAACGCTCTGTTCCTGGTCAAATGTGTGCACAATAAGATCATGTTAGTTTAATCCTTAGAACAGGAGCTCTAATCTTTATTATCCTAATCTAATTATGGCCCAGCTCATGAGCGTGATTGGACTGGGAGAGAGAGGTGTGAATAATGCCACAGTGCAGACTAGGGCAATGCCGCTGGCACAGGCAGCAGAAATGGTCTTATATCAATTATGGAAACATGATTAGCAAGCTTTTGTCTGTGGGTCCCACAGTGCACCCGTTCCTGCAGATGCCTCAATTATCTTCACCCAGAGGTGGCACTGCTTTTGATTCAGCTCAACCTCCTAAATGTCTACTGTAATTCTAATGTCTCATTAATGTTGCACTGTCTCAGACACAAAACATTAAAGCTCACAAAGATCACAAGAGCGTCCACAACGCTTAACCCGAATATGAAATACACCGCAGCCTCTCACACATCATTCTGCAGCTAATTAGTCTCTGTACAAAGAACTAGAGCCAGGGCACAACTTCGATCATTATTTCTCACCAAATAATACAATCAAACAGTGGAGGGCTTTGCAATTACTCTACTGGTTTAAAAAGAGATATATTCACTTTGTACTAAAGAATACAGGCATTGTTAAATAAAGAAATATCCCAGAACACAGTGAGTAGTTATAGAAGGCAAGCGATCCAATTTAATACTCAAACATGATGAGGAAAACCTCACAACATATAAATGAGTAGCTTCTCTTGTTTCTTTATCTAATATTAGAGAGAGAGAGAGAGCTGAGATCATCCTGTGAGAATCTGAGTGATCCCTCTGTTAGTTTTACAATTATACAGTTTATTTCATCTGAACAATATCTTTGTTGTGGTTTTGTTCTGAAAAGTCTCAAAGCTCAAATTTTTATACAGAAACTTTCTGGAAGCAAGCCCCAAATAAATTATTGCAACTCATTTATGATGTTAATTCAGGGAATCAGTTGAGCCGCTGCCCTGGTATTTGATCTGTCATATATTTGGCACCTTGTCCAGACACATGTTTGCTGCTGCAGTGGAACCTTCACCGTCTGGTTCATATTAAGCACTGAGTTTTAAAAGCATTTTAACCAGTCTACTAAACTGTAATGTAATTTTTCCAAAGTTGTCCAGTTAAGGATGTAATGGTGTGTGGTTGGGTATAAAACACTGACTGCACTAAACAGTTGTCATTGATTTTCTTGTGATTTGCTTTAAGGCACTCTCTGACTTGACTGTAACTATACGAGACGTGGAAACTGCAGTAGGTAAAGGAGTCTGTTACTGGCACCATACAGGTCACACTTCTAAGCACCATAAAACAAAACTAATTCAAGGTTGTTGTTTTTTTTTTCTGCTGACAGTGAGCTCATGTGAAATGAAATAAACTCTTTTACAAATAATTTGATTTGATTTGTGCCGCAGTGGAAAGTGTGTGGTGTAATGGATGTGTCCCAACCACACAGGCGCATATACGGCCCCACCGGCTTGATGACTACCAGGGCTGAGGATTAGAGCTGTACGAGCCCTGTACTTAAACAAGGGACGCACAAACCAAAGAGCTTGTGTTCCACTCAACCGCAGGATTTATTCTGACAAAGTCGCCCAAGAAAAGACATAAAATGACGTGAGCACCGGGCGGAAAAGAGCAGCTGGAAGATGGCAGAGGGAATCAAGTTTAAAGATGAATGTTTCCTGAAATAACCGAAAACCTACTGTCATATTTGCCAGGCAACACCAGCAATTACAAGCAGCTTGTAAACACAGGTCCTCAATGTGCAGATAGTTAGACTGTGGTGTGGCAAAGGCACTGGTGAGGATAAAGAAAACACAAAAGACTTGTGAAAAGTGCAAGAGAAAAATAAATAACAGTTTCAGTTCATGCTATTCACCAGTCTCACTTTTTGCAGGCACACATGAATGTATATTTAGTGTGTCTTCAAAGAGAAAGGGGGTGGGGTTTCATTTCTGTGTGATAGAAAGTAGTGGTTAAAATATGAACAAAAATATATAAATACATGTCACAGTTTATACATACAACAAATGAAGAGATTAAAAAGAAAGTTTACTTTTGGGAAAAATGCAAACATACCTCATGAAAGACCCCTAAACACATGTATTAGCATTTAGTGAAATAAACCAAGACACACAATTGCAAAAACTGGTTAAAGAAGCCAGAGGCGACCTGATTCTAAAGATGATATCAGTAAACCATTGGACCCTGATCAAGCCATCTGTGTGCTGTAGTTTAAACTCTTTAAACTCTTTCCTGCTGAGAATCAAACATATTAGCATGTGCACTGTGTGAGAGGAGCAAAAAAAGAACGGCCACTTACAGGTGCAACTTTGTCAGGACGCATGATATTGTGGTATAATTATTAAATACTAATAAAATACAACACTAAATACAACACTAAATACAATACTAAATACAATACTAAATACAATCAGTCAATTAAATACTGTCCCACTTTAACTGTAGGCTTTTAATTCTATGTTTTAATTGTACTTAATTTGTTGTTATAAGGCGAGTGTCCAGAAAGGTGCCTAATAAATAAAATAAATGTATAATACAGGATATATTATTGGGAACACATGAAATAAGTGAGATGAAGTGTATATATTATAACTGTATTCTTGCTAGACTGTAAGTATTTGTGATAATGGGATAAAAATGTGTTAAGATAGGATAAGTGTGAGTGAACGGTCTTAACGTGTGACTAGCTGGTCCAGTGTGTGTATCCAGGAGTAAAGCTTCTTTACACACAGTCCTAATCCAAATGAGCAAAAAGGGTGAATGATCTCTTACACAGTTTATAATTCACACTTAAAAGTTCAAGAAGAGTTTTTTTCCCAGCTTGTAGTTTGTTTATTTTTATAATGTAAATACACTGCCAGGATACAGTACATGTAACCTGTCCCAGCTCAGGGTCTGTGGCAGGTGATGAGATGAAGTTGGTTCAGGATTGGGCTGTTCTGTTTGGACGTCCCACTTCCCTTTACATTAGAGTGTACCATATCAGAGACAGGGGAGCCAGAAGGAGACCAGATTTCAGCAGTGTTGCTCAGGCCTGGAGCGACGGATCATTTACCTCAGGAAATCAAAGTCCGCAGCGGCACATCTGATCTGGAGTGGGCCCAGCGGTACAGAAAGGAAAGTGTGAAACCTGGAGAAAGAGAGCACTCAGTGAGGAAATCCATTACCAGTGAGAAGCCAACAAGCATGAAAGGAGCTGTCTTGTTAAATTGGCTGCCTGATAAAGCAGGTCTTTGGCCGGGGAGCCACTCACAGTCACCACCAGTGACACCAGGCAGAAGAAGAGACAGTCTCACTGCTGCAGGCTAATGTGGAGTCACTGCTCCTCCATAAAGTCCAATGGGATGATGACAGGCTAAATACTGTATATGTGAGGGTCAAGTGGCATTGATCCTGGACACCCAGGTATTACAGCAATGATGTTATAAAGGTGTGCTATTTGTATGCTATTTTAAATAAACTTATGCATATAATCATGCTTATGTGGACTTGTTAACTACAGGTTATGGAAGCACATAAAAATATATATATAGGAGCCTGTTGGATAATTCTTGAATGTATCTCTTAAGCGTAATATCTACAAATAATCATGGACAAATGGTGCAGACTGGTGTGTATATACAGTAAGTTTGCATTGACCTTGACTCGTCCCCTGTGTATGTTTTGGAGTTTGAGAGATTGCTCTTGGCAGCGTCTCGGATGGACGGAGCTGAGTGGCATCAGGTACGTTCAACCTGCCGTCTCTGACCACTGACCCTTTAATCGTCTTGGCTCTCTTAAGCTGCTGGTGAACCCCCACTAGATTTGTTTTTAATGCGCTGTGATTTTTTTTTTCTTCCTTGCTTCAGCCCCCTTTTTCATCTCTATCCTGCTGCGACTCAAACCCCACTGAAGTCAAGACCCAAATCCTCAACATCGCAAGAGAAAGTCATGTTTAGCAAAGTATTCTTTATGTTATCCATTTTTGTAAAAGTTTTTTTTTTTTATTTACTCATAACCTACTTTGAACTGTACTACAATATTCTATTCTATAATACTATAGCACTCACCATTAACTCCTATATTAAGCTCTTATATGTAAATCTTGGTATAAACTGTACATACATAAAATAACAAATGGCTCTCAAAAGCATTTTAATATAAATTACAATAACATCTGCCACTTGATAATATTAAGACATTACAATTTAACAATTTTGCATTTGTCTGCTTCTGTTAATAGTTTAATTCTAAGCATTTATTTGTCCATATCCAATGCATATAAGCTGCAATGCTGTGGGTACATGGAGCCAGACTATTGGGTGTTCCCAGTATTATTACATGAGACTTTCCATCATAACATTATTTCATTTTATTGGGTCAACAATGAAATTTTCTTTCGATCAGCTTACACTAAAACTGGCACGTATATGGTGTCATGGTGTTCTTGTAAAAGTCTGCATAGAAAGACTTGTGTCATAGCTTGGAGTGAGCTGATTTATACTTTAGGATTTACTTCATTCATTTAATTAGACTTGTGAAAAAAAGCATACAGGGTTGAACCACACCTGCATTTTAGAAGCTGAGGAGAAGTGGGCGAACAAAAGGAGCTATTGTTGACATCTGTGGGTCAGAAGCGCGCCACTGCGGCCTCTACAGCATTCCATGGTGTCACATAATACTGTCAGTTTCCTGTTGAAAGTGCCAGCCCAGACTTTGGGAGCAGATTCAGAGGGCTTTGTCTACCTTCATGTTACTTTCAAACTCACACATGTGAACTGGCCATACACACATCCAAGTTGTTTAAAGTTTGAAATGGAGTTGTCAGAATTGTTTATGCTGCATCTGTAATTACTAAGCCTATCCACTTGAAACAAAAAATGCATATAGTCAAGGAACTAATTAATGTTGGAATTGACTTTCTTCAGTGTGGCTTTATTGCAAAATTTTATAATTATCTTCTATGTTTGCTATAATATAGCATATTTACATTGTAGGTATGCACTATCCATATCAAATAAATAAATAAAGACATAAATAAATGAATTAATAATTCAAGTGCCAACATATGTAAAGTTTTTTTTTTTTTTTCCAGACAGTGGTGTCATTATTCAACCCCTATTGATGTTTTTGTTGTCAGTTGAAGTGACTAATATGGGAAGTTTGTGGAGCCAGTCCCCAACAAATTTTGACAAAAAATGTCAACATTTGTCAATTATAAATTTCAATATTCCTTTCATAAACAGCAAATTTCCCATAGACTTACATAGGACCCTGCCCCCCATCTGAAATTATGACAGTTTTTTTATGACAAATTTGCAAACCTGTTTCAACACATCTTGATTTATGGTTATTCAAAAAGTGTTAAAAAGAATTGTAGCATTCTGTTTGTTTGATATTGAGTGCAAATGTAAACCAAGGAAAGCACAAGGCACTTTACAGTTGTCACTTCAAAGTCTGCTTAAAAATTGAGCAAGCAACAAACAAAATAAAATACATGGCATAGAAGCATATCAGTCTTATCAGTCTTGGTTCAGTCTTAAAACCATATGCAAAAACAACTTGTTTAGTTAAGTCTCCATAAAAGTTAGACCAGGCTCTGCTTATTGTTTTCTGTTACTCCTGTGTATTCTCATATTTATACAGCAGAATTTCCATCCATTTGCTCTAAGTGTGATTCATGAGCGTTGGTATTCATACACTACTGGGTATTTTCCTCAGCTGTAAATTTTCAAAAATGTGTGTTTATGTGTCAGAACCCTTGGAAATAAAGTGTTATGCATCTCCAGTGTATGAAAGAAGGCTGGTACTTAATATTTTTATAGGTTTCTCTATAATATGCTTAACACCATCATGTAAAAACACAGCCAAAGAAATAACTCACTTTGAATGCAAAAAAGTGAGTTTTCCCTCATGATCTAATCTGTAAAGCTAGTCATTGTATGTATGGTAAACTGTATGTTTTACTGTTGAAGCAGTGACGCTATCTGTCATCACCTTTGGATTTATGCTGGCCCAAAAAGTATGCTAACTTACTAAAATAGACTTAATGCACAAAATCTATTGAATTAATAAAGAAATAATAGAAATAAATACATTAACTAATAAATTATGGTAATTTAAAAATGATTTAAGAGACACATTTATCATTAGACAGATGAGCACGTCGAATTTCCCCGCTTTACTAAAGCTCTTGAACGCACCGCTCCAGGCGCTTTCCTAAACAGAAACAGCAGCACACATTTTCTCTTTACATTTGTCTATCTTAAAGGTGAGTATGTCATTTAATTAATGGATAAATCAGAAAACACGTTAACTTTTATCTGTATATGTTGTATTGCTGTTACGCTTTGCTATCATCAGGATTATTCCATGATAGAACTAAACTAGGTAAACCTTGCTGCTAGCTAAGTCTGATTTTTATGATTTGAGTCACATTCAGAAATCGATTTTAAGTTTTTAACAGTGCAAACTAGACATACAAAGCGAATTACCATTGTAACGTGGTTGTACATAGTTTTGCATGGGTTTATTACCCTGTAAAATAACATAATCTCACCTCTATGCACCCCATGAAACAAATGATTAAAGACCACAATAGTGGAGCTGTTGAGGACCAAAAATGTGCCCAATTGTTCATTTTTATGGTACAAGCATGAAGCTTTGCCAGATTATTAACTTCCCTAGGACCAATATTTCTGGATATGGAACCAAGCATAGAACTATAATGAAATGTTATTATACATCCATGGAACCAAGCCCAAGTCGACCCTGGAGCCGAGTACTGCGCATGTCACAAAATAGCTAACATGGAAACGAGGCTTGGAGATAAATTACTGCTTAAACCGCCCTTTTTGGAAAATGATGTTAAAATATCACACGTTATCACACATCACTAATGCTTCCACTTATATGAGTAACCCAAGACTCTTACAATCATATGTATGGTACTGGGAAATAAGCAGGAATCTTATATTGGTTACTAGTTACAGTTAGAAGGCTACAGACTATGGTGAACAATGGATAGATATTGTGAATAGGTAGAAAGGGAGAGAGAGATTACCAGAAAGCATTTAAGATTGTACTACAACTGGACCTTGCAGCATAAAGCATAAAGGTGAACTATGTAAATTTTTGGTCAAGGATCTGCCACCTGTTTCTATGGATGTCATTGGTCTGCCTGGAATGTTCCACAGTATGGCATTAAACAGCTGTACTTTACATTTATTCAATTACAGGTGGCTTTATAGCTCCAAAATAGATAAAAAAAAATGTGAGTGGGGTGGCCTCTCCACAGATCTGACCTGTAATTTCCATAATATTGTGAAACATTCCAGGCAAAGCAACATCTCCATTTGGACCCTTCACCAGAAATGTCACACAATGCACCTTTTTGAAGAAAATTTTCAAAGATTTGGGAATTTGGAAAGAAATAAACAGTAGTTCATAGCATAGGTAGAAGGCTATGTACAGTATGGTAAACAAAGCATACTTAAATTGATAGATTTTAAAAAAGCATTTGAGATTATAACAAATACATCTGGACGATGCAGACAATAAGCTTCATTGTCTGGACAATGGACCTTAATAAGTTTTTCAAGCAAAAATATGTATATAAAATATGTCAGTTTAATTGAATCAGTTGAAGACAGTAACACAAAATACATATAGTACAAATTTAATACAGTAATTGCACAATGGAATCACTTCATAGTGCATTATTATAAGGATGTGTGACTATCCTATCTTACCGTAAAATACCAAATAAGGGCCAGGCACTAATTTACCGCCAGGTGCAGGTGTATATTTTGATAAATAACTGCTGGTTCCAAATAAACGCCGAGTCAGCACAATGTGCTCCTGGGGCAGTTCTGTGTCGTGTGAAAGAGCCCAGGTCAGGAAACACTGTTAATTTGAAATTTTCTTTTGAAATCCTCACGTTTGCCGTGATCAGCCTCTACATACGGCGTGCACCATGGGTCCAAGGCGTGCAGCTTAGAGGGAACATACTGGTAGGTCATAATGGTTAAAATAATTTGAGTACCGTACCGTATTTTCTCAGTTTTGCTGAACAAGATTTTTGTGAGCAAGAATAATTGCCAGTCCCAAATTGTTGCCTGGTCTCAAATAAATGCTGGGTCTGTTAGGTGAATGAAACAAATAAATGCCTGGCTATTATTTGGTATTTTACAGTATTTCCTTCTTTCTTTCGAATCATATGTATGATACTTGGAAATAAGTATTTAAAAGAAGGCATTTAAAATTGTAAGTACAACATGTGGGCAATACACATAATGAACTTCAGTATGGACAATGGAAGTGAATTGAAGTAATTTTAGTACCACAAGGTAATTAAATGACATGAACAAGAGCTTTTTCAGGCTTTCTCAGCAATAACATCTCTATGGAGAGAAGAATTTGAAGGCCCCTCCATCTGAAAAGTTACACAATGCACCTGTATTTTTCTTATTTCAATTTTATTTGCCTGGCATAGCTGCCTTCCTTGCTTGAGAGTTCTGCGCTGTCTGTTTGCTGTTCTTAGTACTGAGCTGTCTGATGTTTTTTCTGAATCTGTTGTAACCACTCCTCCAGCCCAAGTGCTCCAGTCACCACGGTCACCACTGATGCCTTCACCTTCCAGGCCTTCTCCAGCTCTTCCTTGAGCCCCTGGTATTTATCTAGTTTCTTGTGTTCCTTTTTCCTGATATTACCATCACTTGGTATTGCAATGTCCACAACCACGGCTTTGTTCTGCACCACCTGTCTGGTTGGTTCGCCATCACCATTCTGTCAGCCTGTATCTGGAAGTCCCACAGGATCTTGGCTCGGTCATTCTCTACAACCTTTGGAGGTGTTTTCCACCTTGACCTTGGGGTGTCCAGCCTGTGCCCTGGACAGATGTTTCTGTACACTATGGCCGCCACTTGGTTATGTCGCTCCATGTACGGTTTGCCTGCAGCATCTTACACCCTGCAGTTATGTGCTGGACTGTCTCAGGGGCCTACACCTCGTGTCTTGTGTGGTGTGTTATATCTGGGCCTCTGTTGCTCGGGTGCTCAAGGCCTGCTCCTGTGCAGCCAGGATGTGTACCTCTGTGCTGTCCCTTAGACCAGGCCTCTAAAGCCATTGTTTGGATTTCTTGATATGAGCCACTTCAGTTATGTTCCGGTGGTAAGCCCCATGTCGGGGCTTGTCCTGCCATGATGGTCCCTCCAGCACCTCTTCCTCTGAGCTCCACTGTCTGAGACATTCTCTGAGCACGTCATCTGTCAGGGGCCTTGTCGCTGATATATATATGGCTTTGAAAGATAAAAGATTTTATTAACTTTGATTTCGAGCACAGGGGACCCATACAACCCTTACATTCTCGATGAAAATGGTCATATGACCTCCTTAATGCTTTGGAATTTAGAAAAAAATGTTGTACAACATTACAAAATTGATAACTAAGCAAATTAGATTATTAGAAAGGGATTATGCAGTATTTTTTATGCCAGCTTCATTTGCATATAGTCCATTTTGTGACATGTGCAATTCTCAACTCCAGTGTTAAATTAGACTTGGTTTCATATCATTTCATATAGAAAATTTTTTCCTGGGGGTGTTAGTAATTTGACAAAGTTTCATGCTTGGACCATAAAAGCGAACTATTTTGATCCTTAACAGCTCCACCACAAACTAGAAATAAGAATGAAATTTGTCCAAATGTTTCTATTCCAGCTATTTGAGCTAACAGCATAAAACATTTTTTGTACTATGATCAATATGTCTGACAAATGAAACAATCAATAATTTCCTCCCTAAACAGTGCATGCATGTTGAAGAACAGAAACATGGCTCAAAAAGCCCACAAAATCAATATCTTTGGGTTTGAGTGTCATACAGCGCCCATGTAACACTTTTCTTTCTACACAGAGTGAATGGAGGCAGTGAGAGGAAAAACAGCCCTAAACATTTGCCTGATGAAAATGTGCAAATGAGACTTGGCCTTGTGCAGCTCGGAGCTCCAGCGCAGCAGACGTTAACGAGGAAGGGGAGATGAGAAGCAGCCCCGCACCACACCACCGAAATAAACCCAAATAATAGACCTCAAGGATGTAATTAGGAGAATTGTGATTCAACAATGAGGTAACTATCAAGTTGCCGAGCCACAACGGGCAGCTAAAAGTAATGTTTAAATGTGTTATGACATTATTTATGTTCAATTGAATTTTCCCCTGGCTGGCACAGCGTCTCATGGCTGTGAAACCAACCTGTTATCAAACAGGAGCTCATACACTCCGAGTACTTGAATGATGGCGCTGTTAGAATCAAATTAAAGACCCCAGCTAATAGAGTCAAACCCTTTATTAGCAAGACATGTTATAAACTGATTTACAAAATAGCAGGGTACCCAGTAGTAAATGCACATTTTTTATTTGTTGGCCCACACAGACCTTGGCAACTCTAAGTTTGTAAATTTACATGTGCAAATGATTAATCTAATTGCAAAATGCACAATATTTTGCATTGATTATCCAAGATGATCTGGCAAATGCAATTATTTAAACCTGTAGGCGGTGGAGCCATCTTCAGTTTGCGAATCATTGCAGTGTATGATAGGCAGGTGTTTCACTCTAACGGCCTCATGAGGTTAAATCCAAAATTATCTCTACCAATATTTTGGGGGCCAGTTCTGACGATTTTCCCCAATTGATTGCTAAGGTTGATTATGTGTCTGTACTGTGCTCTGCTGTAACAAAAAATAATAAGACCAATAATAATACCAATGATTTTTGTTCCAGTTAAACCCCTGTTTTCTTGCAGACGTCCAACACAGCAGTGTAGCATATGCCCACTTCTGATGGACTGAAGCCAATTCAGCTCAAGCAAAACATCCTGTATTTTATTTAGTCAAGTGGTTGGACCAAAGTAAATTTCGGCCTTTGCTTCAGCTTTAAGGACGATAGATGCTATGCTAAAAAGTGAAAATATCTCTCCATTACATTGACCCACCAATGATAGATTTTTTTTTACCCGTGATTCATTTACAGTGGAGCTAGATGAATTTGGCTAGAACCCCAGAGTTGTTAGATCTGTTACTCCTTTGTATATTCTTATTAGCACATGAAAATCCATAAAAGCATTAAATAGTCCAGTTAATAACGAGTCAAGCCCTTTACCAGTGAGACATGTTTTATCATCTGTTTCACAAAAGAGCAGGGCACTGGGTAAAAAGCCCACATTTTGCATGATTAATTGCAAATCATAACATTGTCCCCAAATGTGCCATGGGTAAATAAGATGAAGCGACAAGTAACAAACATTTATTTTGGTGCGCGTCTGCTCATGAATTTAATTAGTCTTTTTTTGTGTAACCCGTGAACCCCGAGCCTCACCCCTGCTGTAAGAAGCCGAATTCATTAAGCTGTTTTCTGCCCTCGGATTTTCACACCACGGCTTTGAACATCTGCACCCTGTCATGTATCATCCCATTCATTTCTACTTAATTTGATCCTAATAAGTGGCTACATGAGGAGCCAGATGCGCTGCTTCGACTGTGGCACCCAAGTTTTGTTTGAGGAGAGTTGTGCCATGTGCAAAGGTGGACAAGGGAGGTGCACTTTCCAGTCTTATAAATATGGAGATGAACTTTTGTGATTTTCTTTTTTCTTTTCCAGATATGACATTGTGGTTATCAGCACATGCAGGAATCAGTCAACACTACACAAAGTCCCTGAGGGTATGTCCGAGATCTTGCTTTTCATTTTGATTAATCTCCAAAGACCTGTTTACAAGAAAAACATCAAACATATTTGTAAGTTTAGAAGTTGATAATAATAGAATGTGATTGACTTTTGGGGGTCATGTAGCTAGTTTAAGGCTGTGTAAAGTGTTAAGATTTGCAGTGGACAAGATGTTGGAGTATTTCTGATTATGTTTTCTGGATGGAGCACGGGGTAAATTTGACTGCTAATCAGGACCATATGTTATTCTCTGGCCCTCAGTCTGGTCTTGCTGTTTTGAGTGGCTCCTAGACGTGGCTTCTGACATGCCCTGGATGGAGTCGCAGTAACTAGTGGCCGGCTTGTGCTAATGAAGCAAGAGCTGGATGCCCAAAACCCTCTATCCCGCGAGAGACACAAGAGCGCCTCCACAAGCCAAGAGATGCACCATGGAACCCTGTACACCGGCCTCCTACCTGGTGAGAGAATGTCCAACTGCATACTAGGGATGGGACAATAAACAATTACACTGTTAGACAATAATAGTGTGTGGGACATTTTATTGTGATAATCGCCAACAGAGATAATCACCATTTTATCACCAAAATTTGCAGAAAAAAGCTACTAATCCATGATAGTAGTTGTTTTCACTCATAACAAAGTATAATTATATAAATTTGTTTAAATGTGCAACTTATTCATAACATAAAAATTTTACTTATTAAGATCCTTTTTTTTTTAACTAACTGCAATTAACTGCAATTAATTTAACTGCAATTATTTTGGCCATGATAGTCGTGGCACAAAATTTCAATGTCGTCCCATATCTACTGCATATGCTTGTATCTTGGTAGCTTTATTTAAAAAAGCATAATAATAGATAAAGGTGATACTTTCGTCTCTGTCAATTAGCAAAATTTGCCAATACCTGCTGCAAAATTAAGGGTGTCATTACATATGTGCAGTGTTTGGAAAAAGCGTAAGATTTTCTTTGGCTCCTGACAGTCGCAGACAACCTCCCCAAAATGTTTCTGTGCTGAAAAAGCTGTCTCTAAAGCTTCTTTGTTTTTCTAATTTATGATAGACAGTCTCTGTAAGCATACTCCGATTGTCTCTGTAAACATAAAAGGTCAACCAAGTGCTGACACAGAGCAATGGAAAATGTCCATTAGTTGAAATCAGGTGAGTCTCCACAACTCCCCTGATTATAATTTCAGAACGCGTTGGGGTCACGGGGTCAAAAGTCTCATGTTGTGGGGGACCCTTGTTACTCAGGAGGGGGAAAATGAACTGCACTGGGCTGGAGGAAAAGCCTCTCGTCTTGATGGAGAGAGGCATCTGCTCCCGTTTAACCCCGGGCCACAGTGGCATTCTGGGTAATCAGAGTAGCCACTGTGCTGTATGAAAAGCAGCACATAAAAGTGACAGCCACTGTTAGGAGAGTCCTTGCAGCGACAGAAATATTGTCGTGTCAACACGGTGATAAACAACAATAGAGCAGTGAGAAGTGGTGACTGATAGCAGCTGTGCGTACAGCTGTTTGCACTGGCTCCCACACTCACAGGCTCATTGTCATTCACAGTAACTGCTGCTTAGTGTATCTGTCAGTTGACTGGTTCCTCATTGTCTTCGTGCTCTCGGAGGCGCTGTGTGCGCCGTGCAGGCCCCTCAGGCAAACAGCTTTGTTCTACAGGATGTCGGGGCTCCCCGGGCTCTCGCGCCGCTCCTCTGCTAACCGGAGAAGTGGAGGAGATTAAATGGAACATCCTGAATCACATAGTTCCTAATGCTTTGTGACATGCACACTCTGCTGAGACTGTAGGCGCCTGACACAAAGGAGCAGTGACAAAACAAATAGTGGCTCTTCCAGAGATGCCACAAGACATGTGTACATCACTTACAATGATGTAGGCTGACACAATTGGGAATGTTCACAATGCTACATTCAATAAATTATGGAGAGTCTTGGAGTGGCATTTTCAGATTGAATCTTAAGCAAACAAAGGCATTACCTTTGACCGAGACAACTAGTATATTAGTATGTTAAATATGATGCTGTGTTTTTAGATGTGTCTGTTTTGAAAGCATGGCTTGTAATAGTATATTAATGAAGCACTTGATACTGTTGAATGAATTATTGACGACAAGATGGTGGTCCCAAGTCAGTCTGTCAGTCAGTCCAGTCTGCCCAGGATGAGGACTTCTGGGAAAAGGTCCCGAGAGGAAAAGTCCTCCAAAGCCTGGCTTTGTTAAGGCTGTGGTTGTAGCTTTTTACTGCAGCTGTAATTAAGCAGAAAGATGGAAAGAATGAAGATGCTCTTAGTTAAAGCTTTGTCAGTCAGCCATGCATGCCATCATATGTGTGCCAAGACTAACATTAAAAGCCTGAACACTCAATACATAACTGCATAAGTGAGAGAACGATGGAGCCGCACAGGAGGTCTGGGATATTGTGGTGGACGCAGAGAGAAAAGAAAAGACGTGATGACAGTCAGATGCAGGGAAAATAAAACGTCTGAAACAGTCATTATTATTTCATACAAATGCCTTTTCTTTGCTTGAAAAATTTAAGCCGCAATGGCAGCACCAACGCTGCACATGTCAAAAGAAAGCCCAGGGACCGCAGATGATTTAAGTGGGAGAGCAGAGCATATGCAAAAACCACATGTGTAACAGCCATCAGTAAACAGTGAATATGTGGTAAACTTGGCAGGACACAGACATTTTTTTAAAAGCTCTGCCAGTGTGTTAAATAAAGAGAGGGCCTAGCGCTTGACGTACGCAAGTGTGTGTGTGCGGCCCCAAATATGATTAACCACAACAGGACGTCATAGCAACAGAACGACTGGCTCTTCAGCCAGTTACTTTATTGTATTTAAAAGTTATTGCAATATAATACTAATGTAGGAGAGAATATAGCCTGCATGGCACTTAACTGCCTCTGAAGAGAACATTTAATTTGGTGTCATTATCTCATAGGGCAATTACGCTGCGAAAAACAGTTGAGGTGGATACATTTTGGAAACCGCTTATTTTTTAATAGCTCAAGTTTACTTTTTAATTATCTTTAATTTTCTTTATTTTGTTCTCATGGATGAAGTCAACTGTTGTACCACTACTGTTGAAGTAAAAACTTAACAATAAATAGTATATAATTTATTATAGTAATATTATAGCACTTCAATACATGTACAAATATACAATATACTAGTTTCTGTTGGCCTATTGATCAGTTGCAGCCAGTTATTAGCGTAATTCAATTTAGCATAATATATTCTTTAATGACCCATGTTCCTACACTAACAATAATCTTTCTACCAAATCTAACATTTAATTTGGTGTCATTATCATAGGACAATAACATTCCAGTCTATATTTCTTTATGTTCATTAGCTCCAGGGTGCAAACCACAAAATCAATCCTACTTTCTTTTTGAATATTGATCATATTTAGCCAATTACAAATAGTAGCTTAATTCCTCCATTTAAAATCATACACTATGCTAATGCCCTATTTACAATCCCCAACAACAACATTCAAATTGAACTGGTAGAAAGACCCCTCCACTCCCTCCCCAGTCTAATTATGCATCTTATTGGACGCCACACATTCAGTCAACAACCAATAAACAAATTTGCGTCTATTGCTGCATTCTTTAGTCATTAGTTCATAGGGCATCTGTACATGAAAATAAACAAGCAACCTTCTTGTGGTGGCCTGTGTGGGATTCTAACAGTGGCGATGGCTTTGATGTGAGGTCCTTGATCTACTGGGCCCATGGTGTCATATCCTCCTGTGATGTGCCAGATTAATTAGGTGGAACAGCTATTTATCCCTTAAAATCATAATACTAATTTACCCAATGCAATGGGCTGCCTCTGTGGGTGGTGGCAGTGGCTCCAACTTCTATTAAAAACGCTTAGACCTTCACAACATCTGATGAGCCCCGTTCTGAATGGATCACAAATCAGCGCAGACATGAAGAAGAAGGAACACCAATTATTAACAAGAATCAATTATGTAAATATCAACACGCAGATTTGGTGACCCTGATTTTGCAACACATTTTAGCAGTTCAAATGAGCAGCCAAAATGTTTCAGTGCAGATGCTTTGATTTTTAAATAACTTAGCAGAGGAAGAAATTAACTGTACTTTTAGTATCCTAACCCTAAGTAATAAATACTTTATCACACAATTAAATCGTGGTCTTAATAAACTGTTAATCAGATAACCTCTCCTTTAAGAAATGGTAAGTTTGCATGAGTATCAATTAGTTGGGTCTATATAAAGTAAATAGAGCTAATAATATTTCCATCTTACTATACTAACTACAGTAATCGCACTAGTGGAAATAGTAGTGAGTATTGAACTTCACCGCCTCTTTTACTACACTTCATTCATTTATTAGAAATAAAGAAGCTAATATGAATAAATACATGCTGGATGAGGAAAAAATGAAAAAGTTTTAGAAATGCATCAATAAACCTGTCCCAAAATATAAAGTTTTTCAACAGAACGAAAGAAAAAGGAAGAAGTCTGGAGAAGGGACAGGGACGGCCTTGTGTGCACAGACAGCGGACCCGCCAAACCTTACAATCAAATCTTTTGCTTTGCTTCTTTGTGTCCAGTCCACAGATAGTCCACATTGTCCATCTGTGTGTACAATTCTGCCATGTAGGGCCCCTGGTTCCCTTGAGCGTGAATGCAGCTCGTTCTTGTGAATGCTATCTCAGAGCGCCAGCGCCCAGAATGCTGCCTATTCCCACACCCTGTGAACGCCACGGGGGGATAAGAAAAACACAATTGATAGAAAGTGTATTCTTTTCCATATAGGTTCCCACCAGCATGTCGCTAACTGTTTCCGCTACCTTATCAAAGAACAAATGGCTTTGAAAGCGGCCAAACAAAGCAGCTGCATTCATTGTTGCCTACTTTTTTTGACAAGGCCTAATCTGGGTTTCCATCGGGCACTGAAGTAACCTCCACCAGCAGTTGCTCTATGGGACAAGCAGAGGTGTACCACGTGCCACCTGCTATTGTTGTACACAATACAGGACATACACTTAGCTCTATACAAAAGCATGTGCTATCTTTTCAACCATTACAACTTAACAAATGTCAGAGATAGACTTCCATAATAATAAGTCCCCTAATCAGACCCAGCCTAATGACCCTGCTTGGTTCATGCACCACAGTGAGCCCTGCGCTTTCACTCTTGTGCTAATGTGTGCCCTGTGCAGGTTTTTCTGCTTAGTACAGTGCCATCTACTGGATACTGGTAGAACTGTGCACAACTGGGGTGGCAGTAACTTTGATCTCAGCAACCTATCACGGTCTTAAGACTACAACATCATCTTGAAATTAAGGGAACATGTCCACTTTAATGGAAAACTCATAAAATAAGGTAATATGCAATGCTTTGGTAGAATTAGAATAAATTAGAAAAGCTGCATAGAAAAGACATTTATAATTGTATATGAAATAAAAAAAAATAAAAAAAAACTTACTGTGCCTAACTCATGTGACAAACAGCTTAGCAGTGGAAATGAAAGCCCTTTCACACGTAGGCTGATTTTGCTGAATGTGGATCGCGCTGCCATCGTCAGTGTCGTGAGTTTGAGGGGCCGAGGAGATGACAGGAACCTGGTGTGTGCGGGACAACGTTATTGGTGCTAAAAGATAAATAGATCATAGAACTGTCACTATCCTTCCTGGATTATGACACTGAGAGCAATGATAATTACTCACACCATGACAGACTACCATGTGGAATGAGGGGGAAAGTTGGTGGATTTCTGTACAAAATGGATCAGAATTTTGAGAAAAATAATATTTGGACATTTTTAAAAAATGTGTGTGGAAAATAGAAAGATTTTTGATGATTACCTTTGCTATGCAGTGGGTAACAATATTATAATATTTGAATGTCATAATGATATAAACAACAATATAATGCCAATGTTGTAGACTGAAGCTTTAACTTTACTACATTATCATTTAGCAGTTTTATATGTACTATATGCCTATATGGTTCTGTGAATTTGTTTTTAGATCCTTGCTACAGACAGCATTGCCATTGTGCCGCTGTACTGTTGTTGGTACCCAGTGAGGGTCTCTGTGTGCTGCTCTGCATCCTCAGTGCCCGTAGGCTGTTTTCCTAATCATATTAATGAGGCGGCGATGCACCGACCTGTGCTGCACATCCAGCGTCTGCACTCCTATTTACACTGTACCTATACTAATCTGACAGCCTTGATCAAGGAACAGAAAATAAAACCCCTAAGGCCTCTATTGATCAACCTTGAGTCTTACTCTGCACTGTTGTGAGGGGCTGGTTAGCTATTACAAATGTTAGTGTGTTCGATGAATTATTTCATCAGAAAAAGCATGCTGCATTAAGTATTTATTTTGAAGTAAAGTATTTCAAAGGGGTACCCATAGAATATCATGATGCACTGATGGGGAATATATATCCCTTTGTCTGTGGCTGTCTGGGGCAATAAGTCCACTCCTGGTTCAATAACAGAATGCACCATACAAACATACAGTTATAATCAAAACAAAGTGTTGACATTCAGAAAACTATCTGACATTCTGTGAGTAAAGCAGACGCACTTTTATTTACGATGCACCGGCTCATTAATCCAATGAGTGTGGGAGCGGGTGGAAGTGCGCACAGCGCAGAAACAATCAGGAGAAAAGGAGAAAGGAGCAGCACAATAAAGAGGCCAGTGTATTTGCTGTAAATAATCAGTAATATAATTACCCATGGAGACCTTTCTTCTCACTGATTTCCTAAATGATTACTAACAGACTGTGGGCTGCAGCCATTCTATTACAGAGAATTGTTGAGTGTTGCCCTGGAGGCTTATATCTCTCCAAGGGCCATGGATCTGCCTAATGGATGACCCACTTGTTAGCTAATTGCTACTGTGTCCCTGAACACAAAGGAAATGTTAAATTATGTTATGTGGCTGTTAGATAATGAGCTAGAGCAGCAATAGACTTTCAGCCAAGCATTCAGTTCTGTGGCCATACTGTATAGACTGCACTTATGGTTGTTAAAAGCTTGGAAAGTTAAGTTGTTTTCATAATTATGGATTTACTTACAAGAAACTTCTCTGGAGAATAATATTTTCACTACTTTGAGCTGTATTGAGCTTTTATCAAAGTTTGTCATGCACTCACACCACATGCAGCTGTCAGCGTCACTTCATCCAACCTCCCCTGATGACCCCAAGAGCCCGGGTCATTTTGCTTGGAAGTATACTGTCTCTAAGCCCCCCTTGTGGCTGTAAAAACAAAAAAGCCACCAATTGCAAAGCAGTCATCACTACTTCATGCACAGTTTGTCACACAGTTTACAGTCTCTTGTGATGTGCTCTGGAGAAATTATTGTTAAAAAGAAATGCAATATTTTATAAGTGTGCTGTCATGTGCTTATCACGTTTTGTACTAATTGCTGAGTGCAGAGCATGCAGTAGTTAAAAGCAGACCTGTGTGGTACACCCCCTCCCTCCAGCTCCGCATCACCTCTCGGCCGGGAGGGGAGAGGGGCTCGCGGCTGGCCAAAGACTCTCTTTCACCCTCCTCTGAGGATGTGTGCTCACTGGAGGACACACTGGAACACAGAGCCATGTTTGAATTTGGACTGGCACTTTTTTCAAATAGTGTCCATGGCCAACTGGAAAGGCTTGGCTGATGATTTTATTCAATATTTAACATCCTAGGGCAGCATCTCTGGCAGTGTGGGGTAAACACGCACCAGAGCTCTGGCTAGAAATTGAAATAAATATCTCAACTCCCTTTTCTTTTAGATATCAAATCCCACCAATGACATTTTTTAGGCCCGTTTCATGCCCATGGTTTTGTTATGGCTTTATCGTCGGGATCAGCAGTCTGTGTTTATTCAACCCTCAATTACCAAAGGCTCAGCCGGCAGGCCTTTAATTGATTACTTTAATTGATTGGTTGGGGGGTAACCATGGCTGAAAAGCAGTTTATCTTAATCAGTTGAGAGGAAATTTAGAGAGGGGTTTGATTTCCGCCAGCTGATCACCCCTGTGTTACATCAAAGTGCAGACTGGGAGGTGTCTGGAAATATGTTTGATACTAAAGAGGACAGTTACCTAAGGTTCACTATGATGGATGGGCCCTGGATTTGGCTCCTCTTCAGTCTGATAATTGCCTACATTATCTGGGCCTACTTCAGACTCATTCAGAGAGACATTGTTCGTTAAGCACCGGGCTTGCCTAGCATCTAATCAGTGCGGACATTCACTCAGATTTTTAAATTACTATTAGTTCTTTTAAAAGCACTCAGATGAAATCAGACCCACATAAGTCAGAGACATTTCACTGTCCTTTATTTATTTAACTTTATTCCATGATTTTGAAAATACACATGTGGGGCATTGCACTGGTCCCAATCTTGAATAAAAGGGTAAGGGGAGCATCATAAGCATTAGACAAAAACAGAAGTTGTGCCAACACTAAGTTACAGTAGCAAACAGCAGGAAATGAGCACCATACAGTGACTTGACTCAAATTGGGTGTTTTAGTTGAAGCTTCCTCTATAAAGTTTAATTTATCTTCCCCATAAAAGCTTGTAAAAAGTGCTTTGTTAAATAAAAGCACATGGCTAATCTGCATAAAAACAAGTGCTTACACTCAAGTTTCTTTATTACCACTTAACAAGATAGAAATACAATATTTAAAATATATTATTAAAAAAGGTTGCAAAACGGGCAAAACACATTTTTATTTGAAAACCATGACAAATGGATATTTTTGTAACTTTAAAATCCAAATGTTGTATGTGTACAGCTAGCTTAGTTTACAAAATAGATATTGATGTTAAGTTTGTGTTGCCTCACAGCAAGCTGTATAATGTTTAAATGTGCAGTTTTTATTTTTGTTGGATTAGATATTTATATAAAGATGTACTTGGCTTTTGACATTGTTCAAGGAGATTACAAGACATGGTGTACCTAAAGCAGGGTTTGATAGAAACTCTGTTGCTTTATACAATTCAAATAATGGCAATAATGCTTCTTTATAGCTGCAATAAGGCCTAATGGAGCACATTTGTTGCACTCAGCAGCCATCACTGAACCTAATCTAACCTCTGCCCATGCAGCTATTTACAACTCTAACTTGTTTCCAATGTTGACAACACTGGCCTTTGCTTCATATGGCCACTCTGACCTGTACCGCTTCATTCATGTGCGTTTACAGTTTGGCCTTTGCCTGTGGGTAATTGGTCTCTGCCAGGCTCTAATGCGCGTCTGTCAAAAAATAGCGCGGCCCTGTCTTCTTGGAGGATAATGACAAGAGGCCTGCGTGACCTTGGATGGGTTTTTCTTCTGAGACAGACCGGTGCAGTAGACTCCCTAGACTGGGCTTGGCGGAGAGTCGGGGGGTCCCGGGCTCAAGCTCTGCACGGGCCAGCCAAGCACAACCCCGAGAGGCTGGGAAGAAGCATCCCAAGCTACACCAACAAGCTTTCCCATGATCCTTTGCCCACAGTCATATATCAGTCTGCGCTAAACCAATAGTAACAATTGCATGTTGTATTATAAATGATGTGTCTCTGATGGTGGTGTTGTTCTCTGATAAGATTTGGCTTTAAAAATAAAGTCCAATTCAGTGTTAAGTCCATGAAAAGGTGTATTTGTCTTATAGAAACCTGTTCCACATTCATCTTGAACTTGGCTCATGCCGTAAATCCTGGTTTGAGCTATGCACATGTAAGAATGATTAGTGACACAACTTTTTGGAGATGAACAGTTCTGCACCGAAAATCAATTAACAAGTATGTGTCTGTATGTTGACTTTTAGACTGATTCTTGTGTCCTCACTCACTGTGGTGACAAGAATGATTGATTACAAACATAACAAGAGCTCCGCCAGCAGGGCAAAATACGCCCGTACTTTGAATTATTGTATATAGAATTCTAGAATTGGAATTCCACCAATCAAGATTGCAGTAACAGAACTTAAAGACACTACAAAGCTCTAATGTGTCAAAGCTCAAAGAAGCAGAGAATGTGGGTTGTTCTCGCTTTCAGCAGCAGAACATTTGAGAAGAGAGTTCAGATCTTTCATGAAGACAAAGCTTCAAAGACTTCAAAGCTTTGAAGTGTCCACAGACGGACAGACGGACGGACGGACGGACGGACGGACAGCGTCATACCATAATACGTCCCGTCTTAGAACGGGCGTATAAAAAGCATAATTTTATGAGAGAGCAATTGTTCTTCCAGCCAATTTGTAGTTTGTTTGAAAAATGTCAGTAAACCTTAATTTCAATTATTTAAAACATTCACTTGACATTTTAGAGAGAAAAAAAAAACTGAATGTACATGTTTTTTGGGTTTTATCTATAAACTTAATTAGACTGGACAGCAGTGTGAAAGAAAGTGAAAAGTGAGGAGAGACATTCAGCATATTGTTAGAGCCAGAAATCAATGACACAACTACTGTAGTCTAGTTTAGTCTAACTTTGGCCATAGTCCAGCATATGCTAGAGGTGTTAATTAGTTTTATGAAGATTTTGAAATCTGGCTTTACCTATAAGAGGTACAGTTTTGACTGAGAAATGACTTCAGATTTGTTGTCTTCTCTTCTCATTACTATCAAGAGAAAATACTGGACTAACCATAGCATTGATTTGGCCCCTCCTACAGACTTGTCCATACACTCATAATGAAGTGGCAGTGGAGGAGCTTATGTACACCAGCGTGCCCGCTCAAACACTACTGTGATTATAGGCTTTGTGTGTGCCTCAGGGCTTTTGTTAGGAATTATCACAGTCAAAGCCTTTCTGAGTCCCCCTGCTTGTGGACCACCATCATAAGGGGATAGACCTCCAGGTTACGCCCTCCTTCACCCCCTATGTAAATGAAGGCAGTGAAGTCCAAATGTGTATGATTTTATAGTACATTTCTATATGGTTCTGTGACAAATGGGACAACATGCATTTACAGACACACTTTACTTGTTGTTATCCCCCCTCTACCTCATTCCATTCTGTCACTCCATCTCCGGGCCACTCTTCCCAGATAAATGTTTCATGAGAAGATGGCCATATCCTCTTCTGGAATAACGTCCTTTAGATGTGTCCAACAGATTATATGACACGTCACTCAGTCACTTCAGTGCACAGCTCCTCTCCTCGCCCAGTCCGCACACAAACAAACACAACGTAAAAAAAAATGGAGAGGCATATTTTATTAGCCAAAACCGCCTGTCAGAAAGCTTCCGCAGTCAAAGAATTATCAAAGGGTTCATCCTTTTTCATATGGGAAAGTCTAAAGTGGGTCACACACTACATTCACAGTAATATCACAGTAAATATTCACAAGCTTATCATTATTTAATCATCCCCTAATGGAAAAGATCCCCACCCCAAATATAGACCCACCTCTAAACTTAATCATTTTCTAACGTGTTAACAGCTGTAACTGTAAACTTCATGCACTCACCATGTCTGTCCTGGCTTTTAACTGCTCTGAAGAAAAAAAAAACACTGATTTGCTGATTTATGGAGATAGCATGTTTCAAAAAAGTGGTAAATGTGGCTATTGGTAAATAATAAAATATATAAACCTGAAGTTCTTGTGTAGGTCTTGGTCTTTGCGACTAGATATCTAATGTAAAAATAGAGTAACAATTTTAAGGATTTTAGTTTAAATTATGTCTGAACATGTTTTCAATTTATCACTGAATTAGTGAGGAATGGGTCAAATGTGATTCTCTGAACAATAAAAACTTAACATTAAAGGTGCATGGTGTAACTTTTCTGGTAGAGGGTCTGCTCACTGCTTGTTCCCATGGAGATGTCATTGCTCTGCATGGAATGTGCCACAATTTGGTTTTAGACTTGACCAATTCCATAAAAACAAGCATGTGATGTCACCAAGCTAAGTTATAGGCCAGATCAATGGAAAGGTGTCCCCACACACAGTAAGGATGCATGTATTTCAAGGTATTTTTTAGCAATAAAAACAACCATAACTGAATGAATGCAAGATGTGTATGTTTTAATAGTGTACTGTGGAATATTCCAGACAAAGCAATAACATCACAGATAAAAGTAGGTGGCAGATCCTCCCACGGGAATTTACTCAGTTCACATTCAGGATAAACTGAATTGCACTGTATGAACTGTATGCATTTGTGCCAGATATATGATCTTACAATTAGCAAAATATTATGCTGCTCTATTAAAAGATGTGATTGAAATGTATGTTATCATTTTATATTTTATAGTGAATGAAATATCAAATTAATTTTGGTGGTTGTTAGAAATGCAGTGTCAGTATATCAATCAAATTACTCCTATATTTGTTCCCGTAATTATTTTCTGCATGTTTTGTTTTTTCTCCTCTGACACTTGATTTACACTCCAGTTAAACAAACTGCCTGCGATCCATTGCTTCTTTATTTTCCCTCTGCATTACTGCATATTGTTATGTTCATTGGCCCTATATCCCCATGACAGGAAAAGCAGCCATATTTACTGGAGTATTGGGGCATGCCACTCTTGTAAGGTAATAATATATGCTTGCATAAAGATGAGTTGTGTTAACCATATGAACCTTGGCTCCCAGTTAAGAGCCCTGCTGTTTAATCAGTGGTAAATTATACTGTCCTGCTCCCACAGTCATTTGTCAGCACATATTGATGTGTGCTGCCAAAAGCTGACGTAGGAAACCTTTGTGGACCAATACAGTCGATCTGCATACGTACTTGGCGTCACATTCTTCAAATTGTTCTTTTATTTAAGGCATACATTTAATAAGGGCTCAATGAAAATTAGTTTTCAAATTAGCTTTTCATTTTTTTTATAACTATTGCCAGCATCCCTAACCATTTTGACTATATTAATTGTAAGTCCTCTGTTTTTATAATACAGCACAGCTCACATTACCGGCTTGTCAAAGCCTGATCTTGTCAGATCTCGGAAGCTAAGCAGTTAGTGGTTAATACATGGATAGGAGATAGCTGGGAATATCAGGTGCAACAGTGGGGCTCCAGAGACAAAAACTGTCATTGTGTCCTTAAGCAAGACACTTCACCAATATTGCCTAGTATGAATGTGGTGTGTGTGTGTAAGTGTTGACGGTGATCGTAGGGGCCGATGGTGCAGATTGACAGCCTCACTTCCGTCTGTCTGCCCTCAGCAACTGTGACTACAATAGTAGCATTCCACCTCAAAGTGTGGACTGGATGAATAATGCACTGTAAAGCGCTTTGGGCTTCTTGAAAGGTACTGTGTAAAACCCATGGTTAATTAATTAACAACTGGAGATATACATATAAAATTGTAGCTCTGTGCCATTCAGGACAACCTCATGGTTATATATTTTCTGTGCTATTAACAAAAAGTGTAATTTACTTTGTGTATACCTACAAAGCCTTGTACTTCAAAGTCCAGCTCCCAGGTCTGCAGGGCCTGTCTACAATCCTAGTTTTACTGAAGCCGGACTTTCCCCAAAGTACTGTACAATATTCTCCTCAGCATACAAGTTCTTTGCTATAGAGGTTTCTACAGTATTCTATTTTCAAGTCCAGTTCTTAAATTTTAATGCTACGTAACTTCATTGCATTCAAAGTCAGATCAAAGTGTTCTGCTCCACTGTTTGATGTATCCTCTATTTGAAGTTTTTCCAAAGACAGAGAGTGTAAAACAAAAGTTTACATATTCTCCCCTTTGTGAGAGCAACCTCTGCTGCTGCACAATATATCGATTCCATTTTCTGAAAGACCAGACTAGAAAGTCATTTTTTTGTTTGAATCAAGCTGCTCCATTGTCAATACCAGACCAGCTTATTTCTTGTTTGTGTGAGGCCGTGCAGGCATCTAAAGTGAGGGAAATAAAGACTGAGGGGCCAGTCAGGTTGAGATGGTATCAATCTAAGGGAAATTGATAGGGCACATGTGAGCGCACTGACCTGCTCTGTCCTGATCGACAGCCACACCCCGCACAAGTATCACATGTGGCAATGATTGACAGATAAAAGAAGCAGGGCTGGTGCCAGGCTCAATGCTTGTTTCTGCAACACAAGAGGTGTGATTAGGAGCTGTCAAAGCAACTGCAGGCCTCTGACAATGACATCACTCACACAGAGTGGCCACATGACTGATGTATATTCATGGGCAGAGTGAAGCTGCTGTTTAGAGGAGCGTGGCCCGTGGGCTGCTCAGTGTAAACACTGTCAGAGCTCACCACACTTTTGCTCAGAGAATGTAAATGGACCGTCAGTGCTGCACAGGAGCACCTGTTTCCACTTCCACACCAGTTTAACAGTTGTGCTCCCTCAGGGGATTGTTACAGCTGGAAGAAAGTGCTCCATCTATGCTCTACTGCAAATCATTGTATCTGTCTTGTTTTTATACAGTAAATGTGTGAACAGACAGCCTATTTCACATTTTTATTACTGTCTGGATATAAAAATGTGAAACAATTTCATTTAGAATTCCAGTAGAATGAGTACTGCAGGTGATACAATCAAAGTGAAAGTCTATGATTGTCCGTTTGCCCTGCTGTGAATCATTGTTGTGTGAGTGAGTGTTGGTGGTGGTCGGAGGGACCGTTGGCGCCGCTTGGCTTGGCAGCCGCGCCTCCGTCAGTCTGCCCCAGGGCAACTGTGGCTATAACAGTAGCTTACCACCACCGGGTATGGAGTGAATGAAGAATGCTCTGTAAAATGCTGTGTAAAGCACTTTGGGGACATGTGTCTGTGTAAAGCGCTATATAAATAAAACCTTACCTTACCTTATTGTGTAACTATGAGCTTATGTATTTTTTTGTGACTGTAATTATGGTATTTTGGCTGTATTTAACTTTTTATTCATTTGCCATTCATGTGTTTTTACAGTGAAACAAGAGATGCTCAGACTTTCCCCTCCCCAGACACTTCCCTCTGCTATATCAGGACAGCACCAAGATACCAAGCACCTTCAGGCTTTGACCACTGGTTAAAATACCGGTAGTGGTACCTTGCATGATAGCATCCATCCATCCTTTATTATATTTTCACAAATAATATTAAGAAAATATAAATGTAATAGTACACTACACAAACTAAAAAGTGTTCAGGTAGTTCTTCTGTTAAATGCATGTTTTCAGAAGCCCTTATGACGAGCATAAAAACAGCCAGGTGGCCGGGCACTGCCCGAAGGAGTGATTTGGGGCCTCTCTCCTGTGGACCCACCACCCGCAGGAGGATCCATAAGGGGCCAGTGCAGAGAGATCTGGGTAGCAGTCAAAGGTGGGGGCCTTCCATGGATCCTTCCTTGTACGGGAGGTTGAGCGTTACTGACTAGATATAGTCAGCCTCACCACCAGCTTGGGCTCTGGAACCCAACTTCTTGAGGGATGCTGAACTCTCCACTTCTTTGACGTTGCCCGTGGTGGCAAGTTGGTGTGCACCTGCTCATTGCCTCTCAGCTCATGAGTTGGAGTTCACCCTGGTGAATGTGAGAGTCACATCCCTGCTCCTTTGAGGCCATGGCTCTTGACCAGAAAAAGGTGAATTGTCCTCTCCGGGTGGGTGGAGAGTCCCTGCCTCAAGTGGAGGAATTCAAGTATCTCAGGGTCTTGTTTAAGAGTGAGGGGAGGATGGAGCGGTAGGCAGATCGGTGCAGTGTCGGCAGTGATGCAGTCACTGTATTGGACGGTTGTGGTGAAGAGGGAGCTGAGCCGAAAGACAAAGCTCTCGATTTATCGGTCAATTGATGTTCCTACCCTCACCTATGGTCATGCATGAGTTTTGGATAATTACCAAAATACAAGCGGCTGAAATAAGTTTCCTCTGAAGAGTGGCTGGGCGCTCCCCTAGAGATAGGGAGAGGAGCTCAGTCACACGGGGGGAGTTCGGAGTAGAGCTCCTGCTCCTCCACATCAAGCAGAACCGGCTGACATGGCTTGGGTATCTGTTCCGGATGCCTCCAGGATGCCTCTCTCGGGATGTGTTCCGGGCATGTCCCACCGGAAGGAGGCCCCGAGGAAGACCCAGGAAATGCTGGAGGGACTATGTCTCTCGGTTGGCCTGGAAACACCTTGGGGTCCCCCTGGAGGAGCTGGAGGAAGTGTCCGGGGTGAGGGAAGTCTGGGAGTCCCTGCTTAGACTGCTGCTCCTGTGACCCGGCCCTGGATAAGTGGAATAAAATGGATGGATGTTATGAATTACTAGTTACTGGTGATCAAGTATAAAATATTCCAAATATTTAGATTGCTGGCATGTATCAGTGTACAATTCACTATCCTTTTTGTTCTGATTAACTGATATTTTAACAATTTATTCAAACAAAAAAGTATACATTGACCTATATGACCTACTTTTTGGCTTCCCATCCCCACCTGGGAACCATAGGAGAGGAATTCTTACATAGAAGCACATAACAGTCTGATCCTTTGATAATGTGTAGAGGTATGTGTGTTGGCAGTGACATAGTGCAAAGTGAAAGTTCTGTGTGCAGATAAATGCCCAGAATGGCTGAGCCTCTGTGTACTCAGGTCTGTGCAAGGCGGAGCGGGAGTGGAGCAGCTTTAACAGTCCCCACACTGTGCACTGTTCTGAATGTGTTCCATGACCTGCGTCCAGTACAAACAGCCTCACATGGCTCCTCTGTGGGCCGCATTCACAGAGCCCAGGGTGTTACCCCTGTCTCACTCCATACAATAACATTAGATTTGACTGCTACACTGTCTCTGCACTAATGCCTCCGAGAGCACTGCGGAGAATCAACAGCACCGTGCAAAATAAATCCTCTTATTTACTGCATGCAGATATGCAGCAAAAATATACAAGAATGTGAGCTGATTATTTGTGTAATACTGTATTATGAACAACAATTTACAACACTTAAATATTGTAATAAAAAGAATTACAAAACCAAAAAGTATCATGTAAAAATTATTTAATGATATTTTTTTTTATATCATCATACATCACACATTGTTTCCATAGTCAATAGAGACACTATTGGTGTCTTAGTAGTCAATAGAAAAATACAACATCCATAAAAGTGCCAAAGTAGTGAATATTCAGATCTAGACTTGTTAGAGCCCAATTTTTATCTTTGTATTACTGAAAACAGAGACACATAGATTTGCCTTTATGTCATTTGGGATCGATCAAAAGTTTCCATGTCACACAGATGTGCCTGGATTACCAAATGCCTTCTTCTCTATTTTAGTTCTGACGTGTGGCATACTTAGGTGAACATCATCGCCATAATGCAGGGAAATAATTTTACAAAGTAAAAGCAAAAAAAATAAAATAAGCAAAAGCAAAAAAAAGAAAAAAAGAAAAACAATACAAAAAAATGCTAGGTGTAGCATTTGGCGTGAAAAATAAGAAAACGTGTTGATGTTTTTTGCCCAACAATGCACTCCATGCTAACATTGCTTTGAAAATGTTGTATTCTTTGAATTCATTCTTCTATTTCTCCATTATTACAATCTGGCTGTTGTTTAGTCCATTTTACTCCTATAACAATTGTAATCTACAAAACACAGTAGATTGTTATAGTTCCAACTCCATGTTCTGGGATGAGCCCTATATACTCATTGAAAGCAGTAACTCAGTGCTTTGTCTGGATCATGCAAATTGTAACAAAATAACACAATTACAAAGTTTTCATTGTGCATAAACAAAACACAGAAAATGTCACATATTGTCTACAGGCGAACAACATCATTACGAAGAGATCCGGCATTTCCGCAGAGAAAGGCTTCAGGATGATAACAATGTAATAATGAAGCTGATGGCCTATTATGTGGCACTGCAAATCAAATATGGTGTGTGTTTGGCAGGAGTGATCGTGGGGAGTTGGCATGTATCCAGCACGATCTTCCCCTGTACACTGGGACAGGAGCAGGTGCGATGCTACAGGAAGAGAACTGAGTGGTAACAATGCAGGATGCTGAGAGGAGAGTGATTGTGCAGAGAGGATGGCTGTAGATGGCTTTGTAAAATGCAGGTGTTCAAATCCGTGACCTTATCATCAACTCGCTATAATCTCTCATACTCCTTCCTCTTGCACTTATTTGATTGTCCCCATTGAAACTTGTTTATGACTAAGATAAGAGAGCGTTCTAGCTTTGAAGATATTGTCAACTTTTTGCGCCACTGTTTACCATTGCAGCCATGTTTGTTTGGTGGAGTTTTGTTTATCGCTTCAATCTGGAGCGTTATTTGCCCGGGTATTGGGATGTTGTTTGGTTGTCATCAAAAGGGAGCCCCCCATCTATGAAAAGTTCTTGTGTTTTTGAAGGAGAACTGAATTTTGAGCATTAAAAATTAAATGGTATATTGCAAAACATCACTTCTTAGATTCGGGGCAAGTGTTGGAGCAGATGTTCCTCCAGTGATCTGTAAATAAGTGGGGATTGTAGATAAAGACACTGAGGAGGCTGTAAGATATTCAGGAAGCAGCCCAGCCCTGCTTCATATCCACTCTTAGAAAAATAGCGCAAAAGCAAGTCAAAAACAGTTAAAGCGCATTTGATTTTTTTCCCCTTCATTTTCAGTTTTAGTTCCTCTCCCTTTCTCCTCAGACCCTCTCCGCTTGAACTGGGATGCAGCGGAGGAGGGGGGACCTTGAAAAGAGGGGCTGTGAGATGAAATTAATCATTGGAGGGAGGAAAAATATCACTAAAGTATGCATAAGTGTAAAAGAAATGAAAACAAACAAACATATATTAAGAGTGTATCTCGTGGAGTGGATGGGAGAGAGATGGTTGCGTTAGTTGTGAGTTGTGTCTTGCTGTGAAGCTGGAAGAAACTGCCCTCCGCGCTGTTCCTGTTTAATGATAATATATAACAATTGTTGCTCAATCAGAAGGAGCACTTGTTTAAAATGCAAATCAGCTCTTGTCTGTGACACACTGCAATTAGACAGAACAATGGCATATTATTTGTGTGATCTTTCTGGGCGCTCATCAAGGGCTTTGAGAATGGGACAATGATTGACCACCTGGTCCTGCTACTGTAGCTAAATTTATTAAGCGCGCACTCTTTAGAAAATCAATGTGCGATTGTACAAGTGTTGCTGGGTCGAGATTATTTCTCATAAGAAGATGTAATTAGGCTGACCTGTGACTCTGAAATGCTCGGGATTGTTCAGCGCTGACAGTTTCCACAAAAATGTTTTACGTGTATAAAATGAGGTTTTACACTGGAATATGCAGTAGTTTCCTCTCAAGTTTATATAATAGAAATTACCACACTAACCACACTATACAGTCTATCTAAACAATTGTTAAAATATCAATATAAAATAATACAATATTACTACGTTATTATAACATTAACCCCCTCGCCACACACTCACACACAAAAGTAATAATAATAATTGTCCCATGAGCATTTGTCAAAAATCTAAATTCTAAATAACCTTAGAATATTGCAGTATTACAGTATATTGCATAAGTCAGGTATACAGTCATTCACCTTACTTGAAGCTTGAACCTGATTTAAAATATGTTAAAAACAATGTCAACTTTTAAAGCCATTCCCAACTTGAACACAGCCACTTTGAACAAAAACATCCTCAATTCTGTTTTGCCCCCAATTCCTAATCTCCTTTCCTTAACAAAATGGCTGTGTGAAGCTCTCCCTGTCTGGTCTCTGGAGCCAGTTTATAATTATTACATTGTGCCTTAATTGAATTTCATTTGCGTGCTCTCAACACATAACGCTCTATAAAGCCAGGCTGATGGATCCGCTCATTCTGCTGCCTGGATAAATTAATTGGATTAAAGGTTTGATTACCAGTTCCTTTTGTGCAGTCGAGCTGAAATGTGCACAGTAAACACATTGGGAATAAACACCAACATATGTTAGCGACTCCCAATTATACACCAGATCACACCAGAGACTCAGAATAAGCAATATGAAGAGGACGCACCAGTAACTTTTTACACAGACGCACTGAAGGTCTAATTCCCCAAGCACTTTCATTTTGTTTTGTATCATAACTTTAGATTCATAATGTTGTCTTATTTACTAAATGATGAGCTTGTTCCCATTAGGTGACTGATTGAAGCTGTGCACGCTACATAAACAACAAGTTGAAACTAGCGATATTTAAATGTCTCTATTCAAAGAAGGAAGAGGTACTAAAAACTCAAAAGTAGAAAAGTATGTTTTTTTGTCAAATAAGTTTAACTAAAGGAAAAGATACAGTAAGCACAAAATTAATGATATACAAAATAATATACTTCTTATGGCAATGCTCTGTGTTTGGAAGACCATATGGCAAAATAGCTTGTAACATAATGATTCTTAAGTTAAGTAAAAAAAAAAAGTAAGCTTTTTTTTTTTTTTTTTTTTTTTTTACAAATCTAATCATAATAGCTATTTTTATTGACCTCTACACTTTTTTCCCTTAGAGCTGTTGATCAAACTTCAAGCTTCACCACTTAAAAATGACAAAATATTCAAAAATATTTAAAATTCTGTAAACTGTCTTGTTCCTGACAAAACATACTTTTAACATATACTCCACATGACATAGTCTTTATCCACACATTTAAAGATCCAGTTGTGAGCGGTGACAGTAGCCATGGTGGGTGCTGGGTGTCAGGAGCAAATGAAGCAGGGAATCATGGGAACAGGAAGTGCGAGGAGGATGAGGAGTTCACAGCCCGGTCTACTTTCACACCTGCAGCCACTGAAGCACGCTTTAAACCCAAATCCACAGCCATGCACTCCGCCACACCACGCCACAACACTGCAGCAGCACAGCACGCCACTCGTCAGACCTCTCCATCACCGGAGCGCTAATCACATGCTAATGAATACCCCACTGTCCTCGGTCACAGCAGTCATGTTCACAAAGTGTCTCGAAATCCTTCACATGCAGCATCTCTCCATTCCAGCTGGAGCATTTGTGAAACCTAGAGTGTTTTTTGGAATCACCAAATCAGTGAAAGTACAGTACGGTGTCAGTAAATCACGATATGCAAGGCAGAAAAGTTTTTTGAATTCAGAAAACTAATTTATGGACGAAAAGTTGGAGAATTTGTATATTTGTTATGTATGGTTTGATTTGACATTTTAACCCCGCTCCCTGCAATTAATTTACAAAACAATTGTATTGTAATTATGTACTCTTTCATTTTTGTATATTCTTATGCATTATCTTTTGTTCCTTGTGAGTTGTGTCCTGGAGAGGGTACATATTCAGCATGAAGTCATAAAACTGTAAAAATGTATACAGACATTTTCACTGGGCAAAGTTGAATTCCAGCTGTAGCTTTGTTGAATTAATATGCAAACTGGTAACCCTGAAAGCAGAGGTCACATGAAAAGACTCATTACAATAAATATTTCCTAATATTATATTTACCAAACCAGATTTAATTATATTTTTCAGTTTGTGCCCTTTGGAGCATAAAACTTGTTAATGAGTGCAGATATAACTAAGCCATCTGGGTTTTTTTTCTATTTACTAAACATTCTGTAAAAATCTGCCTTAGATTGGATTAATGTGAAACCATAGTGTTTTGATCCTATTTTTTGAAATTGTACCTTTTGAATGAAATAGATGATTATTCCTTTGTGTGGCACATCAAACGCCCTGGTCTGGACCTGCAGTGTTCGAGAAGCTCCACAGACATGACTGATGTGCTGGAGTTTGTCACCCTGACTTGCATCTCTCTCTTTGAGATTTAATTTCATTTGAATACATCTATAATCATTATCACCATTCTGAAAGGAGCCTATTACAACCATTTGCTAAGACTTCAAAATGTTTTACAACAGGCCTGAAACATCAAATGTGAGCATAGCTGAATAGTCTTTAAATGCACTCATTAAGGCAATTGAATAATGTTGTGGTGTAGTGATCAGAAGGCAGCTTGTGTTCAACCATGGGTTAAATCAGAGCCACAGCACCTCAATACAGATCCCCTTTCAGTGCCATCAGCTAGTAGTTTGGAAGGTAGAGCTTATAGATTGTGCTTTAAATTGAAAATAAAATAATTGTTATTTTAGTTGTAAGGATGTTAATTTCAAAGAGGACCATGGATCTGAAATGTAAATTCAGAAGGGTTTATTGAGTCTCTGATAGTAAAGCTGGCAGGGAACAGTGTAAATATGGGCCCTCCAGGAAGGGTCCTGAGGTGTGTGTGTGTTTATAGTTTTTAAAGTGTGTATCAGTGCATGTGTGTAATGCAGGATCTTCTGGTCAGTGTTGTCTATGTGAGCTCTCATACAACAGCAGGGCCCCAGGAACTCAGATCTGTCTTGAGCAACAATGTCTATTGTATTCTGTGTGCGTAACTTACTAGTATTCATCTGTCATTAACTTTTTTTACTAGTACAAGGAGGTAAAAGTTTAAAAATGCAGATATTGTACGTAGTATATTAATGAAGATTAATAATTATATTTAATTGTTTTAAGAAAATATATCTTTTTTACATAAGGTCCCTCCACCTGCTCCATCTTACTTAAAAAACCTTCATGTAAATGTTACATCACTCTGTCAGCAGCTGTACCTATGCCAAACCTTTGAACTCAAACACCACAGACCTCATCACGTACAGAGGGAAAGTTTGCCATAACTTTAGTAAATGGAGAGAGTGGTCATTAGAACATAAGAAACATCTATCCATTAACCTTTTTCGCACATATAGTAATTTTAGCCTTTCAGCCCAGTGAAAAATCATATAGTTTTGGAGTTGTTCTGTGCTGTATGCTCTATATTGATATTCATCTGTGAATAGAATTCAATATGTCATTCCCAAACATTTCCACCAGAGAATCACTCCTTTCTCTATAATTTCCATAGAAATTTTGTGTGCAAATGCGGTAATAGACACATTTATAACATCAAAAGGATTCAATTTTCTTTTCAATCACATAACAGTATGAATAGCTTTTTCCATTGAAGCTAACAACGAGAGGCCATTACCACATGCTAAAGGATGGGTTGCCGCCACTTGCTTTTATGAAAGTGTGTCAAACAATTTTTCATGTCTCACATTTGTTCTAACACACGGGCCTGTCAAACAGGTTTATTTCTAATATGTCAGCCAGAGGTTATTTTTATATTCAATTGGTGTGTGCAATCATCAGTGATGCACACACATATGTACAGGACATGCACGTTGTATTTTAGTCCCTTTAATACATTAACTCCGGTAAAGACCAGCACACTGCCTGACAACCAGACTGGGCTAATTGCAGCTGGTAAATTATTTGGAAATGATGACATGCAAAGCACACAGTGATTGCCACACAGTGAGTGTTCGGCTGCTGCCAGTGGCCAGTGTTCAAATAGATGGTGATAAAAGCAAATATTTTCACCTCAATGGTGTAATGGCTCCGTTTGGAGCACTTTGGAGAAAAGGTTTGTAGTAAATGGCTGGAAAGGGCTGAGTTCCTCATCTTTCAGGCATATTGTGGCTGGACCATTCGGCCAGGCTTTTTGTGCTTCTGCAGAAATCAATTCTCAAAAGGCAATTTCAATGGGATGCCAGCATGTAAATAAAGAGAAATGAAAATATGAACTAGCCACGCGCCACTATATTACTAAAACTATGTGTGAATGCCACTCTCATTTAGAACATTTGTAAAAAGATATTAAACTGAACATATTCAGTTATAATAAAAAGTATAAACTGAAAATATGTAATCATTTTAAACAGATGAATTGAATTTCTTAATATGAATGTTTATATTTTGCTGTTAATTGAGTGGCTTGCAGTAATTGCAGTAAAATGAAATGTATTTGTATGATTATCCTTTCGTTTAACAACAATAAAGAAAAATATGTATTTTGAAAATCCTTTTTACATTTTTCTTACTCCTTGTGCCTGTAGAAGCTTGGAGGGTCTGTACCCATGCTCAGTTCTTTCTAGAGTGAAATAAAACATGTATTGACTGTGTCTCTAAATGTGTCCATAACCATGAGCCTATAGATCTTTGAATCCTACAGAGAACGCTTTGGTTAAGGGAATACCATTGTATCCTTATTATACAGTTGAAGGCATTTTACTCATTTATTTATACAGCCCATAGTCACTCCCATTCAACATGCCCTGGTGTCTTTTTCATATTATCTGCGCTATACGCCTCTGTTCTTCTCCGATCAATCAAACAACTCATTAGATAAGAAAAGTCATGTCAAATCATTGATGTGGTGCAACACAATCTATAGACAAACTTTAATTGAATTCATGGCTGCTTTACGTGAGCAATGAGCTCTCCATAATTGCGTGAAACATCTCAATATCCAAAAGACAGAGCTGAGAGAGTTTCTACTGAAGCGTGGACCGCTGGAGTCAACAGCTGTATACTTGTCAGATTTACTTAAAAATGACTCCATACTTGAAAGATAATTGTAATTAAGATTAAATTAGGAGTATGTGGAAATGGATGTAAAGTCTAATTAGATATGTGTTCAATAGTCAGACATATTTTTAGAAAGACTTTGTGAAAAGAGAGATGCATTGATCTAAACAACGTCTGCTCTAACCTTCTCTGGCCTGTGCTCTCAAAGAAAAAAATAAAACTTACACCTTCTAGTAAAAACTGCACTTTTTATTTTGTATATAATTACAAAATTAAACATCTTTGGCCAGTATTTCAAAATGTAATAATTTAGTTCTTGGCACGTCATTCACTTTATCTTATCCTTTCATTAGGTTCAAATGTTAATAAAATATGTTATTGTTTACAAATGTCACTACATTTTTTACTATTTACAATTTTTTTTATTATTAAATAGTCATGGTCACTATGATTTTGTGAACATGTTCCTTCTCTAGATTGACTTTTTAGCTTAGACAGGTTTTCATGCCCCAAAGCCTTATGGGTAAAGTGTCCCAGCTTCTTCTTTTTTGTGTCCTGTGAGACCATCCCGAGTGCTGTGAGGAGGACTTGAATGCCACTGCACCTGACAACGCGTTGACTCTAACTCTCATTGTAGTGACATGGGACGTTGTGGAGAGTGGATAATTGTATCTAGGCTCTCCTGCATGCTGCTCCTTATTTATTCATGGGCAACAGAAAGAGCTCCTTGTAAAAACGTATGAAAATGCTTTTAAGTGTCCTTTCTCCTATCCCCCAAATTCACAGCTGCAGCTATCTGCTTTTGTCAGTTGCAAGCACTGCCAACTCAGCTTTTAAGGCCCTGGCAGGCCGATGGTGGCTTATATTTAACAAAGCTGACAAGGCGGACAGTAATGCAGTTGTCCCGAGCTTTTATTTCTTGCTCGGGTCTGGATTTTGAAAAGGCCCAACACATTAGAATAAAGTGGCTTCTAACAAGAGCCACATGGAAGTGGAACTGTGGCAGTGCGCACCCAGCTGCAAGATGGAGGAGGCTGTTCACAAACTTTGAAGATGAGCAGTGAAGAAATGCATCATGGAAAGTAACAAAGCAATATTCTGGTTTGTTTTGCATAACTGAAATGGCAAAACTGAATTTAAGATGGCTTTCTTTGCTTATACACTTGCATTTAGTGTGCTGATTAGCATGATTTTGGAATCAACATGACTTAGTTCATCATTAGCAAATAGTTTATTAAGAATGATTCAAAAACTCCTAACCCCTTAAATGAATAGTTATTAAGCCTGAATAATTCTTAATAATAATTAATAATTATAATTTATTCATTATGAATTATTATGAATTATTTATGTTTTTTCATGCTAGTTAATGTGTAATTATTATATAGTGTAACTGATGAACTTTCTGACTAATGATAGTTTGAACCATTAATAAGCAGAAATAAAATTGCTTTAACAATCACTAATAACTTTATGTAACCACTAGGAACCACCCAATTAGTCACCCTGTGGAATAATAAAAAAAAATATATATATCACTATTTTTTTATTTGTTCCCTCAACCTCTTTAGCTGTTTTTTCTTATTTTAACATCTAAAGGTAATGCCAAAAAGTGACTTTTTGCATTGCCTTACAGTACCAACACACCCTCTCACCCTTGTGGGTGGGAAGGAGCCCAGTGCCAGGCAGCTGGTCCTCTCCATTCTCACTTATGGGGACACCCATAAAAACCCTGCCCTAAACCAGAACTGTAACAATGCACAGTGCTACAGCTGGAAGTCATCAGAATGAACAGTCTACACAGTAGGCCTCCATTTTCCACCAAAGCCACAATGTTACTGTGAAAGTCATTGTGCTGTTGTCAATTTATTCTCCTCATTATCCATAAATAAAGAAATAAAGCAAGACGTTTGCTTTTACTGAAAGCATGTTTATTGGATTTGGGCCTCTGATTGATCAGTCATGAAAATACATGTGTCACTACATTGATCTTTTCCTCCAGACAATTGCACTGGGTTTGAATATGGGATTTGGCCCGGGGCTGCTCCACGGCTATGTAGTTATTGTGACAAAGGTTAAGACTCCATTACAAAACATAAATTCATACAAACACCTCACAGCTTTTGCATCGCTGACCAAGTACATTTCAGAAATAAAAAGAGACTATAATGATCTGAATTTTTGGGATGAATGGAAATCGCCAACAACAATTGCTTCAATAGGGAAATAGGAAATTACTAAGTATCCTCTGCCTGGTCCATTAATGTGGCTGGGACTTGAACCAAGACTTCCTGAATTGACAGGAAGCCATACACATGTTGCCACAGAGTGATGGAGTGTGTACAGGAAAGAGGCGGGGCTGCTGGAGGACTCACGGACCTGGCAAGCCCAGACAAAAACATTGTGTGCTTGATGAGCTGGAGATGGCCATTCATCCACACCAGTCAGGCCTCCATGGCAGTGATTAGCATTGTCATCCAGATGGCCCATGTGCTGGAGGTGCCAGCCTCAGAGTGGCTGTTCTCCCCTCGCATAATCACTCTCTGGCCTCTGCTCTCATCTGTCCTCTTTATCCTCCCAAAAAAGTATTCTTCGGAAATTTCTATGGCCATTTCATATTCATTCATTATGGCACTTGGATTGTCAAGAATAGACTTTCCAGTCCTAGTGACGCAATTGTGCCGCTCACTCTTTTGGAGAAGCTTACACTGGCATTACCAACATTTGATCTTTTTAATCAGGCAAAATCAGCTTTCTGTTGCAATCTTAAGAGTTTGTAGTGTAGAAGATGACAGTTTAAGGCAGTGAAGGGAGAGGTGGGATCAGCACACTAGCCTGGGGCTCTAACAGGGCTGCCCTGGGCTCTGGTGCAGGCCTCACAAGATACACACAGCAATTAGGCCTTACCACCACCAGGCCTGTGAAGAAGAAAGCATCAAGCCAACAGGATGCAGATTGAGTTTGAGCCCTCATCTCCATGCACCCATGTCTATAAAGTCATCCACAGACTCTGACAAGCACCTTGGCCTCCCCCTCTCCACATGATAGGACTAATAATTAAAGCAATTCTATATGGGCTGAAGAGCTGCGGAGCCCCCTGACATGATACAGAGGGACAGCACCAACTATTAAATATCCATCACGCCACGCCACATCACTTCTAATGCAATCAGAAACACATGAGTACGCTGGCTGAGTCTCCCTCCATCCACAATGATTAAAGAAGTCTTTAATTTCAAAGACAAATAAAAAATGCACGATCATTTTATCAAAAATGTAAATGAGCTGTCTCCCTGGATGGCAGGCAACATAGCGTGAGCTAATGTAAAACTTTGTACGTTCATGCTTGTATAGTGCAGGGATGACTGCCATTTACATTAGCATTGTGTGAACTTGGTTTCAAGTCATGCAGCTATTTGTAGCTGCATGACTGAAATTTGTACACTGTTTGCCATTAAAAGTAGAAAAGTTACTACACAGATCAGAACATGCTTATGTACTACCTAAAACTGTTGAAATGTCAAAATATATATCTGTGTTATTACCGAATTAAAACCATATTGACCAAACTGAGTACATTTTTGCAAAGGAACAAATGATTGGTTGAAATAATTTCTTCACTAAAAGGTTTTGTGTCTCAGAAGCAATGAGCTCCCTGAGTGGAGTTCAGTTTGGGCACTATTTCCATTGAAAGATGTCCTTGGTACAGAGATTTTCTCCAATGTGATTGTGTACATTTCTGGACATAAAAATAAATGTCTTCTCTTTTCTTAGATTTATTTATTTGATTTATTACGCTGAATGAAAACTTTTTTTTCTCTCACAGAACTTCCTGCAGTGTTTTCTGTACTTGAGCCGTACATTTTAGTTTTAAAGGAAGGATATATGACAACACAGCATGCCGAAAGCACAGGCAGATATCAGAAGTGGTTTATGTGGTGCTGCTCACCACCACCTCCATAGCACTCATGTTTATGCAGAGAAAGACTGCACTCTTTTGATTCTCTTTTTGATTTGGGGCTGAGTGTCTGCTGGCAGCCTTTCAACGCTCTACTTCAGCTCTTCCTAATCACACTCAGGTGGGGCCGGGCTGGGAGTGTGAGAGGGCGGATGATCTAAATGAGTGGTAAATAGGAAAGATTTGGAGAGAAAGTGCACCACCTTCTTGGTAAAAGTCAGTTTTCCGTGGTGGATTCAGTTGTCCCAGTATCGTTCCAACTGTTGTGTGATTGATGTACACAGAAGCAATGTCTCTGCCAAACAGGGCATGAGGCCTACTTATTCAACTTCATTCAGGCATAAACAACATAAGAAACAAATCATGCCAACATCATCGGCTGTGATGAAGTTTCTCTCAAGAATATCTGTTGGGAATTCAGAAACTAGACGATGAGAATAAGTTTGTTTATACAAGTAGGTCACACATATTTGCCTATATTTGACCAATTTGGTATTCAATTTTTTCAGTAAGTAACATGTTACATTTAATACTTTCAGAACTACTTGAACTACCCCTCAAGCGCAAGGTAGTCTTTCATATTGAGTATTTGTTTATCAAATCGGGGCTGCTTTGTGCCAGTTCCTATCACTGGCTTAACTCTTAATGGGGAATATCCTTCTGGACAGGGGAATCACACGGTTTAATTGTTATTGTAATCTTTGGTGTATTTAATAAACAGCTAAATTGTGCCAAATAGCTTTCCGGTCGATGGGTCTATCATTGCCAGTGAAATTATTTTGCTCATTGTACATCTAACACTTGGAAATGTAACTACTAAAAAGATGCTTGAATTGCATGAAATTATATGGATCTTGTGTTGCATATAATAGTAGTGTTGTCAGGACATGTTATATAGTCTGGGTAGGGATTTTGCTGTCCCAGACACAAAGAGCCTCCCACATCTCATAACAGGACTGCTGTGCAGTATTGATTAGTTGGCTGCAGCTTAAAGAATGGAAATGGGAACAATTTCACAGAGCCGGGGTCAAATGCAAGGGTAGTGTTATTGAGGAGTGCCCTGGATTACATTAGGCAGCATCTCACCTAAAGATTCCCCCAAATGATCTACTAAGCCTGTCAGCAAGAGGGCGCGGGGGCGGGGCCTGGGGCGAGTCAGTTAACATGACGAGAGGACCGCACAGATAAATCACAATTCACTCAGGGAGCAGTCACACTCAATGACATATTCACTGGCTGCCTCTACAGCTCATTTGATAACGCTCCTGCCACGCCATTCATTTCAGTGAGGGATGAAAGGGAGGCTGCAAATGTCATCAGCTCACTGAGGCAGGGATGCCACTGACTCCGAATAAAGAGGGAGGTGCCTCATAATTAATTAAGTTTTTTAACCCCCGCTACAGTCGCACACAGACGTCCCACTATTTTCCAGGGATCTTTCAATTAGACATGCGTTGTAATTAAATGCTATGTCACAATGCTATTGGGGCCTGCCAGATTTATGCCCTGGGATAAGTTACTGCCATTCATTATAAAGATGGATCGCTCCACCTAAAAGGGATATTGTCAGGATCCTTTGAGCAAAGCTAGGCCTGTTGCATAATACACAAGTATCTTGTATTTTTGTGAATACTGCCATAGCTTTGGTGTTTGGCTGCAGGCATTAGAATTTCCCAGTCCTTTTTTCACAAGCAGTTTAGTTTTATTTTTGTGTGATATAATAATTTCCACATATATTCCTTTTTTCTGTCTTAGAATAGTGCTTAACTATAAAATATGTCATAGAGCTGAAACACAATTCACAATCCTCCAATCTTAAAAACCATCAAAGTCTCCAGAATACAGTGACAGTGGCTGCCTGGGACTTGCTCCCAGGTAAAGTCTTGTAGTACATCATAGAGCTGCTGCCTGGTGATCTGGTCCGACTTTCATGTTCAGAATGGCCCCCTCTCTGGAGAAAAGCCTGCAGTGTGCACCAGTGTCTTCTGATCACACACCTTCTGTTTCATAGGACTGGGATCACAACATAACGCAACAAAGTACAAAACAACCCCTGTTACTATTATGTGGAATTTCTTGTGTTTTCATCATTTGTTGGATATTCTGTAGATTATTTAGTTATAAAATTCTATAAATGCATTTTGTTGACATTATAAGTAGGGCAGGGCAATATGGTGATACAAATTTAATCTGGTCTGATCCATGACTCTGGGGTAATTGGTTGTACTTTACTGTTAGTCTAATAGCCATACAGGAGTATTTAAATGTATTCTGTATTTACCTTGTATGACATAGGAGTCTTCAACTGACATCTCTTGCACTTCAAGTATGGTGCAATCCAGGTGCCTCATTTCTGAAATTGAATCTTTCTTCTGTCATTCAAAAGAAACATTTAACCATTTCCATACCATTTTTGTATGATGTCCCCAGACCTGTTATTTCCTTGGCTTTGTTAGAACACTCTTTCTGTCACTCTTCCTTCGGTGTCTGTCCATCTCTCACCCAGACTTCCAGTAAAATTGCTGCATACTCTTGAAAAGACTGGATCATTTGAGGGCCGCATACAATAAATGTAGTTGTAATTCCCCCTGTCATGGCTGCAATGAATGTTCCATGTTTTCTATTTTTCCTTTTGCTTGTTTTCTATGTGTAGACAGCAATTTACATGGGGACGTTAATGTAACTGTCATGTTCTATCCAGAGGCAGTGAGGCAGAACTGCTAAAAGACAGCCGAGACACAGCACTGATACTCCAACCACCAAAGATTGAGACGCAGTACAAAGGTAATGGAATTAAGGAAGGACATCCACCAAGTGCAGCTGCAAGGGAAATAAAAGTGGCATTTGAAAGAAAAATCTTGGCTCAAAAGAAACAGGGAAAATACTGTTCAGCTTCAGAAACATGAGTTATAATAGACTGAGTTGTAGTGCAGTTGCCTTGGCCAGTGAAGTTAGGTTGTTGTTTGGTTGGTTTGTTAATAAATTATTTATCTATATACACTTTGCTGACCTTTTCTGCTCACAAAAGCCAGAAATGAAAAAAGTCTGATGAAGCAATTTAAAAACTGTATAACCATATTCATAATTCACATTATTCGGTGGTGTTGTGGTGAAGCTACTGGGGTAGACTGACTGACTGCTGCCCTACTGTGGCACCTGGTATTCCCAGGGGTCTCCAATACACGTCCTAACCAGGCCTAACCCTGCTCAGCTTCTGACATCAGACGAGATCAGGCGTTGCTTAGTTTTAGTGAACACAGCAGCAGTTTTGTTGCTTTGTGAAAATGGTATTTACCCCTGCATTAAGAGAGCAACGCAGTTCAATTTTTGCAATCCCTGACTATTCTCCTAATGGAGTATTGCTACATGTATTGTGGAGTTAGCTGTGGTATTGAATTGAAGTAACATTGGGACCCTCTTAATGGTCTTCTGCTGTATGTTGAGTTGAACCTTGCTCCTCATTGAGGGCTTGTTTTATGTCAGACAACAAGAGGCAGCCAGGGACCCGGACAGACTGTTTGAATGCTCTGGGAGACATGATGGAGAGCCAAGGTTGTTTACCACTGTAATACTGCCTTATTTTCACCAGGGAACACACGCGCAGAAGCAACACTAAATGGAAGGTCAGGGTGGACTTTGCAACAGAATCATCAATTCGGAAAAAAAATAGGCTATGGAGAAATGAGGAAAATCCTGCAGTATTCATTCAAAACTGAAAAGTTAATAAATAATATAAATAATAAAATAAACTATAATACAATTCTTTTGATACATTGTTATGTTAGAAAAGCTCATGGAGTTATCATATAATTGGTGTTTTTGTTTTTGTTTTGTTTTTTTACAATTAAAGGACAAGTTAAACCTCAGCTTCAAAGGTTCAGAATATAATTTTTTAGGGGCTAACTTGTTTATGCACATCATATAATAATTATTGTAAGATTTGATAATGCCTATGCTCTATAATGCTTGTCATTTTTTAATTGCTTGACTGCGTGACTAGATATATAGTTTGTTATACGTGCTGCATTGTTGTGTAAAGAAACAGAATTGTAACATTATGCCATAAACTATGAAAGAAAATATTTTATAATGCATCCATAATTTCTGTTCGATTTCATTAGAATTCCTATGGAGTAAATGGTGTATGTGGCCTATATGTCAAATATGAGTCAATGATTTTAAAAAAGCTGTTAGTTATTCTTATTATTTACAGTGGTGAAGATGCATGTGGGAACAAGCATTATATTTATATTTAATTAAGTTTCAAAACATCGCCTGTCACCACCAATGAGCAGTGACAACATCCTTGTAATAAATGAATATGATATCTATTCACTTCTGATTAAGCCCTGAGGTATTATCCATCCATCGACTATTACCTTAGTAATCATATGTATATATATTCTTTTTATCTTACAAGTGTCACTGTCTCCTCCATTCTCATAAGCATTCTCGGTTAACCCTGCCTGCTTACTACTACTATACGGGACCTGCATTAATTCACAGAAGAAAGGGAAAGTCAAATCAAAGACGCCTCGCTCTTGATTCGTGCCTTTGAGCGCATCACTTAAATATAATTTCTTGTTTTATTTCAGATTCATTTCAAATCAGCCTTAACAAACAAAGCATTCTTTCCTCGATAGAAAGGTAAGATGCAGAGATGGTAGGGCGCATATGACAGTATCTGACTTCAAAAGCTTGTGAATGTAGGGTGCAAGGGTGCAGGGCATGATTAGCAGCACCTCTTGTATATACTACATCGCAGCAGTCACCTTGCAGTCGCCTAATTAACTGTGTCAACCTTTACACAACAAAGTACAGTGTATAGCACCCACTTCACGCTCCTGCCTGACTGGTTTCTGAGTATTGTTGGATGAAAGGTGATGTTCAAGATGGCTACTTGTTTTGAAAAATCATTAGACCTGGCAGCGTTTGAAGGTCCACACACACTAACAATTTTCTATAAAACAAGCAAGTAATGCTGAGGGGTGTGCACTTGGAGGTAAACAGGTCGGCCTAGATTCACTAAGCTTTGTCTTTGCTCACACAGAGACTGGACCAGCGGCAGGTAAAACTTCGGCAAATTATAGCCCGAGGGCAGCCTTTGCTCCTCAGTGTTCAATGCTGTTTGATTCTGGCTGTGTGCACTTTGTGAGGCACTGCAGGTTTTTTTTAGTTGTTTGTTTGTTTCTTCTTGAGTTGTTTTGTGCTGTGCTCGAACTTATGATGCCATATTGGGGTTAGTCATTATTACAGCAGGTAAACTATTGATATCTGAAATCGGTATTGTTCTAATGCATTTTTTTCAGTCTAATGAGATCTCAAACTGTGTGTATTCTGTATGTTGTGTATGGAAGTAAGGCTTGTGTGAAATTATTGTACGTTTTTGCTTGTTTTAAGTTATATTATCAACACTATTCTCCTTCCAAACAAAAGTGCGATAAATCTCCAAAAAAGTTTTTAGTTTTACTTTTTCACTGTACCAAGAAAAAGTGGCTGTATCATGTGGTTTGGCCATTGTTAAGATTTGGACAAAGCCTTTGATCCTTATAACCTGCAGGTTGATTATTCATGTGTCCGTGGTCTTTCTAAATTATAATACTCGGCTGATGAGAATACCAGGTGGTACAAAATAACCTAGCCGGTTTTTCCTTCCAAAGAATAAATGATTTGGTACATGGAAACTATTGCATTGTAAACCCTAGCACTGGTATGTACATATTCTATGTGTTAATAGCGCACATGAGCAGGCTTTGTTGTGGGTGATTTTACTGTTCCGGGTGGGATAGGCGTACTCTGTAGACATGCTCAGGGTGGGGGGTCCGGGCAGACTCAGGAGATGCTGGCCCTCTCTCTCTCTTGCTCCCTTTCTTTCTTTCTCAGTCTGTGTCTCTCTCTCACTGCTCTGGAACTGCTTGGGATGCTCTGCGCCTCTCCCCTCACCGCTATAGGCTCTGCTGGCTATAGCTTGTGGCGCTCCCGGTGGAGTAAGCTCTTTCCACTAACAAAATGCAAAATACAAAATTAATAAAAACACCCTTTGAAACTGACAAATATGCCTCAGGCAAACTATCGGCCCGCCGGCTGCTTAAAATTTAATCAGTATTTTTTCTTTATTTATTTATTTTCCACGGCCATGCTCATCTTTTTAATAACATGTTGCTCAGACTGTCTGTATACAAAGTTTTCCTCTGTCAAGAATTACATAGGGCCTGTCAGTTCATGGCCTGACTCCCTCAGGGCCTTTCCACAAAATAAAATAAGAAGATTTATTTCATTTGCTCCCCGTCCTTGTCCTTTATAATGAGGTAAGGCTCTAATCCATTTGGCTCTGGTGTGACCTATGACCTCAGCTGGGGCAGGGCTGCATGGATGTCCATAGGCCATAGAATTCCTCTGCATTGTGTTCTGGAGCAGGAAGCTAAATGTTGTTCAGTCTAAGCATAGAAATGTTAATATCTAAAGCAACACTGAACCCCCCATAGCCCCCACAAAAATATAATATTCATGGGCTCATTTATAATTTAATTATATTAACACAGGGCTGCAGTGTGAGTGATGACAGCCTGTCAAAGTGTCAGTCACACTTAGCACAAGAATCCTAATACCAGAGGAACAAAACAAGACCAGTGGAGACACTGGGGACTCATCTGCTTTTACTTGGGTTATCTCCTATTACTAACGCTTTTTTCTTGACACTTAGCTCTCACTCTGTTTCAACCATTTCATTTCTTCTTTTGCTAGTTCTGGAAATTTTTTGCAAAAAAAAGTATATGTTTTATTTTATATAAAATACATAGGCATAGCCCATTATGATTTTAGTGATTATCTGCTCTCATGACTTATTACTAATGTCAACTAAAATTAAAAAGATGATATGCATGTCATACATGTATATGCCTATATGAGTATTTGTTAATTTTAGTTTTAGTTTTAGTTTGGAAAATATTTTACAATAGTCTTGGAAGATGGAATAACTATAAAGATCATTAATTCAAACATTACCATTTGAAAAAAAAAAACAATAAAAATTAAGAAAAACTGATCAGTACATCAACTGGATTTAGAACATTTTGAGGCTGCAAAGTTGTACAAAATTGCAGACTTTTTTGCTGCCTCTCTCCTCGTGAGCAGCAGCCTCTTGTTCTTACACATAAGTGCGCCTGACGCTGACTCAAATTCCTCTTAGCAGCTTTTTTCCTCTGTGTAAAAAGCCTTCAGTTTTGTGCTGCTTCTTCCTTTTCTTACTTTCTGAGTTATTAATTGAGATCATGAGAGTGAATGTTTTCAGCAGAAGACAAGAAATGCATGAACTTCTCCCCGCTATTAATATTCAAAACCAATATATTATGCATATTATTCTTTAAATACCATATAAAATGTGTTTTTGTGACCAAGTCTTAATTTTGCATATGCTTTTAAGTAGTATGCATTAAATAATAATTGCTATTAAATTGATGGCACTGGCTTCTCTGCTGGTGTCAATCATGTTTGTGCAAATGTCCTGTGACACTTGCTGTCACCAGTGCAGCCTCAGAGCCATCATTGTTCAGTGGCACATCTCAAAGTGCAGCAGATTCAGCACAGGGTGTTCAGCACTCTCCTATCTGTACACTTATACAGGGTCACGCAGGTCATTAGAGGAGTGCAGATATTTCATAAGCACGGAAGAGGAATTAATATGGGCTACTGCAATATTCAGCCTAATGTATGGAAAAGGCTACAACAAACTTACTTGGTTAACTAACTTGGGTCTAGTTCTGCCTCATTAATAAGATGGGGCTCTGTTATTTATGTAAAATTATTTCAGATGCATAGAATGATACAGTGCGTTATAATTAAGTAAATGGCAATTTAGTGGCTTATTTCCACTGCAAATAATCTAACTCTACCCATCTCCGAGTGTCTTGATTTATAGACATTTTCATATGGAAAAGTTTCACATTTACTGTGACCACATTCTCCCTTTGAACAATTGTAAAGTAAAAAAAAAACAACATACTGATATAATGATAATAATCTGTAACCATATGTGATTAGCAGTACATTGTTCATTCCTATTTGTACATTGTTTGTGTAACTACAACCTAAAAATCACATGCCATAATCATTTACATTCTCCATAGATTTCCATTGGTGGAAGATTTTTTTTTAAATTTGATTCCCCCATTGGGAAACCGCAGCAAGTAAAAACAATTATACATTATAACTGCAAAACAGATATTAATAAATCACATGCCCTGCCTGGCTGGGGAGAAACATGTGAAGCTTAGATATATGAAGTCTCAAGTTTTTTTGTTTTGTTTTTGTGCTTTGTTATCACTTAAATCTCTCAGCAGATAAACAGGAATTGAAACAACTGCCACAAACAATATTTACAGCTTGGTGGCGTAAGATTCCCCCTGATGCCCTGTAGACTTTCACTGTGTCTCTATGGGACCAGGACCACAACACACTATTATTATTAGAACAGAAGCTGCTGGGGACTGAGGCTTTGATGTGAGTGATCCTTATTCCACTAATTATACAAACAGGGTAACAACAATGGGGCTGACAAGCTGCTGTGTGTTTACTGCTAATAAAGATCCTTAAGCCATTTAGAGAACACACACACTGTCACACATTACACTAGACAGCTGGGCCAAATTCTCAGTTGCTCCCTGTTCCGAGCATAATAACAACAAACAATGAAAAACGCCTCACATCAAAGACAAAATTATGATATATTAACATTTCTTTAGTTTTAAGAAAGAGATTGTTGATGCACTGAATTCCTCTTTGAGATAATTGATGTTGCCAGATAGCTGCAGGACAATGCTTGGATTATGGTATGAACCCTGTGCTTTTGGGGGAACAAGTGTTGTTGTTTGCATATTTATTATCAATTTGCGAATCCTTGCCCTGCCTGAACTGCATATGTGTATCTGACTCGCAGGTATCAGATTTTGAATAGCAAAAAATGTCTTGTTTTTATGAAAAGACAGTACAATTTAAAGCTAGAAGGGTAACAAGCTTCTTTGTAAGACATTTGTTCTCAGCTTTGCACAGTGGCTGAATACAAAAACCTTCAGATGTTCTTCAAAAGTACTGGACAACTGCTTTAAATTTTTCATTTGAAACATGGACTCTTTCTTTTTTTCACCTGTGAGAGTGTAAAAGAATGGGTATAACTGCATGCATCAAGCTTTCATCATGCCTGTCCGACTAATAGGCCTGCCTATCGCCCCATGCATTAGAGACACATTACATTTGGAATCACAGCACTCCTCAGGTTCAAATAATGAGCATTTAATTATTGACAAGGACTATGAATATTTAACCAAGACACTGGTGGTTCACTTGGTCCGGCTCATATGTAGAAGAGGAGAACATGAGGTCCCCATGACCCAGAAACACACCTATTGTAAATGTTCAACTACATGAACAATATCTCCTGTACAGGTTGTGTCAGCTTAATGTATATCAAGAGTCATTTTTCACCCCAGTTGCTAGATTTCAGTGGTCTAGATTGGACCATGACTAAATCAAGACTAGAACAGGACATAACCAAGTCTAATCCAGTATCACACTGCCCAAAGTTAAATACTAAAAATAACTGCAACAGAAGATCAGGAGGTAAAAAGAAGAATCACATGTGCTCCTGTTCTCTTAATGCACACTGTCCAGTCCAACCTTTCATGTGAGCCTTAAGTGTATTTTTATTCTTTTAGCCTTCTTTAGCATTAATATATATCAAAATTATTCTGCTTTACCTCATGCAAAAGTAGATTTACTCTTTCCCTTTCCCTACAGTTTTCTAGAGCATCGCACCAGTGTTCTCTGTTGTGTTAAAAAAAAAAAAACTCAAAAGGGTCCAAAAGTTTTTTAAAAATGAACAGCTACAGATTGTCATGTTTAGTTTGACTGTATTCAAAACTTCAAGAACTTTACACTCATATCATAAAGACTTGACAGGGGAAAGAGTCTAAAAGAACAAAAAAATGAGAAAACACTGTGTCACTGGCTGCTCGGGCCCTAAGGTGTGTTGTCAAAAGCACAAGAAAAGACTGATACTTCCTGTTTTTCGGCTAACTTGTACTATCATGATGAACGTACTGGTTTGATGTTGGCGAGGATACGCTTGTGTCTTGTGCTCTTTCTGTGGGACCTGCTGCTCATGACCTGTGGCTAGGACACTCCAGAGAGGCTTGTATTTGAAACAGAAGCTCTTGTACAACAGCTCTGTGACGGTGACGAGGTCCAGGGACAGTGACCTCCGTTTGTAAAGCTCTTTGTCGTCTTCACTGTATGCACCACTTTAGATTCTATACCGCCACTGACCTACATGCTGCATTTTAATTAAATCTTTTCAAAAAATCTGTTGAAGCCTTTTATTCAGCCATAATCATTTAAACCAAAGAAAAGAAATAGTTATGCGAAGTGCTAATGAAACAATTTATTTAATACATTTTTGATGTCTACATACCTTATCCCCAAATGTGTCCTTTGGTGGAATGGTTAAATCATCGCAATGCTCACAAGTAAACCCCCTGCGATGCCTCTGACAGCTGAGAAATGTCATTACAGGCCATAACGAAGAATGAAATCAGTTATAGCATCGCCACACGCCCAAAATTTAATTAGCACTTTTGAAGGTCAGCTCTAGTGTGCGCTGCTTGTGATGTTTTCATACGAGGACAATGTTTGGTGGTAAATTTCGCTCCCACTTTATTTTGTGTCGCAAATATCCCCCAACAAAAGAAAAGTTGGCCTTCTAAAGAAATATATGGCAATGAAAAGTAATTAAAAGTGTTAACTGTGGAACTCGTGAATGCCCAACAGCGAGCAGTGTCGCAACAAAAGCAACTGATAAGACATTGAGATTGAAATGAGGTGCGGAGAAAAGGCTTTTTATCATCCAATGCCATACCTTCACACAATGTACAATTAGAGCTCATACGCTGGAGTGTTGCATCAATTTGCAGATCATTTAGTCTTTTCACTTGCATTGGGCTTCTGATAAAACAGCAGGAATCAAAGCTGGAAAAGATGAAAATAGAGCGTGACGGAGGGGTGAAAAAAATTTTGAATGCAAATGACTTTTGTTATAGCACTGATTTTATATTTGAATTGTAAGCGATCATTCTGCTTTTTAGTTACAGCTGTCAGCACTCATTAATGTGCATTATAAATTGCATCAAAGTGCAGAAGGCTGTGTTTGATTAATTTATACAGCTCTTTACGTAGGAGGAAACTGTGCAGGTGCTGCATGGAGCCTAATGACTTGGTTTGGGTGCAGCCGAGTCCTGCGTCTCGCTCTCAATAGGCCATGTTGTGTGTCAGCTCTGGGACACATCTGTCACAGCACCTCTGTATTTACACACTGCTCTAATAACACACTGTAACCAACACTAATGCACAATGCCTGGGGCTGCCTCCACAAGAACAATCAGGACTGCCCCCATTACCTCAGTAAGTCCCTTAACCTCATGTGATTTTCAATTAACACATGTACCCACAATGCACATGATTGACTCGCAGATCTAGGGGCCCTTTGCATGTGGAATTACATTGTGGTTAGTAATAATAATAATGCATTAGATGTATATAGCTCTTTTCCAGCCACTCAAAGTTGCTTTATAATTTTGTCCAATATTCATTCCACTCTGCTGGTAAGTTACTAATGTAGCTACAGCTACCAAACTGATGGGAGTAAGACTGCTACACGCTATATTCATACTGTACTAGGCAAAGTGGGTTAAGTGTCTTGCCTAAGGACACAACGATAATACAAGTCCTAACTTGGCCCAACCCTATTTAGCATCCAAAAACAAATGCTATCAGGCATTGGCATGCCAGTGGTATTGCCACACTGCCAATCTTCTTTGTATAACTGTTTGTGTGTATCAAAATAATTTCAATAAAATGACAAATTCTACAGTTAGGAGCTATATGAACACAGACCTCTGTCAAGGCAATGGCCCCATCTTATGATAGGTGTCCAGGCATGTTCCTCTACTCTTTTCTCTTTAAAATTAAAATGGTATAGTTCTTTTTGCTTATCTCATCATGGTTTGTGTTTATTGAAGCTCTCAAGAATTGACCAGTGGCAGTGGAGACAAAGGGATACAGATAACTAAATGTTCCCAACCTCTCCATCATAACTGAAAACACACTTCCACAGCACCTCCACGTTACTTACTAAACCTTTGAACACTTTAAGACCTTAATCATAATAGGATAAAGATATTGTTCTCTGACTTCTCTCCTTAATTTGTGATTTATAAGACCACCCTAGCCCAGAGAAGAAAGAAATGGATGTAAGAATATGAAACTATCAACAGTTCTATAAATTATGCCTTCTTTATAGACTAAAGAGTCACTGAGGACTTTGCAGCACACATGCATTGTTCCACAGGTCTCTGAGGGAAGATAAAGTGTGCTTCTGTGAACTTCACTTCCCACTGTTGGAGGGCATACAGTCATCTCTATAAAACCAGTCTTTTCCCATTCTCTTGTCTGAGTACTGTGCCTTATGTTGTGAATTAATGTTTGAAATGTGGAACGCGCATGCTAACTGTTCACAGACAATGCTTTTTTGTTTGTTTCAGCCATCAAGAAAACCCCCACTCACTCTAATTAAAAGATAGCACTCCATCCAAGCAAAAATTACACAGCCTCAGAAGACAGAAGTCTGCCACTAATTATATAATTACAAAGAGATAATTGAGTTGGATATTACTCATAAAGGAAGAATACAGGCTTGAACCCCAAATGTAAACACCCTGCCATACAACACACACTTAATACTTTTATTTACTGAAATATTTATTTACCTGCCACAAGAACATTATGTTTTCAAAATAGCTTATAATTACTTGAATATTTCAAATGGACTGAGTGGGACAACAGTCTTATTATTGGAGGCTTACTCATACAGTATAAAAAGACCAATTAAAGTGTTATTTTAACACCAAAGAACTGGATTGTGCACAATGCATGTTTTGGGCATTTGCCTGTAAAATAAGTGAACACAAACAAAGGTGCAACAAATTATCTGAATATGTAGTATCAAAACCACTGGGACATATTATTGGTAATGTCCATAAGAAAGACAGGATACAAACTATACAAAATGTTTTTATTTTTGATATTAAAATACAAAGATACAATATTAATGAGAAAGGTTCATTCAAATGTTTGATATATTTAAACATAGATCAGCTAAAATGTAAAAGAATTAGACCAAAATAAAGACACAACCACTGATATGAACTAGTGCACAGCTTTGGTCATGTAATCAAAAATTAAAGCATTCCTGATGCAAAGGGATTTGGGGGGTAAGGCACAACCATTAATTTAAATCTGCATATATTAGCAGTGGTTAATTCAAAGGTTGAGCTGTGTGTTTTGATAATTTTGGCTTTAATAAATATTTAGGCTTTGATATAGTGATTGTCCTGTGGCAGGCTGTGTGGGGCAGAGGGGAGGGCGCGAGGCTGCAGAGTCTCTAATGAGAAGGTCAGAGCGCACTAATTATCTCAGGCAGAGCAGAGGCACCCTTCAAAAGGACCCCAGGAAATCTGCCGCTCCACACAATCATGGGCCTGGACACAAACACAGACAAACGCAATTACACTTTTATATAGAGCAGGTAGCAACTGGTAATTATGTCCTCTGTTCTGTACACTAGCTATTTTTAGCCCGAGGTCAGCCAATTCAACATAATAATACATGTTCAATATTGTTCGTTTATGCGTCCACGTATCATGTATCAATGTATCAATGTATCATTATTGGGCCAGTGTGGAAGAGCTGTGTGTGAAGTTTGTGGGTAGGACGGCTCTAAGGGGGTGAGCCATGACCCCGCCCCCACAGGTCCCTTTATGAAGAGTATTCAAAGCATATACACATGCAGTTCAACCACTGACCACTAAACTAAGTGACACTGTGGAATATTATATATTGTCCTCATGGTTTCAAGACATCACAGCTGTCTGTTCTCAGAGTCTGCAACAAAGGCTTGGTTATGTGGGCAAAAAGGCTTCACTTAAAGAAGACATAGGCCTTTGTCTATTATATACTGTAGCTACAATCTATAACACAATCTATACTAAACTCTTGATTTAGAACAACTAAATATAAACATTGACCTGCTGTCACAGACAGCCACACTGTTTTCCCCTGGCTTTATATGGTACTTCACCATAAATGTCATCACAACAAAGTGCTGCACAAAGTACAGAGCAGTGCATGAATGCAGAATAGATTTTTCATTTTCACCTTAAAAATAGGTCAGATATGGAACATTATTTTGAACATCCTGAAATCATCTTTCACCCTTTCATTATCTCGTGACCCATGCACCCCTAACCTATGTGTTAGGTGATATGGTGATTAAAATGTTCTTAAATTTAGGAGTGACTGGCTGTCAGGTTGTGTATGTATAATAAAATGAAATCTGCATTCAACTTCCCACAATTCTGGGTAAAACATACTTTGAATAGACAGAAAAAAATACTGGGAAAAATAGATCAAAACGTCTCTCATCTCATCTCTCACCTCTCTTCATTATCCAACAATACCAGTATTCTGGGTGACTTCAGTATTCATGTGGACAGTATTAGTAATGCTCTCTCCAAATATTTTTCATCATGTCTTGATCATTTTAGTTTAAAGCAATACATCTGCTTTCCTACACATTGCAATGGACTTCTTATACTGTTCTGGTGTAACTCCCATTGAATACAGACTCCCCTTCATAACCACCTGCTTATCACTTTTAATGGTTGACATTAAAGGTGATTATTATGCATTATCCAAACTCTCCAAACCAGGGACATTAACATCAACACTTTTTCATCTTATATTAAATACTTCCCCTATACAAATGCCAACACCCCACCTGGTGACCTAGTCGCTCTTTACAATAACAAACTTCATACCCTCCTGAACTCCTATGCTCCACTTAAAAGCAGATCTGTGTCTTTCTCATGCTCTGTACCCTGGTTCATACTCCCAACAACTCAAAGCCAAAGGATGACAACTCAAACGACCTCAAAACAAAACTGGACTAACAATACACAAAGAAATGTACAACTAATTGTATCCAAGGTCACTTCTATCCATCAACACCTGACCTCCGGAGCTGCAATATCTGGAGTGGACACCTCACATTTTAAAGGTTCTCCCTTCCATCCTGGTCGTCCCTGAACTCTTTCTCATATCAAATTCATATCCTCGTAGTGGTGACTGCCACACCATACTTGTCCACAGTCTTGTCACCTTCCGGATCGATTATTGTAACTCTTTCTTTGATCTCCCTAAGAAATCCCTCTCGAAACAGCAGCTCCTTCAAAATTCTGCAATTTCATTGGCTTCACATAAAACAAACTTTTAAAACTCTCCTCACCACATTCGAAGCAATTCATAACCTGGCTCGACAGTACATCTCTGACCTCGTCCATATTCCTACTCCCTCTCGCTCTCTCCTCCTTTTCTCTCTAGCCTTCTGCCCGCCTGGTCACTATGGAGGGCAGAGCATTCAGCCGCTCTGCTCCCCAACTCTGGAACTCGCTTGACCTACGCAACATTGACTCCCTTCTTTCTTCAAATCCACACTCAAAACTCACTTGTACAGAGAATCCTACACCACATAAACACTACATAATCATCTAATTATGTATTGTATTGTGTGTTTTTATTGACCTGTTTTTATGGTTTTTTTTTAATGTTTTTAAAAGGTGAAAGCGAAGTATTATAGATAGAAATATTATTAACTTGGTCTGATAGGTCTTGAGCTGAAAACAAGACAATCCATTATCCTCTTCTGACTGACTTGTCTAAGGACTGGGTGTTCACTGGTCCCTGATGCAAAAATATAATAAAAACAGAAATTAAAAGCATATGGATTGCCTCTTAACTACCCAGTGGCTCCCAGTAAATTGCCTGTAAATTAATCTAATTAGCAAAGCCACAGTATGAGTCAGTGCTTGCTGCCACTGAGACTAAAGCATCTTCTATAGGTCACAGTGGAGCCCAGCATTGAGAAATAAAATTTGTAACAGAAGTTTTGACATTTTTGGCAGCCATGGGCAATGAATTAAAAAATTATGGGGGCGGGGCAAGGAGAGTAATCAAGCTACAGTAAATCTCACGCGTTAGCATGAAAAGAAGGGGAACATGCTGCACACTTTGTACCAACCAATTTTGACCAAGAGACTGCAGAAGTGATGTTTTAAGAAGTCCTGTTAGTACGTTTGAACACATCCTACCAAACATACTATCCTTATATATATCTTGTTCCTCCACAGACAGCAAGAGCATTTGACATGTTTTGGATTACACCAGAGACCACTTTCCTTGCAGCTGCACAAGAAAAACTTACAAGCCCTGGCACAGAAGTACAATCGTAATGTAGAAGACAGCATCAATTTTCCAGCCTACTTGAGCCTGGGTCGCCGTGGAGTACAGTACAGGCACAAGATGAAACATTTCTCTTTCTTCAGCCACTCCTGCCTCACTGCAGCGCTTTATCAATTGAACGCACCCCCATGTGTCCTCCACCTCTAATGGATTCTACATGACAACAGGACAAGAGCAGGGCCCTCCACAAACTTGACAACCATTAGGCAGTTAAAGTGGGAAGACTGATGTGTATTTGTGGGTAGGGAGTATCCTTTACAATACTGCCACAGTGTTGAACTGTGTTGTGTCCTTTGGCAAGGCACTTTTGCTGTCTTAATTTGATGTGTGAGTATTGCAGTGTTGGTGGTGCTAAGAGTGGCCCATGGTGCAAATTGGGAGCCTGGCTTTCATCAAGCTGCCCCACGGCAGCGGTGGCTACAATAGTAGCTTACCACAACCCAGTGTGGTGTGCATGACTCATTATTTATAATTTGTATATAAATCCAGTGCAGTATTATCAAGAAACCATATTTTTCATGTTTGTTTATTATACAACGGTGTGATGAGGGTAACTTTGGCCGAGCCCCCAATTTGCTCTGCTATAGGGGAAAGAATAGTATTTTTCAGGTTATATAGACAGTACTTTTACTTAACAAGTACACATTTGTTCAGGATGTACCTTGAGCGATACATCACAACAGGACAAGATCACTGGCCTGAGATGACTACCATTAGTCAGTGTGTGGGGGAGGGGCCAGTGTGTGGGAAGGGGGTATAACTGATGTGTCGCGTGGCGCTCCGTGTCCCGTGGGTGCTCCTCCGATGGATCCACTCTGACAACCGTCTCGTTCCTGTCTCTGCTGCGTCCCCGCCAGCCTATTATCATGAGGTCCTGTATGTGAACAGTGGAGCATTCTGGGAAGTGGTGCCACATAAAAGAATGATCAGGCAAAGCTTTCAGACATAAGTCATCCGCACTGGCAGCCTCTTTGTTGAACAAAATGAAATTGCGGCTGTAGTGAGAGGTGCACCTGTTGAGTGTCCTGGTGGAGACACAAGCACTCGTACTTGGCATTATGGCCATTATTATTTATGCTGCGCTGTCAGCTAATAATGCATGTGTCTCTCACTGGAGCACTTCCTGCCAGCTCAGAGTCATGGAGAGAGCCCCTGGTTTTGTCACATGAGGGTGCTGTCTGAAATAGTCACTTTCACTCGCACTAATATAATGCATCTGCAGCATTGAGGAACTTTTGGCTCTGATGTTTGGGCTAAGGTTTGAATACAAATCCTTCTGGGCACAGGCCGACCTCATTTGTCCTGCACAGAAGTGTCTTTTTCTGAAGAAATGCTAATAGCCATTTCATTTGACGAGGGAATACCACAGATATAGAAAAGATAGAAAACATTAAATGCTATAACAAGCCTCATATTGTGTACCTTAGAAAAACAGTCACAGGCTCTCAGATTAAAAGTGTTAAGGTACACAATATGAGGCTTATTATTACTTATTATTATGTTACAATACAAGTTATTCATTGTTACATAATCGCTATTTTGGAATTAATTTACATAAATCTCTATGTATTATAATGGAACAGAATAGCATTTTTGAATATATAACTTTTAACCACCCATCTTTATATAAGGCAGACATAATGACACATGTTTTCTAACTTGACAGACAAAAGAAGCCCTACTCAGCACGTATGACTTAGCAGTGCATTTCCTGTACGCTTGGAGCGTGTGGCACGTCAGAACCTCTCCTAAAGGGTTAAGGGCATTGTTCACTTATCTCCATGATAGGGACATTTTTTATGCAAGAGCGAGCCCTGATTAGAGGGTGAGTTTTAATGACAAGTAATTAGCCAACCTCTTTAGCCTTGGCGTAATGATCAAACGAGCTGTCATCGTGTATACCTGATACAATGATCCTCTCACCCTGATATATTTTATTCCTGTGCAATTACGCGGCCCCCACTGCACCACGTGTGTTTATTGCCTGGAGCACACATGTCAAATTAAAGTGCACCGTATGCACCTGATATTTAATTATTGCCTGCTGCAGCACGGTGCACAATGGGAAAATGTCAAAGGCGGCAATCTACACTACTTCAAGCCGCAATTGGTAGCGAGCGATCAGGAGCACTCACACAGACAGGCACGCGCAGAGAGGAATTTAAATATTGAATATGAATGGGAAAAATATCTCCAGTGTCTGTGCTTTAGTTGAATCTTTATTGCTTTCTGTGTCATTGTAAAGGAGATCTACAAAATTGCATTTCAGACTATACAGGCTTTGAGAAGAGATTACTCATTGAGTGTCTGTATCGTAGTTTGCTTTTTTTTTTGCTCATTTTATTTTTTTATTTTTTGTGCTTAAAGATTTGCATAAGGTCTCAATGTTCTAATAACTCACAACTTTGTGAAAATGTAACTAAAGTTAAATAAGTACTGAATGGAATTGGCACATTAATATCATTTGGGCTGCTAAAGCAACCACTAAAACCGTTTTTGTGTTTACCTCTACTTACCTCTGCAAGTTTCTTTTGCAGCTGTTTCTACATCTGATTTCTACATCTACATCTCCAGCCCTCCCAAACATTTTACTTACATTTTAAATTTGTCAAAACATTTTGTCTTGATAGCGAAACATAATTTACCATGGTCTTGGAATTTAAGACATTTCAATAAGTTATAAAAATGCAAATTCGTATAAAAGTTAAGACACACATCTGGAAAAGCAACTGTTAATAACATACATTAAAATCTGAAAAACATTATGTAAAAAGTGTTCATCTAAATGTTTTAGAGAAATGAAATGGTATATATTTCTTTGTTATAATCACACTTTTGTCTGATAAATACTAAGCAGATGCAATGTGTAGTGAGACTGTGTGGCTCTATGTGTTTGCACTAAGTGTCCCTGTGGTTTCTCAAAAGTAGACCCAGCTCTAACCATTACATTTTTATGGATAATTGAATTATTTGACAGACCATGAAAGCCGACTTGTTCTGACATTAGTCAGAGATAACTCCCAGGTCTTTGTCTCCGCTGCTGTGCTTTGACAAATTTACGGCCGCACAAAATGTGATCCTGATTATTCCGACTCTGCTAACCCACTGTTTACCCCATCTTTTATGAACTGAAATAGCTGATTTTTAATTGCCTTATTCTTCCCATTTATTCAGAACGCAATACTGTGGTCAGGCGTTAAGTGTTTAATTCTTTCCGTTTCCTTCCTGCACAGAGCCAAGTGCTGCTCAATTGATGTTCAAATGTGTTGGTCTCCTAATTATACACTTCTTCACAACAGATTGTCAGGTTGGCACTGTTTCATAAAGTACTTTTTCCTAAAATTTCACTGAAGATAAAACATAAGCTAGTGGAAAAAGTTGACGACCAAAATTCATGAAACTTGAGACAATGAGAACCATAGGAATGTGCTGGTGGACCCTGTATCTTGTTTCAACCAATATTTTTTTATTTATTTATTGTTTTTCTTAATTTAATACTTAGGTCAGTTATTTTATTCAGTTACATTTATTCAACAAACCTTCTGTTAATTGTTTAAAAACATTCTGGTATTTCAAGTCTTACTAATAATAATAATAGAGAAAATGTTCTTAATTGCTTTTTTCTCTACAATCACTCAGTTTTATTCAAAACATTTATTCCTGACTTAAACGGCTCATATTACACCATTTTCTGACCTATGTTGTAATGTTTTTTCCTCGTCAAAAACATACCTGAGTTGTGTGCAGTTTCATTCTCATGTTTAACACACTAACCTCGCGTATTTAGGTTGAGTTCATCTCTCAAACTGAAAACACCCTGTTCCACCTTGTGATTTCATGTGATAATATAGTACAGTACACCTTCATTAGAATCATTTGGATAATTTTAGCCCTAGAATTTTCAGTCTCTACTGAACAAGAAACCTAGATTGTAACATTCTAACATGGCTTAAAGCTCACAAGAGTCAATTTTATGTAATATAGGACCTTTAAAATATCTATGAGTTTCAGTGCACATTTCAGAACAATACCGTTGCCATTGAGAGACTGGACCGGTGCCTTGGCAGAGGTATCATCATGTTTACTATGCTCATATTTTCCTGTGCTTTCCTTTGATACACTCTTTATGGAGTGTTTGCCTAGACTTTGCCCTGTAGTGTACTCCAGTCCAGAATACTGACATTGACATATTTTGATGGGATGGCAAAGGCAGCATTCTGACTGTTTTATGGACTAGGCTGTTTTATGAATCGTCTTGATTAAAATATTAATTGCCGCAGCTCTGGTGAATTAGTGAGGTGACATGGTGGGGGATGATTGACTTAAATGTCCCCTCATGTGTTTGTGTCACATGCAATAAATCTGAGCTGAAATATGAATTTGCTCCAAGTTCGGGGTCGGGCCTTGTAAACTATTGTGATTTAGGAGATCTGACACTGGCCACTGGTCGACCAAAGCCATGGGAGAGTACACGGGCTAGAAGTAACTCGCCCAGTCCGTACGCAAAAAAAAAAAAATACTGGTACTTCAACCCACTTCCAACATTGGCATTGTGGCACTGTAACACTTCATAAGTTATGTGTTTGTTGGAAACATGATTTATAGAATTGTGTTCTGTTTTCATTTACTAAACATATAATTATATATTATATTTTTATGGTGTTGCTTTAATTTGATTTTACTGGTTTTATTGTTTTAGGACTGGTATGACCAAATTTTAGCATTCTTTATGTTTTATCTCTGTGCAGCACTGCTCAGTTTGTAAAATGTGCTATATAAATAAAGTGGATTTGGATTTGGATATTCAGACTTAGAATAAGCTGTTGTCAGTCAACATTAATGTCACTTCTTTGTTTCAAACATTTAACAAAGAGCACATGTACTAAAATGTACTAAAATGTAATAATTTTAATAATAGGCAAGAATTAAGAATAACATAACAACTTGTTTAAATGTTATAGACATCTTAAATGAAACTTACCAAAGTGCAAATGCTAGAAGAAGTAATTTAAAAGTGAAAAAAATGCAATCAGACGGTCAATGCCCAAAACTTGTTTCATTTTAAATTTCTGAAAAAAGCCTTCATCAAATCATTTCTTTTGCTTTGGACCACAGTACACTTTCTGCACATGTCTTAAAACATTGAAACATTGCTTATGGCAGAATAACTTTGAGATTAGCCTGTCCTCATTTCTAACCCCAGAGAAACACAACACCTGCCGGCCCTGTCACAAATGTTGATGGATGTTTCTAGTTTACAAAGATAATGAATTGTTTAAATGTCCCAGTGTGTAGAGCTCATTTACAGTCATTTATTGTGATCCTTGCCAGGGGGAGGAGCACCGATGATGCTCTGCTCACGTCTGTATTCATTAAATGAACACAGACATGAGCTGGGCAGCATCTTCAGCTATTAGCTTCTTTCTAAATTTCATAAAGAAGGTAATAGTTGAAGTTGGCATTAGACATTAAGCTATCCTCTTTAATTACACATGACTGGTTCTTTATGGTCTAACCATTCTTATGCTGGAACAACTTTATGAAATTGGGATTGAAATACAAGTAGGATAAGCAAGAAACATAGTCCAAATTTACCCAAAGGCTTTTCCTTTTATTGATTTTTGGCTTAAATTTCAAAATTCATAATCAAGCTGTACAATTCACTGAATTTTAATTGAAATCCAATTGTCTCAAATTGGTAAAAATCAGATTGTGTCTTCATAATTCAATCCCGTATCAGTAAAAGCATGAGGTTTGGAGCAGAATTCAGACTTCACAGGAATAGACTGAGCTATTTCTGTGTTAAATGACACTGATTAAAAACTGAGAGACATTTTTTTGGTAGAAATAAAATCAAATTCAAAATCATGATTGATCAGATTGATCTTTGTATATTTTGCATTTGCTATATTGCCCAGTCCTTCAAATACAAAATATGTATGGTGTTTAAACATCGTGGGATAGTAAACTAGAACCAATACTACTAAATGTGAAGTTAGTTTGATGTGCCTATATGTGATGACTACTCTTAAAATCATGACATGAATGAAGACATGTTGTTGTTGTCCACAGTTTGTTTGGATGCAGGGAAGTCCTTAGACACTGAATGCATGACTGTGCATTTTCCCACTGCCTTAAGAGTGTGTGAGTGAGTAATTACTCTTTTATGCACATGCAGCGTGTATATAAAACCTTTAACAGAGAAGAGCCATGCGGTCAGCCCCGAGCGTACAACAGCGGGAGAGCACCTGTTCACTCCACACAGCTCAGGAACGCTGTCTGGGGAGGGGGAGGTCCGGCTGACTGTGCCCCTGATGCCAGTATAACACAGATGTTGTAGTGTTGATCCAAAACCACAATCACAACATATGGTAATTGCTGCAGAATTATTTCTCTGGCCTGGGTTCTAACTAGGGGATGATAAAATGGAGAAGTCAGGCTTGCGATGCTCAGTGGAACCAGCAGCTGCCAAATGTAAGTGCAGAGATGTCAGGAGAGACGGGAGCGAGGAGGACATCCGGTAAAGACATCAGGGCTGGTGGACATTACTGTAGCGCTTTGCAGGTGAACAAATATGCAGCTGTATTGTAAAGGCTGGGAAGATTTATGATGAATTATTTGAATTGATCTGTTGAAATTGTGTTCACACTTATTGATATATTAATTGGCCCTACTTTAGACTGGCCTAGTCGTGGTTTAGTCCTGGTTGAGTTTTTGTCTAGCTCCATGGTTAGTCAGTTTAGACATGTAAATGGTGAGACGCTGGCAATGAAATACCTTTTGCGTAACAAAATTAAACACGTTTCTCATTTTTGTGTAATAAAACCGTCTAATCTTGCAATATTGAGTTCATTCAAATTATCAGATGTGAGAAATATTTTTTGGAAAATACTTGTAGAAATAAGAAAAATTATTGAAGTAAATGTATTACTAATGTTCATTGAGAATAAATTGAAAAAGCACTTATATTTTTACTGAGATTGTAATTTGTAGACTTTTTTGGTTTCTATTTTCCAGAACCGGTTCTGTTGCATTCTTCTCTGTTCATCTCTGTATTTGATCATCTGTGCCCCTCTCCTTTAACATGCTCAGCGACTGTAAAATTGAGTCAAACCTGTGTGCGCACTATAAGCAACAAAACACCAAATATAAAACCGCTTTTAAAAATGTCTTGTTTTTCCCCATATTCAAATACATGTTCTCATCTGATCTTTTCCCATTTATTCCGGATGCCAATGACTTTCATATTTTCTCCCCTTCGCACAAATGCAGATACTTATATTTTCTGTGCACAACGTGTCAAATTGAGTCATTTCCAGTGTTGTTGAGGCACATCTAAATAGTTAGGGTCTTGTGAAGCATTCAGCAATCTCCACAACCAGCAGCAATGCATTTCATCTCCCTCACACAGGCGTGCCTCAACCGCCTCCCAGATATTCAATCACTAAAGCTGTTTCTTAATTGTAAAATGTTCAAAAAATGTGCTTGTTTTGCTTTGGCTATTAGCTTTTTTTACCCTGTGAGTGTGGAATGTGTTGGGCTTGAATTCAGCCATTATTCATCCATAGCCCAGAAGCTGCTGTCGGGGCTTGCTTAGAAAATAAGGCGTTTTTTTTTTTTTTTTCTTTTTTTTTTGTGTTATTTAGTTCAGGGTAAACACCTCAACACACATGGAGAAATACAAACCAGACGAGAAACTATGTGGTCAGTCGTAGAAGTTTTATTAGTAATATTATGCCTACATCAACTGAGTTACTTCAAATAAATTGTACAGTTAAGTCGTAATTGTTACTTCTATTTTTGTATTTTTAGTTAAAGTTTAGATAGAGTAGATTTTTATGGCTGCTTCACCAGGCATGTCACCTGTGTTTCTCTTTAGTTAGCTAATTGTGAAGAAGTGACCACACAAAGTTATACTTTTAATTGTTATATATCTATAGTTTAGATTTTTTTGTTCATGTTGTCACCAAAAACTTAGCAGTTCTAGGTAGTAAGTTTTTTTTGGTTTTGTTTTTTTTTTTTCTCGGGGGGGAGGTTCAAGAATTGTTTAAAGCAGAATGCAATGAAAAGAATACGAAATTGTATTGCGTTTTATTTTTAAGTGATAAAAGAACCTACTCTTAAGTCTGACTACCTATCTACAGGCGAGTCCTACCGAAGTTGACTATTTGAATGCTGAGTTTTTGGCTCCCCCACCTGGCCATGAACGGTACTGCAGCTGCACGAGCTCTACTGCAGTTGTTCGAGCTTCTGGTACATGTAATACTTTGTGCTCGCCATTTGCGCATATAAAAGAAAAAAAAAACACACTTCTGTAGTACTTCTACATCTTTTTGTTTCATTTTTCATCATGATCCCGTAATTATTAGAAAAAAATTATAAAAATAAGTAAAAATATTTAAATGTATCTACAATAATCAATAAGCTTCATGCAGAGTTCGGTTGAGAAGATTAGGGGGGAATAATCCTTGACTCTCTGGATGGAATAACTTTTAGAACATTGTTTCTAATGTGTGCTTTATTTTTTTACAAATACAATACTATTTCACTATTAAAGATAACAGGCCTATAACATCTACATTATTTTAATAAGTGTGTCAAATCCAGGCTATGCATTTTCTACAACTGCATTCTCAAGAAACACATTTCTATTTCTTTAATCTCCTATTGTCTGTTAAATTATAATCTGTATAATGCAGCTTGTTCTAACCCACCTATCTTTTATTCCAAATCCAAAAGTGATTTATTTGGCCAAGCCGTTGCACAGTAGCTGTATTGATTGGTGGAAATGAAATTGGCGAGGTGCGTTTCTTTTGCTCTGCAGGGGTGAGATGTTAAAAGAGAGGGAGGGGGTGGTGGGTAAAAGCGCTGGTATTATGGCAGCTGCTATTAAGAGTCTTGATTTGCGTTTGAAGCAGCCGTGGGGGCGCCCTGGTTCAGGGTGGAGGGGCTGATGTCAGTGAGGGACAGGTACAAGGGGTGCAGTATTTTTGTTTTCAAAACTGCCTCCCGCTGTGAAAATTTGGGCAATTAATACAAGCAGCTTTATGTTTTGATTTGCATAAAAAGCCTCAATAAAGAAATCAGGCTGTATTGTTACAGGGATATGGGATTTTACTATCTGCTGTGAATGCAGCAGACGGGGCAATAATAATAGTCACATTTTATTGTGTTATTGATTCTCTCTATATTGACGTAATCTAAATACTGAAATCACTTTTGTGTTAGATAATCAAACTGTACCAAATAATTTTGTGCTTGTTATTAACTTAGCCTCACACAACACACACAAAACCTCTCTATCCATCACTGTTAGTCCCACGCCCAGACACATAAAGAAAGATGTATATACCTTGCATAATAAAATACATTTGTAGGACAAATAAGGTTTAACACTGCTCAAGCCACAAAAAGAGTCCATTTATTGTCAGGGGAAAATGTATTTATTAGAGGTTTTTATGTGGAATATTACATGTATAAGATGTAGACATTTTTTTCTCAAACGTTGCAAAATTGTTTGCCAATAGAAAACCTTAAATGCTGCATTCTAAAGCTTTCCTCTCATTGCTTTACAGTAAAATATTTGATCAGACCAAGTGGTAACAGACAGTCCACACTTTGTTAAAGAGCTCTGAAGTAAACTGCGTAGGTCCTGGTCCCGTGGGTGCTGTGTTGAAAATGTGATGGCATGAGTCCATGTACACAGAGTCCTGCTCCGACACATGTACTCAGTACTCACATCAGGATACAGCCTTTCATCTTCATTAGGCTGCATGTTTAACACTAACTGACACTACTGCACTGTGACTGTGGGCTGTGTCCAACCTTAAGTGGCTTCTACACACTGATGCAACATGTAACTTCGCAACACAATTCAAGCATTCAGCCTAGAGTCATTATTTCAGTAATTTAAATTAAAATGTGAAATACAAATGAAGAGTTCAATAGCACAAACGGATATCTCCCATTTTGAAAAAAATGCTAAAAAGTTTTGTTGTTTGTGACCATCTTCTCAATGGTATTAACAAGTGCAATAATAATAATTTTGCAAGCAATGAACTCTTCAAATACATTTAATAAGCACATTTCTTCTATACACTGACCTAAGCAATACACTTGAAACATCCAAACTAGCACAGAGTCATATTATTTCATTAATTACAATTAAAAGTTCTATGTCACATGCCTGACTTGAACCGTACACTTACCTTCTCTACAGCTGCAGTGAACAGTTTGTAATCTTGAAGTAATGGTTGTGTCCATATGCAGTTTTTCTGTCTACTTGGGGTTATGTATTTCTATGTACACGTGACAGTGAGTGAGACAATACAAGTCTTTATGAAATGACATACTAGATTTCAAATGAAGCCATGCAGTTAAATTAGATTCTTGGGATTTAAAAAAAAGTTCAAAAATTCAGTGTGTGTTTTTTCTTTTTTCATAGAAAGATTCAGAAGGGAGGCAGCTATAAGGTTTTGCAATTGATGAAATTTTAGTTGCAATTGCCAGTATGGCTCAAAATAATGAAAAAAAACCAACAATAAAAAAATGCAGTTTTGTTCTGTATCACCTAAATTGCAAATTACTTACTAATAAATAATAGAATAAATCATTGTTTCAAATAGATTAGTGTCAAGATTTCGCGTGGTTACAGGTATAGAGACAATATTTCGGTATTTTGTTTGAGACAACTCAGCCTAATCATGTGTGAATGAAACAAAACACAACTCTGGGTATGTTTTTGGACAGGAAACAACATTATAACATTGATGAGAAGAAGCGCAATATAGGAATAATATACAACAAATAAAAGAAAGGGAGAAAGAAATAAGTATGTAATATTCTGATTGATTGAACAAATAGATTTAGAGAGATTTACCTACAGAGCTGATCTATTTGTACTGTAGACTGGCTCTTTACTTTGAGTCTAGTCTTATAAGGTTTGTATTTGGGAGCACAGGGGCACTTCATCCACTGAGTCGCCTCCCATCACACTGCACTGGGAGCTAACCATGCAGAAAGCAGCAGACTTAAGCAAAACTTGTTCCTGTTTTTAAATGGATAGGCTGTAAACACTCCCCAGTGTGGACAAAATGTATATTGGATACAACTGACTGGAGCTCAATACAGTAACTGCACCAGAGGTCAACTTTATATTAAGTGAAATGTTGGATTCTACACAGAAATCAGTATTTTTGGTCCCATAAGATTATCATTCAGCTATAAAATAAAATACTCTATGACTCCACACCATATCAGTCACGGTACAGAAGAACTATGATCTACTTTACACTAAAATCCTCAGGTTGGCTAAAGTTATGGTAAAATGTAACTTATATAACTTAAATAAAATGACAAATCCACGTCAAATTCAGATGGATGATTGTTAAAAACATATATTTCAATACCAGATACTGTATGTGTTGTTTGTTGTTTTAATTTTCAATCCATTTTTATACACACAACACTATCCCACATCTATTATTAATTTAATGTTGACAGTTACATAAACAGATTTTATTTCTCTCTCTCTCTTTTTTTTTTTTACCAAATTCTTCCTTAAATAATACAATATATAGTAAATAAACAGTGCATTCCATAAATAATACAGATACCCTGTTTACAGAAGTGTACAGCTGAGAATCAAAGCACCAAGTAAACATTCTGTTGCATTATTGACCTTGGCTCTTTCTTTCTGCTTCTATCATACTCTCTCTCTTTCTCTCTGTTTCTCTCTCCCTCTCTCTTTCTCTCTTTCTTCTCCTCTCTCTCTCACTTTGTCTTCATCTTTCTTCTGTATTTTGTCTCTTCCTATTTCTCTCTTTCTTCTCCCCTCTCTCTGTCTCTCTCTGTCTTCATCTTTCTTCTGTATTCTGTCTCTCTCTCTTTCTCTCTTTCTTCTCCCCTCTCTCTCTCTTTCACTCTGTCTTCATCTCTCTTCTGTAGTCTCTCTCCCTATTTCTCTCTTTCTTCTCCTCTCTCCCTCTCTCCCTCTCTCTGTCTTCATCTTTCTTCTGTATTCTTTCTCTTTCTCTCTTTCTTCTCCTCTCTCTCACTCTCTCTGTCTTCATCTTTCTTCTGTATTCTGTCTCTCCCTATTTCTCTCTTTCTTCTCCCCCCTCTCTCTCTGTCTTCATCTTTCTTCTGTATTCTGTCTCTCTTTCTTTCTTCTCCTTTCTCCCTCTCTCTCCCTCTCTCTGTCTTCATCTTTCTTCTGTATTCTGTCTCTCTCTCTTTCTCTCTTTCTTCTCCCCTCTCTCTCTCTTTCACTCTGTCTTCATCTTTCTTCTGTAGTCTCTCTCCCTATTTCTCTCTTTCTTCTCCTCTCTCCCTGTTTCTCTCTTTTTTCTCCTCTCTTCCTTTCTCTCTCACTCTCTGTCTTCATCTTTCTTCTGTATTCTGTCTCTCTCTTTCTCTCTTTCTTCTCCTCTCTTCCTCCCTCTCTCCCTCTCTCTGTCTTCATGTTTCTTCTGTATTCTGTCTCTCTCTTTCTTCTCCTCTGTTACTCTCTCTATCTTCATCTTTCTTCTGTATTCTGTCTCTCTCTTTCTCTCTTTCTTCTCCTCTCTTCCTCCCTCTCTTACTATCTCTGTCTTCATCTTTCTTCTGTATTCTGTCTCTCTTTCTCTCTTTTTCTCCTCTCTTCCTCTCTCTCTCACTCTCTCTTTCTTCATCTTTCTTCTGTATTCTGTCTCTCCCTATTTCTCTCTTTCTTCTCCCCCCTCTCTCTGTCTTCATCTTTCTTCTGTATTCTGTCTCTCTTTCTTCTCCCCTCTCTCTCTCCCTCTCTCTGTCTTCATCTTTCTTCTGTATTCTGTCTCTCTCTTTCTCTCTTCTCCTCACTTCCTCTCTCTCACTCTCTCTGTCCTCATCTTTCTTCTGTATTCTCTCTCTTTCTCTAGTTCGTCTTCTCTCTTCCTCTCTCTTTCACTCCCTTACTTTCCCTGTCCTCATCTTTCTGTATTCTGTCTCTTTCTTCTCCTCTCTTCCTCTGTCTCACTCACTCTCTCTGGTTCTCTCTCTCTCTCTTTCTGTCTCTCTCTCTTTCTTTCTGTCTCTCTCTTTCTGTCTCTCGTGATGCGCTTTACAACAAACCTGAGTATCTGTAAATGCAGCCTATAAATTTAACAACCTTGTATCACTGGACAGAAATTTGATAAAGAATTTGATGTGACGTACTTTAAACGTGTTTTATTTATCGCAGAATGTTGATGTGATTGTTACATGATCATTCAGCAATTACTTGTTTATATTCTAAGTTTATATTCTAAGTTTATCTTAGATAATAATAATAATAATAATAATAATAATAATAACAATAATAATAATAATAATAATAATAATAATAATAATAATAATAATAATAATAATAATAATAATAATAATAATAATAATAGATTAGTGAAAAATGTGATGTAATTCTTGGAAAGTTATCCCCAATTAGCTCATCATTTTACCCATAATTCCTCCCATAACTCCCACAAACATTGCTTAATTTGCGTCTAAACAAGAGCATTACAGAGGCCGTAGCTTTGTTCTCTTCATTGTATAATTGATGCAGTGATTATTCCCCTGTATAGAGCCTTGTTTTCCTTTTGAACAATAATTAACAACACAAGAGGGAGAAGCAGTGTAAGAATATACCATTATAGTCTAACATGTTCATGTACAAACTCCCTGGAGGTGATTCCCCTGTGAGTAAATAAACACTATTGTAATGCACCAGGACCCGACCCAAATGCAGCAAAATCTCCCATTAGGAGCCTAAATCTGCAAAGCTTTGTGGGTAATTAGTGAACATGGCGGCAAATGTTAGCGGGGCTTGGCAGGTGTGTTTGATCAGTGGCACCAGGCTGAATGAGTGTCGACAGTGAGAGGGGGAGGAGGGGGAGGAAGGCCTATAGAGTCAAAAACGTGCATTTCATCATATATTTCTCCTTTACAAGTATTTGGGACCAAATACAGGCTATAATTCCAAGAGTATACAGTAAAACGAGAGTGCTTAGTTTGAAGCCCATATAGTAAATTCGGCTAAAGTTCATTATAAAGACGGAAAACCCTGTTGGTGTGTAGCTGAAGAGATGGTGAAGGTGCAGTGTCTGAGCCTGATACAATGTGAGTGAAGAGCTCTTTAATGACTACTATTAAACACATCTTATGCTGCTCAATTATTAATATGACTGTGTGGCAGTGAGCATGCCTCAATGAGGCCTAATTAGGCCAGATACACTAAAGCTCATTTGCAGATGCCAGGAGCATAGTTTATATATAAGAGCTAATATTTGAAAGTCAAATTCAACTTGAAAAGGCTTCTAATAACTGTTAATTAACTCAAGTTTTTGTTTTTTTCTTTCTTTCTAAGCCATGCTTAAATTGTGTAGAATATTTCTAGGGATAGTGCTTAACATTTCGGCCACAAAGATAAATTTCAAAGCTTTGAATTATTCGTTTGATGTAGTATTCTCTGTAGATTATATATTATTTTAAGATGCCTTTGTTCAAAAATTCATTTTTATTATCGCTGCATGAAATGCATGGCAATTCCCCACATAACGAAGCATTGGTGCAATTAACATCTTCGATCTCGTTCATATTTCTGATAATTTATACAGACATGCACCTCCCCAGTGTACATGAACAGGGCTGGTCCACATCACATTCATTTGTGCAGTGGCGCTCACATAGAGAAAAAGCTCTCTCACTTTAATGAAGTGGACTGAATGTGTGTAATAAAGACTTTGAAACAACAGCGGGCAGTGGGCAGCTGAGTGGGTGTAGGGACATCAGACCAATTAAGAGTCAGCATTAATATTAACCCAGTGAAGCCATAAACATGAGCCACATGGCTGAGCAGCCCCAGTGTGTGAGTGCTCCTGCAGGCCTCTTCACACAGCTCAGGCTGCTGCTGCTGTCCTGTGACAACACATATGAACCTGTACGTACTAGGAACAACAATTTTTATTTCTTCTCACAGTTTTTAAACCCTTTCACAATAAGATCGCTGTGTGTTAGCTCTGTTTTTTCCCATAACTTTAATTAAACCCATTTTAAATGTTTAATGCTATAGTGTGGGCACATTAGTCCTTTCAAGACGTGTATTAATCTATGGTTTTGACTTTCTGCAATAACGTACCTGAAGGTGATGCAAAGAAGAGTTCTTTTATAACTATACAAAGGCTAGAGACGGCAAACTTCCAACTCTGTCACTGCTGCTAATAAATCGTGCGGATTAACGCATGCTGCCTTCTTAATATTCGCCCTCTTAATGGGCTGACACTGTTGAATTATCTATAGGTCTCCATGATTCAAAAAGGACCATCAAACCCCAAACTTGAGAGCAGTGTCTTGTAATTGAATAATACATTACATGTGGCAATTATTTCTGTTAGAAGCAGACTGAGAAATCAATAACCAAGGGATCAAATCAAGGAGTGTGCGGCTCTTGTCTCTATTCCCCATGTGACCAATTACATGAGCACAGTTTAACACCTGCAGAGTCACAGCCGCGCCACGCGCCCTCTTATTGTATTAGCTTCACAGCACTTCACATGGACTATGCCTGTGTTCATACTGTATTCATATAGAGATATCAGTGCAGTGAGGACTGGAAGTGCAGTGCTAAAGTTACTCATTTTACTTTGACTTAACAATAAAACAAAAACCTTACAGACAATGGGTCAACCTGCTCCGGGTCGCTTACTCCACTCTACTTGACCGAAAGAAAAGATGATTGTCATGGGTCAGCTGAATATTGATTAAAGGGCCCATATTACTGTGTTTTCTTATGTTATAATGTTGTTTCCTCATCAAAAACAATTGTTTTGTTTCATTCACACATGTTTAACACTCAAAGGCTACACGTTTAGGCTGAGCTCTTCTCTCATTCTGCAAACACTCTCTTCCACATTGTGATGTCATATGGTAATACAGGAAGTGCTCCTCTGAGTTCTTAAACTCCATACACATTCACTGTAAAGGTTTAGATGATTTCAGACCTGGAATTACCAGTCTTCACTGAACTAAAGATGGAGATGCTTGGAGATGCAGACAGACTAATAATAAAGGATTACACAAATATGAGGGATGAAACAAAAGACAACTTCAGGTAAAAAAAGAGGTAAAAGCATTCTAACATGGCTTGAAGCTCACAAAAGTCAATTTTGCAAAATATAGGACTTTTTATAGGACTTTTAAGATTATGATTTTTGTGCCCCGAAACCCAGTCAGACAATCACTACCTCTCACATTCATTCACTATTAGAATTAAATGCAAATGTAATCAGTGATTAATATCTTGCTTTAATTTGCAAAGAAAGCAGATTTAAGAGTACATTTTCACATTCAGTCAAAACTTGTGTGGGGTACAAATAACGTACCTTGAATGTCATTTAAATGTTTTTACCAGTTTTACCCAGTTAAGCCACATTAAGATGTGCTTGCAAATAGGCTGCTGTTGGAGTTGTTCATCGTTGTCCAGGTAAAATGCTCTCATCACACGGGCTGACCTGGGCTTATAAATGATGCAGTGGTTTTTAGCTGCGGGCAGTATCCTCCCATGACACGTGCAGCTGATTAAGAGAGAGTCAAAGTGCCCTTTATCAAGCCTCTGTACACAAAGGTATCATTGGTCTGACCTGCCATTCTGTGATCGTGCCCCTGACAAACGCCTAGTCCATTGGTATTCAAGAAAACAATTTGCTTTTATGTGAAATATTCAGTGTTTAAAAAAGCTGATATCAGGTCTCATTAAAAGTTGATGGTGCGAGTGAGTAAGAGAATACTGGCTACATCAAAGGCCTGCTTATGTCCAGTGAATACTAATCTGAGTGTCTCAGCAAAGCCATAACTGTGGGGCACTGAAACACCAGCCTTCTCCAGGACACATAACATTGAACTAATGCTCAATGTCTGATTGGTTATTAGGTTAATTTGTAACACTTTTCAGAGGATTGTAGGTCTATTTAAACTGTGAAACTTTTCTAGTGGAGGATCTGTCAAATGTTTTTCTCTGTGGAGATGTTATTGCTTTGTCTGGAATGTTTCACAATATTGTATAAACCCTTCTGTCTTCTTGGAGACCAAACCAGACCAAGTTACAGGTCACATCTAGGGAGAGACAACCCTACTCACAGTCAGAATGCCCTTTTTTCTCAGTATTTCTGAGCTATAAAAGCATCTGTAATTTAATAAATGTAATGTAAAAAGTTGTTTAATGTCATACTGTGGAACATTCCAGGCAGAGCAATGACAATTCCATAGAAACAAGCATGTGATGGACCCACAACCAAAAAGTTACATAGTGCATCCTTAAAGCAGTTCAGTTAGTTGTTAATAATGTTATATCAAGGTCTTTATATACGGTACATCTGTGTTTATGTGTACGAAATAAGTCTAGGCAGACCATCTTAAAATCTTTTGTTTATGTATGATTTAGGATTAGGATATTTCTAAATATAAAAGACAATTTAATATCCGGTGCTAATATAAGATATTAACAGCTAACAATGTACACGCCATAAAAAAAAGCGAGAAAACAAAGAGAAAGGGGGTTTAACTCTGCTTTACTTCTGCTACTCTAACCCAGGGAGGCTGCAGCTAAAATAGTAGCTTCCCACCACCACGTGTTGAGTGTGACTACAGTTTTTCATTTAAAATCCTCTCATTGTACACCCTGAGCAGCTTTTCCTTAGATTTTCTGTATACTGCCTTTTCAAAACCTTCAGTTCCTAATTGCCTGTTTAGATCTTTAACAACAGCAGTGAAAAGTCCAAGTCAGAGCCGTATAGTGAGGTGTGGAGAGGAGAGAGTTTTACACAAGGTTAAAACATCCAGGGGCAAGTGGATGAAGACATGCACAAGCCCAGTACTTCAAAAGACCCTGTGTTTTCAGGCATTCTCTGTGTGGGCCTCTGTCTGCATATTTTATAACAGCAAAGATCAGTTCCACCTTTTATTAACACCTGCTAGACTTCTTATAGTTCAGCAACACATTATAATCACTTCTCTATTTAGAACCCTAATAAAGCTTGAAGAAAGACAATTTGTAAAGAATAAATAGTTTAAACTGAGAATGTTTCAGACTTAAAAATTATAATTCAGGGGCTGAGTTTGAATAAAAATGGTAGTCATAAATGTAATATGTAATAATATAAGTAGCAAAAATGGCAAGAGTCTGGTGTCAAATAAGGCATAATTATACAAATGTCTATGTACAAGAGTGAAATAAAATATAGATATATAATAATACAAAATATATCTCGGCTTTATACTAGTTCATTACAAATTAACTCCATCTTTCTGTATTATAATGACTAATTAAGCAGTAGTTATAATAAAGTCTTTCGATTTGTTATCCCATTAACACTGCTAACCTAATGGACAGAGGAGAGGCAAAGCATATACATGGTGTTGTTTTTGCCTGACATAAAAGCCTCCAGGTGACCTATGGTTGGAGTCAGACCTTTAGAAGATTCAGAGGACAATCAAAAGGACAAATGGGACGGGCCTCCTGCATGAGAGACAAGATGAATACGGTTTGTGTGATGTCTTTGACCTGGCAGTTCAAAGCTGCTGTGGATTCTGGACCCCTGTTCAGAGCAGGAGCACCTCAGACAAAAGCTTTGTACATAATAAAGTCAATCCTGCACATTGTTCCTTTGAGCCCCACACATCACTGTCTGAAGCCGACCTCATGGTTTCCACACATTGGCAGATAGTATCCAGACCTGAGTTAGGATATCAGACACAGACTAGGGAGACACAGACTAAAATATTTAATTTATTATTATATTTTCTTTTTCTGATAATTTACCAAAATGTTGCAAAGCAGTGTAATATGTGCCCTCTCTTGTGACTACTCTTAAAGGGACCGTGATCTATGATATAATGTTGTTTCCTCATCACAAACATGCCTGGAGTTGTGTTTCATTCACACATGTTTAACACACAAACCCTGCATATGTTGGGTGAGTGCTTCAGAAAACATTTACAAGTTCATTGTGTTCAGCCCTGGGATTCCAGATCTCTTCTGAACTAAAGGGTATTCTTTAACTCGGAAACTACTGCTTCATTCGTAGAACAGAGCATGTGAGCTTTGGAGCTGTAGATAGACTAATAATAAAGAGTGTGAGTAAAATAAAACAGAACTTCACATATGTTTCCGATGAGGTAAGAGCAGTATAACATGGCTTAAAGCTCACAAGAGTCCATTTTGCATAATATATGACCTTTAAGCCTAAATGGTGAGAGTGGATCAAGTTTATGCCAAATCAATATGTGATTTCTGTATAAATGAGGTGGAAAATTACTGTCGGAGTGTAATTCTAACTTAGTTTATTCACTGACTGTCAACATTACAATAAAAACTAAAATGTCTTTTAATTCTGTCAATTCTGCCAATTCCTAGGGAACCATTACATTTCTCAAGGGTCAGAACTGGAACAAGAGTTGCCAAAATAAAGTTTACTTTTTTATTTCATATTTTTGATTTTTCAAGTAAGTCAAACTGATATATGGACTGTACTTTCATATAGCTCAAATTTTAAATCAAAAATAACAATTAAATGTAACAATTTCTTTCTCTGGCTATGATCTACAGTACTTTTCCCTGTCTATACTTCTATACCAACATATTTTAGTTTGAAGATTTCCCTCATTAATGGCATGGCAGAACACCGGCCTGAGTAAACAGACTGTCCATGCTCCTACATTGGATGTACACTATTCTCAACAGTGCGTCCTTGTATCAGGGGCAGAATGCCCCTCTGTTTGGGTGGGACAGGTTATGTAGCGGTGCACAAGGCAGCGTCCTGTTGAGCCCTTTACCCTGCCCCTCCCTCAGCGCACACCACCACCACCAGAGCGGCGCTATCAGGAGGGCCCGCGGCCATGGTTAACACTGTGAGAGCAGAGCTGAGCCTGGCCTCTAGAGACACAAGAGAGGGCTTTGAAGTTAAAAGTGTGGCTGCCAGACAATATAACAGCAGAGGGTGCATCTGAGTGGAGCAGAGTGGACCCAAGGATCATTGTCCTCACAATGATCCAAAAAGATTTAATAAAACCAGGATATTAGTTTAGTATTCATTACCATATTCATGTAAAGCGCTTGACAATAATCTGAAAAGTTGTCAAATCATACTGAAGCCTTACATGATTTACTAAGCTATTCACCTAGGCTGTCACAATTATAAATTTTACAAATTTTACAGATTTTGAAATATATCAATATATATGTGCAATACATCTGAGTAAATATATAGATGATAAATGATAATATTGAAGCTAATTTATGCAATTGACATAATGACCCAAGAACAGATGTAAACTACAAAAACTATTCTAAATCTACAATATTGTAAAAAAACAAACAAAAAAACAAAAACATTGACCTGCAATAAATAAACTGCAGAATGAAACAGTAATTAGTTTGCATCTGTAATGAGTCATAAAAGTTATTAATTCAACCTTTTGAATCTTAAATCTTACCTTATAGCCAAAAGATGAATAAAAAAATCCCACTAGTGCAAAGAAAATGTACACACGATAAATACTGAGACCCAAAAGCCATTGTTTAAGCTTTCATATATTGAACGATAAGTTGATGTAGTAATTATAGTGACAGGCCTATATTCACCTAAATAATTGCTCAAACTTTATCTTACTGTTTTAATGTATGAGTATAATTTGTAATGTAAAGCAACTTTTTTAATGTAAATATTCAATTCATTAATTATTCATCGCAGCTACAAAGTGTGTTGTATGTATGTACTAATAGTTGATCACTTAATTTTATACAGTTTTCTTCAAATTTAGACTTTTAATTTTTAATTTGCAGACATTTCGAACTATTTTTTATTTATATATGTATTAGCCAGTTAATTGTTGTGAATCTTTTGCAGGTAATTTTTATCTTAAAAATATGTAAAATAGACTTTAATGAGCTGATTCATGTGCGTCCTGTATGTCCTGCATGTGAAGTTTGAATGCTCAAATCAAAATCTCTGTTTTCACCTACCCCCTGCCCTGTACTTACTTGTGATTGTTTGAAATATTCAGACTCGAGGTCAGGTTAACAAATGTCAGGTTGCCATTTCAATGAAAATCTGCTCCTTGCTATAGTGAAATGCCTCTATGAAGAGTTGTGGATTCTCAGTTCTGTTTTGAGTCAGAAGCCATGGACCCTTTTCTGTTGTTAAGTAGCTTTAGGTCAATATTGCTTTTTACAACAAATACAATTTAAAACTTAAAACAATCATCTATGTTTGTTACATGTATGTTAATACCCCCCAAAAAGCATAAAATCTGGTCTTTTAATGTAGCCTAACCAATAAATCAAATCATGAGTTTGCTTGGACCCTCACTCCAGCATGGCCAGTCCAGATATGAGAAGTGATCAGAGGAGATTCAATGCTGTCAGCTGCTATACTGTATATTTCTATAGGCATCTGTGATCAGGACGCACAGCAGGCTTTATACACTTATTTAATTATCCCTGCTGGTCCCATGACAACCGTCTAATGAGAAGACTAACAATTAGGACATGCAGCTACACGGAGGCCCTTTAAGAGAGCATAAGATGGGATCTTTATCAAACACGTATTATATAAAGTCTGGTGTCATTCACAATTAAACAGATGATCAACAGCGGCACGGATATGTGAACGCAGGCCTGCTTTCCATCTCCCAGTCCAACAGGGCATTCCTATACTTACAAAGGGCGCCTTCAGAGGGAATGGTTAAAACAGACCAAAGCACAGTCCGTTTAATGTTGTCTTTAGAAATATCTCTCGCACACAGTAAATAAGCCCCTGTGATGAGTGAAGTTTTGAAATGGGACAAAATGGATCTGGGTTGTTTGCCTTCAGTGTCAAGGAGGCCATCGCCAAATATCCAAAAACGAGCTGAAAATCTTAGTGCTTATTGACACATTTGCAAATACTCATTAAATGTAAAAAGTAAGTGTTGACTTGTGAGTCTGCACTATCAATATCACACATAAATCGATTGTAATTTTGTGATGTACATTTTGGAAATAATTTGTTGATGAGATGATCTTACAGCAAGCTTGTGCATTAATTATGTAAATCTGGTCATGAAGAAAACAAAATAATAAACTTCAAACAAAATAGTAAACTGCAAAAGAGCATTTAAATGGGATGTTTTGTGGCTCGTTGCTGCCATCGTGAGGTGAACAGATGGAGTTACACGTCTTTGCAACATCGCCATTTTTATTGATATTTTACTTAGAATCCATGTATTAAAAAAAAAAAAGTTATGGTATGAAATAAAATTACCTGACTTTAACAGTATAAATCCTCTAACTCAGCTAATATATTGTTGCTAATGTTATCTTCTAATTTCTTTTTACTGTTTCATGCACAAGCCACAAATCTAAATGCATAGTTTGTGTGTTTGTGGCATTAAATAGAATTCCGACATTACAGTTATATGGTGAAACTTAAATGACTTAATGTATATAAAGTTTAAAATGTTACTAGTTTTCATTATTGTTTAACTGAACTGTTTCACATTCACTTTATTATGAACAATAAAAATGTACTGAAACATGAGAGCAAAAGGCTGATCCAGTGAATCAAACACACATGTTTGTTTCTTCAAAACACACACAAACAATCATACATCACATTTTGGGTCGACAATGACTGTTGTGTAATCTTTATGACAAATATGTTCACTTTGTCATGAGACCATTCTTATGTAACAGTCCTTTTGAACTTTAACCTTCACATGTTTCGTGTTGTCAGAAGTCCTTAGTCCTGAGTCCTTAGGCTGTCAAGGTAAAAACAACATCATCTCTTACCAGAATGATCTGATATTTAAAAACAACAGTTGCTGTTCTGTTCATGTCAGTTCAAAGTGAATCACTGTGTCTGCTTGTACTTTCTGAAACATCCCAAAATCTGTCCTCTGGTGTACTCTTTCCTAACCCTTTATTCTTTACTCCCCCAGAGACCCTTCAGACAGGAACATCGCAGCTCTAACCACTGATGTGTACATTTTTCTGAATTTCTATGGTACATACTAAATGTAAATGTAAATGTAGATAGTCTGACATTTAGCTTGGATTTAAATGAATTGTAACACAACTAAATGTTTTGCAACCATTATTGCCTTTGAGTTTAGAGTTGCTTATCCCTAGTGTAAGGCCATTTCCCAGGTGCTTGTGTCTTTAGGTGATACGTTGTCTGAAATGTTTAAGAACAGCAGAGATCAGACATTTATCCACTACATTATCACGGGCAGTAAAAATAATACTATTCCTGGCTTGATTTCCACTCAACTATTCGTCCTCACATGCACTGTTAATCACTATACACTGCTCAATGTGCACTTGTATCCACATGGTGGCGCTGTACATAAACGTAAGATACAGGAGTGAAAGTTATTGTTGAATGTGTCAGTGAGAGTGATCATGTAATCCAGGCATGTCCAAACTATGGCCCGGGAGCCAAATGTGGCCCTCAGACCAAATTGTTTTGGCCCTCAGTCTTCCAGGTGAATTGGCCCATAGTACTGCAAGTCGTACTTTTTACTGGATGTTTTTGTAATCTACCTTGATCAAGCAAATGTAGTGTGTCCTTTTGCGGGTCTAAGCCTGAACAAAGGTCTAGTGGGTCATTTAAACCTGTTATAAATGCACAGATTTAAATTACTCACTGGTTTGACACCAGTCTATGACCCTCGATCGGCCCTCACGCTGGTCTGTGTTTTAATACGTGGCTCTCAATGAAAAAAGTTTGGACACCCCTGATGTAATCAGTCAACAGGACACTCATTCTTTGAAGGTCCCTTTATTAGTCATTAGATTGTGACAGCCTTGTGAAATTTGTTCTCAAATTTACTCAGATTTAACTAAAGTGATGCCACTTGAGAAATTTTTTTTCTTAGCAATAACCCCCAGATTAACATCAGTCATTTAGTATAATTACTGGTGTGTTTAAACCTCTTCCCTCATCACATCACATGTTTGGGTGTCTGTGTATAATCCAGAAAACATTTATTTAATCACTGAATAACAATTAGTTTGATAATCAGTTAGTTGTGATCAATTGATTAACTAGTTTCAGCCCTAGTCTAGACCATCCTGTAAGCATGAGTCGCTCTCAGGTTCAAACTGTGGACTTGTTACAAAACTCAATTAGACTCTGAACTTGCAGTCATTACTAAGGGCTGTTACAGAACAGCAGCTCAAAGCCCAGTCCCAGCTGAGCCTCAGACAGTGGTGACAGCTCTGTCTGACAGCTCTTCCGAGACCCTCAGCTCAGTGGTTTCTATGTCCGTACAAGTTTACATGTGACTCTGGAAAGAGGAAGTATTAAAATAGTGAATGAAGCATACCAAAATACATAACTGTACAAACACAATGTATTTATATTACATGTTACAGCAGCTATGTAAGTACAATGAACAGGACATGGTGAAAAATTATGATTGTTGCCATAGCTATTAACAATTTCAAACAAAACATATCGTATAAATTCTGTAAATTTTTCCACAAAGAGCCTTTGTATGCCATCTTAAACAAAATAAACAAAAAACAATAATATAACTATTTTTCCTACTCCTTATGAGCATTAGACCTAGAATAGGCCTACATTCATAAAGTTTACAACATTATTTAACAAAGGAAAACCTGAGCCTCTGTGATGGTGTTAAATGCAGGGTCAAGTGACTGTTACAACAAGTGTGTCAATTAGAGACGCCTCAGAGGCATGAAGCTGTTACTGAGCTCTAGGGGCTCGGGGACAACACCCACGGGTGCTATTAGGCCCTTAACAGATGACGAGAGAGACGCCTTTGTTTGGATGAAAAGGTCAAACTGTGGGCTTTACTGGGAAAGAGATATTCAGGAGTCTGGAACATAACAGCAAGCTATTAAAAGTGATTTTCTGCCACAACAAAAGTGAATGTTAAAATAGTGTTCAGATTTGTGTGACAACTACAACTTAAAATGTGACATTGTTCCTCATTTGCAGTTTTCCTGGTCATGTTTGCAATGTAATTTTACAGTGTCTGTCTTAAAGGCCCTATATTACACAAAATGGACTTGAGCTTTTAGCCATGTTATAAGGCTGTTACTTCAGCAAAAAACAGACCTGGAGTTGTGTTTTGTTTCATTCACACATTTGAATAATGATTAAATATGAGTCTGTCTATATCTCAAAGCTCAAAATGATCTGTTTTCAAGTTAACAGTTACTTCTTAACTTTAGTTCAGTACAGAAAGGCAATTCCAGGGGTGAAATTATTCTAATGAATCTAGTGACGGTGTATGGAGTTTAAAAACACACTTCCTACCACATGATATCACATTGGAACAGAGTGTGATACAAGAACTCAGCCTAAATATGGAGGGTTTGTGTGTTTAAACATGTGTTAATGAAACAAAACACAACTTCACTTATGCTTCTGATGATGAATTCATTATTAAAATATGTCAGAAATAGTGTAATATGGGCCCTTTAAGCCTAACATTGGAATACTAGGTGTCATGTGGCAACATATATCTGCAATATCATGCTAACTATCATCAAACACATTTTGATAATGAAACCAAAATCAGTAGCAGACCTGGTTTAGCTAAAATACAATTTATTTTGAGTTCACAGTTATTACAATATTCAGGATCATGTCACGTTTGCATTGTGCACAATGTTACTATGAAATGAAATGCTACATATCAAGGCACTGACAGCCAAGTTGAGTGAAGGCCAGACCGAGAAGTGATCATTATGGGCGGACTGATTTGGGTTTTCCTGGGCGGTGTCTTCTTAATTATCTGGGTGGTCACAATGGAAATGCCAGTTACTTTCTGTTGAAGCAGTGAAATAATGCCATGGACTGCTCAAAGTCACAGTTCATTCAGTTACTGCATGAGAATCTCTATGATGCAAGTACTCCACATTCATTTCGACTTCAAGCTGAAAGAAAAAGAAAGTCATATAGATTACTCTTGACTTTGTTTGACATTGGTGCATTTAAAGGCATGAAACACATTAATGCTACGCTTTAATTGCCACTCAGCTACATTAGGTTACTTTACAGCAGCAGTGTAGAAAATGCTGATTATAACATAAGCTCATAAACGCAGAGTGCTCCATTACCCGCTGCTACTGCTGGTTTTTATGCAGCTCCATAGCGCCTCCTTCTGCCAAAAGCCTGCGCTCCCACGTTGGTCGGCACAAAGTTGCTGTAGCCGAGTCCCCCCGAACGGCTCAGGAAGTCAGCCAAGCGGTGGGTGACGCACGTAGCCGTGTTGCATCCGCGCTTTTGCAGTGTTGTATTGCTTGGAAGAGATAAGATAAAATAGTTTAATCATTTACACTTTAAGAGAATTTTTGTAAAAATCGATGAGTAATTGGAATATTTCTTACCAAAATTATATAACAGAAGTAGACCTACTTTTATTTGGCTAGATTAGAATTTTTTCTAGTTCTTTTCTATTTTTTAATATAAAATAAGAACAAATATATTCAAAAGTGACAATGGAAGCTGTTTTAATTCTACAAACACAGTGATGGATGTTAGTTTACATGCAGTTCGTGCAAAGCTGAATGGACATGCCAATGGATATGACTTAAGATAGATGAAGTGTTATTTGAAAGCAGTGCCAAATGTTTCAGCTACACTTCTCTTCTTCCCAGGCGTGTCCGCTCCCACGTTGGTGTAGGGGAACCTTTGCAGTTTGTGAATGTCCTGGGACAGTTTGCCCAGGACGCAGGTGCTCAAGCCAGTGCACCTCTTGGACATGGGTCTGTCTGGGCTGTTAGAGACACAAAGGTAATCCATGCACTTAAATAAACAACGTTACATGCAAGTATTCCACATGCAAAGAAAATAATGAACTCATGCTAATAAATAAAAATATGGAGAACGCTACCAGACTGTCATGCCACTAGGATACGCTGTTTTAAGTTTTATTTGGGGGGAAAACATTTTATTAAACTGAATTGCTTTTTGGGAGAGCAGTTATGAGAAAATGACAGATTTTTTTTCCAGTTTGAATCCAGTTCTCTACTAAGAGATTTTTTCCTTTACAGTTATGGATCTCTAAACAACAGACGAATTGCTTTAGTAATACCTTAACATTGGGAATTAAAATCAGCATGTTCATCAAAAACAGAAGAAATTTTCTGTCTCTTTTGTCTATTTTGGCACTTTTTCCCATTGATTCTTTTTTGTTCATCACTGATAAAGCCCAGTTGTGTATATTTAATCTTTATGCCAGTCCAGCCTCCAGCCACTTCATTTAATGCAGTCTGGATGAGTGCTTCTGCAGTAAGGGAGCACAATGCCAAAAAGGCTTTCTTGGACCATTTAAAATAAGTTTGCTGAATAATTCCCTCTTTGCGTGATCCAACCTGAAAACCACAAAATAACAAGCTCTACCTGTTTTCCTCAGCTGTCTGTGTGTCTAAAGTTGTTTGCATGAACTCCCTGATGGCGTTGAGTAATCTCTGAGCCTCTTCCTCTGACAGTGTGATCCCATCTGACTCCCTGCTAGATCTGAAAAAGCCATATAAGTGAATGTTAATAACTTTTTGTCATAAATATTTTAACAATCTGTTGCCTCACCTGGATGGGGCTGCATATATCTGGCAGATGACCAGGGCGTAGGCGACAAGGACAGTCCACAGTTTGAGTGTTATCATGGTTTCCTATAAAAATACATTGAGTTTCAGAGATGATGATGGTTTTAGCACTGCACACACGGTGACCCCGAGCCATAAAACCTAATGGCATTGGATGTGTGTCTTCATTATGTGTCCAAGCTTTTCCCCCCCATCACATATACTGGGATGTATAAATCCTCCCCCCTTTATACCGCCTCAGTGTTAACGTCACTGACTTATCTATGATACAGTGCCAGCCAATTCTGCTGCTGCTCCATTAGCGAAATTAACTGCAGTGGGCTAAAAATAATAGAAAGTCCACAAACTCGCACCATTGCAATATAGTTTTAAAGTTTTTTTCTATTTACTTTTTCATATCTTCAGTTAAACATGCACTACCCAAATATCACTAATAACAACTTACGACTTTTGGAAGAACTTAATATGCAATAAAATAAAGCTAAAGTATACTTACTGAGACTTGTAGGAGCAGTTTTAAGTTGCCAGTTCTTGTCAGTTGTGAATTTGCTAAACAGTCACTCACAGCAAGCTTTTATATACTGTTCATTCTCAGTGGGATTCTGCACCAAGACATGCACCGGTGTCTCCCCATTGGCCAGTCAAGTCCCCTATCACAACTTGCCAGCCAATCACACGCTCTATATGCATCCCAGGGAGCCAGTCACGAGCCTGATGGGGAATGACATCAATGTATGGTCACATGGGTTTAATTCACAAAAAGATGCCAGGTCCGAGTGAACTAATGTATGCATATAGACCAGGGGGCTGCACGGGCATGTTATAACCCTCTCAGTGCTGCTGCATGACGTAATGCTGAAGATGGGATTGTTTGCTCCGTGATCAATCAGGAGTGCAATGTTTAGATGGATGGTTTACACAGGGGCTTTGTGGGGAAAGCCACATCTAACCTGAACTAATATAACATCATAATTGTGTAGTCATTGATCAAGGGTGTTTTATTGGGAGGGGAGAAAGTTTAAAGCACCATCTCAAGATTTATGAAGTCTGCAAAGTAGTGGGTGACATTTGGCTAGAGCTAACACACTACAGCAACCAAACAAGAAGTGCTAACCTTTAATTCGTTAGACATGCAAATAACTAAATAGGTCAGTACCACTTTATAACTACACCTCAGTTAGCCTTAATAAAACATGGGCAATACATTGATTCACAATGATCAGATCATTTAATATGAAAGATACTACTACTTCATTAAGGGGTTACTAGCTAAGGTATCAATTAAGTAGTTACTAAGTCTGAATCACTCGTAATAAACTATGTGGTCATTATACATTTTATCATTTTGTCATTAAGTCTTTACTCATGCTTTATTATGGGTAATTAAAGAATAGCTGTTTTTAGATGTTCCTGTATTCAAGTAGTGCCACATATGTTTTGTTTGATATAAGTCCTATTCTTTTTATATAAGTCCTGCTCTTTTTTGAGACTAGCCTATTGGTTCGGGATATCCATTATACTGGCGCCAGTCCTAGTGCAACTTCTTCCTTCAGGCTTGAAAGGTTTACTTATACTTCAACTGCAATCATCATTCTGCTTTACAGTGATGCCTTGTGGGGTCAGCACAGTAAATTATGTGCTCCCAGTGGTCAAGTTTTTAGGAGGAGAAAAAAACTGAGCTGGGGATTGGCACATATACACTATGACTAAGACATAATATAGAAATATGGACAGTTTGTACCAAAATGCAATATCACCTATCACTGCAGTTGAGTTTTATATATAAGTATTGTTTCTCGCCACACCCGTATTGCCCATTATATGAAGTACCAGAATATGGGCTGTGTAATGTACTTGGACAATTTAAAGTTTTTGTCATCCTTTTGCCGTTCATTACTCACCATTGATAATGCTTACACCAGAATGCAGAGGCTTCCGTGCATTTTTTTCCACTTAATTACTGGGCAGCTGGGTTGAGGCCATCTTCTAATTCCCCTTATGTAACAATAATTGATGATGTATCGTAAAGCATCCTGCCTCCCCACTCGCATTTACGTCACAAGGAAACTCAATAATGTGAATGGGCTTTTTAGTACTACTACTTGGCAGACGCACAAGGCCCACACCACTGCACTACATTATGCTTTAACAGCTTTACATGCTGTTGCAAACTGGCCAAAGAGGACTGGAGACTATCGAGCAATCAGAAGCATCAGAAAACCATCCTTAGACCTGTCAAATGGACACTATTTAGATTAGCCAAAATGAGCACTAAAAATTCCAATGCAGATCACTCTGATTTGAGGTTTTTGATGATTATAGCTAAAACGTATAGCATTTAAATCATGAGTCAGGCAGTATTGCCAAATTGTAGTGACTTATCCTTTTTGGGGGCAGCTAGCAGTTTGCCTATGATTTCTTTCTACTAATGAAACTGCACCAAAAACACCCACAGCAAAGTAAACTGAAGTTATCCAAAACCAGAACTCACAAAAGTAGCATACAATACACAAAACTGCTCTTTTTAATCACCAAAAGGGTTCATTACCACTTTATTAACTAAATTAATTCATTCAACATTTTTATACATTTTAAATATATACATTTTGTGGCTGCAGTAAATTATATATCCAAAAGGTGTTTTCAATCTTGTTTGTTGAGACTTGCAGGTATTTACATCAGGGGTCTTAATGATCACTTTTTTTATGAGTGCTATGATGTGCATCTGAACCATTTTATGATTTAATAAAGTCAACTAATAAAGTTGATTCTTTTTTGTTCCTGATTCATGACAACTAAACAAGCTTGGAGTTGATGACAAATATGGCATTGTGGCATCACCACCATCAGTATTTGCCAAGAATAGTTGCTCTGGACTGCACCACTCTTTGGTCCAACAGACACAATGACGACATTCCAAGGGGACACATGAATTGTCAAGAATGCAATTATGCCACACGGTTCACCATCATTAAAACTTGGGCATGAATTGGCCTGGAAAATTAATTGCGCTCAGAGGAGAGCATTGATGACAGAGGGCAGCGCTGGTCTCTCTGCAGCACTCAGCAGTGACAGTCTGAGGCAGTCACATGCACCACAATTCTTGGCTCCAGTTTGTGCTAAAAAGTCCCAAAGAGAATTTCCTTAAAACTCTCAAAATGAAAACTTTGCTGCAAGATTTTGTTCAGCATTTGATAATAGCAGTAACATTAAAAGTACAAATTGCACGATTGGGATCTAAGCATTCTTAATATATTAGGCCTAAATGAGACTGTTTGCCAACCATTTACTGCTTTCGACTTAAATCCAGGCTTTTAACTGTGCCAACATTTACACACCTGCAGGAAGGTGCACGGCCATTATCGGGCTCTTCCTGATTCCATTAAGGTTTTGGACAGATTGAATTTAAAGTGCACTTGAGCCATCCTCATCTGTACATGGCTTAGTGACCAGTCATAGCCCCACTTACTCACTATTGGTAATTGTCATTGAAAGGAGTGGAAAGATGTATGCACATCTTTGAATGTGGAAAAAATAGTAATGTTTGATAATGTTTCTTTACTTTGTGATGAACATGACAAAACAAATACATCAGACTTTGGATCCTAAAACTTAGATACTGAGCATTACACTGATGTGTGAAAGATTATGAGATCGGTATTTATTTTTTAACTTATGTAAATGTCCCTGTTCAAAATAAAACCCACAGACTGGCACCTGACACGCTGGTGGCTGCTGAGGTGATTAGCCCCTTTGCTAACAGGATAATACTACAGTGAGGACACGTTTATTTGATTACATCTGACAGATGTGTTTAATGCCTCCAGAATGACTTTACAAACTGGAGCTGGCAGGAAGCAGAGAAGTCATTTGCAAGAATGTTCTCATTAGATGGCCTAACAAATGTGAGTGACTGGGAGAGGCCTGGAGAGGCCATTGGAGACATGGCAGAGGAAGAGAAGAACCAGAGAAAACATGGCTTCCACCACAGCAGGAAGGACTGACTAAATAAACAAGCCCTTAATGAGATGAACAAGAACAAACCACACCAAAGAAAGTTTTTAACTTTACTAATGACTGAAACTTGAATCAGATGTAAACTTGAAATGTAAAAAAAATATTTGTGGTGTTTATATGTATTTGTCCATGGTTTGAATTATATATTTTAAAGCAAAGGGGTCAAAAGGTTTCTGTACAAAAAAGAAGGCATTGAGCTGAGAGTCTGGAATGCAGTCTGTGCCCTGACCTCTGACTGTGGTTTAGAACCTTTGCCTCTGCCTTGCAGATGTGCAATATGCAAATGTAGGCTACTGCTTTAGCTTTGTGTAATTGATGAGTTTTTCTACATTGGTCTTAAATCGAGTGGCAGTGAACCAAACAGTAGCCTATGTATGCTCATGTAATGTCATAGGCAAATCATTGAAATATTTTTTGCTGCTATCGAAATACTTCCCACTCAACCCCCTTCTGAAGCTCATTTTTGTGAAAAAGACTACGATCAAAGAAAACCGCACACACATGCGCAGTCTGTGCAAATGCGTTTCGATTGAAAAGTTCATTCGATCGTTCTAAAAAGTGATGGTTTTGGATCCATGCCAAACTTTAGCCCGTACCCACTCTACAATTATCCGGATTATTGATCAGGAGTGGAACAAAGTTCACCGACAGCTGACTCTGTCTTTCTGGCCAATCTTAGCCAAAGAGGCGGGGGATAGAAAATGTGCAAGATGATACTTGTGGCTCAGTTTGTATAAGGAGAAGCAGGAAAGTCAGCTGGGCTCCTGCAAAAACTACTGCCAAAGATGGTTTCCATCAGAAGTCCGGGACTGATGCCGGTGTCGTGTACGCAGGTTCTGCTCGCTCTGGGCTCTATGACTGCCGTGCTGCTTGTGCTCTTGTTGGTTCGTCAGCTCGTGAAGCAAAGGAGACCCGCGGGATTCCCCCCAGGTCCGTCCCCCATCCCCATCATCGGGAACATGATGTCTCTGGTTACTGAACCGCACGTCTTCTTGAAGAAGCAGAGTGAAGTTCACGGACAGGTAAGCGCTTTCCACTCACGCTCCTTTGCGGCGTGAGCCGACACGCACACACACATGCACACACACAAGTATAATAGTATACACACACACAAGTATAATAGTATACACACACATGCACACACACAAGTATAATAGTATACACACACACGCACACACACAAGTATAATAGTATACACACACGCACACACACAAGTATAATAGTATACACACACACGCACACACACAAGTATAATAGTATACACACACACGCACACACACAAGTATAATAGTATACACACACATGCACACACACAAGTATAATAGTATACACACACATGCACACACAAGTATAATAGTATACACACACATGCACACACACAAGTATAATAGTATACACACACATGCACACACACAAGTATAATAGTATACACACACATGCACACACACAAGTATAATAGTATACACACACATGCACACACAAGTATAATAGTATACACACACATGCACACACACAAGTATAATAGTATACACACACACGCACACACACAAGTATAATAGTATACACACACACGCACACACAAGTATAATAGTATACACACACACGCACACACACACAAGTATAATAGTATACACACACATGCACACACACAAGTATAATAGTATACACACACATGCACACACACAAGTATAATAGTATACACACACATGCACACACACAAGTATAATAGTATACACACACATGCACACACACAAGTATAATAGTATACACACACATGCACACACACAAGTATAATAGTATACACACACATGCACACACACACAAGTATAATAGTATACACACACATGCACACACACAAGTATAATAGTATACACACACATGCACACACACAAGTATAATAGTATACACACACATGCACACACACACAAGTATAATAGTATACACACACATGCACACACAAGTATAATAGTATACACACACATGCACACACACAAGTATAATAGTATACACACACATGCACACACACAAGTATAATAGTATACACACACATGCACACACACAAGTATAATAGTATACACACACACGCACACACACAAGTATAATAGTATACACACACACGCACACACAAGTATAATAGTATACACACACACGCACACACACAAGTATAATAGTATACACACACATGCACACACACAAGTATAATAGTATACACACACATGCACACACACAAGTATAATAGTATACACACACATGCACACACACAAGTATAATAGTATACACACACATGCACACACAAGTATAATAGTATACACACACATGCACACACACAAGTATAATAGTATACACACACATGCACACACAAGTATAATAGTATACACACACATGCACACACACAAGTATAATAGTATACACACACATGCACACACACAAGTATAATAGTATACACACACATGCACACACACAAGTATAATAGTATACACACACATGCACACACAAGTATAATAGTATACACACACAAGCACACACACAAGTATATAGTATACACACACATGCACACACACAAGTATAATAGTATACACACACATGCACACACACAAGTATAATAGTATACACACACATGCACACACACAAGTATAATAGTATACACACACATGCACACACAAGTATAATAGTATACACACACATGCACACACACAAGTATAATAGTATACACACACATGCACACACAAGTATAATAGTATACACACACATGCACACACAAGTATAATAGTATACACACACATGCACACACACAAGTATAATAGTATACACACACATGCACACACACAAGTATAATAGTATACACACACATGCACACACAAGTATAATAGTATACACACATATGCACACACAAGTATAATAGTATACACACACATGCACACACAAGAGCATACACACAAGTATAACAGTATACACATACACACATGCAAGTATACACAAGTATAGACGCACTCCTCTGAGACACTAATGAAACCAACCACCAGCTCACTGTGCATCACTGACTTTTACTGATGATGGGGCTTAAACACCACATGTCAGAGATAAAAACAGCAAGAAAAAGAACGAAAACATTGACTAGACAAAAACACCCAATTCCAAAACTGGCTGTGTACCAGAATGTAAAGAGTCCCACAAAATTCACAGCTCATTGTGTAAATGCAGAAGTTACTGCCAATAAGGAGCCCTGAATAGAAACATGCAAATGCTAGTGTGCTGAGTCTAAATGATTTGGACATAAGTGGTCTAGGATATTGTTTAACTTCAACTGTTAACAAGTGTGACTTCATGTTGCAGATCTTCAGCCTGGACCTTGGAGGTATCCTGACTGTTGTGCTAAATGGATATGACTGTTTGAGGGAATGTCTGTACCATCAGAGTGAAGTGTTTGCCGACCGGCCATCTCTGCCTTTGTTTCAAAAGATGACCAAAATGGGAGGTAAGAAACTGAAGATTGAAGAGGCAAGCGTTGTCATTAGTGGTGGTTAAGTTTTGTGTTATATTTTCTGTGTTATACAGGACTCCTCAACTGCAAATACGGCAAAGGCTGGATTGAGCATCGTAAACTGGCCTGTAACTCCTTCCGTTACTTTGGCAGTGGCCAGAGGCTGTTTGAGAGGAAGATCTCAGAGGAGTGCATGTTCTTTGTTGATGCCATAGATGGACACAAAGGAAAACCCTTCAACCCCAAACATTTGGTGACCAATGCTGTCTCAAACATCACTAATCTCATCATCTTCGGACAGCGCTTCACATACGATGACAAGAACTTTCAGCACATGATTGAGATCTTCAGTGAGAACGTGGAGCTGGCAGTCAGTGGCTGGGCCTTCCTGTACAATGCCTTCCCCTGGCTGGAGTATGTGCCATTTGGAAAGCACCAGAAGTTGTTCCGAAATGCTGCGCAGGTCTATGACTTTTTGCAGCAGGTTATAGATGACTTTTCACAAGGCAGAGTGCCCCATGTACCAAGACATTATGTGGATGCATATCTGGATGAGTTAGAACAAAATGCAGGAGATCCTTGTTCTTCATTTTCTAAAGAGAACCTGATTTACTCTGTGGGTGAACTGATTATAGCAGGGACTGAGACCACTACTAATACTCTGAGGTGGGCAATGCTTTACATGGCTCTGTACCCAAATATACAAGGTGAGTGCAGTAGCGAATGGATCTATATGATAATGCATAATATGGTGATGATGATTCTAATGAATGTACTTTCTCTTTTTCAGAGAGAGTACACAGAGAGATCGACAGTGTGCTGACCAATGGCAGGATGCCCACTTTAGATGACAAACACAAGATGCCATTTGTTGAGGCTGTCCTGCATGAAGTACTGCGCTTCTGCAACATTGTCCCTCTGGGAATATTCCGAGCCACGTCCCAGGATGCAAACGTGAATGGTTACAAAATTCCCAAAGGCACAATGGTCATAACCAACCTTTACTCAGTACACTTTGATGAGAAGTATTGGCATGAGCCTGGAGTGTTCTCGCCACAGAGGTTTATGGACAACAATGGCAACTTTGTTAGGCGAGAGGCCTTCCTGCCCTTTTCTCTAGGTTAGTTTGATTCTTCTGCAGCATGTTTGAGCTAAATCTATGAATTTCACAAAATGTTCTAAAATGTGATTATCTTTCTCTGTTGGTTAGGAAGACGCCAGTGCCTGGGTGAACAGCTGGCCAGAATGGAGATGTTCCTCTTCTTCACCACATTGCTCCAAAGGTTCCACCTGCAGTTTCCTCCAGGAACAGTCCCCTCGGTCACTCCCAAACTGGGTATGACCCTTCAGCCAAAGCCTTACTCCATCTGTGCTGTGCGCAGACAACACAGAAGCCCCAGCTGTGCAGACACTCCTTATCACATTTAGAAAGTATACTTGTACTTACTGTTATAGTACTGTTCTAGCTGTACTGTGCATGCCAGAGCACTGAGCTTGTGTTACTGCACAGATACTGTGAGGGTTTGAGCTTGCTGCTCTGAGCAGGTTTTCTAAGGACAGAGGGGTTGTTCTTAACATACGGACACACTGTTTTTTCACGTGGTATTGAGAACTTGCACCGCATATTTGCACATTTCTTTAATAAGAGTTAGCAGGGGGAGTTCCTGAAAACACAAGTATGACACTGAATGTTGCACAGACAGACATGGGAATGTCTGTGACCCTGGTGTGGGTGAATGATTGACAGTATGTACACCCTCATGGTTCATAGGCCTGACTCCTCAGGACAAGCTCAGGTTAGATAAATGACACAGTGGATTGGACATGTGGATCGAAATGAGGCTTTCCACGAAAGCTCTGATCCCTGATCCCTGTGAGCTGGAGCGTCATGTGGGCTGCGCGTCTCCCTCTCCTGGGAGTGTGCAGTAGAAAGTCTCAGAGGGACCGGTACAGCCCTGCTGGTTTGAAATACGGTCTCACTTAATGGTGCTTATCAGTGCTAACAAGCTCTGAATTGTATGTAACATTGTTATTGTGTATTTCTTTTGTGTTATGGTTTATTAAGTCTTGATAAAGTTTCTTTTTATAAGTTGGTTGTTGTCACCTGGCTTTCTTAAGCACTGGGAAATATGAGATTCAGTGGAGATTTAATAGGCACTTATCAAACAAGGGATTACTGTGTGAACCCCAAAACGTCAAGCTATTACCTCTTGGATAATGGAAAAGCCCCCTTCACACTGCAAGCTTCACAGTGATTGACCTGTGTCACCTACACCACACTATACCACAGGATTTTATGTGCTCTTTGTCACTATATAATTGCATGTAATGTGTAAAACAGATGTTTTCAGTTATTATCCAGACTTATTCCACAGATGGAAAAATAGGAGGAGCTTTGCTGAATTTTAGATGTCATGAGATTTATAGTGTAAATAGTAACCAACTCACAGTGTTGGCAAAGGATTCAAGTAGGACCATTCACTGTATTCTGGAGGGTCAAAAGACAATGGAAAATGACAATGTTTTATGTACAGTATATCACAGAGACACACAGACCAATAAAACTAAAGAGAAGTGCTGATACTTTGGGATGGTGCTTTATGACAGCTATAAATAACAACAAAAATCACTTGCCCTCACAACGTATGCAGATAAGGGTGAAGGATTACATTAGACAAATGTACACATACTGATGCTACATTTAAGGAACATTTGAGGACATTCATGGGTGATTACTCAAGAAGTTTAGGCCGGGAAATGCTGAGAAATGAGAAGGCTTTAATGGTTCAAAATGGGGCTGAGTTTGTGTTATGTGTCAGGCAGAAGTTGAAGTTATGGCATATTGTTCCACCGACCTTTAAGAAAGGAAGATAATGTTTTGTCAAGAAAATGTAATGAAATCTAAATGATTGTTGAATTGGCAGAGTACAGCAATTCAGTAAATATCAGAAAAATATAAAAATATATTAGAAAATATTTGAATTAATGTACTGAAATGCTTAACTTGTATGTTTTTATTTTATTGATCTGTGGCTATATTAAAGATTAAATTCTAGGCTATATGCAAGCTTAATTTGTTAGTATAGCAAAATTAATCGGATTCATTTAAACAGTGGTCACCCGAATGGACATATGCCACAACTTTTATTAAAATATCCACTCCCTGCACACCTCTAAAATGGAGTAGACTGAAGCTCCATCAACACAATGTAATTTCCAGGCTCTGAGAGTAAAAAACAGATGCATTTGTTTCATTGTTTAAAAATATAATATATTATATGCTAATATTTTTGTACAGAGGCTTAACACTTGTTTGGTATTAAAATGTGCACACCTGTATTCAGTATGGACTTGTATGTATAATGAATACAATGCTTCTGATTATTAATATGACACAGGAGACTAGACCTTCTCTTTCATTAAACATTAGAGTTATTGTATTGGAATGCCAAGTGTTCTTCATCGAGGAAAAAATAAAATAAAACAAAACCTGAATCCCTTCTTCAAACACTAATTAGAAAATTAAAATGATGAGAATAACTTAATTAAAAGTCCCAACACAGGTATATGCAGATGAAATACAGTCTTTTTGTCAAAAATACCGCTCTGACATTAACAAAAGCATTTCTCCAATGAGCAAGTAAACCTAATGCAAGCAGTGTATGGATAGCCCCTTGAGTTGTTTGTTGTGGATGTTGTTCATGAAGAGATTACAAACTGCTTTCATCACCCAGATTTTAATGATCCTGTTGAATATCTGAAAGTGTCATATAAATGACAGAAAATTTGAACTTTTTGAAAATCCTGAGTTACCTTTAAAAATACTTATAATCAAAAATATGATCTGAATGCAGTATTCTTAACACTAGAGGACATTTGACTGATTAGGTGCCAATCATTGAAAGGACACACAAACAGACACACAAAATTACATAATAAAATAATAAAAAATGTGCTCTCTTTCTCCCTGTCATTCTCTGGTCATGCCCCTAACCCTCCAAACAAATAGTTCAACATAAAGACAGGTGGTACACATGAATAAAAGCATCCAAAATGATGCAGGCATAATGCATTCATCAGTCAACTTCAGTTAAGTCCCTGTGACTGAGTCGATACAGTGTTTTGTGTCGCCAGCAAAGAGAGAACTACATGAGCCAAGGCTCTGGGCCGATATGAGGGATCAGACAGGCACATTTGATATACTGTGTATATACAGTGAGTATATACGCTATTCAAAAATAGACTGACACAGAGGTTCTCCTAGTCTCTGGTCCTCCTTTTGCTTGAACTTTGGTGAAGGGTTTTAGGTTCTTCATAACTTCTCTTGCTTCTGTGTTGCCTCTACTTTGTTTCAAATAGAGCGGTTTGTTTTGTACCTAAGGGAGGTTTAAGCGCTTCGCATTAAAGGCAGCATCACAGCCAGGTTACCATGGAGGCCAGCAGTCTTCTTCTGCACTCTCCTCAGTTCTGGGCTGCCAAGACGCTCCATGGGCTGAAAGTGCATAGGAGTTGGGCTCCCACTATTGCAGCAAGGATCCGCTCACAGTAGTAAGGCCATTTAGTTTCTCCATAGAACATGACTGCTCAGCAGAGTGTCTGCACAGTGAATCTTCAGATTTGTGTGAGGGGACATATGTGCATCAGTCTGTGTGTATGTTAAAGGCATGTGATCTCCCCTACACTCTACAGTATGTGTGTCCTTCTTGGGTGTGCTACTGCCGTTCGTCTCCCTCCTCTTCCTCCTGGATGACCTGGATGTCATCTGATGAAGAGGTGGGGAGGCTGGGCGGTAGGCTGGTCAGCAGGCTCTCCACTGGCTGCTTGTCTTTGCTCTTGTCCTCCTCCTCAATGATTTTCTTCCACACTTTATGGTTCTCTGTCAGGTGGTGCATTATGTTGCAGAACAACCTGCGCCGCTTCTTCCTTTTTTCTGAAACATAAAAGGCCAATGTTTAATCAAGTCCACTCTTAATTGTACGCGTAATGTGACTCTTACTTGGTGCCAACTCATCTTCAAGCTCATCCTCTTCTTCGTCATCTTCCTCTGACTCTGAGTCCTCTGGTCCCTCTTCGTCATCTTCATCTGAGGTGTCCTCATTGATCCACTGCCCTGGAAGAAGGCCTGCTGCATCATATGAGTTACACAGTGGACCCACTATATGAGTGATGAAAGACTCCTGAAGTTTGGCCAGCTGCGGTGACGAGCGGTCCATGAAGGGGCTGATGGGTAATCCCAACTGGGCCTCCTCGTCCCCCTACAGATAAATGATGAGCAAAATCCGTACTCTAAGCAAAACTTGTGATGTAATCAAATATTTAGGCAAACAGACACTTGACTGTACCTGCTCATAGAATTCATTGACAATGCCTTCTGTCCACTTGAGGTGCAGATCCCGGACTTTGGCTGGTCCGTTAATGTCTGCCAGCTTAATACACACTTGGCACACCAGCAGTCTGTCATTCTCATTGGTCCAATCAATTCCTGGGCTGTTCACATCATTTACCTTTAAGACAAGAAAAAGGTAAACTAATCAAGAAAGTTTGATTAATAGCCTAATGCATATGCCATTATGACTTTGCTATGATAATAAAGTTGAGTGTTTGTTATTTCAGACCTTGGAATTGAACTCAGCCAGGAAATCAAAGTGCTTCTTGAGGTCTGTAGCCAATATTGCTTCGATGACAAGGAAGCGAAAACGTTTAAATTCAACATGATCCAAATTGACCAGGAAGTTAAATTCGGGCCGCGACAGGTAGAGGCTCCAGGCAGCTGCTGCATGATGGTTCTCCAGCACTGAGCGGTCATTGTACAAAACTGCCTAAAGCACATGCAGGAAATAGTCTATAAGCATAATGTGCAAATTAACAAAGCCAAAAACATAATAAATGTCAGAATACTGGGTTGTGCAACTCTGTTCTCTTGAAATGGTGATGCAACAGCACTGTTATATGACTATAGATAATGCTGAGGGCTTATGAAGGTAAAAGTTGTGGCGGCTGGAGATACTAAAAAAATGATCTGTTTAAAACACAATCATTATCTACAATCAACATCTTTGGGTTCCTCCTCTTTCTTTTGACCTACTTTTCCTGGAATTTAAACAATATGAGCCTTATCATTGGCCATGTTGTGAAAATACAATATTTGAACTAGGACACAGACCTAACCTCTTGACCGAACTTTTACTCAGCTGTCTAACGATAGTGCACACGTTTCATTGACTAAACTTAATTTAACTATTTTTATCTTTATGTACATAGGGCTTTATCTATGTAACCCCATGCTAAAAAGGAGGAATGGATTCAAAAAGATGAGAGATTTAATCAAAATAATAAAAGATGCTCAGTGTGCTTAGTACCTGAGGTGCATTAGTGGCTACTAGAAAGGCATTGGTGCGACCTGGGTGGTCATAATCATGCATTGCAGCTGCTACATAAAGGGCCATTAGCTCCAAGGCGGGTATGTTCCAGGTCAGACAGCCATAACTGTCATCTGATATCGATGAGCTCTTTGACGAGGCATAAGACACTCTTCCTGGAGAAATCCCACTGTCTGAGTCTGCAACAGCATCAGGTGTGGTTATCCACTCAGTGCCCACACTCTTTTGAGAGACTGAATATTTTGTAAACATTTACCTGTATCACTTCCTGTCACATGCTCACTGTGGATTTGCTGGAACCCAGGGATTGGTCGAGTGGTTAGGTACCAGACAGCATGGAGCACATCAGTAGCATGAACCCGATTATGATCTGCAACATTTTTACAACAAATGTAACATTTTTTTTTTTTTACAAGCCTGCATTTCATATTAGCTAGCTACAAAAATCTGTCCTTGACTCAAGAGTACTACAGTACTTACAGGGAATGTCCCTATAGCCACTTTCTAGAGCACAGAAGAATGCCATAAACTCCCTCACAGGAATCTTGAAGATTTCAAAAAGACATGTGTCCTGGAAAAGTGTGTATGTAACCTAAAACAAAGAGCAGACATTTAAATTCAGTGATAAATGAATAAACATTTGAAAAGTAAATGTTTAAAACTGACATAGCTGAGTATTCTTCCTGTTTTGCCCCCTGTTGTATCGACCAAATCAAAAATCTGAAAGTTCCACGTGTTCATCCTCTCCATCAGCCCTTCATGGTCCTCCAACATTGGGTCGAGCCTGAACTCCTGCTTCCCCTGCAGAAAAGCATGACTTAAAACAAATCTGTATTGTTTATTAATTTTATGTACAAGCTAAAGCTGGATGATTTTCCTGAAAAATAATTATTTTTATTTTCTCAATTTTCCATTATCATTTTGTTCCTCCTCTCCACTAACGAATGTCAAAACTGAAAAGACTGTATTCAGATCATATTTAAACATTGGCCATTGGAGAAATATTTTATGAATGACATAAAACAAATTATTGCATTAACCATGCAGCTCCAACATTTATTTTGATGCTCTGTGCTAAAGTTTGGTCCCTGTGACTACGAAGAGTAGCTATTCTTGTATTTTCACTGCAACTGCAACAGTGCAAAAAAGTGGAAAAAATAAAAATCCATTTTCTTCCTATTTTTGTAGAAGTCACTGCTGTATTTGGAAAACAACAACAATAATAATAATAATAAATATAGCCGCAAGCGGCGATGATCAGCCCTTGCGTGCCACACCCCGCAAACACCGTGCCCCGCAAACGGCGTGCTCTACAAAACGACGTGCCCAGCACATCATGCCGTGCAAACACCGCGCCCAGCAAACGCCGTGCCCCACACTCACTCAGGCCAACACATCCTCCATCAGAAAAATTACATAGTGCACCTTTAAATGATTTTTGAGGAGTTTTTGCGCCCCTGGTGGCCAACAGTGAAAAATTGAAACATGAAAAATGTCCGTATTGTATTTTTTTGCTCGTAGTCATACATAGAATTTAATTCCCAAATTTGCTACAAATCCGATAATGTTGGCATTTCATTATACTAGGGGGCGCTATAGTGTAATTTTTCATATGCTTTTATAGTGTATTATATTCAGGCCGCGATCAGCATCAGTGATTCAAATTTCAGCACGATCGGACTAAGCCTGTGCCAACGGGAGCAAATCTTCACATTGAATATTGTCTAAATTTTGATTGTCTAAATTTTGATTGAACTTTGTGACTTTGCCACACCGTAAACCGTGACAGTTTTCAAAAAAATGGAGTTTGAAGCCGCACTTCTCTAGATGATGTACGGTGATTTTCAGCCCTGTGGGTGAAGCGCCTTCAGAGGAGTGTGTTCAAACGAAACATGAGCCAAAATGTAGACTCTGCATTTTGAAGATTTCAATCCACGATGGCTGCCTTCTGCTTTGTCAGGGGACATGGCCATAATAATAATTTTGTTTGTCTTCACGTGACGAATGCATGTACCGAATTTCGTGGCTCTACAACAAAGTTGAGCTGAGACGGCTCCCATAGTAGTGGGCGGAGCCTAATATTTGAGGTGGCGTATTATCTCCATTTTTTGATCCCCAAGCATGAAACCTATATTTTCTTGAATGTCTCATCATTTCTGAACTTTTGGCAAAGTTTGGTGAGTTTTTAAACGTTTTTCAACGTGTTTGCGGGATCACGTTTTATTTCAATCTGTAGGGGGCGCTAATGCACCAAATTAAATTTTTTCATATTCAGTAGCTTTAGGGCAGAGAGTTTAAGAACTGTGTCATATTTGAAATCAGAGTTTGTTTAAGCAAATGGAGCAATTTGCAAATATCCAAAAATTGTGTTCATTGTTTGTCGCTTCACTGCTCAGAGTCCGTCAGATGGATTTAGGATATGTGGATATTTTTTGGCGTGCCGCCCCTGGAGATAATGTGGACCAAATCTGAGGCCATTCGGGTGAGCGACCGCGGAGGAGTGCGTTTCAGCTTCGCAGACTTTAATCCAAGATAGCCACCCCCTGGTGTATTGGGGGCGTGGCCATAATAATATTTTTTACTTGTCTTGTCATGATCGACTTCTGTGTTAAATTTCATGATTCTACGTGCAAATTTTTTTTGGTGTCATTTGTATTTCCTAATGCATTTTTGTCTCGTTAGGGGGCGCTGACGAGTCATTTTATTTATTTTTTGAAAATGGAAATAGCCAAAAGTTAGACATCCAGAGTCTCTAACACGTGGCCAAATTTCGTGACTTTTCGTCATTGTTCACTGGGTGAAAAATGGGTGAGTGCGTTAGGAGAAAAATAAGAAGATTACGAGATACGAGAACAGTGTTCCGTTTTTTTTGGCCGACAAACTATACATTTTCGGAAACCTCTAGTGCATTGCTACGTCATGATGAGGGTCCCTGGTCACTACGGGCAAGTCACGTCGCATCATTTCAGTTCCCGCCCCCTATGAGCATCGCTATGCGATACTAATAGGCCCTTCGCCAGCCTCTCGTACTCAGGCCTAATAATAATAATAATAATAATAATAATAATAATAATAATAATAATAATAATAATAATAATAATAATAATAATAATGCGGATATTTAAAATCAGAGAAAGGATGAAAGGGAAAAAAACATAAAGGGAAATGTTTCAACTGACAAATGAAAGGGTGTGACTAAACATCTGGAACAAATGTGAAGCATATGTGTCTAATAGAAGGGTCCTTCTCGGGGCAAACCGAGGTTACATAATAAGACCCAATTCTACCTCTCTTTGCTCTCTTTCGTCATGAATGAAAGAATAAGTAGAGAAAAATACCAAGGGCACTCCCATTTCCCAGCGCTGTTTTTCAGCCCTATCCTTAGCCAGGGCTCTACACTAACTTCTTTTTTCAGGAGCACATGTGCCCCTAAGTTAAAAATTTTAGGAGCACAGAAAAAAAAAAGGGGGCACAAGTAGGTTTTCGTTTGAACGATTATTACAGTGCAGAACTTACGCGCACCAACACTAACCCTGAATAAATTTAATACAACAAAAACAAAAAGAATTATGACTGTACTTTTCCTGCATGATCGCAATGTTTTTATAAATATATCTTCATTTTATCTGATTAATATTTAGACTTAAAATAAGCCAAACAAACTGTACTGCACTGAAACACTCTGTGGCCCTTTTTGGACCTTCACCCACAGTTTAAGAACCTCTTCTTTAAGAGAACTTCCACTGGCACTTTACACAAAACTGTTTGAAAGTGTAAAAAGTGTGCAGGATTTTTAAACCTGTATTTTCAAATTCCTAACTGGAGTTACATTCTCTTACTGGTTTTACAGTGGTTATTAGCCTCTGCACATTTACCAAACAAAACGCACATTGTGAGAAACAGATTTATTTGGAAAACTTCAGCCCACATACCGCCTGCTCTGTGCTGTAAGGTCTGCTCTGTGCGGACACGGACATAAAATTAGTATTGGCGTATTTGACATGAGGCGGATGGACAGGTGAGACGTTTAACCTGCCCTGTGATGCAGGCTGAGGGTGCGCGCTGTAGACAAGCCGCGCACTGCCGGTGCCGCGCAGTGTCCGGGGGCTCCAGCGCACAGGTCCCGTTTATTGCCCGCAGTAGCGGCCCTAATTATATATGACCCCACTCAGTATTCAGACCCTGAGTCCGTGACAAGACCGAGTACAAATGCGCTGGAGTCCGAGACAAGACCAAGACAAAACTCTCGCTTTGTCGGAGGAGGAAGTCCAGTGGCACGGGGGTGTCTACTGAGTGGTGGGACAGGTGTGGGTCCTGCTGCGGTGCGCGCTCCTCGTTGAAGGTGAGCATGGGTGTGTTTTTAAGCAGAGTTTGTTCGTCTGAGTGATATCGGCGCACACGCGGAGCTCGTATGCTGGGGTTGTGCGCGGTCGGAGGTGTCGTGCCTGGGCTTGGTTCGGTTGCGCTCGCGCTGGGCATGTGTGTCGCGATTTAGGGGCGATCCAGGCTTGGGCACGATTTTAAAGTCCTAATGTGACTGTGCCCCTAATGTTTGACACATTTAGAACGTTTAGCTCGTCAGGTACGTGTGTGCGCAGCTCTCCTTGTGGCTGCAGAAGCACTCGCACTGGTGCGACTGTTTTGTTTTCCTCGTTCACATGGCGAAATATTTACTCGCAAATGCGAGTGAAATGGGCGCACTGTAGAGCCCTGTCCTTAGCTCTTATTTTAAGGTGCAGTAGCAGGAGTAGGACTATGGCTAAGGGGAACATATGTGGGTGATAACTCACCTCTGTTTCCTGAGTTAGCTGCTCTGAGATGCTCTCCCTTTCCTCCTCCTCCAGGACGGAGCTCCCAGCCACATCTGCCCTGCTGTCTGCACATGCCTCAGCCTCCATACTCTCCTCCCTGATCAGTGGCTCTCCTGTGAACTCCACACCATCACAGCCTGCAATGGTAATAACCAATGTACAACATTATATCAATTAGATGTGCTCATGTATTGTGAAAAGAAACCAATAAACATAATCCTCCTCTGCAATTTATATCTTCATTTATTTCAGGGCAGTGCATACTAATCATAATTTCTGTAAATATGCCAGACTTACAGTACTGTGCCAAAGTTTTAGACATGTGTAAAAATGCTGTAAACAAAGAATGCTTTCAAAATTATAAATAATGATTTTTTTTTTTTTATTTAAAAATGCTAAGTGAGCAAACAAAAAAAATCCAAAGTCATTAAGAACTATCTTCAGCGTGAAGAAGAACAAGAAGCTGTAGAAGTGATGGTCTGGCCCGACAGAGCCCTGACCTCAGCATAATCGAGTGTGTCTGGGATTACATGAAGAGACAGAAGGATGTGAGGAAGCCACATCCACACAAGATCTGGGCTTACTTTTTCAACATGTTTGGAAAACCGACCAGCCCAGTTCCTTCAAAAACTGTATGCAAGTCTGCCTAGAAGAACTAATGCTCTTTTGAAGGCAAAAGTCACACCAGATATTGATTTGATTTAGATTTCTCTTTTGTTCATTCACTGAATTTTGTTGATTGATGAAAATAAATAATTAACACTTCCATTTTTGCAGGCATTCCTAGTTTGAGGCCATTCCTAGTTTACAGCATTTTTTTGCACACCTGCCTATAACATTTGCACAGTACTATAGCAGACAAAAATTTCAATAATGAAATATAACTATTACAAAGAGCATCACTTGTCTGTTGTTGTTATCTTGTCTTGTTACATGCTTTTTGGGGACATTACATTAAATTGCATTCCTTTCCTTCCTTACCTGTCTAACCATAAAGTAAATAAATCCTCATGCTGTTAATCTTAAGATCTGAGTCCTCAAAATGTGGTAGATAATCACCCAAACTACACACATCATTTGAAACAAACAGAGGCCAGCAGGGGGCAGCAAACGCAGGAACAGACAGTTCCCACAAAGTTGTGTGTCAATAAACCTTTGTTTTCACTGAATTTTCAAAGATAAGAGTCTGTGTATCTAGTGGTTGGAGATGTAAGTTTTCATTCTGATGCAGTTTGGCCAAATACACTTTTCCTGCAGATAATGCAGTCCTCTCGCTGCTTGTCTATTAGATTAAGTCTTAAATCTTTATAGATTATGTAGAGATTTGAATGTTTGACCATGTTTGCTGAGTAATCTGTGTTTATGTATTATTGGACAGTGGTGAGAGAAAGAAGTTTAGGCATGTAACAGTAGCCGGTGACCACAAAGGTTACCAAGAATAATCGAATATGCTAATTCATTACATGTTCATGTGAACATTTGAATTCATTTCATATCATGGACACAGCTATAATCTGATAAATACACATATGTTAGTATTTGACCATTCATTATATTGAAACATTTTATAGACTGGATAATGGGAACACCAAAACTCTTTAATAGGTATAATACAGTAAATTGTGTACCTGAGCGTCTTCGTTGGCTCTCAGTTGTGAAGGACGAAGGATGAACATCACTTGTTTCACTTGTGGAAAGTCCTTTTAGAATCTGTCGTCCACAACTACATACAAAAACACTGCTGGTGAGTTAAAGGATACATGTTATGAAATAATGTCTTTTAAGAGCTTCACTTTTCATTTACTCACTCACAGTTGTATTTATTATTCATGCATGTTTGGGTAAGGACACCTTTGCTCTGAAAATTCCTCTTTTCCACTCAATACACACCCACTGCTTTTACTTTTGAATCATTTTTTTCTTATGATGATGCACATAGGATTCAGCAGTTACCTTTAAAGCGTGATTCAGTCATTTCTAATCATCAATTATATTTATTTATCATGAAATAATTCATTTTTACACGAGGGTCCTTAGGCTTTGCTTCTTTATTGAGAGATCAACAGCAATACTCAATGTTAGTAAAAGCATGTAGTTTGGAGTGGAGATCAGACTTTGGAGGAACACGTCGTATTGTTTATGTTCTGTAAATAAATACTGAAAACCTTTTCTCAAATGAATTTTGTCAAATAAAAAAATAATATGCCTTTTTAAAAACAAATGTTTTAATATGACAAAATAAATTGTAGTTCATCAATATGAGAAAAAAATATTGTAAATCACTTTTTTGTCACATCAACCAGCCCTAGTATTGATATGATAAATACTATTGATTAGCTTGATGATTTACATAATATCTGTAATATTGTGAAGGATACTGAGTTGTATATATGTTTTAAGATCTCAATTTACCAACAATTATGAATTATTTTCTAACTCTTTTAGGGTGTGTGAGTATTTACCTTGTGCAAAGCTGAAAACTGGAGCTGCGGCTGTTTTGCTGGAAGTCTGGGGAGCTGAAGGTGTAGTTAAGGGGCTTATGCAAGTTGAGATTGAGGCTGGGTTTGGTGAGGAAGTCCGCCGTGTCAGGAAACTCCACCGGCGATCGGGTGACGAGTGATGAACATGCACCCACAGCGGGAGGACTGTGGCTGGGTGAAGTGACTGGGCTCAGGCTTGGAGATGTGCCTATGGAAAATAAAAGTAAAAAAAATGTGTTGGGATGAATAATTTTATGTTTGTTTCACTGTTTGTAATGCATTTACAGTTGTTAAAAATGTGTGCATTCTAATTAATGTAAGAAGACTGTGTTGTAAATCTGTATGGCTGTGGCCCACCTGCTCTCCTGGGCCCGGAGTGATAGGTGAGGGTGACGGAGGATGATCTCTGCTTGGGAATGGTGAGGAGGTTTGCATTGGGTCCATTGGACATGCCTGAGCTGAAGGGCAGGACACACATACAATTGTTTACATTATTATTGTTCCCTACTTGCGTACTTTATCTAATGTGCACAAGGCTTTTAAGTCACTGACTGCCTCAATAGAAATCAAGACCCTGATGCAGAGCCTCAACAGCCATCTGCTGCCATCCAGTGGTGTTAAATTCTCACTACGTCACAGAGCCTCAAAACCATCATATCAAACTGAATGTCTTAAGTGGAAATAGAGGAATATTTTGACTTTTAATATTTTTTTTTCCTGCCTTCCTATTTATTTAGCACTATTGTACTACCCAAAATGGACGCCCAATATGCTCACAAATCTGTACATAAAATGAATGTAACATATGCATGTGATACCTGGTCATATTAAGGTCAGGGTGTGGTCTCTTCCCATTGTTGCGTTCCCAGCGTAAAGAGGCAGATTCAAGAAGAGGGAGAGTAGAGGAGGAGGAGGTGGAGCTTCTGCGCGGCTGAGGAGTGGGGAGGCTGTTTCTGCTGCTTAGGCCCTACAGAGTAAACATTCAATCATATTTAACTACTGTGGATTTTATGCATACAATAATACCATAGATTAAATGGATTCCATATTAATAAAACTGGAGGTAAAATAACCTTGGTATATAAAAGTTCTTTTTAGACCACAGTGGGGAGGGTACATGAACAAGAGCAGTAATGGATAGCAAAAATAAGCATGTATATAAAACATGTTAATAATGTTAATAATGTAGTTGTAATTCTATTCAGTCCTTAGATTATAGTTCACTTTAAATCAATGTTCAGAAATACACCATAAATAACCACCACTTTATTATTTTACTCATCATGCAACATGATGTGTTTAATAACACAAATGGGTATATGTAGGTTTAAGTCATGAGCAAACTGGATTTAGTTTGATCATGACTTTAGCTCAATGACACAGCTCTAATTAGCATGCAAGCCTTTAAAACACTGCAAAGTTTTCCATAGGGCAGTTATTTCCAAATAACTAATTATTCAACTTTTAATCGTTGCAAATCTATTAAACAAGTAGTGCTTGACACATTCTAAAGCAAAAATGCTAGCATAGTGAATAAAAAATTGCATGGTAAATTTTTATAAAGAAATAGCAAAGTCACAGGAAGATAAATTGTGAATGAAATGCAAATTAAACTAAAGCTGATGGAAGTACAGTGCTGCACTTCTTAGTCTTCCAAGGATTATCAGTGATAATCCACACACCCACCTTTATAGATTTCCTGTCCCCCCTCTCCACAGAGTCCTCCATCTCATCGCAGGGATAGAAACCAGGGAAGGGGGTGAAGGGGTTGACCCGGGGCCGGCACGACCCTGAGAAAGTCCCCATAAGGCTGGAAACGCTGCGCAGGACGGAGACGGTGTGTGGAGACAGGGATGCGTCCATCAGCAGGTCAGACACCAGGTTTCTGGCTTCATTTATAACAGAGAGGTCCACGCCATTGCCACTCACAGCCCCCTGTGCCAAACAACAACAAAACACCAACAATCTTTGAATATTTACATGACTGAAGTAATGTGCTGAACCAATTACAAGCACATTACTGCATTAACTTCTAGGCTGCATGATGAAATGCTTCAGTTGAGTTTTAAACAGAAATAGAAAGGTAGGACTATGCTAGGAGTCTAGGACATGACCAATACTAACCCAGGCTTAAGCAGGACTAAACCAGAATACATACTGTGGTAGTTACAACTACAAAAACAAACAGATGCAAATATTGTTGTTACTTTTTTATATAAATTCTTGTCAAGTACATGGCTGTCTGGACTAAATAAATACTTTTGGCTTATGAGAGCTAAATTCCTTGACAGATTACCCCAACAGTTCAAACAGGACAAAGAATGTCTGCATAAGATAAAGTGTGGCATGACTGAAATTTCAAGGTCGTGATATGCTGCCTTTTCAACTCATTGTGTGTTTTCCCAGACCAAAAATAACAACAGGACTGATAGCAAACACGAACACAAACGTAAACATATTTTAAAATACATATTTATTTCTACGTTTGAGAATATGAATTTTAATACTGACCTGATACTGAGGTTTGTACCAATGTTTCAGATCCCAGTCCCATAGTATCATCTACAAAACAGGAGAAGGAAATCAGTTAAGTTATCTGTCTGTGTTCTGATAACACATAATTTATGGGACATTTTTAAGCGTGTTTACATAGAATTTGCACAGTATTTGACCTCTGTCCGAGTTTCAGCACACAAAGCTTCAGGACTTTTCCATGGGGGTACCAGCAGACCAAACGAAGCATTGTGACTTTATTGGGTTGCTTACAGAAAGTGTAGAAAGACTTTACATTGAGAATTTCCTGCACTACATTAAACACTTTACACTGCAGATATGCTAATCAACACAACTCCAGCGACAGCTGACTGAAAGCAAAAGTAGCAAAAGTAAACCACTAAAACCGCAGTGGTGCGTCGACAATGGAGCAGTGAGAGCTTATCTGGCCCTAACTACGTCAATGGGCTGCATTTCCACACTATCTGTTCATAACCAAACAGCTCACACACATTACACCAGTCAACATTGTAACTCTAAGATGCACAAACTCAGGCAACTTCATCTGCTCAATCACTTGAGAAAGAAAAGAAATCATGTGTTATGAATTCTGCAGATTTTAGGCTGCAATACATTTACTTAATAAAAATTTGCATCAACCCTTTAAAATACACTTTTTAATTACTTTTAATAACGAAAAATTTAACTAACTATAAAAAATTGTAATTCTGATAAATTTGTTACTGATGTTCTAACCTAGTTTTATCAAAAGGTAATGCATTCTCCAATCTCGCCACTAGAGGGATTTCTACATTATTCAAGAAACATACACAAAGCTGCCTTAACAGCAGATTAAATCTATACTTTAATGTGACTTCCTCCAAAATAATGCTGTTTAGCTCTGCTGAGCGATGAGTGATCTCCAGAAATTCTCATTAAGAATCAAATGAAACTATTTGAGTCCATAACTTTATAGTTTCACACCTGAAATGTGTAGCACAGACCAGTGCTTGTCCCCTCTCATCTTTAATCAGTGATGTTTCATTGATCAAAGTGGGATGTTGGGTGTTTGTCATCAGCATCTGTACAATGCTGCCAAACATTTAATATGGCAAATAAGCCCTGCCATGGCAACCCGACACAGAGGCCAGCAAACAATGCTCTGTACTCCATGGCAACGGGATGGCTGGAGACGGCCGGAGGACAGGGCTGTTGGCCTTCTACTTGTTTACGAAGAAGACAGGTAGAAATGTTGAAACAAGCTAAAGCACAATATTCAACTATGATCTATAATAAGAATAACACATGGAAAAATGTGTATATATATTTTTAGCGACTCTTGTAGATCATACCCTGACTTAACATACATGGTAACATGATAATATACATGGTAACATACATGGTAACATGCATGGTAACATACATGGTAATATGCATGGTAACATACATGGTAACATACATGGTAACATGCACGGTAACATACATGGTAACATGCACGGTAACATACATGGTAACATGCACGGTAACATACATGGTAACATGCATGGTAACATACATGGTAACATAAATGGTAACATACATGGTAACATACATGGTAACATAAATGGTAACATACATGGTAACATGCATGGTACATACATGGTAAACAAAGTTATACAGTGCAGGAAGGCTCCTGGGTGTATTAACTGAATGGACAGTGCAGTCCTTGCAAAACATGACAGTAACATCTGTCAATGAACAGGAGGTTTTGACATGTTTTGAAAACACGACATGCAGACACAGCCCCTCTCAGACACACGCACCACTGTAGAGTTCTCATGGCCTCTTTATAGACAATGCAACTCTTATACTGGCAACATCAAATATGAGTTTTTAATGTTTCTGTTGTTAAACAACTTTTTTTATGATACTACACTGTAGTTCACTGCACTCAAATGATCAAAAGTCATAAAAAGTAATGAATGGCAATTCTCTTTGAAAATGAGCTGCGTACACATCACATCTGTGTGGGGAACAGAGTGATAAGACACAAAATGTGTCAAGCAGCAAACATGACTAAAAAATCTTATAGTATAGGCTTCTCTTCAGAGGAGTTAATAAACCTGAGCCCACCATTAGATAGCAGTTAGTTACACCTGCATGTCATATTAGCTGCCGGTTCTCACTGTGGTGTGAGAGCTGTAGGCACTGCTCAAAGTGCAGAAAACATGCTAATAAGAGTGCACTAGGGGAGGGCCAGAGGTAGTACTGATATCAAGAGGTGCTTTTGTATGAAGAAGAGCAGGCCAGTGCCGATGCCGAACACCACGCCACAGCGCGTCAGCGGCACACACATGCACTCACTGATAATGAGCCCCGGCAAAGAACAGTCTCCTCTTCGGCTTCAGAACGACAGTGTACTGTGGCCTACAGGAGCCTGATCTGCTCAAACTGAACAGATAAGGTGGACAGCAGCACAGAGCCAAGTTGGGCCTGACAACAGCAGTCACCACATGCACTCTCTCTGAACTTTTAACTGAGCCTGCACTTCAACTAAACATACAAACAAAAGCAAAGACTAAAGAAATTGTTTTCAAAGTAATGTACACATATGATCTAAAATAGGTTCTGTATTGAAAACTGTAAAATGTTAACTGAGCCATATTCAGTAACTATTAGTCTGGCTGATCTGGCAGCTGCGTGGAACATTCTTTCAGCAGTGAAAGGAGCTCATGCAAAATGTCATTGGTGTCTTTCACACTCTTGTACCACTTCAGGACACTGCTGTTGTTCAAACCAGCTGCTTTGGACACATTTCATTTATAGATAGTGGGGCTTTGCCATTAATTCAATTTTAATCAAGATCGAGATTCAGTCATTTCTAATTGTCAGTGATATGCTTAGGTCTTTTTAAGAGGTCAATAGCCAAGCCGCTGTCAATAAAAGCATTTTAGAAAAGGAATTCTTACACATTTTTTGTGTTAAATGGCAGCAATTAAAAGTTTACATTGTTTATGTTCATGAAATTAATATTGAAAGCCATTTCTTTCAATGAGACTATATCAAATCGAAAATTAGGTGCAATCCAATAAAAATAAATAAATAAAATAAAAATATATATTTTATTTAGCATATTGTTATCCATAGCTGTATTACATAAAGAAAACTATTTCAAAACGTAAAATAAACTATAACTACAGCTACTTCTACAGCTGCTGGTATTGTATTGTGACATTACGGAGTGAGCAGTAAACAGAGACATTTGTCAGTGCATGGAGCTTACGATGCTTTGTTTACAAGAGCCAGTAGATGTACAGCACACACCCTATAGACACACACCCACAGATCCTTTGAAGGAAAAAGATATCAGCCGTGGTCTATTTCCTGACCGTTACGCCACGTCCCCAGACCAACCAGGCAGGCAGTACACGCACAGCCAAGAGAAACACTACGTCAAAAGGTTACAACTCTGGGGGAATTCAGTACACTCAGCCAGCTGCCTTCTTTCTATTTTGTATCTTTTAGGCACACAATGAACGCACAACAATGCCTAAACAAGAAAGTGGAGTTGAGAAAGACAGGGCAAAAGACGGTGGCAGAGCGGAGGCTCTGTTAATAGGCCACAGACGGCAGGTGTGTCCTCATTTCAGCAGAAATAGAAGAGGATACTTGAGGATCAACATGGTACAGGTGGAAAAAACAAGTATTACAAATATGTACTGAAAAGTAACAGAAAGTCACTTAAAGTTGTAATTTGTAACTTTTCTGGAAAGGAGTCCACCGCCAGCAGCTTTGTTTGGAATGTTCAGCGGTTTGATATTATCTTTATTCAAAAGGAGATTTATTGCTTGAAATACCTTGAAAAACATAATATTCTTACTGTGAGTAGTGTCACTCTCCATGAATCTGACCTGTAACTTGGCATGAAGATAGACAGGTTTAATGCCTTTATATTATTTTGTTCACTGATCCGAGGTTGGCAGTCTGAATCCCGGTCCACTGACCCACAGGTTGGCGGTGCAATTCCAGCTCACACAGATGAATGCTGTTGTTGTGTCCTTGGGCAAGACACTTAACCCACTTCGCCCCCAGTGGTGTATGAATATGTGTGTGAATGGGTGAGTGGTTCCTTGTAAAGTGCTTTGAGTGCCTTGAAGGTGGAAAAGCGCTATATAAAAATGTGATCATTTACTTCCACAGAGACAGAGAGCCGGCCTTCCAACCATTATTACTATTACCACTAACACCTGAATTGTTAAGAATGTGGATGTGTAGTCCAACTTTTCAGACAGTCCTGAGCCATGCGTGCTTTGGTGTCACAAATTCAGAGTTATGTGCATCAGTAGATTAAAAATGTACAATAAGATATTCTCTTATGGTGGATTGTGTCATTGGCCTCATATCATTGTTGGAGTCAGACTTCTCATTTCAACCATTGACTCACATACGTTTGTGCAGTTGGCCTGTTGCCAGAGAAAGTAAAGCTTGCATAATGACAAACATAATATGCAGGCACAACACAAATGCCACAATCTGAGTAAGGTCAGGCTAAGTACGTCAATGATGAACTTTTTCTCACAATGCTTCAGTTTCACACTTAAATAACCTGCGATTTCAGAATTATTGGCAGAGCTGCTACGGCTGTCAACAAATGTGATTAACACTAACTAGAGGTAGGCAATATATCAAATTATTGTGAATATTGTTTTGAATGCTTGGTGTATTTTGTATAAAAAAATTCACCATGGTGCACAAAGAGCTGATTAAAAAATGTATTGAATTTTGTTATCTTTCCAACAAGAGTACAGTGGCATTTCTGCACTTTTATGGGTCATTTTATAGTCCTTCTGAATTTTAAACCTCAGCGTAAACATTTACAAGCATGTTTAGAATTTTTTGTTGGATTGCCTGTGTAATCCCTGCCAAAAATATATCAATTCATCTTTGTCAATATTGTCCCCAATAATGCCCTCCAAAACAAAAATTATTATATGGTTAGTATTTTCAAGTTTCCAAGTCACTTTGTCCATACCACACATTTGTATGAGAAATATATTTACATTCTGTTTTAGATTCAAATCAGCAACAAGAGAATAACCAGATGGACCTCTTAATTAAGTCCAATGCAAATTAAATGAGAGAAGAAAGTGACAGATAACAGCTGTAGTGAGGTGATTTTTATATAATGGAATAGGACTTAACCCTAGAGTGATGCTGGGTTTACTGAAGCCCCACTCACTAAATCAAGTCTATAAATAGCAGCAGGTGGTTTGCACACAGACTATGCAGGTTAAAATTTACCCTATATAACCTTCATAAACTTAAGGACATAAGCTCAAAAGAACACCAATGCCAAAAGGTTTACCTCTTGCTCTTGTTCAATAATTACGAATCATATTAAGATAAACGAACATGAAACATTGTACAATTGCAGGAATAAACATACACATAACCTAAACTGCAGTCTATATGCTCATTTTATACAACTATTTAAAGCCGATGACTGTCCTCACTTATGACTCTGAAAAGCTGCTGGTGTAAAAACTTTTCTTTTTTCCCATAAGGCTGTATAACAACCTCTATGCAGTCAGAAGACCTTTAGGATTATTGATCAATCACAATTTTAATTTCAACTTTATTTTGGCTTACTGAAAACACATCAAAAATTGCTATCAAAATGAATTACCTGAAAATACACACTTTGAGTTACTGCCATTTAACACAAAATGGTCAATATTTTCCCTCCAAAGTCTGAAGTCTCCAAACCACATGCGGCTGTAGACCTCTCGATTAAAAGGACACAAGCATATCATTGTTCAATGGAAATGAGTTTCTATATCAGTTAGAATATGTTTTCTTGCACAGTCCTACGTCCTTGATTACAAGATTAAAATGTTAATTTCCCTGAGGCCCTTTCTAAAGCATTATTATATACTATATATAAGTTTTTTTCTTATTACTTTTTAAAGTTTAAAAGTTAAAGTACATTTCTATGACCCATGTAAACAATGAGCAGGCCCAGAGGCAGCTGGAGGCAGAGGCCTGGTTAAAACAGGAAGGCTCTACCTGATATGGACATAGAGTGCATCAGGGAGGCTCACAGCCTTGTAAGGGAACATCTGGTTTTATCATGGAATCAGCACAGGCTCCTCTCATAAACACAAGCTAACGCCTGAGCCCTACAGCACCAGCCAATAACAAGCAAGTGAACGCAGCACCATCCATCAGCCTCAGCCAGAGGAGGAGCAACCAGGAGAGAGGGAAGGAGGGAGAGAGGGACAGAGGCAAAGAAAGAGGGGGGAGAGCGAGGGAGACTGATAGATAGAAATGCAGAGTAAATCATTTCCAGTGAGGCGCTGACAGGCCCGGAGCAGGTCCACATCCTCACTCTGCTTTATGAATGACTTCTCAAAGTTGTTATTAAACTCTTCAAGTCAGGTCAAAGGTCAAAGACACTAATGTTCACTTTTAAACACCTTTACATCAGTCATTCCAGTTGTACGACCTGCTCTGGGCACCATTAGGCAAATCCAAAACTACAGGGTTAGAAAGTTGTTTTGCATAAAAAAAGAGAATTTTGATTTCCTAGAAAATTGCAGTACTATTATCACATTTTCATGCCATGTATTTTAAATGTTTAATTGAGTCCTGCAATGGTGCATAAAACTACAACAGGAACTAAAAATACTCCTGCGAAGCACCTGATGGTAATAAAGGGATGATTCATGACACTGCCCAGGTCGGGACACAGGTGGGGGCTCCAGTTCTGCTGTTGGACACACAATAATACAACACACAGATACACGACTAATGTACTCAGCACTGGAAACACATAGGTTATCAAAAACTAGTTGCTATAAAATAGCACAACCCCCTGCCCTTGTCAAACATATTTTATTGAACACAAGAGACAAAGTCAAACATAACTCTGGGGCATGGAGGGATCAACATGTTGCACTAGTAGCAGTGGTGCTATAGCTCTGCCTATATAAGCACAGGCACATGGCACACACTGGAGTATAAATACTGGAGCAGCAGCTGACAGTCGCCACAATCAACACAACAAACCCACGGCAGGTTTACTAAACACAGAGAAGCAGAGCAAAGGTGAGCTCTGCACTTCATAACATACTTGTCAGTAATACTGTAGGGCTGTTCATACATGGTTACAATCACTCCAAATAAACCCCACAGGACTCCCAGCTCCACAGGAACATGTCCTTTACCTGGATTATACTTTGACAACTAGCAATGTACTCTGTGTCAGTTCTAAGGCTGGATAAAGGGAGAGTTACATCAGTAAACTAACCTAGGGCAAAACCAATGCCAAATCAATATGTAAATCACATATGGATGATTAACCTCAAGAAGGCTTAAATGTTAGTTCCTGAAACAATATATCGCATGATCTGATGCCTCGGCTTTATTGACCAGAGTAATGTGAAACCTCCTATGGACTTAATGATGGAGCCAGCATGTATAGTCTGAAGGCCTATGCCCCAGGCCTCGGGCTGTGTATATGTATATGAAATGTATATGTGTGTGTATATATGTGTATATATGAGGGCTCCAGTTGCTCCTGTTGATCTTTTGATACAGGGTTGAGTACGGAAAGGGAGGAGGGTCACACTGCACCCATATGTTTAAAATGCCAAGTGAGCAGACTTAGAAGGAAGCCATTTCAGAAGATGCATAAACAGATCAGGAAATAATCACAGCAAACAACACATTATATTCACACTACAGGTAGTGTATTGTAGTAGGAATATAACCCCTTAACATGTACTGAGCTCTAAACCAGGCAGGATTTAAGCACAGATACAAGCTTCTTCTTCTTTGAAAATGTCCATTTATTTAGATGTTTTGAATTGCACTGAAACATTCTTCTCAATAAAACAGATTTATAAAGCCAGATGAAGAAATAACCAGTAATTCACATTACTATAGGTGGTAATGAAATATAAATAAATAAGTTAAAGATAATTGCAGTATAAAACAAGGGTGTAGTTTGACATTGCAACACTTCAAGACTCAGTCCGTTTTTAGCATGTTTCTTTTTTATTGCAAAAATATAATTGGATTAGCTTTATTGGAAGAATAATCAAAAACAGAGAGAGGCTCATTCTCGTCAGAATTGACAAAATGGCTTTACCTGGTCAGTGGTTTAGGATAACTAGTACTTGTAATCAGGCCCTGTTAACTCTGTGACAATAATCTGTGGCCATATTCCAGAGTTTGGCCTCTTGTGAACAATACAGAGGACATGTGGTGTAATGAATCATAAAGTGTGTGTGCGTGTGTGTGTGCGTGTGTGGCTGAGCTACTAATGGAGCAACCAAGTGTATCTACTCTAGCAAGATGTTTCCTAAGAATTAAAGTTCCATGCAAAGAATGTAACTTATTAACCTAAATTTGCAATGTCCCAGTTAAAAAATTTAAGCGGTAAACAAAGACATCAATTTAGGGACTGCTCTGGTCAGTTCAAGCAGTTCAGATTTCACGTAAGGTCACTAAACGAGGGCAAAATGGAGGGGGGGGTAGAGAGGAGGACGACGAAGTCTGGGAATTGATTACATGAACAATAGAAAGGAAAAGAGCTTTGTGGAAAGAGCCCAAACATAAAAGAAAAGTTCAAAATTATTTGAAAATAGCTTGGAGACGTTGAGAGACGGGGTCTCCGACTTGTGCGTGTGTTGTGGGCGGGGCTACGGTGAAAAAGAAAAGAACAGACAGTAACAGAGTAAAGAAAGTGGTAGGGGGTGGGGACTGACCAGCTTCTCTCCTAAAATGACCCAAACCTTATTGTTTTCAAATAAACCATTTATATCACTGTATATTCTGATGTATAAATCAAAGTGGGTAATTGAAAATGGCAAATGAGTTTGTCGAAGCTGGGATTTTCATTGCAGTGACTAATAGTGGTTCACAGTTTTGCCCTTTTCAGTGGGATCTGCCCTCAGCTGCTAAACACACACAAGCCCTCCTCTGTAGCTGCAGCTGACGTCAACCGTCACTTAGCAACCGCCTTTTGGTGTAAAAGCAGCAGTGCTGACACCGTTTTCAAAAGAGAGACAGAGAAAGAGCCAAAGAAATTCAGAGAAACCAGAGCAGATAGAGAACAAGAAAGAATAGAGTGGAGAGGAGAGAGGAGTCTGTGCTCCAAAGTGTATGTGTGTTACAGATAAATTAGGAAATGTAAACGATGTCACTCGCACACTTTACATTTGGACTGGACACTTTTATATGTCCCTTTAAGGCAAATGGAAAACTATGAGGCTATGTAAACTCATCTGGAGACAATTAACAGCCTGTAAATGATTAAAAGTATGTAGACAATTACACAGAAATGGGAAAATCTAGCACGCTGTTCATCACATTTTCTTCTTTCCACTTTGCAATTACATTTGGTAGGAATCACTGTCTGCCACAGCTCATGATTTAATAGAAAATCATCTCTCCCTGGCCCTTTTTAAATGCCTGCGACTGAGCACAGAAAACAGACGACCCAAAGTTCAACAACCTCATTGTGAACTGAAAAGTCAAGCACAGTTTGCATGGTGGGTCTCGCACTAACTCGTAACTCACACAATCTAGGCTCACACTTCTGTACTTTTGTTTTTACTTTACTTCAAATGCTTTTATTGCATTTGTTTATTCATGTTGCATGATAAGTGAATGTACATGTACGAAGCTAAACGGTTTATTTATATTAGTATTAATTAACATTACATTATTGTGACGCTTAAAAACAGCATTAATCAGTGTTTGCAACCCAACCAGGGGACTGATCATTCAAACACACATGCACACATGCACACCCATATATAGATCACTATCTTTGTGATACTAATTTCAAGTGTCCTTATAGTAGTTATTACAAAGGGCACTTTAATACTCCTCTCAGGTAACTAAATGTTACTTTGATACCAATAGAACAAAAGAGTATGTGAATATAGTATCTGTAAGAATGAGACTGAATGCTGTATATGCACACAAAAGTATGTACAAAAACAGTCTAGTCCTTGAACTTAAGTTCCCATACTGGACAATGACAGCTGCAATACAGGCTGATAAAAAACACACAGAGGTACATTTTGTAATACAAGCAAGTATAGGTTAAGTACAATAAAACAAGGAAGTGTAAAAAATATGAAATAGAAAAAGTGCAGCAAAAGTGAAGAACTAAAGCTCTAGTAATTCGTTGGCGTGCCCTCCTTTGATGGAGCCTCATCAGACACTGCAGCTCTGGTAGACCTATCATGAAAACTTAAGAGCTGCAAGCTAATTGCTGGTGATCATGACGCACATGGGTTTCCATGGCGACATGAGTTTTGGAGTAGGCTCCAGCATTTCCTCATCTGTTTGCACTCACAGCAGCAGGCTGACAATGCAGCCGCTGCATCCTGTTTCAGTCTGCACCGCCAAGCACGCGGAGCCTACTCCACTTAACCCTATCTACTGCTCCCAGATGAAAAATTAAAGCCAGGACTGACCTGACAGGAAATTGAGATTTACATTATTCACAGACATCTCAGGCTTCATTACAGTAGCCCGCGCCCCAAAGAGGCCACATTTTACAGGGTTTTCAGGGCAGCACTCCCACCACAAACCATAAACAAACCTACTTCAATGAATGCTTAAGCATCATTTATATATCTAAACTACTACTAAGCTACAAAAGCCATCTGTTCCTTTTCTAAGTACACTACTAAAAAGTACACATAGCATCCATTTTCAGATCACTATTGTTCAGCAAACTGATATAAGAATACAATGCAGCAATAAATACACAAATACATTCTGTCCTTATATCAAGAAGCTAATTTATCCTAAGCTCTGAGTTGAGCTCATCTCACAGTTAACAGACTGTTTCACAGAGCATTAATCTAAAACCTGGGTCAGTCACCACAGTAACTCTGTGAATTAACCTGGTCCAGGGCAAGTTTTATTCCTTTTACCCAGAGTTTAGTCAGAGTCTGCAGCTGAATAAGAGCTCTGATTGGACAATTCACTTCCTCTTTCACAAACCACTGGGGGGAAAGTTAAAACAGGATTAATGTAACAGGCAAGTCATCAAGGCAGGACAATGAGGATTCAACTTTAATAATATAAATACATTTTTCACTTTCATTAAATTAATACTTATAATAACCGTTCACATTACTTAACAGATTATTTTTATCAAGTTTCTTTGTTTGATGCCATGAAAAATTAACATCAAAAGCATAAAAAAAATTAACATGTCATTGTGTGAAAAAAAACTTTTGGAACTGTTATGTAATGATATATATATATAAAAAAAAAAAAAAACTCAAAACATGCCCGCCCCCCTATGAACTAACATCAAGGACCATGACGTCCACCCTCCTGTGCGTTCACCACCTGCAGAGGGGTTCATAGGGGGGGTCAGGTGCTATGAGTATTGGGCAGCAAACTGCCCCCGCGACCCAGTCGGACTAAGCGGGAGAAGATGGATGGATGGATGGATGGATGGATGTAATGATTTCATCAACTTGTCTTTGGCTACTTTTGGACCCAATGGAAATAGCTTCGGGTTTTGTATAATGCTGTACTCAAGTTTACTTCTAGAGAGGATTTTCAGAAATTATCCCAATTTAATTTATCAGGAGGTTCAGACAAAGTCCCGGTTTGTGTTAGTGGCTCTGGAACCTTGAATGTCTGGACCCAAACAACTGTAATGATGTTACACTTAACAATCCCATAATGTTAATGAACATAATATCATGTGATGAAAAAAAAATACACACAGTCATCTCTGTGTTTTGTAAGCTTCTAAAATATATATAGGGATAGAATAATGTAATTGTATAAATAATTCTATAATTATTTATTATTTACTATTACTGTATTTTTATCTTGCCTGTCCATATTCACATGACTTCTTATTCCTCTAATATGGTAGCCTCCTGGTTTATTGTTGCCATGTTGAGTCCTATTTTCTCTGCTTCATTGATCATGGCTTTTCTCCTCAGAAAAATTCAAGGTAAATAAGATTTAAGATTTTGAGTTAAGATTTAAACTCAGAGTAAATTCAAACTGCTTTGTAAAATAAAATAAAATAAATAATAATAATAAATAGGCTCATAATATATATTATATATTCTTTTTTCTCTAACTATGTGTGATCTACTTTTTTATCTAAAAAAAAAAAAAAAACGCGAAATTTTGAACCTTAACAACACCATTGTTGCAGAGCTGAATACAGTTTTGCAATGCCGGTAACAGGCATAACCCCACTGCCTCCTTCTGTAAAGCATACTGTCTATGGGCTCTCGGCTCCTCTGCTCTCTGCTGGGGGCACACTCTATATTGTACAGGGCCATTAATAAGACTTGGCATTTTTTTTTCTTCTTTGCCATCACTGTGAGGTACGTCACCGGACCGTGACGTCAATGTTATATCATTCCACATGGCTTCAGAGCAAGCGAACGTGACAGCTGAGCACAGCGCAGGCTCCTGCTCCTCTGCAGTCTGTGCCTCTGTACGGCCAGTTAAGTGTTATTCAGGCCTGCCCCTCCTCTCTCCTCACAGGAGAGTCCACACACAAGACAGGCCTGCCCCGGGCCCAGCGCTAATGGAAGCTCCTCTATTAGGATGTGCATCAGGCTTTTTACAGCCAAATAACCACATTCAAATTATTTTACTACTACTGCTGTACAATGACCAAATCATATGCATTCAAAAACAAAAAGGTATCTTTTTCTGAGTAAAAGACCTAGATGGATATTTACCTAAAAAGCAGATAATGGTGAAATACTGTAAGAATATCTTAGAAAGAGGCCTAAAGACTATTTACAGTGTAAATGAACAAAACATTTGGAGTTGTAGTGTTAAGAAACATTGTCTTAAGTTGCACTACTGACAGTAGTTACACACAATTAAAGCTGAGTGTTCAAAGCTGTAATACGGTCTTCTTTCTCTTCAAACCTCCCCTTTCTGAGCTGTAGTGCACTGCTCTCCCCTTATGTATGTATGTATGACTTTACCATAAAATGCCATCCTGCAATCACTTCTGCCTTATTAAACAGCACATGACTGTGCTGACAATAGTTAACTATATGTTCCTATGCATCCCTTATCTTACTCCAGTTTCACTGTCTAGGAGGGGGAGCTGGAACAACATCCGTGTGGTTTAGATCGAAGTGGTTATGCTAAACATTCTTCTTCTTGCACTATTGTTGCATTATGAGTACACAGTCTAGTGCTGTGGCCACCATTGCACTACAATCACATCAGTGCTCATAAAAATGCATGGTAATGGTGATTGCAACCAAAAGACTGTGAAAGAAATGGAAAAATATGCACAAATAAATAAAGCGCTATATAAATAAACCTTACCTTACCTTACCTTACAAATGCAAAAAAGCTGTTTTACTTCTCATACTGGTGGTACTTTGTGGCTTGTGCAGACTAAAGCCCAATGGACAAGATACTTTTCATTTTGTTGTTGAAAATGAGTTTGAACAGGCCTTTCACAACACTCACTGTCAAATGTGAAGTCAACAATAAAAACAATAATAATAATTTGAAATTGGTATATTAATATTATTTTAGATCAGACACCTCCAATAAAGTTGACTGGTTTGAACTAGTTGAAAAAAATGTAATTAATATCAAATGTAATTGTACATCTTAGCAACTGATTAAAACGTGAATCTCTTTACTATTGCCCCTCTTCTTTTGTGAAAATAACACAATAACAGGTTTGTCCCTAAGGTTTCAAGCATTTTTATGATTCAGATTTTCAGGGTCTTCAGTTGAATAAAATAACATAATATTTTATTCAAGTGACTGTGTACAGCTAACAGAACAGTCCTGTTTGGGTGATTGGCTCTTGTTAATGTGTACAAATAGGAAGACCATCTGTGACATCAGCCCGGGACCCTGCAGTGACTCCTCCTTTCAGCCCTGTGACCCACAGGAACAAGTCAACAATATTTATGATTTCAAAAACATATCTACAGGTGACGAAGCCAATGTATATTAAGAAAACACAAGTGACATTGCGAGTGGTGAGACTGCAAGTCCACAGTCCCTCGCCAAACACCGGTGAACAATAATGTTATTTTTCGTAGTTTTTATCCTTGAACAATAACATAACAAAAAAACCTATCTGCCGTCATTTAATTGCAAGATGTGTATCATGCCATTAAATGACAATACACAAACAAGGACAGAAAACACTGCCTTCTGCTTCAAGCATACAGCTGCAAACGTCAACTGCAATGCATTGTACCGGTATTTCCAAAAAAGTTGAATAGAAAATTAATTTAAATATATACCTGTTTAATTTGTATTTTGCTATTAGTTTTATCTTATCACACTATTTTTTGTTTGTTTTTGTTTTTACAAGTGTGAGCTTAAAACCCATCTGGCCGCCATCAGTTTCACGTAAACATTCACACACAGAACACGTGAGTGAAGTGTCTTGCCCAAGAACTTAATGACAGCATGCACTGACTGCTAGTATAATGCACTGTGCATGAAAAGGCCTTGAACTCAATAGCTAATATAGTTATAGTCTGCAATGATGTTGAAAACAACTACTGGAAACAATACAACTAAAAAACACAATTTAGTTGTGCCAAGAACACAAACAATGTGTCCATAATACACTGGAGAATTACATGTTACTTTATTAGGAGCAATGCTTCAAAAAGCCCAAACCATTAAGCAAACAGTGCAGGTTTCTACATAGTCACCACAAGGGCTGAGCGATAGTGACACAAACAGATATCTACATATGTTCTTATTATACAGTCTGATAACAAGCAGCTTAAGGTTCTGGTGTTGATTTTAAAACTATGACAGAAATATAACACATCTTTTACACCATTGCTAATCTTTAGCTGAAGCAGATTTTAAACAATATTTTAATTTTAAACAATTATATTATCATTTAAGACAACTTCAAATTTATAATTTTGATATAATTTTTCCCATTCCAAATTGTGGTCATTACTCAGTAAAGTAGGTTAGGTATGGATGTGATTCTGCCTTAATAAACTAAAAGTAGTCGTAGGAGCTGAGGTACTGCATGTAAACAAACTGGTTTAGGAACATGTGCCATGGTGCAATGACAAGTCTAAGACATCTCTCAAATCATTTCACTTTTGAAAGCTCTAGTCATTTGAGATTTAACCATACACCAAATGTAGACATTTTGACTGAATAAATCTGCTAATGGATCTCATGCTCTGTTCCAGGTAGGCCTACATGCTGGTCATAACAATGACGCTTATTCTGGAAGTGCATTTTTAGCTCAAATCCTGATTTAGAGTTGACTTAGACCTAATATCATCAAGTTTGGGTCTTCTTTAATCCCCTTTTTTCTCCCATAAACAATTATTTATAAATATAATTTAGGGTAAGTTAGGACAGAGCAGAGCAAAGACTTTTCAGAGCTGTAATTTGCTGTGAAAAGTTTGTGACCAAAGGTACTCGGCAATAGGGGTCTTTGTCATTTTGTTTACAGTAAAAAAAAACAATAACAACAAACATTAGAGCGTTATTAAGGGAGTTATTACAAGGTATCTCATGATTATTTTGAAAATATAGGTATTTGCAAGTATCCTAATAATTTCCTATTTAGGAAGATTATGAACATAGAACATTATGTGCATGAATACACATAATGTGTGAATACAATGAAGCAAAAGGAAAAATATATATATATATATATATATATATATATATATATATATATATATATATATATATATATATATATATATATATATATATATATATATATATATATATATATATATATAAAGAGTCAGCCCATGTGTAAGATTTCGTTTAATCTTGGGGCAGGAGCTTATTCAGTGCATTTTTAAATAGCCTAAAGTAATCACTTAGGCTCGGTAAGATGAACATAGCCTACAGGAGGACTTTATACTATACCTAAATCAGACTGGGCATTAGTGTGCTGCATGTGAGACCTACCTGTTCCCGTGATATACAGGGCAGTGATGGTCTGCGGGGCATTTTACAGCTGCCATAGTAGCTGGTGGAGGTTTCTCCCAGAGAGACGCAGCTGGAGCGTCTTCTAGGTCGAATAACAGGCACCTTCTCATCCGTACTGAGGCTGCCGCAGGTCGCCTCCCTCGCAGGGTAGAAGCGGTCAAAACACAGCCCCAGAAGAGAGCCGCAGAAACCGGCGAAACAGGCGAACAGCGGCCTGAGAAGCACTGGCAGTCCGCTCAAACTTGTGAAAGAGGCAAGCCAAACAACACTGGCAAAGACCAGTATGAGCACACTGTGTTTAAGTTTGAGAGTGGGGACGAGAGTGAGTAGACCCACACATCCTAACACGAATAACAACCTGCCCACCATTTGTATCTGGTGCTGCTCTTCTCCCCATTGCAGAAACCGCAAAACCAAAAAATCCCCGAGGTAGCACGATGCGGGCAGTGACAGGAGCCAACATTTACTACTTTCTTTCTTTTTCCGTCTCAAATAAAATGTTAAAAAGAAGAAGGCGCATCCTATACTAAATAAGGGACTAATTGATTGAGAGAACCCCGACAAAAAAGTCCTCAAATCCCAGAACGAGTCACTTTGCAAGCTCCTGGATATGACAAACGAAAGCGCAAAGAACACAAACGCGCCCACATACACCGCGGAGACCTTTAATACTTTGGAATTCAGTATGTCTTCATTGCAAAAGCTGCACAGGTTGAACAAAAATCCCCTTTGCTGGTCTTGTTTTAGGGGGGTGACGCAGCTCTTCACATAGCCGTTCCTGAAAGCCTCGGAGCTGTTTACACTTCCAACGCGGTCGTGGTGCCGTAGTTTACCGTGCAGGGGTTCTCCGTCCTCCCGTGCAGCCATGACTCGACCGATCGGTCCTCTTCCCCGCACGAAAGCCCCCCTCTTCTGCTATTCACGCCGTATTAGCGCTCAACTACATGACAGCAAACGCACTCCATGGTCACCCAAACGTGCTCCACCACTTGGACTAAAGAAAGAAGGTGAGATGTTGTTTTTACAGAACTGGGACTCCCTGTCGCCCCCCACGGGCTACAATTCAGTCTTGCACTTATATTGTTCTCTGTCACATTGTAAGTTACAGTGTGGTAATAAACAGAAGGCCTACTCTTGAGACAAAAATGCGCAGCTGTAAAAGGCAACTTTAACCAAAGTAAACCAATAGCTAAGTCGCAATTTCTGTCGTAGGCTTAATGAATAAGTCAGGAGGCAAATTTAAATTCCAGCACAGTTTATAGGATTTTTTTTTTTTTTAATACCTTCAAGCCTTAAATCTGACTGAATTGGCAGTAATGATAAACGCGATATATTTGTTTCTTTTTCAAATCAATTGAAAACCTTTTTTGAGGTTCTGTCTCAATTGAAATGAGTACTTTCCCATATGCCCACTAGAGGGTACCACAAGCCATTCATCTGGGTCAAGTTAGGCTAGAATCCAAATGCACATTTAAATACTTTTAATTTCTTCTAAAAAAAACAAAAACAGGTTATATATTTTAAGCCATGGATATTGATTTTAAACACACGCATACAGTTATAGGCAATGTGATTAAAAGTTTATTAAAAAAGCTTATTGCAAAAAGAGATCCTGTTGGCAACATGATGATAGAAATCTAATTAGCCTTTTGCACATATGCCTATGTTTCAATTTGGCGTCTTTTTCACTTTTAAATATTTAATTGAACTCTGTATTTATTTTCACTTCATTAAATTCTATTGCGAGAAGAAAACTGGCCATAGTTTTTGTCCCTCGCGGCTCGCTGTAGCACTGATGTGGCTCAGGAGGATCTTCCACGTCAGTAGGAAGTGCCGAGCAGAGCCGCAGCTCGTCTCAAGACTCACCGAGCTTTTCACACATGTAAACATTAATTGAAGGCTCTGATAGCTTCCACGGGACAATAGCTGTACATTTGGGTAAGACCTATTATCTTTTTGTTCATAATACGTAGTTTCTCTTTCCCGATATGTGGTTAACGTGAGCTAGCCGATGCACTGTCCTCCATTTCATTGATGGCCTTTGCAGAGGCTAAGTTGTTTTTGCGCTAGCATTTAGCTTATGTTTTAATAAGTGCTCAGACTCCAACAGATGTGTTACTTGAACTCATATGACATGCGACTTTGCGTCTTTGTGCGTTTAAACAACCGATTGTCACTGCGGCCGGGTTTTTAAACTCGTAATATCGACTACAGTGCTACGTGTCAGATCCCGTCAATGCTACACAGTAGTTGATAGAGTAGGGTGACCAGACCTCCTTATTTACCCGGGACAGTCCCAGTTTTGAGCCCTATGTCCCCTATCCCAGCATATTTACCCAAAACCAGTAATTGGTCCCAGTTTTATACAAGAAATGTCTGAGATGTCCCTATTTTTGACCAATTTGATGCCAGCCAACAGTAAAGAAAATACTGTACATACAGAAATACAGAAAAGGATACTTAAAAATGACCAAAACACAAACTAAATGTGACTATACTGGCTCACATTAATGCAGAATGCATAGCATTTTTTCCTTAATTATGGATTCACTTTCACAGTTGTATTACCGTATTTCCAACCAACCCAAACAAGGGATGTCTCTGTTTTTTTTATTTTGAAAATCTGGTCACCCCATGATAGTTATTTAATTATGTGTTATCCACCAGTCTTCTATGTCTTCCTTTAGGATTTGACATATTTGTTGTAATGCCAAATGTCATATGCCTAAATAGCAAAATAGCAGTTTTTCTGGCCCCAAAACTTTTCATGGCTATTTAATAACATAATGTCACACTATGCTAGCTTGAAGACATTACATTATGCTGTGTAATGATAATTTAATGCATTTTTATTGCAGTTTGTAACCTACTTCTGTTGTCTTGCTCAGGTGTTCTATCTCTCTCCACTATTGTGAATCTATATAAGAAACTCAGTTTAGCAGCAGCAAGATGACGGCTGCAGAGAACGTTTGCTACACCCTGATCAATGTCACTTCTGATTCAGAGCCCCCCTCTGAAGTCAGCCTCAAAACTGACTTGGGTAACTACTGAACTGTCAGTTAAAAGTGATGTAATGTACAGAACTGTGCCTGATTCTTGCAATTTTTATCTGTAGAAAAAGGGGAGATCAAGGCAAAAACTGAAGCACTAAAGAAAGTCATCATTATGATACTGAATGGCGAGAAACTACCTGGGCTTCTCATGACCATCATCCGTTTTGTCTTGCCACTTCAAGACCACACAATCAAAAAGTTGCTCCTTGTCTTCTGGGAAATTGTTCCTAAAACGACTCCTGATGGCAAGTTGCTTCAGGAGATGATTCTAGTCTGTGATGCCTACAGAAAGGTATGTTTGCTATATTACGATGTTAATAATTGGTGAAATATAAAAGTATTTATTAACTGTGTCTTGTTGAATTCTCCAGGACCTGCAGCATCCTAATGAGTTCATCCGTGGGTCCACACTGCGTTTCCTCTGCAAACTGAAGGAGTCTGAGCTGCTTGAGCCTCTAATGCCAGCCATTCGTGCCTGCCTTGAGCATCGTCACAGCTATGTACGCCGCAATGCAGTCCTCGCTATTTACACTATCTACAGGTATACCCAGTGTCCCTTGTTTCTTGTTATTTGTTCACTATAAAACTATACAGAAAAGTTGTGTAACAGTACTCACTTGATTTTGTTATAGGAACTTTGAACACCTCATCCCAGATGCGCCTGAACTCATTCACGATTTTCTTGTAAATGAAAAAGATGCAAGCTGTAAAAGAAATGCTTTTATGATGTTGATTCATGCTGACCAGGTCTGTAATATTTTGTATTCATAGTGCCAAATATTTATATTTTATACCTGTCCTCTAATAATTTCTCTGTTTGTGCTTACGTCACACTTGCTTTTACAGGACAGGGCCTTGGATTACCTTAGCACTTGTATTGATCAAGTTCATACCTTTGGTGACATTCTTCAGCTTGTTATTGTGGAACTGATTTACAAAGTACGTAAAGGGATTGTGGTTTGTTTAAAAAGTTAGATTAGACTGTTACACATAATCTAATATCTATCTCAAATCTTTTTTGTTATCTAATTTCTAGGTCTGTCATGCAAACCCCTCTGAGCGGGCCAGATTTATCCGATGTATCTACAATTTGCTCCAGTCCTCGAGTCCAGCTGTGAAATATGAGGCAGCTGGTACTCTTGTAACCCTTTCAAGCGCCCCCACAGCTATTAAAGTACACAACACAGATTTTTATTATTATTATTTAAATACTTGTCCTAGCATTTCTACAATGTCTTATATATTCTTTCTAGGCTGCTGCCCAGTGCTACATTGATTTGATCATCAAGGAAAGTGACAATAATGTAAAACTGATTGTCCTTGATCGTCTGATTGAACTGAAGGAGCATCCCACTCACGAACGTGTACTTCAGGTACTTTACTTTTTCTTTTTTGGTGCTGCAGTGAGTTGATGTCTGATCTTAATTTGTTTGTAATCCTTGACTTCAGGACCTTGTGATGGATATATTGCGTGTTCTCACCACCCCTGACCTGGAAGTGAGGAAGAAGACCTTGCAGCTGGCACTGGACCTTGTCTCATCACGCAATGTTGAAGAGGTATGTTTTTTGTTATTTGTTTAGTTAGTTCTACATCTTTGAATACATTGCATTTAATCTTTACAATGATTTATGTTTTAGCTGGTGATAGTTTTGAAGAAGGAGGTGATCAAAACAAATAATGTAACTGAACACGAAGATACAGATAAGTATAGGCAGCTGTTGGTGCGAACTCTTCACTCATGCAGTGTACGCTTCCCTGACATGGCAGCCAACGTTATACCAGTGGTGAGTCAAATTAAACAGACCGAAATGAATCCATGCTTTTTAGACCGACATGGCAAAATTTTATATGTTTATTTAATAGGAAAATATCTCAATGTGTGTGTTTTGTGGTTTACAGCTGATGGAATTCCTAAGTGACACTAATGAGGCGGCGGCTGCTGATGTACTGGAGTTTGTGCGAGAAGCTATTCAGAGATTTGACAACCTGAGGCCCCTCATCATTGAGAAGATGTTGGAGGTTTTCCATGCCATCAAAACTGTAAAGTAAGAAACATATACATGAGCACATGAGAAATCATGAATATAATTTATTACATTATAAAAGCCATGTACGGATCATACTGTATATTTACAAACAATGATTATGTTTGAGAAACATAAAATGTAAATGAGGCAGTGTTAGTGTGTAGACAGCACACTTCAGCCTCTCATTGATTACTTACATTACATTGTCATTGTGTCATAGACTGTATGTTATAGGTGTACTGTTTAGTGATTATGTTAAATTCTTGTGTCTTCAAGAATTTACAGAGGGGCCCTATGGATATTGGGAGAGTACTGCAGCACAAAGGACGATATTCAGAGTGTGATGACAGAGGTCCGCAGGTCTTTGGGAGAGGTTGGTTTTTGCTGTCATTAATTAACTTGTTATAAATAAATATATAATGTTCATCAATGGTGAAAAGCACCTGACTTTGATTTAAACTTACAGATCCCCATAGTAGAGAATGAAATTAAGAAAGAAACAGGAGAGGTTAAACCTGAAGATGAAGTGAGTGCAGCACCAGCTCAGAAACTTGTAACAGAAATGGGAACATACGTGACTCAAAGTGCCCTCAGCTCCTCCAGGCCGTCCAAGAAAGAGGAAGACAGGTAAAATTGCCATTTGTTTTATTTTGCTTTAAGCAGTCATCTACAATTGTTTGAAAATACACGTCCTATATTTTATAGGCCTCCACTTCGTGGTTTCTTGATGGATGGAGACTTCTATGTGGCTGCTTCTTTGGCCACCACGCTAACAAAACTAGCTTTACGTTACGTTGAAATTGTTCAAGACAAAAAGAAACAGAATGTAAGTAAAATCATTCCTTGCTTTATTTATTTACTTCTTAACAAATACTGTTGCACTCACTTTGTGATTCTTTTTTTTTTAGTCTTTTGTTGCAGAGTCCATGCTGATCATGGTCACTGTGCTGCACCTGGGCAAGTCGTCTCTGCCTAAAAAGCCAATTACAGATGATGATGTGGACCGCATCTCACTGTGCCTGAAGGTGCTGTCAGAGTGCTCGCCTCTCATGAACGACATTTTCAATAAGGAGTGCCGCAAATCCCTGTCCCACATGCTGACTGTCAGACTGGAGGAGGAGAAGCTGTCACAAAAGGTAAGTGTGTTTGAACTCAGCACTTAACCTCCTGCCAGCAGTCACAACAGGAAAGCACTGTGTAAACAACTCAGTTGTGTTTTGATATTTTTTGGTTTGAAGCGAGTGTACTGTTATTGTGTATCGCTGTTCTCTTTTTTTAGACAAAACATTATTTTTTGTTATTCTTATATGTTTAATCTTCTCTTCTCTACAGAAAGAATCTGAGAAACGTAATGTGACAGTGCAAGCAGACGACCCGATCTCATTCATGCAGCTCACAGCCAAAAATGAGATGACTTCTAAAGAGGACCAGTTTCAGCTTAGTCTTTTGGCCGCTATGGGAAACACTCAGAGAAAGGAAGCAGCAGATCCACTTGCATCAAAACTCAACAAGGTTTACAGATCTCACCAACTATAACATCACAGATTTTTATGAAGTTATTCTTGGACGGGCTCATGATCAATTGTATGTGTATGTCTCAGGTCACTCAGCTAACAGGCTTTTCAGACCCAGTATATGCTGAAGCCTATGTTCATGTTAACCAGTATGACATTGTCCTTGATGTGCTGGTCGTTAACCAAACCAGTGACACTCTTCAAAACTGCACTCTGGAGCTCGCAACATTAGGTATTAGTCATCATCCTCAGTTTACATTTTACATTATTTGTCTAATGGGCACACTTTGATTGTCATTTCTACTTGTTACAGGCGATCTCAAATTAGTTGAAAAACCCTCTCCACTAACTCTGGCTCCACACGATTTTGCCAACATTAAGGCTAATGTAAAGGTGGCCTCAACAGAGAATGGCATCATATTTGGAAATATTGGTATTTCTTTTTCATTGAATAAATGGTAGCTGAGTGTTAATACATACAACATACAAATCTCTTGCATATTTTTATCCACAGTGTATGACGTGTCGGGTGCTGCCAGTGACAGAAACTGCGTTGTCCTCAGTGATATTCATATTGATATCATGGATTACATCCAACCGGCCTCATGCACTGATGCAGAGTTCAGGCAAATGTGGGCAGAATTTGAATGGGAGAACAAGGTAATAGTTCTTTTTATTGCTTATAAAATATTTCATTTTGTATCCCAAAACTTACTTTAAAATGTAATTAGTTAAAATAAACTTTTTTTTTTTTTTTTTTTTTAACAGGTGACTGTGAACACCAACATTACTGATCTCAATGAGTACCTTCAACATATCCTCAAGTCCACAAACATGAAATGCTTGACTCCTGAAAAGGTTTGTAGCTTTACAGTGATATAGAGAGATGCCGTTGTTTTCTTGAGAAATAGTATTGTGGACTATATCAGTATCAAGTTGTTTTTTCCCTAGGCCCTCTCTGGTTTCTGTGGCTTTATGGCAGCAAATCTTTATGCTCGCTCCATCTTTGGTGAAGATGCCCTGGCTAATGTGAGCATTGAGAAGCCCATTCACCTGGGGCCAGATGCACCGGTCAATGGTCATATCCGCATCAGAGCCAAGAGCCAGGTAGGTCACAGCTCTGCTTCACCTGCTCTCAGTAGCCCGTTATGTTTATATACCCACAATAAATATGCTCAAATGTTTTTTTCACACATTTAAGAGTAAGTAGTTTTATTCATAATTATTTCTGAATGAGAATTATTCGTAAATTTGGTTTAGAGTAGATTTAGAGCTGAAACATTTATCTAATAACATTTCTTGCTACAGTCCTTGTCCAAAACTAAATGGATATACTTACATTTTTCTTGAATCTATCAGGCTAACAGTGAAACATAATTTAATTTGTCTTCTATATTCAAACATTTTAACACATACTGTTTTACAGGGTATGGCCTTGAGTCTTGGTGACAAAATTAACCTCTCCCAGAAGAAGACAAATGTCTGAAGCGACTGCGCTGTAAAGTCACAGATTTGTGTTGTATCTCAGTCTTTATTCACAGATTATTAAGAACATTTGATCATTTGCTTCTGTGCTTTTTTTACTATTGTCTAAAACCTACACTCTGTAATTTACTTGTCCATGCTTTTCTCCATTTATCATTTTCAATAAACATGTATGAATGCACAATACTATGGATTGTGTCCATGTCTATATATTACATACATACATATGTGCATACATACATAGATTCTGAATAGCTGAGTAAATATGCAAAATATAGCATATTTAAACAAGTGACATCCCACCTGCTGATGCCACATACCATGTTGATAATTTCCCAGCTCAGTGCAGGTCTGAGAATAGGGAAGTCAGGATCCCTATAACTCAAATGTGTCAGAAAAGGTGAGTTGAAGGCTAAGGTGGATTTAAGTTCAGAGTAAATGTTGTGAAACAAAGAACTGGAATTGTCTTAAGTCTACATACAATAGTGGCATATGAATTAATATGATTAAAAAAAATACTCCATTTAACAATACAGTTTTCATTATAACATAGTTGCTTAACTATTAATAATAATGATATATTTATATAATTATGATTGGCTGTATTTCTTCCTCAATGGTTAGATCAGTAGTTACATTTCTATATGTTTTTCATTGTCAGGGTGTTATTGCATCAACGACATGCAAAAGAAATCATGGATGTAGCCTATAAAAAGCCCTTATTGGACACTAGATGGCGCTTCAGAAGTCAGAGACCCTACAGTAGTGTAGCAGGTTTACGTTTGTCATGACTTTACACCGCCTCAAAGCCATAAAAAATCTAACGTTTTATCATGTCATAACTAAAGGGTTACATTAGGCTGATATAACTATGGGATGCACTATATGCCACTATATAGAGTGGATTTCCCTTACAATAGAATGATCAGTTTTGAGTGATATGCCTAAATGAAATTTTATAACAATAATAGGCGAGCCTACGTAAAATTGTGCCTGAACGATAAATAGGAAAATTGGAATAAAACCCAAGGATTATGAAGGCAGAGGTAGGCCCTTCTAGTAAACACAGTTTTTATTTTTATTTTTTCTGTTTTGTGCCTGTCTGTGAGCACCAGAACGAAACATATAGTTCAGTTTAGCCTATAGTTCAATGAACAATATTTTATTATGGTAAAGCATGTTCAAAGTGACACTGATAATAAATGGTCTATTATAGACTGCCAATAGAACGAGTGTGTGTGTAAGAAATAGGAAGTGGAAACACCAAAGTTATAGTCTGTGGCTGGCATACTTTGGATTGAACCATATGAACTCCCTTAAATTATGCAATACGTGCGTAAAAGTGTGTCACTGACTTATAGACCTTTTTAGAATATATTCTTGCCCTGTAGACACTACCCATGCCCATGTGTCTTTAGTGCAGCATAGCCTACCCCTTCCGAGCAGGAATGTGACTGCAGGGGTGTGTGATATTCGTCTTTAGGACAGAGCCAGAGGCAGGGCTGGATTGTGTGTGTGCGTGTGTGTGTGTGTAGGGGGTGTAAAGGCAGCCTGTAGAAGGGCCCCTAGCGCCAGACATCAGTATTGGCCTGGCTCGCTCCAGTCTCACTATCGTCTCTACGTCTTGAACATCGCAGTGTTGTTTCGGCTCGGGCGTTTAATGGACCTCCTCTCTTTGCGCTCTTGACGGACTACACTCACCAGTTTGCCTCGTATTTCTGCCCCTCACAATCTCCGTCTCTCCACTGCGGGGCCTCTGTCAGTTTTTTAGCTGGAGAAAAGTGGGTGTTTGCTGCTCACTGGTGTTTCAGCGGCGATAAGTGTACTCGATGGCTGGCTGGAAGGACGGATCAGTGCAGGAGAAGTATCGCCTGGTTGTGGTCGGGGGCGGTGGTGTCGGCAAATCGGCCCTCACTATCCAGTTTATCCAGGTCAGTAGCCTTCCTTCATCCCTCCACTGAATTGTGTCCCTCGCTTAGATTTTTCCGCGTCTCCGGTAACAGGGTGCAAGACGCGGGGAGAGGCCATACCCAAGCACAGTCCGTCATTAGTCCTACTTAGTCCGACTCTGCTCTGTTCTCCACTAGACTTTGTCGAGGCCTGAAACTATTAAGACACGACGTGCTGTTCCTGTATTATGTTAGCCTTGAGAACATAGCCATGGGTTATTTTGTATAGGGAACGGTAATATGTCGCTGTCACTTTAACTTGGCGGGTTGCAAAAAGCTCTACTTCCACTTTATACCCCCCGCAGTCGAAAAAGAAACTAAGTGCCAGTGGTTGTTCTGTTTTATGGACTCGCTCTTCTGAGTCAAGTAGCGGCAATTAGTTACAAAGCCTGACTTGCCCACTGGGCTATGCGAGCAAAAATCAGGAGCACCAGACTGAAAGAACTGTGCGTAAAGTTAAGGCAGATGAGAGGTTTTAGAGGAAGTAATCTCAGAACACCAGTATCTTTGAAATGCATATGTACACAGATAATAGTCACTGAGTTGGGTTGGGCAAAATATTTTTTACACAGTAGTCTACTAGTTAATTAAGTGTTTATAGATGCAGAGTGGGGGCCAAAACACTAGTAGACTCAAGTATCTTAAAAATAAACAATAACACATTTGGAGATGCATAGGCTGTATTCATTATTTTTTACTGCTACTTAGATTAACTTATATTGCCTGTATATATGCTACTACATAGACAGGCATGTAACAGTTTGCTTCTTCTATTACTGCTTGCATTCCAACACAAGGCAGACTGTAGGGCCCAGACTATGTGCATCGCGTTGACCTTCCAGACTTAGTTTTTTGCACATGGGCTGCCCACCCACATGCACTGGTTTTAAAAGAAACCCAAGCTTTTGCGCCTGTCATGTCAGTGATTCTTCTTGCTTCGTAACTTCCAAGGGGCCAGACTGCAGGCAGCTGCATGTCTCCACACAGAGACAATAGTGAGCTGGCACGCTTTTTGGGAGTGGGGGTAAAAACTTGGTGAATGTGTGTGTGTGTTTGAGGGGGGCTGTGTCTAATGAGGGTTCAAAAAGCTCATTAACTGCATACCAAGTAAAGGATCAGATAGCAATGGCATGGACTTGTATGATAGCCTACTGACCCTCTTGGATGCAAAGTGACAGGCATGAAACACTGTAAGGTTTGATCTTAGCCCATTTCCTGTTATATTATGTTAGATATGTTCTTTTGGTTTTGGCTGTCATGCCACTTGTCAGAGGGCTTCAAGGTTTGTATTATATATACCCAACTGTGTTGAATAACTAAATTAAAATAAACTAAAAACTAAAATGAATCAATTTGGTACCATTAAGGAGAGTTTTGGAAGACCAGTGTGAAAGATGTAGGCTTTTACGTTTGTGGACAGAAGGAGCACCTGACCCCTATTTACTCAAATCAAAGTTCCATTCATTGTTTTACTGTTCTAATTCCCACTCTTCTTATTTTGTCTCTTTGTAAAGAAAAGAGCTTTGAGGCATTTTGGGCATGATCGGAATGTACAGTTGACAGAAGTCTCTAGAAGTCACCTGCCAGTGGAAAAGACCTAACAGCTGGTTGTGAAGAGCAGGTTCTGCCCTAACTATGCAGAGTTTAGGACGGCGTGTGTGTGTATGTGTGTGTGTGTGGGGGTTGAGTCAGCCTGGGTGGGTAATGGTCATGGACAATGTGGAATTTGGCCCTTTAGCAAAGGAAGTTCCTTCTCTGCTGCCCACTCTCATATGGAAAACGATGACCTGCTTCCTCGATCCTGTTTGTGTAGTTGTGTAGTTATAGTGGTCAGTAGTTTATTAGCTTTTTACAGAGTATTACATTCAGTGTAAAGTGTTTCCCTAAGAATATTAACTCACCGGAAAGTTGACGGCACACCACATCTGTGTCCATGCTGAGTGAAATGTGGGCCTGTTCTGTCTTCTATACTATTATTGTCTATATTTATTAATTACAGGATATATTTGCATATCTATTTTGAATAAGTTTGACTGAGATACCCCATGTCACATAAAGCACTTTAGTTATTCTGCTTTAGCATCTGGCACAAACCGTCTGTTTTCTTTACTTTAATCTTTATTTGAGGGACAATGCACAGAAACATTAAATCGAAAGACAGAGATGCACTGTACCAGATTATAGCTGAATAGCTAGTTTCCATCTGTAGTCCCTTTTTACATAAATAAATAGTGTACATTCCCCTATAAGTCTCTAAATTTCAATCAAGTATGATAATAAGTTAGCTATTGTGAACATTCTTTGTCACAGATTTGGGGTTATAGTCCAACATGGATACTTAAATGAGTAACTGTGCCTTTAAAGAACCCACTGACCACCTTCATGCCAAGTAACTGATTCTAGCTGAAATATCTTTGGGATGACTTAACACTGAGTCATCTGACAAACGTACTTGTTTAATGATGTATTTAGGGAGGAAGCAAAGGAAAACATGACTCATGTCAACCATGTGAAGAGTACATATAGGAAATAGTCTCAATGTTATTCCAAGTTTATTAGCTACAGTAGGTGACAAGCAGAGGACTGTACATGTCAATGTCAATGCGGAGTGTGGAGATTGCTGCTTCAGGAATTGTATTTGACCTAAAATTGTAACCAATATATAACAGGATGAGAAGGGTTTCCCGTTTGAAGTCATAAATTTGGTATGTGGGGAGTTATTCCGAATGATCACGTCTGAACAGATAAGCAGAGGATTTCAGGAGATGGATTTACAGCTGAGGCGTATTTCCTTCTTTACTTGGCCTTGCCCTTGAACATATTTCTGAGCATTTCTTTGATAGCTCAGATATAAGGTCATGATACTGGAATGTTACCATAAGTAGTGTTTCAATAGAATAAACATGGGTTAGCAGACAGCTCTGTGTGGGCATGTGCAGACAAGGTGTGGTAATGATAGTATGGTTTTAAAATGATTGTGTTGCTTGCTATTGCGTGTAGATTTTTGGTGAGTTTGCGACTTTGTTTTGGTGTTTGAATAATCTGGTACCATTTTAGGATACATGCACATTTGTAGTGGGCCTGACTGACTGTTATGTCACATGCCATACCGCTGAGTGCAAACAATTCCATTTATATCCCGACTGCTGTTTCTTCATCTCCTTTCAGGGAGTTAATAACTTTTCTTTGTTATGGAGGACTGAACTGTTAGCTGTGGCCACTTTAAGCTAGTGCTTTTGGCTTGGATATTTCTAGTTAAAATGTGTTTGCCTGCCAAATAAGAGGTGATTGTTCAGATCAATGTGTGAAAGGGCACCTGTTGGTTTCTCATACACCACTTCCTCCCTTACAACACACTTCTTTTATCTTTGTTTAGGTATAAATGTTAACCTAGCTGTCTTTTTCAAGTTTATCCCGACACAAAGAAGAGTACATACATATATCTCTCTTTTTAATGTTAATCTGTATTCCTCTGCACGCTGTCCAAGGGCTGTGCAGTTCATTTAATTTCAGTTACAATTATCATTATACCTCTAATCATAAGAAAAAAGTAAGAAAAAAAACTGTTACTATAGCTATTTGCTGTTTGGTTTCAAGTTTCAATTAGAGATCAAAATATGTTTTTTTTTCATGACATATGCCATAAGCTCTGACAATGATTTTATTTTAGGGCCAATATATAGAACCAATTCTGATTATTCTCCCCAAATTCTGTAATTTAAATTTACTACAAACTCACCCACAGCCCTCTTTTATCCAGTGTTGTGAAATAATCTCTTCTCTCTCAAATGTTCAAAAGAAGCATTATGCATATTCTTTAGGTAGCAGGTCAGCCAAAACTAAAGATCAGCCCCTGCTGGAGATTTAAGGCCAACAGCCGATTTGCTAAAAGTACAAATACTTGCCCTCTCTAGTTTCAACAAGTTATGTTCACATCCTACCAAAAAAATGTAGAGTTATAAAACTCTACTACTATGATTGTTCAGAAATAGATGCAGTAACCTATGACCATTTCTCAAAAGAGCTTCTTCTTTTAAACATACTATAAAAAAGACGGCTATCTATTTGTGTTTTGTAGTTCAATCTGTTGCTTATGTATCTTCATCTGGGTTGTGGGCATTGCTTCTCTAGGGCTTTGCAGAGAGTGGTTTGACAATGAAATATTGTTGTGTGCACTGACGAAAACCGCTGTGGCATCTTTAAATCTAGTTTCACTTATGTGTTTTCTACAGATGTTTTAATTTACTAAGGGAATGTATTGATTGTGAAATATGCAGGAACAATGACATTGAACAATACTAGATTTTGGAACTTCCCATTGAATCTCTTGAGGAATCTGGTAGGCTATCCGCACCGCTGAGAAAAACTAACAAGAGCCCATCCCGCTGTGTTCGATTATTTTTGATTCAGTGAGTCCAGAGGAACAAGAATAATGCTGGAACCGAAGCAAAGACAGCATGAAGTTCTGATAGCAATAATCAATGCTCAACAAAGTTAAGTTATTTTAGTAATTGTATACTGTAGTTTTAAAACAATATCATACATGTACAGATCTCCAACAATGATTTTAACACACAAAAATGGTGCTTTAGGGCACACCTTCTGGAATATTTCACATTCTGTAAATATTTGACAGATGAATCACGCCTTTCTGAAGACATGTTCTTCTCTTTTATGTGTATAGTATTGAACAGTTGGATTAATATTGGAATTAATTCATTAAGATGATGTAAATGCATTGTATTAGTAAATGTATTGTGGGTAAATCCTTAATGAACAGTTCAATATTTATGTATTATTTATGTAGGACTGGCCTTGAGGTCTTGTCCAAACCCATGCCAGTAGATACTTGATTCTGGCAATGGGCCATGCAGACCTACCATAGGAATGCTTTTGTGAAAGGGAGTGGAGACTGTACTCCCCCACCTTTGCAGGAATGCTCCCAGGACACCCAGGTCATCGCTTTAATTTTAAGCTAATGAGAAAGTAATGGGCACCCAGGGAGAGACTGCTCTTAATAAGCAATTGCTGAATGTGCATTAAAGGCATTATAACGGCATTAAGCAAATCTAGATAATTGTGTATTTTGGCAAAGGATGCTCAATACTAATTATATGTAGTTTGTTTTGCATAGCAAGTCACAACATTTTTTGTCTTGTATTAGTAACTTTAGTTTTAATTTGCATTTTTAACATGCTTGTCCATGCTTGTTCCTATGGCACACACACAGTTACATGTTACATCAGATTAAGCAGAGATAACTTAACTTCCTTTGTAGACATTTCCCTGTTCTCTGGACTACTTATCATGACTCATTGTTTTTTTCATGCATTTTATAAGATCATTATAAGATCATTTGTATCCTCCTTTGCTATGGTATACAGGACACCCTATGGTTTGGTATCAGGCCTCATAAAATAAATGCATAAAAAGACACAATTCAAGTGATGATTAACTGTTTTTAATGAACATAATTAAAGTGTTGTTTTATTTTGAAAATGGCAGGCTTTTCCTCTATAGTCATAGCTGTTTTATTATGTTGATTGTTAAATGAAATTTGAAAATAATGTGATACCTTGCCTTGACTTGTCACAATAACTCAATAATAATAAAAAACAACAAAAAGCTTTAAAAGTGAATAGCTTTTAGTCTTGTTATTGAATGAATATAGCCCATAAGCTTTGTTATTGCTGTCCATCAGGCTGCCCTCACTCAGACATTGGAGGCCAGTGGGTTCTTCCGTGTTGTTTTTGGTGATTATTGTGCAGTCACACATCTGTCTGTTTCAGAATAACTGGCCACAGTATCAGGTCTCACATCTCCGAGTCATATAACAACAAGCCTCTCTATGGGAAACTGACAAGCTGCTGCTTATTTTAGATACTCTCCCCCCTGCACTCCTGCCACCATCTGCTAATAGGCACTTTTATTTTGGTTTATGTTTCATCTGTCCTGATAGTGATGTGTTATAATGCGGCCCCTATCTTTGTAAAGAAACATAGTGCTTTAGAGGTCGAAGACTCACTCTCTTTGTGTGAGTTGTTGATGCAGTGTCCAGGCTGGCGGTGGGGCAGCTGGTGGACATTTGGCACGTCCCATACACAAACAGAGGGCCGGGGCACCTGCTGTCCATCAGGGAATAGGACAACTCTGCAACAGGTGACAATACACACAGTCTGAGAGCCAGTGTCCAACTGTGCTAACAACCCGAGCCAGTGCGTCTGCGGCAGACACGCGCCTGCTCTGTGATTAGGACATGTCATTTAGAGCAGCTCAGGTGCACCAGGAACAGCTGTCATGTGACCATTACAGCCACTGTATTCTGTGGCTCACAGCAGTTGTCAGTCATTCTATACTCTATAGTTGTTTTTTAACAGGTCATAGACCATGTCAACAGCTGCTTCAAACAGACTGTGTGTGGTATCATGCATTTTAACAATCAGCACTAGCAGACAGGAATCTGTTGCTAAAACTGCTATAAATGTGTGTAAATGCTATGAATATATAAGTGTCCTTTTTTATTTTTTTATTTATATATTCGTTTTGTTGCATGAAGAAATTTCCTAGCTATAGCTGCTGTTTAGTAAATGCTAACTAAACATGGCTCCTTTTTAGTTTGTCCTTTTCCAATTGATCCTATAGGCATAAAGCCACAGAGGAAGTGTCCCTTGCGGAGGAGGGTACTGTACGTCCATTAGATCTTATTTATGGGGAGCAGGCTGCTGAAGTAATAACATTTGCACTGTCTGTGTAATAGTGTGTCTGCTGGCTTAAAAGCACACAGCGGTGATGCTGCTCTGTATCTGACATGATGCCAGTGAATGGCCCCATTTCCTTTGACATATCACTCTGTAGCAGAGTTATGGTCTGCAGCAGAGAACAGCTCAGCATTTGCCCCTGTGCCCAGTGAGAGTGAGACTAGCACACTTTTGCAGGTGCAGATGAAACATACTGTTCTCTTAGGCACAAAGAAACTGTATCACACCATTTGTGATATAATCCCTGTTTATGTCCATGCAACACTCAGACAAGCCTTCTCTCTCTGTTTTCACTGCTGAGAAGTGTCCCATTATTTCTTCAGTCATATGGTTTTCCTGGAGCTCTACACTTGATGCTATGAGCCACACTTGTGTGAGGGAGTTTGCCAGGGCTTTTGAAAGTCACACAGTGGCTCTCTGTGCACGAGTCACTGCAGTAGCTGCTGTCCTCTCCGGAGGCCGTCACAGTGGAGCTTTGTTGAGCTGGTCTGGAACAAAGGACTTCAGCAAATCAAGAACAGAGTGAATGAATTCTCACAAATGATGTGTGTATTGTTATTTATTTTGAAGATGCCATGGATTTGGTCTTCTCATTTGCATTTAATACAATACACATTGACTGACAAGACAAACATATTTTGTAAAAGTCAAAATAAACAATTATGCAATTATGTTAAGAACACAAGTACACCATTATGACTACCAGTTAAATACATGAGTGACATATTAATATAGATATTAAGCAACGATGGCCAAGAACATTGTCACACTGCTGTCTTGATGCTGTGGTCAGAGTTTTGTGGACCCCACTTCAGAACAAACAGCTTATCTCTTTGGGCCCGATTATTGAGTGGTAAGGGGCGCTTTAGATGCCTCTTTGATTTGGTCCCTTTAAGTCAGTTCAAAAGTGCGCCTGGTCCAGCACACCCTGATATTTGGCCCAGTGATTGAAGTTTTAATGTCAGAGAGGTGAGAGGACAGCAGGAGCAGACTGCACAGGAGGGTTAAGCCTTCTTCATCGGTCATTCATCCAACGCTTTCTTCTCTGTGTGTGCATGTTCTATAGAAATGAAAAAGCTTCAGGTAGTGTGTGACTAACCCAATGGATAAAATATGGGACCTGCATTGTCTTAAAGGGTCCATATTACACTGTTATAATATTGTTTCCTCATAAAAAACTTATTTGAATATTTTTGTGCTAAATAATGCTTTCTTTCTTCTTGGCCGCTATGGGCACATAAAAACTCCACACTCAGCAGTTCAATGTAAGTCTGGAAACAGGAGTCAGATGAGGTAAAGCACACTGCTTTAGTTACAGCCCTGTTCAGTACACTTTTGGCATCAGTCACTGGCTACATTGGCCAGAAAGTTGGGATAAACCAAAATTAATGTGAACTTTGCAATGGTGTGTCCTGCATTTTCAGCAAAGTCTTGATGGATGAGAGGTACGGAGGATTTGTCTGCTATAAGGCTGTATTTCCCTTTGGCCGGTGACATTAAAGAAGAGAGAATGATTAAAGTGACGTGCTATTGATCCTTTAGGCATTAGGAGGAAGAGCACTTGTAAGAGTGATGTGCAATGGGTTCATTTCATTTGGCCCTAAGCCAAGCCATACCCACATAACTGTCTGTGTCAAATGCTCTATTACAGCTTTCTTCATTTTAAGTCTGTTGCATTCTGTTTTGGCTTTACTAGGCCTGTCACAATAACACATTCTCAAGTAACTGCTGAAGTAAATATAGTTGATAAATAATAACACTGAAACCAAACTATAAAGCAGAATTATTCACAAAAATGTTCAAAATGTACAATAATGTTAAAATACAGACTGCAATAAATAAATAACAGAATGCTACACTTAAAGATACATTGTGTAACTTTTCTGGCAGAGGATCCGATCCACCGATGTTATTTCTTTGTCTGGAATGTCTCACAGTAGGTTATTAAACCTTTCTATCTTCATGAAGACCAAACCAGACCATGTTACTGGTCATATCTGTGGTGAGGCAACCCCACTCATAGTCAGAATGCCTATTTTCTAGGTACCTTTTAGTTATAAAACCACCTGTAACTGAATACATGTAAAGTAAAGCTTTTTAATTTCATACTATGGACCATTCCAGGTAGAGTAATGGCATATGCATAGAAACAAGCAACCAAAACGTTACACAGAGCACCTTTATTATTGGAATATTGGTAAGTACCTTGTGGGCAGTACTGTTAAGTTCCATGTAGTGTAGTTTAAGTGTATGTATAAGTTTTTGGCCAGCATTAGCTGTGCAACACATTTACTTACAGCAATAGAGCAACCAAGCTCCTTATAAACATCTGTTATTTTGTCTACAAGTTTTATATTGCAGTATTGCAGAAAAATAACCTGAATTCTCCCACTAGTGCAAATGAAAAGTACCCACGATAAATATTGACCCCAAAAAATATTGTTCCATGATCTGTAATGTATTGAAGTATATAGTATTTATCGTGACAGGCCTAGGCTTTACTCAATGACTGTTAGAGGTGGGCTCTATATTGTCTGCAAGATAATATCAAAATTAGTGTGATGTAATGTTTCTGGTGGAGGGTCTGGCATCTGCTTTTATTGCATGGAGATGTACCTAGAAGGTTTCACAGCATAGTATAAAGTTATCTATTCCATGGAGACAAGCAGGTAACACCGCAAAACAATCAGATCTGTGGAGTGGCTGGTTTTTGCAAATTTCTGATGAATGCTCAAATATGATTTGAGTATCTTTCTCTGTAGATTTAAAAGGAATATTGACATCATTCCCATTTCTCAATATTGCCCTCCTCGTCCCTGGTGGCCCTTTAAGGCAGTGGACAAACCGTGTGCTCTGTGTATTAGGTATTGAATTAGTGACCTTTCTAATTTGTATGAGCTCATGGGAAAAGTGGGTGTTTCCACAGGAAGTCAAAGCCTTGCCCTCCCCCTCTTCATTCTCCAGCTTTCTCCTGCAGCCCACAGCCTCTCCATGTTAACTCTGTCCTAGTATTTTCACTATTTGGCACTGTGGATCTATTAAAAGACCATGCACAAACTGATTCTTGCAGATTTGTTTGTGTTTGCAAGGCCTAAGCTGGGGATGATGGACTGATATTTGAATGACCATAGATTTGCCATAGATCAGGTCTTCCCTCTCATCTGGTTAACATTACGGCCGTATGGTGACTGTGATTACTGACAGCTGGGGAGACTCGCCCCGGAGGTTCAGGAGAGCTTGAACCATCATGGGCTCAGGACAGGAAGTGGACTTTTAAATTTTGATAAATCCAGAATTATAACATAATTCATCCCAGAGTGCAGTTGATGAGCAGCTTCAGAGAAAATAATATGCACATATTTAACACTAAACACATCTGAGCTATTTAAGTGCTCATATTAGATTCAAATTTAGGAAATTTCAACATGACTTTGTTTCATAAATTGTAGTGCAATGAAATATAAAAAAGATGTGTAGCAGAAATAGTTATCATAGCGGTATACTTTGATTAAGACACAGAATGCCGGTTTGTCAGTAACAATGAGCTTCTCCCCTCAATGATTAACATGATAATCAGACAGGTCCAATATCCAGTTTTGCTCACCCTGTGGACTATGCTCCTTGCTGACAAAAGCTGTCTTGAATGTGAATGTTGTGTTTCAGACAGTTCACTACTATCTATGTATCAATGTAAGACACTACCTGACGTAAAGAATAGTGTGCTGTGAATTTTCAGTATACAATAATGCTTTTCAAGACAGAATATGTCTATTGTTCGTATTTAGACCTCTGTGGAAAAGGGGATGTCTCCTGTTTCTGTTGAAGTGCAGAGGAAGTGGGTGCAGAGCCTGTTTTTGATTACACGCCCACATTGCACCCATGCACTTTCATTCAGGTTTGAAACTAATTTAGCTTTTGAATATAAATGTGTTTGTACAAATATTGCTCAGTTGTACAACTAAAATCTATCCAAATTAATTAGCAGTAGCCTGTTAATTAATATAATTATATAATTCATTAATTAATTTAAATATATAATTAATATAATTAATTAATTTAAATAATGTCAAATGTCTTAATAATATGTAGTATGAAAATGATTAAGAATATTTGTATTGAATTAACAATGTGAACTTCTCCCAGTTCTGTAATAGTTTCCTGCTGTGAAATAGGTGTGCCTCAGTGGGGGACCAAGATGTGAGGTTGGAATGTGCCTTAGTAGTGACAGTTTTGAACTGTGGTGGGTGGGCGTGGGGGAATCATGTCATCTGTGACATCATTGCCACCCAAAGGCCCGGCCTGCTGCCTGGAGGTGGAGTTTCCTTCCTGCACATAGGATGAGGTGCGGTGTGGCCTGACTTACCTTACAGTAGCATCATAGCTGCATGCCACTGAACATCCTGCCTAGAGACCATTCTCTTAATTGTAATTTCCTCTTTTAAACATTTTTAATATATAAGAATAAGATTTAATATTACTGTTTAATGTTCATTTGCCATTCATCATCAGAGACAAAAGTGCTTCCTCTGTTGCTAAGATTGTGTTTGGTGCTTTGTTTTGGTTCCTAACACACAGTAATAATATCTACAGTTATTAACTAACCTTGGTTTTGTTGCTATGTTGTTTGAGAGCTGTAAAGCACAGGCTTGATAAACTAAAAACAGATTACACAGTGTTGATGATGATGTTCATAATCCTGCAATTTCAACCTCAAACACACACCCTGTGTAGTGGTCATGTCTGTACTGGCCTCATCATTGCCTAAGTGCTTTGCTCTACCTTTCCTTTAGTTCTCTGCCTGAGGGTATCCTGAAGGTTAGCATCTCAATCACTGAATATGACTGGTTACCAAGTACTGAGGATTTCAATTCATTTTGCTAGAGTATTTTCAGGGGGAAATATTCAATTTACTATGGTAGTCTCTGAAGGAATATGGTCTGTAGCACTAGTTACATTCAGTTATTTTTACATTAGTGCTGCCGCGATTATTCGACGCTGTCGACGTAATCGAATGTGAAAATGAGTCGAATACAATTTTTTTGGTTGAATATTTGCCTTTATTTATTTTTGGTCTCAAACGGCTCGTCCAGAGACCTTTTGTTTGCCTGAGATCAGGTATTACACTCGAGGCGGACACCGGTGCGGCAGGCAGCAGCTACATCCGAGGCGGACACCGGTGCGGCTAACAGCGGCTACACTCGAGGCGGACACCGGTGCGGCAGGCAGCGGCTACATCTGAGGCGGACACCGGTGTGGCGGGCAGCGGCTGCGCCCGAGGCGGAAACCGGCGCCGCGGGCAGCGGCTGCACCCGAGGCGGACACCGGCGCGGCTAACAGCGGCTACACCCGAGGCGGACACCGGTGTGGCTAACAGCGGCTACACCCGAGGCGGACACCGGTGCGGCTAACAGCAGCTACACCCGAGGCGGACACCGGTGCGGCTAACAGCGGCTGCACTCGAGGCGGACACCGGTGCGTCAGGCAGCGGCTGCGCCCCAGGCGGACACCGGTGCTGCTGACAGCGGCTACATCCGGGGTTGATGCCGAGGTGGCTAACCTCGGCTTCACCAAAGGCTAACAGCAGTGGTAAATAATGGCACCGCCAAAGAAAACAAACTTGAGGAAGTATTTGCCGTGCGCACTCTGCTGGCTGGTCTCTCTCCTTCTCTCTTCCCCCTTCCCCCGATTTGAGCATTTGAGAGCGGTATGAAAATGGCAGCGGCCGGTGGGTCAGAGTCGGATCCAAGAACAGTGGCGACTTCTTCTAGACCAAGACCTAAAGCCTCGAAAGTCTGGGAATACTTTCGGACAGATGGTGATAGAGTGGTTTGTACACTCTGTAAGACTTCTTTGGCTTATCACGGGAGCACGACCACGATGCATGAGGTATTGAGAATACCGTTGCAATATGCTGCTCGTGCATACTCGTTAAATTGTGTGTGCATATCGTTGTTCAACATTGTCGAATGAGCACACACAACAGACATAAGCAATAACCTTTGCAACTCGCATGCACAGCACACACAAGGTAACCTCCCGGGAAAATCTAACACACACAACCGCTTGTTTTTTTTTTTTTTTTAATTAGTCGTTTAGATTAGTCGACTAATTGAAAAATTAGTCGAGAGATTAATCGTTAGAAAATTAGTCGTTAGTGGCAGCGCTATTTTACATATAGGCCTATGTTGTTTAGCAGTTGTAAGTGAACTTTTAAAATGACATTTTAAAAGTCAATATTCAAATCACAGAATCCAGTGGCTGAATTGGGTTCTGACAAATCTGAAAATTGTATTTAGTCTGATTAAATCATCATCATAGATGTATAGATTGCTATAGAGTTACTCAGTGCTGCTGAGGCAGGCTTTTAGTGTCTTCTGAGAAACGTGCTTCCTGGTAGAGTCCTGACTCTGAGTCACCATTGGCGTGGTCACTGTGATTTGAGAACTGCTACATCATTTTTGTGCTCAAGAACGGAGCGGTCATCTGCGACAGAAAAGAAGTTCAGATAATCAGTCATGTGTTTACTTAGGAAACAGCTTATGGTGATGGTAAAAATTATTATTCCTAATAGTGAGTGTACCTGTAAATGTTGCAGATATGATGATACTTGTTGTCTAGCTGCTGCAAATCAGCTTATCATCCCATCGAGGGTATCTGTGTTGGGTAGGTTAGATGAGACCATCCACCACCATCACCCCCAAAAAGGAGTGATATTAAGAAAGGCCCATCATGATAATGTAATATCAGTACATTTGAATTGGCTCTCAGTGGTTTCAAATATATACAATTTTGCCCCACATTCGGCTGACCAATGTGTGGTACAGAAAACATAGCTCACACCAGACACAGTAAATCATTTATTTGTCCTGTTGTAAAAGAACTGAGAATGTTGTCAGCATTTGTTTTTTGTGATGAGCCCATGTTTAGGGTGTTGGTTTGACATTCCCTGTGCACTCCCCTCAGCTGTCACCACTTAACTAGTCTCTGAGGAGAGCCAGAACTAGAAAACATGGGAAAAATGTCAAAAATGCCTAACTCTTACCCCTCCTCCCTGTGGCTCCCTGCCCACTGGCCCCACCCTTACGTTCGAGTTACCAGGAGACCAAATAGACCCTGGGATGTAGCAGAGGTATTGTCTTTTTGGTGATAAGGGTGTCAACCTAAGCAAGCATGCATCATATTATCATGAAAGAAACATGTTTCTTTCCTGCAATATCCTTTTCCCACCATACTGTAGCATTTCTTAAGAATAAAAAAAAAGTATAATCATACTTTTGCTTGTACTAAACTGTAGGGATAGTATAAGATCTCAGGCCACAAGATCTCAGGCCACAAGATCACAAGATGAGACAAAACACACACAAGAAAAATTATCTTGTGAGATTTGTTTACTCTTACAGTACAGTACAAAGCAGTACTAGAATGGAAACAAAAATATGAAAAAAAGTGAGGCCAAAATTGGAAACCAAATCCTCAAATGTATATATTAGGAATTTTCAAATCTCACCTTGACTCATTCTCGTGGACCCAATCATGTACCCCGTCTTATGGAAATTGTCTCGTTCCATCTCCATCCATCCATCCATCTTCTCCCGCTTAATCCAGTGGGGTCGCGGGGGCAGCTTGCTGCCCAATACTCATAGCACCTGACCCCCCCTATGAACCCCTCTGCAGGTGGTGAGCCCACAGGAGGGTGGACAACATGGTCCTTGATGTTAGTTCATAGGGGTGCGGGCATGTTTTAGGTTGATGGGGGAAACCGGAGTACCCGGAGGAAACCCATCCAGACACGGGGAGGAACATGCAAACTCCACACAGAAAGGCCCGGGCGACCCGGGGATCGAACCCGCAACCTTCTTGCTGTGAGGCCTGAGTGTTGCCACTCAGCCACCGTGCCGCCCATCTCCAGTAAACTGTATTAAAACAATTAATTATTATTGCTGCAGTATTTGTTCAGATTTAGCATTTTACTTCTTTTTATAGAGTTGTGTATCTCTAACCCTTACTGCATTGCTGAACTGTTAGTCCAGTGGCCTTTATTGTTTATCTTTTGTCTTCTCCCTGAGGGTAATTGTGTATGCGGCATGCCATTCACTGCAATGCATTAGCTGGAGGTCAGTCCAGGTAAACATTTACTCAAATGGTACTTGCCACTAGAGAGCTCTTCCCTGAACAAACTATCAGAGTAAACCATGAAGAACTGTGCTGGAATTCAATGCACTGATCGAACAGAGACTTTGCCCCCCATTATTCATTCATGTCAGGATTAGGAACGTATTCAACTAAATTAGGGTGAATGTATATAGAAAGGGTAGAAAGAGTATGGTACTATCATTATGTAGTAGCCACTACCATTACTGTCAAATACAGGCATTTTTACAAGTAGTAATAGTTGAATTGTGTGTGTATGATGTAATTACTCATAAATACATCTTTCTAGGGTTGGATGATTTGGGTAAAATATCAAATTCCAATGTTTTTTTTCTGACAAGCTTTGCAATTATGGTTAGATTAGTAATTCATCTTTCAATAATAGGAATCTGTTCGAAGTTTATATTTTAAATGCGTCCAGAAAGACTGAAATATGAACTGACAAACTAATACAAGAACCACATTTCAGAACATGTTTGTACAGATCTACACTACAGGGTTAGTAGTTTTTACTCAAAATAAGACAGGATATTTTGTGGTTTGAGGAGGAAATTTTGATACTGAAGAATTGTAGCCTTTGTGATTGACTAATTCTACTCATTCAAATTGTGATTTCGATTCGACTGTGATCAATCATACAGACTTACATCTTTAATTTCCAATATCTGCACAAAAACTTTTAGTTTAGTTGTGTGCCATGGCGTGAGCAATGAACATCGTACATCTAGGACTGTCGCAATGGCACATTTTGAAGGTATACTGCTGTAGAGAAATTTTAAACAATAATAATTAATAAACAATAATTTTGGAATATACTGTGTCATTAAAAGTTATGAGCTGCAACAAGTAAATAGAAGAATGACCTAATAATTAGCAATAGAAGTTACTTATTAAGCTTTCTACATCTCAAATCTTACGTTATTACAAAGAAAATGGCAAAAATCTCCCTACTATTGCAAAGGAAATATAGCCCCAAAATGTATTGTTCTAACTTTAATATATTGAATAGGTCAATATAGTATTTATCGTGACAGGCCTATGTACATCTCCTGTTTGCACTTTGGTAATAAAGATAAAGGTCATTAGGCTCTCAGGCCTGTTTCAACCATAAACACTAGTAAACAATGTTCCATACACGCTGATAGTAGTGCCCCACCTGCCTGCTGTTGACACAATGTTGAGCCCTCACATGTTCTTTACGTGTCTCCTTTGTGCCCTCTGCTCTCTCCTCTGTAGTCATACTTCGTCACTGACTATGACCCCACTATTGAAGACTCCTATACCAAGCAGTGTGTGATAGATGAGAGGGCAGCGCGTCTTGACAGTAAGTGCACTTGGCTGAATAAACATTGTACAAACATTATTTTGTGATCAATGTTATAATATAGTTTCCACATCAAAAACATACCTGGAGTTGTGTTTTGTTTCATTCACACATTGGACACTTAAATCCTGCATATTTTGGTTCTTCTTTGGTTAGTTCTTTTCTTAAACAAAAAATACTCTGTTCCACCTTGTGATGTCATGCATGAATACAGGAAGTTCTCCCTAGTGTTCTTAAACTTCATACACCTTCACTAGAATCATTTGGATAATTACAGCCCTCGAATTGAACAAAAGGTAAAAGGTAGCTGTTAACTTTAAAACTACCACTACATGACATCACAAGGTGGAAAAGAGCATTTTGAGGTATGGAGATTTAGAAAGACTAATAATAAAGAGCCTCCTGTGGGCTCACCACCTGCAGAGGGGTTCATAGGGGGGGTCAGGTGCTATGAGTATTGGACAGCACGCTGCCCCTGCGACCCAGCCGGATTAAGCGGGAGAAGATGGATGGATGGATGGATGGAATAATAAAGAGTTACTCAAACATGTGTGAATGGAACAAAGCAAAACTCCAGATATGAGCTCAATATTGCATAATATTGGATCTTTAACATAAATTATGAATACATTTAAAAAGTAAGAATTGTGAATGAAAGGTGAAGGTACTAAACAGGGCACTTCTCATATTGCCACATTTGATTACCAACAGAATATTGTTTAGTTTATAATTAATCCATTAATACAATGATTCATTGTAAATAAAACAAACACATGGCCCCTTTACATAGCATTGGTTAAGCTTGTATTTAGCAACATAAAAACATTTCAAAATAGTTTCTATATGGCAACAAAAGCCTCCATGATAAAAGTAAGTAGCAGCTAATAAATAGTTAATAAAATAAAAGTTAATAAACAAAAGTTAATAAACAAATACTCAATACACTATACCACAGTTCTTCAACCTTTTTCCTCCGATGAGCTGCCTTTACAAAGCAAAACTGCCATAGAGATACTCATTTTACGTGCAGATGAGAAATTGAGTATTAGAGCCACAGCCTTAGAGGAGTACAGTTAGATACCTAGAAACAAATCATTATCTATTTATTAGTGCACAGATGTAGACATCAAATGATGCATATACAATAGTAACGGGCATTTAATAAACAAAAATGTAGTCCATTTCAGCACAGTACTTATAATTCAGAAACCTCTTGAGATGAGCTACTTGGAGGGGGGTGGAGAGCTCCTGGTAGCTCCCAGGCTACAGGTTGGAGACCCTCGCACTATACACTATTAAATGTGTGATGAAGTTTAGAATAATGTAATAATGTAATGTAAATATAAATTGTATGTTTGACATGTATGTATGCAATTAGGTGAATCAATACAATCACTCTCACTTATATTTGTGCTTTAGTCCTAGACACGGCTGGACAGGAAGAATTTGGAGCCATGCGAGAACAATACATGCGCACAGGGGAGGGCTTCCTGCTCGTCTTCTCAGTCACTGACAGAGGAAGGTGAGTGACACCAAAGTCACAGCTTCATGTGCTCAGTTTGCACACCTCTGTTTACTGTTCACAACTGTGCACCCTCCCCACTAGCACCCACCCACCCTCACCCCTCCACATGTAGCCTACAAGCTATAACACAGACTTTCACGCATAGAACTTCTGTCACTCTTAGAGGCTGGGACTATTGGCATTGTTTATTTCATTATTGTCTATTTCTATTTTGATAGTACATAGTACATCCCTTTTCTCCCCAACAGAAGTGTAATATAAGTAGTCACTTATATTACACTTCTGTCTATTTATGTGAAAACTGCTCTGTCTGCTTTTGAACTGACATACAATTGAATTGTATATGCAGAAATATTGGGCTGCTCTGTTTTCAAATTATTAACAAGTTCTAGTAAAAAGTCCCTAGTAATGTATTTAAATCTATGTTGCATCTCCTGTTCCCTTTAACAGTTTTGACTTCCTCAATTTTATACTGGTCACTTTTTTTTTTTTCATATTTTGACTTAACTTCTGGCTTAAACAGTATATAGATGTGTGCTGTGATGGTGTTCCATTAGTCAATGTTTGTTTTTATTCGCCTTACACCTGTTCTAAATGCTTTGCCTGTTTGTGTGATTCACAGCTTTGAAGAAATTTACAAATTCCAAAGACAAATTCTCAGAGTCAAAGACAGAGATGAATTTCCCATGATCCTTGTAGGCAATAAAGCAGATCTGGAGCAACAGCGACAAGTAAGTGAGCCACACAGAGACATGCCAAGCCTGTGATCATGTTTACAGATAACAGCCCAGCTGCAGCTGACAGGAACAGGAAGTGAGTGAGTGTATGAAAGAGACACAGAGGGAATCGCGCTGTCAGGAGATGAGCCAGGGCACAAGAGGGACCTGAAAGGATGAAAATGTAGCTGTTGATATGCAGTCCTAGAACATATCCTACAGTGGACTTACACTGCCCCCTTTTGGTGAAAGGGAACAGAAACATAAATGTTGTGTCCATAGAAAGCCATGCTCAACTTTAGATTAATGTTATCATATATATTTATTTATTGAAGTGTAATAAAATCTGTATGATTTGTTAAACATGCCTTGTAATTTCTCTTTGTATTGTAGGTAACCCAGGAAGAAGGGCAGCAGCTCGCCCGACAGCTGAAGGTCACGTACATGGAAGCCTCAGCCAAAATCCGTATGAATGTAGACCAGGCTTTTCATGAGTTGGTTAGAGTAATAAGGTCAGTTGTGTTTATTAAACTTTTATAGCAACTGTATCTTATGTTGTCAATGTTCAAATGGGTTCTGTTTTTTTCTGACCTACAGAAAGTTTCAAGAACAAGAATGTCCACCTTCACCAGAGCCTACGAGGAAAGAGAAAGACAAGAGCGGATGCCACTGTGTGATTGTGTGAGTGGCCTTATTTCACTGTAACAGCCCTCTGCCCCACTGCTCTGCCTCACCCATCCTCTGAGGATGACTGCCTTCTCACCTGCATGACTCCAGACAGATCTGTTCCTGTCACCAGGAACCACTGTCCCAGGACATCTGTATGGACAACAGACAATGCCAAATTAACACCACTTTACCTTCAGGTGTATAAAGTCCAACACTAAACAATGCCTTGTGAAATCTGCTCGACAACTTCATCTTTTGTACTCTGAAGGACCTTTCTTGCCTTGTAGTGACCTTTGTACCTGCTACCAGTGAGTGAAACTATATATCAAGAATGTTAATGACTTCTTAGTTGCCTCTTCTGACTCACAGAGAGGCGATCGAAGGAAGCCTTGTGTACTTTGTGCCATATCCCTCTTTACTCCCATGTGCTTATCTGCTACTGTATATATGACTTTTTGTGATTTTACAAAGTGTATTTCATATGGCTGATTAAATCACCACAGTACAGTGTGTGGGGGTGATTTTGGTTTGCATATATTAAACTGAATATGAGTTTGTATATACAGTGACATAATACCTTGGCAGCCCTTAAGTCCGCTCCTGTGTTAAAGCTGTTTTCTACAGCATCTTTTTTCTTTGTCTATAACTTTTACTTCATCTCAGTGGTCAAATCATGGGTGTCTACTGTATTTCATTTTAAAGTCTTAGAGGATGTTGGATTCATTTTCAGCACCTGTTAAATGGACAGAAATATCAAATGTTCAAACATATTAAACAAGACATCCAGAACACAGTGGTAGCACATTTTCTAGCTTTGACATGTTTTAATTCAAGCTCTGAATACTGTAAATGATTATATGTGTTAATCTTAGACTCACACAGCTAGACCCCGTCACTTGAGTCCAGATCATTCCAAAACTGTAATTTCTGAAACATTTCATTGACGTCCACAACAAATGTATTATCATTCCACTTTGTATTTGTCCTTGCATTCTGCAGAACCAGTTGTAATCTTGTGTCATTTGTAACAAGGACAGCATTGAGATCACCACATAAACTCCAGTAGGACCTGTACTCCTCTGTGCTGCGGTGGAGTCCCACCACACAAAGTGCTGTTATAGCCTCCAGTACTTCTGCTCGGCCATAATGAAGTACTGACATCTGTCGCCTTGTCATCTTGTAATATAACCAACACACATCAGATGGTGGGAGTATGGACTTGAGTAAATGTTTCTACTTTTATACGTTATTTTCTTATGAAACTAGTATTTTTATAAGTGAACTAGTATGTTTATAAGTGAATACACATCCACAGCTCGGCTGTATCTATATGTAAAGAGGAATATTTAATTCTCTGTTTTAAACTAAAGATTACTGTTGGCCCTAATTTAGATTATTTGATATAAAATATTCCTACTATAAAAGTAGAAGAGTATATTTAGCTTCAGCTTGGTGAGGCCCAGTTTGAGATTATTCTTTTTGGTAATGTACTTTACACAAGAGCTTTAATTAAATATTATATTATTGCCATGGTCCATCCTGTTGAAAATTGTACAAATCATAATGTTTTTTTCCACAACAGTGTTGCCTGTGTTTAGCGTTTTCATGCTAAAATAAAACTACAAATATAAGCTATTGGCTTGTTATTGATTGATTTCTTTCACACACTCTACAATTTAGAATAGTGTAATCTAACACAGGTAGGGCTAATAACCATAGGATATCCTAACTGTGCTTTGTTTCAGTGTGGAGATTACCATAAATGCTACAAGAATAGGGGAGAAAAAACGGTCTTGGATCATGCATTAGGCTTAGAGCTTTAGACTTTTGGAATAATGTTCCATCCATAAAAATGGATCAGAATTAGACCCCATCAGCCTCCACGTCTCGTTGAACCCCTCCGCTCTCCCCTCTGCTCACAAGTGGTACAACCCGGAGGAAGAGTCCGTCTCCTACCGCTCTCCCTCATTCACTTGACAATTCCTTTAGTTCGCTTTAGTGGCTCAGGAAACGGGTTTAATTTCGTGTCATTTCACGTTCGGTCTCTGGGGACATGGAGGGAGTGAGCAGCAACAGGAGTATGTCTTACAGCCGCTGGAGTTATGACAGGTAAACGCATTATCACCACTACACCTGAGCACTACGTTATGTTTGGGTTTCTTCTGTCAAAGTATACGCTGACCAGCGCCTGACAGAGAACATAAAGGGCAGTAGGGGGCTGGTTTAGTGGGTTAAACGTGTGATAAACGCACTATTGTATGGGCACGTTGAGTGGAGCGTTTTTCACATTACCTTGGCGACGCAGATGCTTGATGCAGGCATCTTATCAAGTCTCTTATTGCGTCCACTGTCATTCTTATATCTGAATGGAATATTTGATTAAGTCTAATATTTTACAACCCCCAGCAAATATTTAATCATACAATTTGTGTGTGTCATTGTGTATTGTCTGTTTGTAGCTAAAATGTGACAAACCAACAACCTATTTTAGCCTGTAGATAAGATATGTTATAATGCAGTTGTACAAAAGACTGACTACATGATACATTTGCATTGAGTAACCTTATAATTGAAGCCAGTGGAAGTTTCTTTTAGTGCAAAGAGCCTTACAGTTGTGTGAATCAAGTGTGAATGAGTCAGGGACTGAATGGTTCAAAGCTAAGAATGCCTGTCCCCTATATACAATATGAAGTTGGTTATATTGTGCAATCAAAATGCTAATAATACTGGACACCCATCAGACTAGATTAATTACCAGGCAAATAACAAGCTCTCTGACCTCGGCCATTTTGCTGGACTGTCTTACTGCTGTAAATTGATTTCCTATATGGTTCTGGGAAACAAGATATTGTGCATTGTAAGGTATGTGTAATAAGTATAATGAAAGTGTATTGTTGTTCAGGAATTGTTTGGTTATTTGATAATGCTACAATTATTATTTGTTGAGTTACAAATGGCCACCTCTTTAATTTGTTTATTATGGTACTGCAAATTGTATTTTGTCAAAATTTGGAGCCTATATCAACCTAATATAGCCTATATTCTTTTTTGAACTTTGCTGTCTGGGGGTTGCCTAGTGGAGTAGGGAGGTATGTATGTTAATTATATATTATATCATGTACTACTGACATATTAACCTCATCAATCTCTAAGTTGACAAGCATAGACATTTTTTCTGTAGTCTGAATAAAAGGTTTTGGTCAGTGATTTAATTCATGCAGAGCCTTTGGGGTGACCTAGAGTGTACACTGTGTCCTGGCACCACTCGGTAAACAGTGTATCCTGGAGATGGATGGTGAAGGTGGGCCCACAGATCCTATTTGAAACCGTCAAATACAGCAGTGACTCTCTCATTTAGCCTCATAATGGCATAGTACTTGAAATGTAAAATTCAGGTGAGGAAGCTCACACACAAGGTGGCAAACTCCAAATGTTGTCAGGCTTTTTCTTTTCTGTTCCTTGGCTCTCAGCACAGCACCTCTTAGGCTGCAGTGGGCCTGCATATTGATTTGGCAAAGCTGAACTTGTTTGTTCAGTGAAAACCAGACAAATCTAAACTTGCTGTAATTGTTGGCCATTGCTGCGTTTCAAATTACATCGCAATATTCTAAAAGGCAGTAATATTTAATATAAAAGTTAATATTTTATTCATCCACAAGGGGAAATTCTTTTCTCAGCTTGTGTTACTAATAGAAATGATCATATTTAACATTTGTGAATTCTCCTTTTAAATATTTCTTATTGAAATACGACTTATTGAACACCACCCATTTATATTTTCACCTTATTTATCATGACACTGCACCTGAAACTGACAGAGGTCAAATAACTGCTGATATCCACATGACAAACTGATGCTAGAATTAGCTTCCTGTTACACAAAGGCCCTGACTTCCAGCTGGGCTGTAACTAACAGACATTGATCACTGCTGTTGCCCCTTGAGGATGTCTGAAACTCAGTCCAGTGTCTCTGTCTCAATGCTTAGTCACTCTGTTTATACAATGCTAGTTTGAAAGGTGGTGTAAAAAGTATTTCTCTGTTTCAGTAGTTCAATAAACTGTTGTAATGTGGCCAGTGTATCACTACTAAGCTCTAGTAGTTCTGACATACTGGACTACAGCATCATTGCACTGTCAAAAGCTGTTCCGATGTGATTTTTTGGTGCTTCTTAGATGAGTTTGTAGATAGTTGCATAAAACCATGTACACAACAGTCACTGGGAAGTCACCAGCATGATTCCATGGAAATAAAACTTTAAAACCATATGTTAATATTCTCCATGGAGATATATCTGTGTTTTATGCATTACTGTGGAAGATTATAGCCGAATAAACAGCATTTCAATGGAAACAAGCACAAGGAGACACACCAGGTCAACTAAGAGTCAGGTTTGTGGAGATGCAAGCCCTCTCAAAGTATGAACATGTTTTTTTCAGTTTTTCTGTGCAATAAACAACCAAAAAAAAAAAAAGTTTGTTATTTTAGTGTATTTTTTTTGCTAAAAAGTTACATACCGTGGCTTTAAATTAAACTTGGAAGATAATATGCTTTTTTTGTTTTGTGAAGTGAAATTTGTGCAGTGATATGAATCTGTATTGTGTCATGCCTCATCAATCTTCTGCTTCATTGACTTATATGAGGAACAGAGCTTTTCCAGATTTGGACATACAGGTGAAAAATACTTATAAAATGTATACAATTTCATACAAACACACACAAATAAAAGCTTACGTTCATCTAAAGCATTTAACAAAGACAATTTATTTTCTCCTGTTGTAATTAAAACACCACAACTGGTCTTATTCGCCTGCTCTGTACCTTTGTGGCCTCTTTAAATGTGCGGTTTGTCCCTTTTACATCAAAGTGCATGTGTGGTCCTGGTCTTTCATAACAGCTGTGTCCACACTTATTAAAGCCAAAAACATACAAAGAAAGCTGTGAATAGATCCATTTTGTTCCACTTAGTATGTTGAATAGCATCTTTGACTTTTCGATATAGTAATTATGGTGACAGGCCTATAAGGAGCAGATGCAAGTTTGATGTGAATGAAAATGTGGTCCGGCAGAATAACATGAGCTCTGACACTGGAGTCTCAGGGGCTCAGAGCAGCCGCAGAGGTGATACATTTAATTATAACACCGCCATTCTTCTTTCCTTATCACTATATGTCCCTAATAATATACTGTGGAGGAAAGGCATTTTTCCAATTAGTGTCGCTCTCTTTAATCTGTGCGACTGAACATTCTTATCTTATTGGCAGCACTGGATACAGCCCCAGTCTATTCTCCTTTAACATACATTATTCTTTCCTCATGAATATCAGTATGAATACATACATACATACATACATACATACATACATACATACATACATATAAAAATGTCTTTGTTGTGGTTCCACTGTACCTATTGCTTTAGTTAAACTTTATTGATCCACAAGGGAAATTGCATGAACACAACTCACACAATATATTATAATAACAAATGAGAAAAAAATATAAATATTAAGAATACATTCCAAATATGTAGCAAAATAACAAAAGACTGATGTCAAATATGGCACAATTATATAAATGTATATGTAAAAGTAAATAAAATAGAAATATGTCATAAAATATCTCAGCAATATACAAGAGGTCATAAGGAAATCAATGCAAAGATGATGATTGACAGGACACAGGGTTATCTGTTACATAAAGTTTTTACACTTTTATGGAGTATAGTATGAATGTTTTCCTGGATCTATCACTGTTTGAGCGGAGCTGTAGGAACCTGTTGGAGAATGAGCTCTTCTGTCCCTCTATATTCTGGTGCAGTGGGTGAGCACTAATTGGCCCTTCATCACACGCCTATTAGATGTAGCTATAATCTGGAAAAATGGAACTGATGAAACTATGAAACTATTTGTATTTTATAATCTTAATGTCTTTTAATACTGTTCATTAAAATAAATATTAAACTAAATAAATATTCCACTGGAATTATTGCACAAAGAATCAGTAATGGACAAAATTATTTTGTTGAACCAGGAAAATTTTGCGTGTTTATAACAGTTATTATCATTACATCATTATCATCTATCATCTGTGTTTCTGCAGAATGAGAAAGATACCGTAATATGCGGGCGGGAAATCCAGATGTAGAGTGATTTTACAGCGCTTCCAAGCCTCCGTAAAACCTCACTGCACACGCTGCATTGGCCCTCCCTGCTGGTCACAATGTGTACTGCATCAAAGTTCAGCTCCTGATTTTGTGCTCAGAGTTTCCACTAACGCTCAGATCCATCAGCGATACGACCGCTGACCACACACTGATGTGATTGTGTTTGCACATTTGTGTCTTTTCCCTGAGACAGATCTTGTAGTTATTCTGATGGGCTTTTAAATGGTAATTAGTCAGTGCAGTTGCCATGGTCACGGGATGAACCAGCACGAGGAGGCTGTGACAGCGGCATCAGCACCTACACAGATGCAGGGTTAGGACGCAGGGGTCGCTGATGTTACCACCACCAAACAGGATGAGGTCCACTGTGTGTCTAAGATTGGAGAATTTAAATATCAAGTATATCCACTCAGATATGACATTATAAGAGAGACTCTGTTTGAGCTTCTGTAGAAAGAAAGAAAGAAAGAAAGAAAAAGAAAGATAGAAAGGAGCTACAGCCAAACTGAAAATCAAAAATATATAGCAGATTTTACTTGATCTTCATGTATGATTAAATTTAACTCTTTTTTTTCACAATTTGAGATTAGGGTTATTAAAAGATTAATAACCATATTCTAATTGATACTAAAACTATCCTCAAAATTAGATACTCATTTGAACAAGCATATGCAAAACGACAAACTAATGTTTAAAAATTGCTATATATTGTTTTCCCTATAATTATAATAACTGTCCATTTCAACTGTCCTCTTTTTCCTTAAACAAAATAGAAATTTATTTACAATTCTGTGCATACAGTGACTTGTGAAGGCAATTAAATTTAATGAGCAGAGTCTTCAAACGGCTCATAATGAGTGAGTCACAGATCATAGATGCTCTCCTTTTCCATGTGCGCTGTTTCTGAGCACAGTCTTTTAGTGGATGAGGGCCGGAGTGCGTCAGGCGTGTGGGAGGCGGCACTTCTCATCTCAAGACTGTCATTACTCTGAAAGGACAAGTTAAATATACTCATGCACCTATTTCTATTCATCGCAGGTGAAAAGCCCTCAGCAGTTTTGTACACGACAGCTAAATTACGGGTTAATTTAGTTCAAGCACTTTTTAAAGCTGCATTTAACTTTAATTTAACTTAACTGTAACTTTTCTGTGGAAAGTGTGCCACCTGCTTGTCTCCATGGAGATGCTATTTCTTTTTCTGTAATCATCTTCAATATAACATGAAATTTATCTTACATTTAACCAGTTACAGGTGTTTATAATGTATTTTTAGTGTGAACGGGATTACTTCTCAGATCTGACCTGTAACTTGCTTGTCTTCATGGCGATAGATACAATTAATACCATTCAGTGGTACATTATAATTCAAGGTAAAGAAATAATATCTCCATGAGCAGGGGCTGGACCCTCTACCAGAAAAGTTATACAGTGCAACTTTTAAGTAACATCTAAACATAATATCTGTTTTTAATTAGGCCTAATTATACATTTTCAAATACTTTAGATTTAAAGCTTTGTCTCCTGTCAGTAATAATGAATAATATGGCTAATAATATGACCATCTCCATACAGATCTGATAATTTACAGATTTGACCTGATCAAAACACGAATCTTACTTAAATAGCCTAAAAATCTATAATGTTACTATTTGTCAAGTAGTTTCATCCTCTCCACTTAAATCATAATGTAATAATGCAACTTTTCTAAGCTTCTATTATGTGAATTCCTTCCACTGTTTGCGTAGAAGGTATAGGTGTTGCATCTAAGAGAGGCACATCTTTGTCTGTTGCCCCTGGAAACAAGAGGGACCTGAGATCCTCATTGAGGGACGCGTGTAGTGCCATTATAAAAGCACACAGCTAAGTGCTATAAATGTTCTCCACTGGAACAGTACAGCACACTCTCATCATGCTCTAATCCCTTAAATCTTATTATAGTGACAAAGAAGTGGAAAAGAAAATCAGTTGCACATGATTATGAAAATAAAAACAAAAATCAATTCCAGTCTTAAATGTTTTGAGGTGAAGGATAATTTAGTTGAAATTACCAGTGCTTTTAAATGACACATATTACTCAATAAAAAGATAAAGTGCTCTAAACAGGGAAATGGTAAACACAGTAAATACAGAACATGTTGACCTTGCAAACTACTTTTTCACACATGTTTACTGTAGCTTATTCAGTAGATATGTTTTCATATTATGCATATGGAGTTGTTTACAAGTACATTTGGGCATTATGCCAAAGCGCACTCAGACAGACTCATAAAATCATTGAACTTTTAGTGATTTTAAAACAGCTATATGGCAGAAAAAGGGTATGAAACAGAACAGGAAAAAACTCTGGTCTGCCACCTGCTTGTTGCATGGAGCGTGGAGTGGACAAATACAGGTGATGTTACCAGGCCAAGTTACAAGTCAGATCTGTGGAAAGGAATGTCCACTTACAGAAAAAAAACAAAAAACATTAGCATAAATTTTTAAGCAGCTGGCTGACCCGTAACAGAAAAGTTATACGGTGCATCTTTAGTACTACATTTTAGAATAGTAAATAAAAAAGGCTGCTGCATAATACCGTACATGTGAAATGTTTACAGAGCAAGACTGCAGCAGAGGAACTATTGTGCACTGAAGCAGTCCATCTGCTGCCGCTCTGTGGCACTGGGACACTGTCTGATCCAATGTGACCTTTTCTAAACCAAACATATTTTATGCAATTCCCTCACAAGCACACAGGGAGAAACCAGTACACAATACTGTATATATTTGCTTTACATGTGATTGTTTTTCAGCCTTTGTCCTGTGTAAGATGAAGCTGTGCAGATAATCAAAGTTCATTAAATGCGTAATAATGCATAATCAGGATCAGCATTAATTCTTAAATGTGTCAGAAATGCTCATACTTCTTTCTTAGAGTGGAAAGCTGCTCATGGATTGTACCTTTTTACTTGTAGAGTACATTTACAAAAGTCTATTTCTGTGAGATAAGTTACCTAGACTTTCACTTTTCTTTCTCATTTTAGGCACACCACCTTCCCTAAGCAAATAATTGTTTGAAAGGCTGTGATTATAATTTTTTCCATAACCAATCACACCTATAATAATGTATCATAATAAATAACATATAGTGGTGCTTTACACATGATTTTCAAATGTACACATTAATGCAGATTAATCAGTGTGAAACGATGAATCTGTTTTCCCTACACAAATTTGTCACCTCCTCTTCTGATGCTGCGTGGTTTACCTTTAGCCTACATATATATACTTGTTCTTTCTCTTTCAGTCCAAATTTACTACTTCCCTGAAATAAAAGAGCCCCTGTTTGGGGTAACTGCCTCTCAGCAACCTCCGGAGAAAGCCTTTAGGATGAAGGCCTAGTAGATTCCATGTGTTATCAGTGAAAATCCAGTGCACTGTTTATGTGCTAACAGTGCTGATTCATACGGGCTTCACTCTGTGGGCTGTTATGTGATACACTATGTGTAATCTCTGTTGGATTAGTCACACTGTTCATGAGTTGTTCAGGAGCAGGTTGTTTCAATGTATAAGATCATGCTAAGTGTTAAGTTAAGTGCTATATTAAGTGCTATATTTCATTCATGGTAATTTTACCTAAAGATGGCTTACCTTTATACCTATTATCTATCTAACTAGTTCAGATCTCACAAAGCCTCTGGCTCATCTCTATTCATTTACAAGAATAGTTAGAGTGACTCTAAGAAAATGAGAAAAAATCTAAATTAAAAAAATAGAATCAATACAGTATGGTGACCTTTGAATAAGACTTCATGCTGATGAACTGCCTATAGTTTTTGGGATAAAGCCTGTAGAAAAACCTGAGTTCGGTACCAGAGTGAGTACAGGAGACATCTCTGACAAGAGTGTCTGTGGTAGTTACTCTGGTGTAGGCACTCACGACATCTATGACTCACTTTTTGTCTTTTTAATACTTTAAACAACTTTTTGTTTTTGTGAATATGTGTTGATGTAATATATTCATTTTGGTGAATAGTTTTGCTAAGACTTTATATTGTGTTTTGTATTGAAATTTCACATTTGGTTTTCCTTTTAATGATGCATCTGGTATAGGATTTGGTGTTTCGTAGCTCAAAGTTGTGGGTTCAGTTTGTGAGCAAACCACGAATGATCCTTTGGGAGAGTGCTTATTCTCCCCATGTGTTTACCGGGGCCTATCCAGAGTCAAGATTCATTTATTCTTAATCGTCATGAGCAGATTGGGTTTTTTAATTGGAGAGGACAACAGCCAATCCCCTGTCAGTAAAACATGTGGTTTGGAGCAGAGTTCAGACTTTGGGGTTAAATTGCAATGATACTAAATTAGAACTGAGAGAAAATTGTATTTGATTTTTATGAGAATCAAATGAATCAAAATGAAAAAAAAGCACTATATACTGTATTATTTTTGTCATATCATCCAGCCTTACCTGCACTGATAAAGCTAAGTGGGTACATCAGGGAAGGTTCCAGTTTGATTGACTTTGTATCCTGTTCCCTGTAAAAAGAACAAAGACAATCGAAGGAATGCTTTCCTGTTGCATTGTTTGTATGTGGTGCTTTCTCACACAAGACACCATGACAGACTGTACAACATGTAGACGCTAAAACACGGATTTGGAGAAAGCCCCATGTTTGTGCAGCAGCTGTGTTTGGTCCATTGTGCCCAGACAAGCAGACACAGGCCAGATATCCATTTTCACATCAGCCTCCTGTGCCCTGGGACCATTATTTTAATTGGTGGCACTGCCGGCCTCCTGTTATTAACAATACCGTGCCCTTAGGAATTGACTGGACAAATACTGAAAAACTCAATTTGGCAAAAAGGATCTGCTCATTTTCTGTTTAAAAGTGAATAATAACAAACAAAAGATGATTGGAAGAAAGTAGGGAGCACAGCCGTTAATATGAGACCAATTTTCTCCCTAAAATGAAGTGTGAACTCCTCAGGGATACAATAACCTCACCTCTGTCAGCCAAGCATTAAAAATGAAATGCAGCTCAGGGTAGTGTTTACACCTGTTTATCAGTGGATTACTTTTTCCATTACTACAGTTTTATCCCACCAACTATCACACAGAGGTCAGGGGCAGCAAATATCCTGTTTCCTTACAACAGTATTTTATGTTTAAAAAAAACATAAAAAACAAAAACACTATGACCAGCTTTACTAAGACTTGAACTGCAAGACCATTTTAAAGGCGCTGTAAGTTATTCCTCACTTTTATGCATTATTCACTGTGGTGAGTTTATGAGCTCTTTTCACAACTCTCAGAGACCAGTGTGACATTAGCAACAAGCATGCTAACAGCACACTTCCTGATTATGGGACAATAAAACACTTTCTAATTCGATGATGACAGTACACCGCTGACTTATTTTGATCTCAAGAGCTGCTTATACAATATATCTCTGTACTAGGGCAAGACAAACTTTGCTCAATTACATGGGAAAATATCGAGTTCATGACCTTTAAATACATGTTATCTGTTTTAAATATTTGAGAGCTGTAAGTAAGAGGTGATGGGCAGCCAGAGAGACATTTGTGTAGTGTGTAGTTATTATTTTTAAATGGACATAAGAATTTCTATTGTGAGATATTCTTCCTCCACAAAATGTGCTTCATCCAAATTCATGCATTTTTAAATCATGTAATTAACCAAGCGTGGGTGCTGACTGACTGTATACAGACATTATCTTTGAAAATAACCCGACACATTGGCCAAGAACTGTGTAAATGGACTTAACTAACCCGCTAGCTGCCGCATGTTCATGAAGGCGCTTCTGGCTCCATCAACTCTTAATTCCAATTGAGTTTACACTGAAAAATTGCCGTCCCTCTCATTGTAACTGCAGCAATGAGCCTCATTGTTTTGGTCTTAAAATGTTCGCATTAACCTGCTCTACATGATCCATGATGCTGTTTTTATTTCGCTCATTTGTCCATAGATAAATTCCTATTCGAATATGGACTTAGCTCCAGATTCAACCCTATAACTGCTAGACTCGTGAACTTCATGTGACGCTATGGGTGACGTCTATGGCCCATACTGAAATAAAACTCAATTCAAACTGGTTCAACTCTTAATGATTGGTTTTGTGTTTCTATTTTTGGCCTGTAGATTGAATTCATTCAGTCACTGTGTTATTCTGCTGGTGTCACAGAGAAACACCACAGTACCTTGACATTTTGAAAAGGCCACACCATTAGAGGAAACAATCAATGTTTTATTTAGTTTGTGGTAAAGAAGTGACAATGGCTGCAGGCTGTCAGTGGCTTTAGTGGTACACCACACTACACTACAGAGACTCCCAAAAGTTCAGAATGGCCATTACAGTTGGTTTCACTTGCCTCAGAAAAAAACATTTTACTATTACAAACATGATGCAGGTTTTGTTGTTGAATTCTTTATCAGTATCTTAAAGGTCCTACATTATGCAAAATTGACTCTTGTGTTTTGTTTCATTCACACGTTTGAGTAATTCTTATTATTAGTCTGTCTCTCCAAAGTGCAATGCTCTGCTACAAGCTTCTGCTATCAAGAATTACAATCATGAAGTGAAAATTTACAATTATGGTTTCTCCAGTACGAATACGAATTCACACTCGACTCGACTTGACTCTATTGTCAAAAAAACATTATCATTTCACAGGCATTATCTATTGAGCAGAAGAAACAATCGAGATGTCAGACTTTTGGGCGGCATACAGACTGAACCAGGACTAAAACAGGACTAAACCAGGACTATCCTATACACACAAATATTTCTGAAAGCTTTCGTACTCTATAGAAAGTCCTTTAGATGTTTGCACTCCCTGAATGATTGCAGTTGGAGTTGTTAAAATGTCATGGTGTTATTGTAGTTTGTATTGTTATGGATGTTTCATTTTGTTTAGTGTTTTGGTGCAGCACAATCAGAACTTCAATGTTTCACCTTGGGCAGTTATGAAGGTTAGAAACATTGATCATCAGTGAGGGCTTTGTGTTTATTTTCCATACAGATTTTTAGATGTCTGGCTGTTATTCAAAGCTGTAATCATGTCAATCTGTTTAGTATTATGTTGGATAGATCTTGGTGTGACAGACAGGTGTTGCAGAAAGGAGAGTGGAGGCTGGCCCTTACCCTTATAAAACGTACTTGAGAAATGTATGCTGCCCACTCAGTTTGACATATACTTGTCACTATCATTTTTCTTGTAGATTAGTAATGGAATTTATTGTATTCAGTTTCTTTGCAGATAGTGGAGAACTTATTTCTTAATTTTGTGTACAAGTAAACAGTAAGATTGTGCTGTAGAAGGCTGTATACTTACCTTCTATTCATTATTATTCTATTATTATTAAAGTTCCTGTATTACAGAAAATTCTTGACAGATTTAAGCCATGTTAGAATGTTGGTACCTCATCAAAAGATACCTGGAGTTCTGTTTTGTTTCAGTCACACATGTTTGAGTAACCATTTATTATTAGTCTGTCTACATTTCCAAAGCTTAAAATACTCTGTTCCACCCTGTGATGTCATGAACTGGTAGTTTTCAAGTTAACATCTTAACCTTTTACCTTTTGTTCAGTGGAGACTGGCAATTCCATCTGAAATCATCCAAATGATTCTAGTGAAGATGTATGGAGCTTAAAAAACAGAGCACTTTTTGTATTACCACATGACATCACAAAGTGGAATAGTGTTTTCATTTTGAGAGAATATGCAGAGTTTGTGTGGTAAACGTGTGAATGAAACAAAACACAACTCAGGTATATTTGTGTTAAGGAAACAATATTATATAAAATAGATCAAAAAATGGAAACTGTTTCATTCTCCTGTCTCCAGCATTTTCCATACATTTTACATTTAGAAAAGGCTTCATGGGTATTATGCTGCTTAGAGATATTGTGTCAATTGCATAATCCAGTTTGTTAATTGTAAAAATTTCTAAAACAATATATTGCTTTTAAAAATGTACTATTGTGACCAGCATTGAAGATTAGTAGGAAACGGTTAGAGACTGTTCAGCTTCTGACCCTGAAACCTAAAATACAGATTATGTGCTTTTGTGGGGCTATAAATAAAGCATAATATTAGCACTAATATTATCAGTGACCATAATCTATTGGCTGATGTCGTTAAGCCTATTTCCCAGTGTGATGCATGACACCCTTAATGACATGAATGTATCTCCTGTGGCGTGCCATGGTGACAGTGGATGGGAGCTTGTGTGTGTCTATAGATGGACTCTTGACAAGCTCTGGGAACACAGCGAGTGTTTATGTAGCGACAGTCACTAGGGCCGGAAGCAGATGTGTGTAAGAGCCGCTTCAGAGCCGCCGACCTATCACAGGGCTCCTTTGTGTTCCTGTGGAGAGAGCTGAATTAAAGGCTGTTAAGGCTAGTCCACACACTCATATGCTAATGCCCTGCATGCACTCCGGGAGAATAAATAAAATATATCCGAGAAAAAAAACCAAGCAAGCCCCTGATCCACTAAAAATGAGCTCCAATCTGAGTCACTATGGATGAAGAGGAGGAGGTTCAGCTCAAAAATAGCACCGAAGATGCAGAAGGGAACATCAAAGAGCTAGAAGACAATAGGGGGTCTTGCGAAACATCCTTTTCTTGCATTTGGTTTGGATGTGCACGATCCAGGATGGGAGATAACACAAGAGATAGATTGGGCATAGAGGCAACGTGTGAGATTTAGCCATATAGAAAAGAGGGAGTGAAAGGAGGGAGGAGGGATTTAAAGGGCAAGTCTACAGAGGTAGATCGAGGTAGAGGGGCAGAGAGAGAGAAAGCAGCAGCGCAAAGGAGGGTTGGAGCAGGAGAGAAGACACGAGGACACTCACTGGACACATGGAGGAGAAGAAGACGGTGATTTTGGTGTGCACTGTGCATTTGCATGGCTGAGCAGGAGTGGACGGCAGCTCTTTATCTCCACTGAAGGACACAATCAAAAGGATACAATGGTCACACTGCGTTTACGTGCAGAGGATGAAGAGGAGAGGTGCTGCTGCTGACTGCTGTCCTCAGATCCTCACAGCTCGTAGATCTAGTGTGGAGGCAGGCCGTCATTAGCCGCGCACACAGGCAGCGGTGAGGAAAAGGAGGAGGAGGAAGACTGAGACAGAATGAGCTCCAAGCACTCCTCCGACTGGATCCCCTACAGGTACGGTGCATTCCTGTGAGCAGGGACTGACACATTGCTTCTGTTTTTCTGCAATGACAATGGAACATTATTACACTGTGGCTTTGTGCTATGGTGCAGCTTTAAATGCACTGCTCTGACTGTGGTAGATTTACAAATACTGATTTAAGATTTTCCAAAATAACTGGGTACATATGCAATGGCCCACACTAAAGGAACTTGTAAGTTTTACACATTGCACACATAGGTGACCACTGTTATTTTAACACAAAGATAACTGTCTTGTCAGTGAGTGTAATCAACATTTTCTTTCTTATTAATCAAGTGGTTTGTTCATTGTGATTGTTTCTGGTTGATTTTGAATCTAGATTTCTTGTTCTTCCCTTTGTTGCTACAGTAGCGTATGACTATGGTACATTTCAGAATTTCAGTTCAAGTTACGAAGTCAGTTACAGATGAATTCAGATGAAATATTACAGATATTACAGATGAAATATTTATCATGCAAATATATTCTATTTGTTAGAAAAGGTTCCACTTTGCACTATTTTTTTCAGTAAAGTCTTTAGATATGGAGTCGCAATAAGCATGTTTCTCCTCATGGTGTGAATCTTCCATTAAAAATGCATGGGTCTGTGTGCAGAGTTGAAGACAGCTGCACTATGGAGCTCTTTCATCTCATTATAAGGATATACAGTGCACACACTCACTGAGACAAGCAAGATGACACAAAAATCTCACAACCAATTCTTCACAGCGTGAAGCAAACGTCCCTCCATCTGGGAGACAAATTCGTAAGATTAGTTTGAGAAGCTCTTCATTAGGATTGACAGTGGGAATAAATACTGAATTATAAGAAGGCCCACGGGGACTCTATTGCATCAAAATAAGAGGAGATTACTCATGAATATTGTCTTTTGCTGTAAGAATATTGGTCTGGGAGAAAGACTTGTTTGTGACTCCTTGGCTGGCATATCTGTAATAAATCATTATAGTCCAGCCTAAATCACATCTTTGCAGCAAAATAGTACTTTCTCCTCATAGATAAACAACTCTTACCATTGGTTTGGGACCGGCATAAATAGTTCAGTGCTTGTGAATACAGGTGGGAGCTAGATTTTTTATTTTACAGTTTATATCTTTGCATTAAGAAGTAACTTCAGTTATCTTTATAAATGTAGTCATCTTATTTTCAGCGTTCACATTTCACTGTTATTGGATAAATCGACCTGTCACTCAATCAGGGTCTAATGAAGGTTGACCAATAGGAGGTGGAGGGGAGTGTGTCTGAACTTTAGAGCTGCATTCAATTTAAGGGAAATTAATCACAATATAATTGTAAAAGAGCAGATTGTAATAGCGTTATATCACAAATGGATTATAACCACGTCGGCTACCCCTTTTTGAGAACCCCTATTGAGTCACTGAAATACACTGACACTCTTAAGACCAATGACCAATTTTAATCTATTAGGTTATGTAATTTATTCATCAGATTTGGATGCGTGGGGCTTTTAGTGCAGAGGTAATATAAATTAAGACAGACAGACTTAGCCTGCTTAGTTTAAAAAAAAAATATATATATAATGTCAGTAAATTATATCAATATTACATCAAGCAGAGTGCACAGACATCCTAAAAGCACTGCTGGAAGAAGCATGCACCTCTCAATGTTAGTCCCAGAAATCACTCATCCTGCCCAGCCAAGTCAGTCAAATCTACCACATAACTGTCTCTGTATTAGCAGCAAAGTTAAAGTTAAAGAACCACTATGTAACATTTCTGATGCTAGTCTCCATGAAAATGATTGCTTTGCCTGAATTGTTGTTATTACCTTTATTCACTGGCATATGTTTTCGTTGTTCCTTGAAAAACATATATTCTTACTGCGAGTCAGATTGCCTCTTCACAGATCTGACCTGTAACCTGGCCCGCTGGTGTCATCTGTCTCCTTGTCTCCTTTTTTAAATTTTGTGCCATACTGTGAAACATTATAAGCGAAACAATAACATCTTCATGGGGTCGAGTAGGTGTTGGGCACTCCACCATAAAAGTTACACCTTGCATCTATAAATGAAAACTGATCTCATAACACATGCTTTAGCTGCAGTTGGTAGAATTTGCCAACTGTCTCACGTAATGTCTGAATTTAAGCTTTTGGAAGAGAGCATGTAAGCCTGCGTTGTATTTTAGAACCACTGTACTTTGGCCATGACAGTTTTATTGAGTAAATGCACTCTTGGCTCTGAACAAGCTAATAAATGTCCTATTGGTTTAAAATATACCAGCCCCACAGTTATGCTAATACTGTATATTCCTATGTGGTGCTGGAGCCTCCTATGGGCCTATTATTGGTATATGTCAGGACAGCAATGACCCAAAGCTTTCAACAGTTGAAGCTGTTTGACCTCCAGTGAAATGGAGCGGCGCTGTATTTCTCTTCTATTCACATGATGATTACACTGATTACTCTGATTGCCAACATGGAGGGCTTTGTTTGTCAGTGCGTTGGATGAGTGGAAGTAAATACATTTTCATTGTGACAGGGATGTGTGATTTCTGTCGGCAAACGAACCTCGGGTGTACAAAGCGACAGGTACATTCCAGGTCAAAAACTACTCAAATATGAGCTCTAATTAGTGATGAGCTTTGAAAATTGGGGACTTGTGTTGCAGTGATGATGGTAGTTGTTTATTAAAAAGAAAATGTAATAATTATATATATTTGCATTAACGTAGGGAACATTCAGACTGATTCCTTCTGAGGTAATAGACAAGTAAAATATGCGTCACATTTGAGCACACATAGGCCTATATTATCGAATGTTGTTACCTCATCAAAAACATGCCTGTTTTGTTTCATTCACACATGTTTGAGTTATCCTGCATTATTGGGCTGTCTTCTCCAAACCTCAAAATGTGCTGTACCACCTTGTGATGTCATGTAGTATTTTTTTTTCTTTTAAGTTAACGGCTACCTTTTACCTTCAGTTCAGTAAAGATGGGTAGTTCTAGAGATGAAAGCATCTAAATGATTCTAGTGAAGGCATATGAAATTTAAAAACACAGTGGAGCATTTACTGTATTATCATGTGGCATCACAAGTGGAGTTTTTCTGTTTGAGAGAAGAACTCAGCCTAAATATGCAGAGATTGTGTGTTAAACGTGTGAATGAAATAAAACACAACTCAGATATGTTTGTGATGAGGAAACAACATTATAATAGTGCCATGTGCATTATCAGAACCACATATTAGCACCAATACTATGTAAACAGAGAAATCAAGGTCTTTTTAAACATAATAAAATACTCAGTTGTGCTCCAGACTGCTATGACAATCCCAATGGCCATGTTCTTAAAGCTGCCTACAGCAAATGAGCTTTCACCTCATTATTTTGACCTAAATTAAGCTGAAAATGTTCTGTACTTCAGATTTGTATGTAAGTGTCTATTGTGATTATATTTCAAAAATGTTCATCATTTATTTATGTACATTAGGTGTCTTTCTGAATAACTGCACCATACACATGCAGCTTTTGACCCTGTGTATGTGTCTGTTTCTTGCAGCACTTTAGACGATGAGGGCACTAACCTCCGACAGCAGAAACTGGACCGGCAGGTAAGACTTTGCCCCTCAGCCAATCACAGGTCTCTCAGAAAAACACCATGACACAGCACTCTGGACACACTGTGACTCTGCTGCAGCTCCAAAGACAGATGGTCTGACAGAATTTATTTCAAGCAGACCAGAGGAAATGCCACTGGAAAAATGTTAGTCACAACAGAAACATAACATGTACCTGTGAAGGGGCTTGATAAAAGTGAGGATTCACACTTTGTTTGCTGATGGTGAAGTTAATACCACCACCAACTGTGGAATCACTCATAACAAACATTACATCCACATTCAATGCATTTATATATGATACAATTTCTATAACATTTATGTAAGAACAACAATGTTTTACCCAAGGACATAGCAACAGTATGTATGAGTCAGAGCTGTGTTTAACAAACTAGCTTCCTGCATGTGTATAAAATCCCTCAGTTGTCCAGGGAGAATTCATGGCAAAGGAGAAATTGAAATTTGTCAGCTGGACAAAGGCCTGGGCCTAGCTAACATACAGAAAGGGTAAACAAGTAGGTGTGTTAGTTTCAGAGTCATTTCATAGATGTTAGCTCCTCCCTGCCGGCAGATATAAGGCAGTGTCCACCAGCATTATGACCAGAACTGAAGAAGCAGCTTGGATGAGCTGTGAAATGTATTCGACCAAAATAAACTTTTGTCCAGTTGTCAAATTTGAATTTCTCCTTTACCTAGCTTTATGCATATGTTGAACAACCTCCAACAGTTGTTATTTTAGCATAAACGGGTAATCTAACTGAGATATAACTGTACTACTCAGTAGTAGTATTTTTTTTGCCAATAGAAAACAACCACTTCAATCCTGTATACACACTTAGTGAACAGTTCACCATAGTGATCTGTGACCAATGTTAACAAAGCTCTTTGGAGAAAAACACAGATGCAGCACAACCCTCTGCTATCAGACCCTATTCATATTTAATGAGGCCTTGTTTGAAGATATGCAGACAGGTGACAGATAATCCATAAGTCATTTGGCTCTATTCATGCCTGAGTCACACACTCTGGACAAACCACCCTGACGGACGCTCTATAGATTTAGTTTTGTTCAGAATTATTGACCGAAGTTTGGTGATTGAAGTCATCATCAAACTTTCTCATTAAAAGCACAACTTAAACTTTAAATACAACAACAGTTTTATATATGTATGAATTGCCGTGTTTCAGTGATATAACTGAAATGGTTAACTTGCATTCTTTTATACTCAAATTTTCAAATACAAATACATGTACAGTATTCATTATGTAATACAAATACATATTCAGTGTTCTCTTCAGGCATTCAATAGTTCAGACAAGTTAATGACATGGTCCACATGGTTAAATAGTCGCAGAAAGAGAAAAACACACACATAAGTAGAATCTTATTTGAAAGTGATTTTATGATTCCAGCTGAGCGCCACATGAAATCTCTATGGTCGTGGGTACTGACAAGATCATTATGTTAGTAAATATTCTTTTGTTACAGTGTGGAAGTTTTCTTTGACATATCATAAAATCTCAGAGAGAAGATCTTGACAGAGTAACAAAACAGCAATGGGGCATGTTTACTGAAGTTGTCAAAATCCTATTTCTCATCTCCTGTGTGGGTGTGCTGATGTACAGAGAGCACTGTTGGAGCAGAAGCAGAAAAAGAAGAGACAGGAGCCTCTCATGGTGCAGTCCACGGTGGACGGGAGGTGTCGCACACGCCGCACCAAGCACAGCGAGGAGCAGGCCCCGCTGGTGGAGTCCTACCTCAGCAGCAACAGCAGTGCTATGTACCATGGTGAGAGAGCACAGTCTGACCCACAACAATGAATAATAATAATATGATTGCACGTGTAAATGAACAAATAAAGTGTTAAATATAAACAGATTTAACTGAATATAAGTACAAAATATATAGTATGGGCAGAGCATAAAAAAGGAAATCTAGCAGTGTAAACAGTAGAATTGATTTGCTTAAATTAGAAATAGAGATAACTGGTACAGTCCCACGTATAAAAACAGAGTAACTACCACCTTCACTTTTTATAACAACTATTAATTTAGTTAAGTTGTAAGATATTTCTGTTTTGAGCTACAGCTGGTGGTCAATTGAGGATATTAGAGACAGAGAAAGTGAATTCACCCTCAAATCACATTATTTGTACTTGAGATTATTTCCTCAAACTGTCCAGTCCGAAGCATAAATGCACTTTTTATTGTTGACTGTAAAACTGAGCCAGATCATTTTGCTTGTATATCTAATTCATGTCCCAGAACTTTATATAGAGTAGATTGATGATGTCTGCTTATCTCCACATAGAGACCAGAGCACTTCAGAAGGACAGTTCCTGAGCCTGGAGCTGTGAACTGTCCCTCTCACTGCTAATGTTAATGTGTATGGAGCTAAAGCAGCCACCCTCTGTTCCTCTGTCCCTCTGTCTCTCTGTCCCTCTCTCCCTCTGTCCCTTTGTCCCTCTCTCCCTCTGTCCCTCTGTCCCTTTGTCCCTCTGTCCCTCTCCCTCTGTCCCTCTGTCCCTTTGTCCCTCTGTCCCTCTCCCTCTGTCCCTCTGCCCCTTTAGTTTAGTTTATTAGTTTATTTAAACAGGGACCATGTGTAAATAAATACATTAATCTCAAGAGAAGAGATGCTTTACACCTGATTTAGCTAAAGCTAGTTTCCCTCTGCAGTCTCTGGGCTGGTTCACAATCATTAAAATACATCCAAACATCCATTCTTCTACAGTCAAACCAGGTTCTCTCTCTCTCACACACACACACACTCTATCATATAAAAACACACATCACATTTCAAACTTCCACATTCAACATTTAAAATTGCTCAAATACTACAAGAAATGTTACAATAAACCACATAACACTGTCCCTCTGTTCCTTTGTCCCTCTGTCCCTCTCTCCTTTTGTCCCTCGGTCCTTCTGTCCCCCTGTCCTGATCCTCATCTAAATGAACTTTGGGCTTGTGTTTAGTGGCCGAGGCAGAGCAGGAGGTGAAGGTTACCGCAGACATGCAGCCTCCGCGCTCGGCCAAAAAAGGCAAAGCATCTGCCAGCTCCACGCCGCAGACGGGCAGCGACAAGAAGGAGAGGAGGGGCAAGCACAAAGGTCAGTGTGGCACACCAGGGCACGGCACTGGCAGTAACTGTTACAGTATCAGTTACACATACAGCATACAACTATCTGACATCATGACCACACTGACAGGAGAATATCAAGACACACTTCAACACTTGGTTCAAAATATTTTTTTATTGAGTTTTGTTTTACAAGTTTCCAGAAATCTCCAAAAGTGAGTGTCTTTACCAAGTCTGTCTGTTCATACTAAATTACTTTTATTATAGCCTTCTCTATTGATTTAGTCATTATTATGACCCTTACTTTCATTATTCATTGAGTCCCAACCTGGTGGTGGTAAGATATAGTTCTGTAGCCACAGCCTCTAATCTCTGCCATTGGCTGCTCCAACCACAACTCATTCAAACCACATGTTGTCAAAGTGGGTGAAGTGTTGTGTCCAAAGACACAATGAAAACATGCTCTTGAGATCAAACCCCTGACCTAAAATGTATAAAGTTGTGAAGCTCAACTTCACTGATCATCCAAAATAATGCTGCGGAGTGAATCCAATGTTCACATTAATGACTATTTTTACACCCAATTCTCCACTATGGAAAAATAAAACTAACCATTATTTTATCATCAGAGAGTTTGGTACATCAGTACACTTCTCTCAAGTTCAAAAACTTACACCAAATGATTGAAAAAATAAATAATCAAGGAAAAAAAGCTTTCTTAGAATAGAGTAAGTCCATATGTCATGTTAGATGCATCTCTTACTTTCAGTTCATCTGTTTGTGTTATAAATTTTAGGCACTGATGCACAATGCAGTCTCTGTGAAAATAATGATTTGAATAATTATGATTTCAACTATGATTAAAATACTCATAATTATGATTTTGTTCCATACTTGAGCAACCTTCGACTACTTTACAGCCTTAGACAACTTTAAAAGGCACAATTATTGCGTCCCTGCTGTGCAACATTTTCTGTTGTGTGATTGTAACACTAGTCTAATTACACTTATGTTGTCAAGTTCATGAAGAAAAAGTGAGACTGACACGTCTCTGGTTCAGATCAGTGAGTGGAAGTATCACTGTTACTGTTACTGCTAGAGAAGAACATTCTAGTTCATTTTAAAAAAGCAAATGCATTCCCGTGGGAAATGTGCTTAATTAGGTCAGTCGTGCTAAACGCATCACTCCCAGACTCACTGTGATTTTCTCCACTTTTTCTCACTGAGCCACAACAGAATTAGACTCATCATTTCATCTGTTGAGAAAATGGTGTTGTACTGTACAGACAAATGTAAAAACATTTTTTTAAAATGCAAATTTATTTAAAAATATTATAAGTACTGTAACATTTCCATAATTTGATCTGCATGCCTTTATTGCAGGAGAAAGTAGTCCCTTTTTGCAAATCTTTGATCACTGATTTTCTGTGATTACTTCCAACAACTGTGATGCCGCTCTCATGGAGATCCCTGTGCACAAGTCACTGTTTTTGGGGTGCACTGGTTACATTTACCATATCTGTTTTGTCAGGGACTGAGTCTACAAATTTCCCATATGAAACTAGTGGCTTTCGTTCTTTTCAACATCATTAATCCTGCTTTTGTGATTGAATGTGTCCACAGCTTTTGTCCATAAAAAAAATCTCACACATTTATTTGCACTGACAGAGAAGATGTCAGACTGTGGATGGTCCTTATAACAAATGAAATACAGTAGTAACCATAAACCAGGTCTGTACAGTTACAACACATTTTTTTCAACAGATGAAATGATGAGTCTAATTCTGTAGTGGCTCATTGAGAAAAATTGGAGAAACTCACAGTGAGTCTGGGATGTTGAAGTTAAAAGGCAGTCTATCACAGACAATGGCCTTTTAGAATGTTAGAATGCCACATGTACACATTCCATTGAAAATCACATTAGAGGTAACAGTGGTTTTGAAACACTTGCAGTTTGTTGTGCCCTTTGATACCATATGTTGTGTGTGTACAGCAGGGATGGATGGCCTGTCCTCTCAGCACGAAGACGGACACATCCAGATCCTCACTGTGGGGCACCTCTCCCCGGACGAAGCAGAGGCAGAGCCTGTAGTCAACTGCACCCAGTCCCAGAGCAAGCAGGACCTAAGGGTGACCATGCTCAAAAAAGGTATGATCCACCCCACATGACAAACTCTGCAGTATTTACTTATGTTTACTCCCACAGACTTCTGCTACAGTGGGACCAAGTGCATTGTGGGAAGACATAGTGCTGAATCATGTTAGAGTTTACTGTTGCATAAAAACCCCAGACTGTGCTCCAGATTAAGAGTGATTAAATAAGCCTTACAATGTTAAATATTCACAAAAGTCATAGTGATGTTTTTAATGATGCACTGTGTAACTTTTCTGGTGTTGGGTATGCCACCTGCTTGTCTCTATGAATAAGTTATATTATGTTACTTTATATCAGATGTGCGTAAAGGAAGGCCCACTCTCAGTAAAATTCAAGATTCCAGATTAACTTTATTGTCCCATGAGGGGAAAATTTGTCTTGGACTTTTGACTCATGCTGCCATCAATGCTGTACAATATATAAAATTAAAACATTGGTATTTGAATGCACATACACGGAAGATGTATAACATACAACAAATATAACCACCGTATTAAAATGACTAGGACCACGACATATCAGTTCTCAATTATCAATATCATTTTCACTAAATCACACAAACCATTGCGAATTCTAGCAGTAGTCTCTCCTTGTTTTTCAATCTCATTCTCTTTCTCTTTGTGCAGTTGCTCTTTTGAACAGAATGGTGTTTTTACAAGTATATGTGCCCGTTGATCTTTTTAAGTAATACAATAATGAAATATGTGTTTCTAATGGAATATATATATATATATATATATATATATATATATATATATATATATATATATATATATATATATATATATATATATATATATATTCATATCTTAAATGTCCTGTTTTTAAGTGCTGTTACACAATGAATTTGCTTTCTTTGGTGTCTTTGTATATGGATAGGTCCTTAGTGATGAATTGCGTATGATGATGATACTTGGAACTTATTAATATTTATGGCAGTTTAGTATTGAATTTTCTACCCAAGTGTTTGTTGTTCTGTATAGTGTGTTTTGGTTTGTTGTGAAAGGAGTTATGAACCATAGACCCATTCACTCTTTTTTTTACCAGAGAGCAGACATTGTACACATGTATGTATATGTAATGGAAGTCTGTGTCCTACAGCAGTGGCATTGTAGCCCAATCCAAATCATAATAATAATAATAATAAAAAGCTACATTTGGTCTTAACACACAGAGACACAGATCTGATTGACTTTAGTTTTTGCTTCTGATGGTTGCATTGTCCTTACATTTCCGTCTGATTCTGGATGTGTAAATGAGATCAAAAGCAGCTCAGACATATAGTTATGACTAATTCCAGTCATATTATTGTATTGTTAAACAACAATACCTGCTGTGATAATAATTTCTCTTCCTGCAGTAAATACATACTGGTATACTGGTAAGGTCAATACTGCAATCATTATGCAATGAGACATGTAACCGGTGTTGCACATCTTGGGCATGCCACTTGTGACAAGATGACATATTGAACACATTAAAATGCAGGGAACTGTTCTAGGTCACTATGACAACAGCCTTCTTTATTTGTTTTTTGTTTTCCTCATTCATTATAGTTCATAATAAGTGTGTGTATTGACTTCCTTGTGTGTGTGTGTGTGTGTGTGTGTGTGTGTTTGAAGGTATTTCCAGTAGTATGAACTTTGATGAGGAAGAAGATGACGATGATGAAATTAGCTCCAGTTCTTCACAGCTCAACAGCAACACGAGACCAGGCTCTGCCACCAGCAAGAAATCCAACAAGGTACACAAACACTTGAGGCATCAGATACAGTAGTAGCACTTCAGTAGGAATCACTGTTCTTAACCATATTGCTTTACCAAATAGCACATTCGTTTATGTTTTACTTCAGGAGAAAAACAATTAGCAAGTTTTTACCAGTATTAATATAACTCACTGTTTGCGTTTTACTTGATTACCTGAGATCTCTTGGTGTATTTCTTGCAGGAAGTGGCCTCTGCAACAGTCCCTCCAGTAAATGAACCCTCCATTGACGTGGATGACCTGGAAGAGTTTTCTCTGCGACCAGCACCTCAGGGTGTCAGGGTGAAGTGCAGAATCACCCGAGACAAAAAGGGCATGGACCGCGGCATGTATCCCACATATTACCTGCACCTGGAGAGGGAGGATGGAAAGAGGGTCAGCTGCTTTGTTATCAAAAAGTAATTTGTCTTTCATAAAATGTAAATTTCTGCCCGGTTTGTCAAGAATGTTGTCTTCCTGTCTTCTCTTGCAGGTGTTCTTGTTAGCCGGCCGCAAGAGGAAAAAAAGTAAAACATCGAATTACCTCATCTCCATTGATCCCACCGATCTGTCCCGAGGTGGAGAGAGCTTCATTGGTAAATTGAGGTAAGGTGACGCTGGCGTCATGAAAGTAATTCTGCCTAAACATGCTCTGATTAAACTATCAGGCATATGCACACACTCAGTATGAAGGGGCTATGTGGATGTGACAAACAAAAACAGTTAGGATTATTGAGGAAAGGCTGGGTGTTATGTCCAATTCCTTGTATGTGCTATCCAGACTGGATGTGTTACTGCTTTGTGTCTTGTCTTGCTCTTTTGCATTAAAAAAGTACATCATACTACAGTATACCTGTGCTTGTACTGGGCTAATATCATCAGCACATTCACTGTATAAATACATATTATCTTTCATCTTGTTTATTAGTTAGAGATCAACCGTGCCTCATCAGTGCTAATAACAGAAGCTCTTTTTAAATTTTCAGGCCATCGTAAACAAAAGTGAACGCTAACCTAATCCTTTGAGACAGCTTCAAGGCTCCATGGAAACTCCAGGGAGTTTAATCAAATATGACTGGGGCCTTTAATCTTCAGAGCCAGACCATTGGTCAATGCACCACTCAGACCACTGCAATCACACACCACTCCAACGAGGAGATCTAAATTTAAATGAGACCTGACCTTTCATCTAGTGATTTCTAAGAGGAGTTGAGGGACATGACATAAATAAGGTACGGACTATTAAAGGGAATGGCATTTCTAGGTTTGGATAGCACTCAGATTTACCTGGTTTGCATACACATATTCTACCATACCCTATACAGAAGACCACTTGACATTACGATAAAATAACTCCAAATGTCATTGTTACACACAGTGTGTCAGTGATGGTTTAGGGCAGGCATGTCCAAACTATGGCCCGGGGGCCAAATGCGGCCCTCAGACCAATTGTTTTGGCCCTCAGGCTTCCAGGTGAATTAGCCCATATTACCGCAAGTGATACTTTTTACTGCATGTTTTTCTACCTTGATCATGTAAATGTAGTGTGTCCTTTTGAGGGTCTAAGCATGAACAAAGGTCTGGAGGGTCATTCAAACCTGTTATAAATGCACAAATTTTAATTACTCACTGTTTTGACCACAAGTCTATGACCCACGATCGGCCCTCACGCTGCTCTGTGTTTTAAAATGTGGCCCTTGATGAAAAAAGTTTGGACACCCCTGGTTTAGGGTATTACAGCTATTATATGCTGTTGTTATACTTTTACACTGTACACCATGGAGACAGGAGACAGAGAGTGAGCTGATGGAAAGAGCTCTTTTTGAATCCATGTCACAGCCAAACTAGGTTAACAGTTCCCCATTGCTCTGAATGATTTAAGCTGAGCCTTTTTCTCATTATTGTTCTCAAGTGAAGCTAGTGTTTTATATATAAGTGCAGACCTACATCATTCTCCTTTGGTTTCTCTGCACAGATCCAACCTCATGGGGACCAAGTTCACAGTTTATGACAATGGTCTGAACCCCATGAAGAGCACAACCAGCCTTGAAGCCAGCAACCTGCGACAAGAGCTGGCAGCCATTTGTTATGTGAGTCATACACACATGGTTTAAACATGGTGTTGCCATTGGGTCACCATTATTCTGATTACGTTATTATACTATACACCTTATTTCAGAAGTTGCTGTGGGTGGGTGGTGCCATCATCATTCAGGTTGTATTATTTTGTATGGGGCTGCCAATCCTAACAGCAAATAAGTTTAATATGGACTATAAAGCCATTTTAAATCCCCTCAGAAAATCAGTGCAGTGTTGACTTGTGCATATGAACATTGTTTACACCAATGAACTAACTTTATGTTGTATGTAATCTGCAAAACTTTCCTCAAATTTGCCATTGACATAAATGGGACCCTGGTTTAAGTGGAAGTGCCACCACCAAAGCACGGTTTAGGAGTATTAAGAGACAAAAGTGTATAGTCAACTCTCAAAGGTGTGTTTCTCCTTCTAAAAAATAAACAAATGTTTTTTTTTCAGAAAGTGACAAAATATTCTTTTTTTTTTTAGCTGTTTTACTTCTTACTACTTTACTGCTTTAAGTATTTTTCCAATGACGGTATATGTTGTTGGGACTTAACTTTCATCCCTTAAGTGTGCTGCTGAAGCACAAGCCTATTTCATTTGATTTTATGTAACAGCTCCGAGAACATGAATGAAAAGATGCCTGTAATTTGCCCTCAGTTGCTTTACACATTACCCAGACTTCAAATGGATTAGCATGAATATATTAACTATATCATCTTTCATCTTTTCATTTCAGGAAACCAATGTTTTAGGCTTCAAGGGCCCACGCAAAATGAGCGTCATCATCCCTGGTATGAATATGGACCATGAGAGAGTGTCCATCCGCCCTCGAAATGTAGGTCTTGTCTCATCCCTTTTCCTGGGTCTGTGATACGAATAAGAGTTATAATATTATCCTTTATTATAGGACCATGAGTCATTGTTGGCCAGGTGGCAGAACAAGAACACAGAGAGTGTGATTGAACTACACAATAAGACACCAGTGTGGAATGATGATACGCAGTCATATGTGCTCAATTTCCACGGCAGAGTCACCCAGGCCTCCGTCAAGAACTTCCAAATCATCCACGACAATGACCGTCAGTGCACTCAGATGACTTTGTACTTTTGTTTTGTTCTTGTGTACACCAATACAGGACTTAAGGTGCACTGTGTAACTTTTTGTTATTGCTTTGCCTGAAATGTTCCACAGTCTTGCATTTAACTTATATTACTTTGTTTAATTACAGGGGATTTTATTGTCTTGAAAAACATGCAGGGTCACTTATCCACAGAACTGACCTGTAACTTGGCGTGGTAGCGTCACCTGCTTGACTCTATGGAAACAGATGTTTCAAGCCATACTATGGGACATTTCAGCAATAGCATTTTCATGGAGATGATCTTCCATCAGAAAAGTTACACAATGCACCTTTAAACAACAGCAAACATCTGGTCTTACATCGGCTACTTCGCTGTCTTTTGACACATAAGTCTGTAAATGTGACTAAATCAGGGTTGTTAAAAAACAGATGTTTCTAATATCTGGGATGTTCCATAGTAAGGTATTAAACTTATCTGCTTCCTATGCTTTCTTACTGTTTTTTTTACTGCTAGTGAGCTTGCCTCTCCATACTGTATATCTAACCTGTAACTTGGCCTGGAGGCAGCATCCGCTTGTGTTCCTTCATGTGTATTGCCATACAGTGGAAGATACTAGGTAAAACATCAAAACATCAACCAGGTGGTGGATCCTGCATCTGAGTTATATAGTGCACCTTTAATTTGAATAAAATTAGTTATTGCATTTATTAAAAATAAACTACATGGATAAGGAACATTACACTCTTTTCAATTGTATGATTAACCATTACTAAACACTAGATGTGAAAGCAAGATCGACAATCTTTAGTTTAAAACTAACACCACCAATTGTTGTTTTGTCTGTTGGCATTGTTCCCACACTTCTATCACACGGCCTGTAAATAACCTCTAAAAGTAAAGTAGTATTGACAGTCAAAAGCCCTATTCTAATCTTTGGTTTTGTTCCCTACAGCCGACTACATAGTGATGCAGTTTGGCCGCGTGGCAGAGGACGTCTTTACCATGGACTATAACTACCCCATGTGTGCCCTGCAAGCATTTGCCATTGCCCTCTCCAGCTTCGACAGTAAGCTGGCCTGTGAGTAGCAGCAACCTGGAGTCCAGCGCTGCTCCGTCTGTCCTCTTCTCAAAAAGGGCTCCAAAAAATCAACCCTTAACTGTCAACAAAGCTTTGGCATATCCAACATAATCCTAATGCTTTATATGGGCCTCAAGATCAGAGAGAATGTGAAAGCGAATGCGTGCTTGAATAGGGACCCGTGGGTGGGTTTGGACAATGGGAGAACAAGCACAAAAAATGAAATGAGGATCCTTTGTTTTATAACTGTGGTTACTTTGTATTGTACTACTGGCATTATAAGAACCAACACTGTTACTTTATGGCGTAGTTAAACACATGTATAACAGTCTTTTTCACGTTGGTATGTTTTATATTGACCTTATGTGAAATTTCCACCTTGAATTCTGCAACCTTACATAAAAAAACATGCACGTCTTTCTATATTTATTTTGTATTTATTATTTTTTTATTTTATTTGTTGTTGCCATACACTATTGGCTACAGAGAGCTGCAAGCACACCATTAGATGGCGTTTCTCTCAAACTTAAATAAGGGCAAAGGCATGTTCCACTGCAGTGTGTGCCATAGACAGTATTGTGTAATTGTATGTGAATGTATAGGACAAGGGTGCACTTTATCTTGTGTGTGGGGTTGGACATGGCTGTACATATGTTTTTTGTGCCTTTGAAGACTAATTCCAGTGCAATGCTTTGAAAGTCAAACATGAGCATGAATTGGTCTTTGCTACTCCTGCTGTTCGAAACTGTGTATTGGAGATCTTTCCTTGTAGCTACTCTCCAACACTGTCCAAGTGCACACTATATTTAGACTTTTCTTCCAAAATTGCACATCAAGTGGACCCCACCCTGTCCATATTTAAAGGTGCAATGTAATTTTTTGGTGGGGACCACATCACCTGCTTGTCTCCATTGAGATGTTATTGCTTTGCCTGGAAAATTCCACAGTATGGCATTATATTATTACATTATAAACTGGTGACCAAGTTATGGGTCAGATCTGTGTGTTTTAACAGCTTTTAAGACACCTACAATTGTTGGGTTAATGCAAGCTATGTTTGTTTAATGCCATAATGTGGAACATACTAGCAAAAAATAACATCTCTATGGAGACAAGCAGGTGGTGGACCACCAAAAAAAAAAGTTGCAGAGTACTTGCCTGGCTGTACCATCCATCCAGTCTTGTATGTTGCATACAGGACTGTCAGTACAAGGCAAGCTGAGTGCACCTTTATATTCATAAACAGAATGTAAACATTTTGGCTTTTATGATTATAGATTTTTTAAATTTCAAATTAATCCATACTCAGATTTTCCCACTGCCAACAAGCCACTCAAACAAACCTACAGTATTTGTTTTCATTGCTGCTAGAAGCGTCGATATATACATTCCTCATTGAAAAGTTTCGATTTTGTATCAGGTTTATTGCTGTTCATGTTATTCAGCTCCACATCCTTGAGGGGTGGTGTTCTCTATGATATATTAGTATTTTGTATTTTTGACCATCAAAAAATGCTGAATGAAAGCAAAGAACAATCTCTGATACCGCTGTTGTACTGTGGGTTCTGAGGGAATCTTTATCAAATGTGCTATTCTTGTACTCAATTGTCTTCTAACTATTTCTATTTACAAACTCTTGATACATTTGCTGTAAAGTCTGCTTTTCATACATGTGTCCAGGAGCCTCATTCTCATTCCTATAGTGCACTTGTTGTGATGTACAGTGTATACATTTTACATTTGGTGTACAATTTATTGTTGTGGTATAAGCCTTTGGAAAACAAGAAAAATAAAACTCATGTTCATGATTCTGTGCTTCACTTTTGGAATAATATGAAACAACCTTACCCTATATTTTCTAATTGACCAAGTATTTTATTTGGCTTAAAAGATTGTTTCAGAGGCGTAAAAGATGAGTTCAGAGAACAATTCTGATGTTCCAATAACAAACGTTGCAAATTCAACTTCATCTGCTGCTTAAGTGTTAACTTTGTATGCTTTTATGTGGAGGGTCCGAAACCTAGTCTCATTGGAGATTTGCATGGAATGTGCCATATAATGGCATAAAACTCCCATTACTCTACACAGAGATAAGCAGGGAACTCTACCATACCTAGTATTTTTTGGGAATACATACACCTGGAAAAGATGGGAAAGTTCCACAGAACATTCCAGGAAAAAACAATAACATTTTCATGTGACAAGGAGACAACAAACGCTACACCAAGAAATGGTGCCTAGAGTGTTCCTATAACAAGTTCATTATCAGGCTAGCCAAAAATTAGGGATTGGTAAAAAAAAAAAAAAAAAGTACAATCAAATCACAAGTTTCCCTGGGACATGAATATACCTGATCATGTGTGTTTATGTCAATGTGTCTCCAAATCTGATCCATAGTTTGCAGTTCATTTAGTTGTTTCTGTTTTTCTATGTATCTCTCCTGTTTCTCATCCGGAGCCCACTGATGGCCCAGTGTTCAGGCTGCTGCTCTGGAGCAGGACCCTCTGGTGGGACTGAATCCTCCCCGACCTCAGTAACAGTGCCCCCTGTCTCCTCCGCCTCTCTCTCTGGGTTTGTCCCAACATCACAGCTAAACTGAAGACTCTCTGCCTCCATCACTGGGTCCTCCTCATCTACTTCTCCAGGCTCCTCTCTCACCTCAGGGACCACCTCTTCAGTATCACTTTCTTCTTCCTCTTCTTCCTCTTCATCCTCTTCCTCCTCCTCTGGTTCTTGTCCTCCTCTGTCTTCTTCACAGGCATCTTCTCGTGGATAGCGGTATACATCACGGTGGTTGCTAAAGGTGATTTTCTTTCCTGGGCTGTGGCTGCGCAGCTCTGTACTCAGCTCCAAGCCCAGGAACTCTTTCTTCTCAGAGGCCAGCATTGGAGAAGGAGGATTAAGGAGACACCTACTCTCATCTTCCTCTTCCTCTTCCTCCTCTTCTAGATCGTCTACTACTTCTTCATCTTCCTCTTCTTCTTTCTTGGTTATATCTAAAACTTAACAGAACTGGTTAAAAACATACTATATGATTTACTTTATTATGTCAATATTATATCATTGTACAATTAACATAGGGTCCAGGAATTGAAAAAAATCTACACCTGTGTTTCCTCAAACACAAAATAACACAGTAAATAACGCAGTAAATAAACTATAGCTGGTTTTATTTGGCAAGTTTGCCTCTCGACTTCCAGGATAATAAGTCTGCTAGCGCAGTCATCACAGTAAATATTTAACAAAATCAATAGTTTCACTCACCTTCACTTTCTTCCTCTATTTCCTCCTCTTCCTCCTCTTCTTCATCCTCCTCATGCAGTACTTCTAGTTTCCTCGGACCGATGTCTTCCTCCTCCTGCTCCATCCTCTCAGCAAGGGCCTCTGCTGTGGGCTGACTTAAAGTCACCACTAGAGGCACTAGTTTGCATCTCTTTCTGTTAGAAGGTTCATCTTCATACTCTGGATATGTCTCCTCTGGGTAACCTACAAATGCACAATACAATACAGACCCACCAGGCATAACTCTGTCATCCTCTAGCTAGTGGTGATGTCGTGTTATGTTTAATGACCACCTGACACTTTTTTAGAATCCATAAAGAGTCATAAATAATCTGAGCACCAGTGTCTGTTTGTTTGAACATGGAAAATATTTGATTATTACATGTACATTTTTGTACAAAACATTTCATAAGCCTAAATTTGTTTTATTGCTTACATAAAATCAATGTTTCCTATACCTTCCCATCCAGCAAAATAGGGCACCTCCTCAGCCTCCACCTCAGGCGATGCACCCTCCAGTCGTCCCTCCTGCATCAGTTCAGTGATCTGTCGCAAGTGTCGCAATAGTTTCTCCTCTCTTTTTGACTGTTTACTTTTCCTACTTCGGCCACTAGAGGGCAGAAGGCATATTTGAGACAGAATGAATGACAATGTTGAATGTTTGATCATTTAGTATTTCTGCTGGTAATACGAAAATTGTCAATGCACCATACAAGCATTTTATTATTTCTGCTCATTTGCAAGAGGATAGAAAATTGTCTTTACCTTCCAGCTCCTCTGTTCTTCCCAGAGACAATCATCTCCATCATCTGTTCCGTTTGCAGCAGTCTCTGCTGGAGCTTGGCGAGCTCATACTCATTTACTGCAAAATCAGAGCATATGCTACACAGCCTTATGTTTTGTATTTTAGGCTATTTTACAAATTAAGATTAAAAACATGATAAATTGTTGAAGCGTAATATGAATAGCCCACTTACACTGTGTGTAGTCCATTTGTGCTTTGTATGTAGATATGTAGTCATCATATTTTGGTGGCTTTCCTTTACATGTTAGCTGTATAAAAACAAATGATATTAGATGACTTCACAAGCAATACTGATTTCACATGGTGCACTCATAATAACTTTGTATTGTATCTCATATGATTGTTGTACCTTGTAGATGATGTAGATGATGTAAAGGAGGATCCCAAAGCCATAGATGGGAATGACTTGAGTCATCAAGCTGGTCTTTCGGCCAATGCCCCTCACCTTGGCCACAGTCTCTGTGTGGTGAGTAAGAGCATGCACAGGATCCAGGCCCCACTGCTCTGAGTCCTGGGACAGTGGGGCCCGCTGCATCATAGGAGGGTAGAAGCCAGGCCCAACTGCAGAACACATCTCCACCAAATTAAGACATAACTATAATTCCAACTATAAACATACATCATTTCCATCTCAGTAAGATTTTCTAGCGTTTGTCAAAACATCTCAGTTCACTTCAGGCTACATCGAGTATAGGTCTACTATGTCTAGTCCTTGATGTTTATGGATAGTTACCCAGAAACCCAAAAATATGCCTACATATTTATTTATGATATAGTGTTCAACTATTCATTTCTTTTTAACTAAAACTACTACTTATTGCACTGTATTACAAACAGTACTATTGGTTTTGAAAGTGTGTGACCTCCAGGCCTTAAACACCAGTGGAGCATCTGGCAGCAGTCAGAACAAACATGAGTCTGAGTTGATGGACGATGCCTTACCCTCCTTTTGAAAAGTGTCCTCCTTGGCTCTGGGCAGCAGCATCCGGGGCAGAAACAAAGACACACAAAGCACGGAGCACGAGATCAGGGTGACCTTTTGGCAAGTTGTGATGGACATTTTGTCTGAGGAAACCACAAGTGAACATTCACGTCATTACACGGTGAGCTACTACCTCCAGATGTTTGTCTGTGGCGATGTTTCATCGGATTAATCCAGATTAAATATGATGCGTTCACGAACCGTTCAAAACATGATAAATCAACAACTAACTGAGTTGGCATAAAAATAATAAAAAATAAGTAGTTGAATAGCCTGAATAGGCTATTGATTTGATTGAACCCTTAACTATTGTATTAGGCCTACTAAGAGGCCCAAGCCCGTAAAGCACCAACGTTTGCTGAAATAAGAAGGAGGCTTTGGTGCTATAAAAGTTTTAAAGTGTAGTCTAATTGATGTTTTTGGAGAGTAACGAAATGTATATTTGCTCTGTTTGTTTGCATTTAGTCGCTTTCTAATAATATTTTGCAAATTTCCAACGTGCACTTAAATGCAACGTGTCACATCTTTAATAGCTCAACCTGTAATTTCACCAAAGTGACATCAGATGGCAGTGCAAGATCATGCACGAAAAAGAGACGCCACAAATCGTTATTATATTCCATATTCACCCACTCCCATGCATAGTTAACGTAATGGCTTTAGCTCATATCCTATAATTGATTAAAGTAATTGTAAAGGGACATCAATCATATTAAGCTTTAGGTTGTATCGGGCATAGCTCACCATAACAGCAATTAGTATCAATGTAGAATCAAAATAATAATGTGATTGTCTTTACAGTTATTCTGGGCCCATAGCTGATAGTGTAAGTACGTGCGTAAGATGTCTTTTGTTTAAAGAGGAAGAGTAAGAGCAAGGTTATAGGAGGTCACACAGAAGCCTGCCTTTGCTGTGGATAAAAGCTTGAAGCAACAAAGGTCAAGAAGGTGGGACCACTGGGACTTATTAGCGTTAGAGTGTGACAGAGGAGGTCCCTCCCACGTGAGTCTTTCTCTGAATACCTATCAGGATCCTGCTTCAGCTCTGATCAATGAGAGAAACTGTGAGAAGTGCGCACTAAGGTTCTGAGAATAAATAATTCACAATCTACCTATACTCAGCCAGCTCTGAGTAATAATTGGATATTGAAAAAGGTATTTCAGTTCATTAGAAAATGTCCACAAATGTTTACCAGGTATAAACCAGGTTTAATATACAGGTGATATTAAATAGTTTCTAAGGCTTTGATTATAGTGGATCAAGTTATGAGTGTTTATTCATAACTTCTGAGCTAAAAGGTAAGGGTTCTTCCGGAACAGAAAAACAGGACTGATCATTCTGCCTTTGCTTCTGTGCTTTTATTTTTCCATGCAAACTTTTCATCATCTGAAATTGATAGCTTGTTTAGCCCTGTTATTTTATTCTACCATAAATACCACTTGTCAATAGCAATTTAATAAACATAGTGGTTTCCCTATCGCAATACCATTATTCAAGTACATTTATATGGCATGCTTTATTTAAGAATGTCTTTTGCAGTGACACTGAAAATTGTGACAAAATGGATGAACAATATTGGCCATGCCACACACTGTCTATAAGCTCTTAATCCCAGGAAACAAATATTCATGTGTGTGTTTCTGCATGACTGGATTATCGATTATCAGTGCCAAACAGCACAAGATGCCCACTCAGATTATAACCAATGCATATTGTAATACTCTACTATGAGAAACAGAGACTATAGAAGTTAAAAGATTGTGCCATACAGTTGGATATTTTTTTCCTCCATAAAGGGTCAAAATATCATAAATAAACTGTTGTTGATTATTCATATTACTCTAATTAACATTACGCATCCACATCTGATAGTCATTGCAGTTGTTAAGATAATTATGACCACATATATGTTGTCTTTACCTTATCTGCTCATTAGTAGTGCTAGATGTTCCACTCTATAATACACAGATTAGGCTACTTGCTAGCTCCATTACAATTGCACTGCATAATCAATTGGTTGACACAGATGCCAAAACTTAAAACCTCAACATTTGTAATAATATATTTATTTTTTAATCAAATGCCAATTCAACCATAGAAATAATGTTTTGGTTTGCTGAGCTCATGGCACCAGTGTTTGGAACAACCCCAAACACTGAAGGGCCTATTGTGGAACACTGCAGTTGTACAAATACGCTTTCATATTGTATTGTACTGTTTTATAGACAGTTGAGTTTAGAATTGGCCTTTTCACTTTTTCACCACACTCCCTATTATTCCTCACAACTCAACTGTGAACCGGCGCACAATGTATTTCCATATTCCACTCATAATTGCAGCATTGCCAAAATTTGACTTTTCATCGTTCTCATGGAAACCTCAGAGTACACACATCAAGCCGTGCAATTACTCCAAAAAATAAAAGCGGCTAATGTCACTGTGGTGTTGAAAATATCACAATGCCCACCCATTTCCCCCAAATCCAGCTGGGAAGTATTACATTTAAATACGACCATGGGCATATCCGCAGCCCTTCTCGGGATAGGCCTGCACCATTTTAGCTGCACACTTTGATGCTTTGTTGCCTTTTTTGTAATGCTATTCCAGAGGTGTGTCCAATCCACTGCAAGGGACCGTATTGTTGATTCACACACTGCTCTTTTATCTGTTTACTGGGTTCTTATCAAGCCTTTAATTACTTAATTATTCCTCATTGGGCTCAATTAAAACACAATAGACTCCACTGCAGCAAAATCACTTTCGCTAGCACAGAAGGTAGAGTGGCTAGCTGCGGTAAATGTGTTTTTGGAGGTGCAACTGAATTGTTTACAATTGCTACAGAAACTTCAAAAATGGCGAGACTAGGACACTAGCTGCAACAATAAAATATTTACAGATGAATCACTAGTTAAAGGAGTTTTCTTGCGTTGTAGCTCATTGTTTACATTGTTATGATTTATTAATTTAGACAAATTGCTTCTTGATTTCAAAATGATTAAAAACTGTATTATAACAGTAAAATAATAATATTTTTGTATGAAAAGTGCTCTATGAATAAAGTTTGATTGATTGATTGAATAGTGCCCACTAATATTTGTCTTGACCCTATTACTGACCTTTTCTAAAAATGTAATTTCTTTATTTGAATACTGACATTGCACATAACATTATATAATCCATTCCATAATCCAATAATGTGCCTAAGTCATCTGATCAGAAATTAAAACAAATAGAATGATATTGTAGACAAATACATACCGTTTTATTTTCTTTGACACTTTTGATTCTTGCCATAGCTTTATTACAGCTTCACCTATATGACAATCCCTGTACTGTCCACAAACAACATGACTTTCTTAGACGTAGAAATCAGAGTGATTCTCCATTCATGTAAGTGATTTGTTGTGCAATGTCACCTTATTCAATGGTGGATTGTGTTTTCACATTGTACCCACTCCTCCTCCTCTCCATGCCTCTATCTAAATCAGTCAATTTATTTCCAAATTGCATGTCGAGTGTAGGTGCAAGGCCTCACGGCGCTATATTAAATCAATGCACGACTATATCTATATGTTTTGAGAAAGGTTCATTTTTTTTCTTTTTTTAGGGGGTGATTTGATTTGATGAGGCTGCACCTGCATTCAATGAAGGGCAATGTCATGAATCTTAAACCAGGAAAGAATTGGACAGCTACGAATAAACAAAATAATGGAGCCAATCTGAATGCAGCGCACACAAACTGTGTTTTAATTGCTGTGTAAAAATAGATATGCTTTCTATATATAACCCCTTGCATCATCAGAAAACAACTTAAAAGATATTGCATTTCTTTGATGTTCACACAAGACAAAAAAGAATCATTAAAATACTGTACTTGCATTTGTTCTTTCAAGTTACATCTATATAGTCTTATGAAGTGTTCTATAGTCTGTGCTTTATATAGTCATCTTTATAATAGTTTATTAATCAATGAGAAGCAGCACATAATGTTTCAAAATAAAAGTTGCTCTATAAATTAAACATAAAACAAAAGAAAGATAAAACATGGCGATTTGTTCTAATCTGTGTTTCATGGCCTAATGAAACAGCCCCTCTTTTACTCTTGAGCTGAAGTGGCCTGGATGTTGCTGCTGTATTATGCTGGCCGCTGCATGTGCTCCTTTTCAATATTAAATAGAAGCATGTCTCTTGTGTGCAGAAGCACCTTGAATGCCCTTAACCAGCACTAATAGGAGATAATGATTGGTGCTCAACAAAAAGAGAGATTCATTTTGAATTATTAACAAGTTAACTTTGTAGTGGAGGTACTTTATCCCAGAGGACAAACAGCCAAATGTTTGCAAAATATAATTAAGCCGAGGCATCTTTAAATGTCATTGCTGCCTGTGCCATGTTTCAAATTGTTCTGCATCAACAGAATTTAACGAGATGGCGAAGGAATCCATTTCCTGCAAGCATGTGATAAGCCACACATACAGTGGAGCACTTTCATTGATTGCCAAAATAAAGCATTTTGTATGCAAATGGGTGACTGGAGTGGCTAAGCTGATTCAGCCTCATGGACACCAAATAATGGTCTTTACAATTAATACTTTTACATGCCATCCATTGAAAATTTCATCTTCCGTTTAATGCCTCTGGAACATTTACACACATGGCCAGAAAATGCATGTTCCAATGGATTAATATGAAAGCCAACAAACAAATAAAGCCATGGTGCGTCTGGTCCCTCCCCCTGAGTATTGGTCTCTCTGCTGTCATCTCATGCTCCTGCACATTTTGGATTAACAGATAATCTTTGAACACCAAGGAAGGTCTGCTAACCCTGAGGGGGTGGGAGAGTGAGTGAAAAAGAGCGGGTCTGGAGGCACTGCACCATTGTTTCTATGTAATGTGCTTGTCCTATTCTTGTAAACATGCAGCTCCCTTTGTAGAGGCAATAGGTCTCAAATACCTCTCCATTGCTCTTGCAGATTTTACACAGGTTTTGAATAGAAAACATTCTGAGAACAAGGCTGTTAACAACAGTGTCAGGCAGACATGAAAACAAAAACATGTTTAATACAAGATTTAATTCAACCTATTCAAGGAGCTACGCCTCAAGGCCCCAAGTGTTGGTCTGGCTGTTGTGTTATCAACTTAAATAGAATATTAAATTAAATAGTCACAGGAGAATAAGTCAGTGCAATACACAGCCCAGATAAATGAAGGTGGTGGGCAGTTCATAAGGGGGTTGATGGATCTGTCTCCCTTTGACCAGTCCCCTCAAGGCTAACATCTGCACGTCACATCCTAAAAGCTCCTCTGTGTTCTTAAGTTCACATCATCAGCAAACGTTCTCATCATGTCAGTGCTCAGATTAATATAAAGTACATCGCACTACCAGATACTCTCCTCATTCTGTTAATAGTTTTGAGAAAATGTCGTGCCAAATAAAGATTTGTAACTGGTCATTTCAAAAGCCTAAAAATGCATTTTACAGCCTGCCCAGGTACATATGTATGATATTTTGGTCTAAATTATATTCTCATTTGGATAAACTCAGCTGTAAATGATGAAACCATTTTGGCCTTTTTCAAAAGTATAATACCAAAGGAGTGTTTGTACTACCACGTACAAGGATGAGACTTTTTAACTTGTCCAGTTAATACTGTCCACTCTCCTCTCCCTTTTGTCCTTCATCATTGCTCGTCATCATCCTCCAAACACGACCCTTTTATCATGTCCGAGTGGAGGGGTACAGCCCAAACTGTTGACAGCAGTGTTTGAAATAAATGAGAAAGCTGAGCCCCTCTCCGAGCGGATGGAGGAAGGAGGGTGAGAGTGCAAAATGTCCAAAAGGGAGCAGTGGCAGGGTGCTGAGCTGACCTGTGATCAGGTGAGAGTGTGAGGGGCTCTGAGGACACAATCCCCTCTCTGCTGTCCACGCGTAAATTTAGTGCTTGAGAAGTATTTAACTTTCTCCAAATCCCAAATACTCTCAGCTGGAGCATCTCCTCACGTGGCGCTGGCCTGTTTTTGTCTGAGCAGAGGTGAAATGTTTTGGAAAGGTTGTGGGGATCAATAGGACTGGACTATTTGAAGGAAGGAGAACCAGGCAAAAAGTGAGATTTGGGGGGAAAGTAACATTTGTAGGAAATTGCCATAACAAATCAACAATTACTGTTTTGTTAAAAGCACAAAAAAGATTGATATGAAACACATTCAAGTCATGGAGTACATTAATGAAATCCAAAATTGTATTGTTCATATTTTTAAAGGGGGCATATTATGTAAACTCAACATTTATGGGCTTTGGTTGTTACTCAGAGATGTATTTCAGTTAATTCATGTTTGGCATTTGACTACTCACACTTTTTTGTGAGTAATCTTTTTTTTCCTCCTACCTCCTATCTTTGCACGTAACCATGTACTGTTGGGTTACAAAATGTTACATAGCAATTTTTGTGAAGGAAAGGTCATGAAAATCCACTGATTCCTCAGGTGAAATTCCACAATGAAGCGCCAATCAGTTATGTAGTTTTGAATTAGAAGTCAATGGTCCATGCTGAAAAAAACACCCAAAGACTAATAATCAAATATCTTTTTTTTTTTTCACAAAACACAAATAGTTTATTGTACTTAGTCAGTGAGACCTTTCCAATAGTTTTTTCCCTTCTTTTATTTGAATTAAACATTCCTGAAGTCATTCATCCCTGTTGTTTTTTCACATGGGTGAATTGAGATGCCACATCATTTCTAATAATCTTCCTGGCTGCAGGAATGATGTCAATAAACCAGGAGTTAAGAACAAAGGCAACCACTTTTATCTTTCCTGAAACTCAGGTGAGACAAAACTCTAAGCCGATTTTGATTTTTAAGGGAAAAGCTTTCACAACAGAGGCAAGAATGGAACTGTAAACACAAACTTATATACTATTAAGGTGGAGGGAAAGGAAACAACAATTTGTTCTAGGTGCAATCTCTGTTTGGGATACAGGAAACAAGATTCAAACACCCCAAACACTGTAATGATTATGAAACTTATACATTCTGAACATTTGGCATCATTTCTGAAAAAAAGCAAAAAGGCTTTATAACAAACAAAGGTATAGCCAGCACCGATAATATTTTTTTAAAAATAATAATTGCTGCACAGTTTATGGGGTTCTCTACATGTGATCCTTACTAAGACATCACTGTCATCAGTCTAGAATTGCCCCATTATGACAAGTTAGTTTTCATCGGAGCTACATTAATTAAACGTGGCTTTACAATTGACTTTGACACAGTCATTTCCTATCCAATTGTGCATGCATGGGTGATTTAGTCTTGGTCTGGTCTCCGGTGATAGGACCACACTTATGCTGCAGCTCTGAGTAATGTGAATCTTTGGGGGAGGGAACAGAAACTTATGTGGTCCAGACAAGTTCAAGACATCTGCACACCGCCCTAAACTCTCCCAGCATCCCTCACTCGTCCTGTTAGTGTCTGTGCTCATGATGCTCCAGATTAAGGAGAATTATCTCTGTGACAGGAGCAGAGCATCATGATGATTCAAGCCAATAAAATGTATTCACTGGCTGTTGCTTTCATCCTCTTATTAAAATGAAGCAGCAGCAATGACAGCTTAATTGGACTATAGAATATACTTTTAATTACATGCAATAAATGACATTGTGATATTAATACAGTAGTCACAACCTTTCATGTTGGACAAGAGAGGAGCTGTGCCTCACTGCAGCGCCGCTGGCACTGGCTTTAACATTAATACTAAAGTGGTATATAAGAACACTGCTGATTTCCATTCAGTCCTGGTTTAGATTTTTAGACTGGTTTAGATTTGGGTTTGAAGCTTATTTAGAAAAAGATAGTAAATATGAGAAGGTATTACAGAAACATAAAATGCAATAGATATAACAAATCAAGAAAGAAATGTGACTAAATATATATTCAAAATGGATCCAAATGACAGGTCCATTTCTCAGACAATATTCACAGATTGTACCATGGAAAGTAGATTCTCCATCCAGGGTCAGGACTGTGACTAAAATGACTCCTGAATACTTACTGTGGCTAGTTCATGTACTTTGAGTACCTCAAATAAATCTCAGTTTAATTTCCGCATGTACATTTTTTTTTGCAGAAAATCAATTGTGAAACTATACAACAAATCACATCACCTTGACAAAATCTACAATTGTGTCTAGAATAGTAAACAAACACAGCTACACTGTGCATTGTCCAGACATCGCTCCATCCCGTACTTGTTGAATAAAACATCTGTCTCAAAACACAAGGCAACAGCAAAGTGGGGGCTCGTCACATTTGAGATGAATCTCCCCTATCCCTGTACGCTGCACATAGCAGAGTTTAGCCTTGATACATTTTACAACCAGCTTCCTAAAAAACTCTGCTGACAAGTTATCTGTGACCCAGTGTGTGCGTGAAACGTCTTGCGGAGAAAATCAATCTTTGCTTCTCCTCTTTTGCCTTGAATAGCGCCAGAGCAAACAAACAGGCCTAAACAATACGATATATACCACATATCAATTACACTAAATGCCTCAGTATCTATACTTGACTGTCCCAGGCACACACCGGTTACAAGGCACACACGCTGCTCCAAGACGATAATGGCGCTGCATTGTTCCTCGCCATCTGGCCGCCTGATAAGGGCTGCCTGCGCATAGTTGATAATGAGAGCAGGCAGAGGAAAAAGCCAGTGTTAAACATTTCCTTGGCCCATGAAAAAGGTTCCATTAAGTCCACTGACCCCAATTGAATATTAATGAGCTAATTAACGGATTTATTGTTATGCGCAATTTCTGGAGGGGTAATTTTTTTCAAGTGCTATTATTTTTTCTAATTATTTTCTGTACTTTTTATAATTGAATCTTTGTAGCTGCCAGCATCCTGTTTGTGCCTTGGCAACTAGAAAAAAGAAACTGGCATCTGGGTGTTTTTGCCTTCCTTCAGCTTCAGCAAAACCCAAACAATGATGCCTTAGGTCCCAGTCATCAAGACTACCCACCACGTTCACAAACCTGCCTCAAATCTGCCTCAAAAACTAGTCTGCAGGTATGAATAAATAGGGCAGTCTTGTTGTGGCAAAGATATCATTTTGGAGCTGTGTTGTTAATATTTATTACACATATTATAAATACATATAAATAGCACTAAAGCGACCTTGAACGGACAGTAAAAATAGTTGTCATTTTGTTTTACACTTCAGAAAAATACCGGCAATTATAATGTATTACTTTCATTTCATACTGCCAGACAATGGGGAGGAAGTAATTAATTTGGGGCACAGATATGCTTCAGAGACTACATCTCCCAGCAGCCCCGGGAGCTCAAGAGAACACCAGAAGGAGGAAGTAGGAGGCCGCTGGAGGGAAATGTGAACAGCAACGGTGTGATTTTCCTTTTAATTAGAGTGAACTGCACAATGTGGTGGAACTGAAAACATTATAACAATAATACATGCATTACCAACATGTCATTTCCTTCCTTTACACATTTTAAAACAATTTACTGAATTAATACATTAAAGGGGCATTGTGCAACTTTTCGAGTGGAGTGTCTGCTACTTGTGTCCATGGAGACCTCATCCTGGGGAGATCACAAAGGTTATGGTGTATAACTTTGATGTATAGAGAATGAGGATTTGCTCCAAAATGTACAAGCTGTAAAGAAAGAAAACAAACCATTAGCCATTAATAAAGATGGTTGATTTGACTTTTATACATTATAATTCTCCTTCTTGTGAGTATGTTCATGTACACCTTGTAAATATTGTTAATTCATCATATATGGGCTATGTAATATGTGATATGCAATTTTGCTATGTGAGAGAGAGTAATACTACGGTGTCAAAATGTATATTGCTAAATGTTAGCAGACAACTTAAGTAATCAATAAGTGATCAAATGTCAAAGTTCTGAGCCAGTGGTTCCCAACCTCGGGGGCCGCAAGCTAAATTCCCCCAAGATTCACAGGGGCCCCTGGGGATTCATTTTAAGAGGTCCAAAACTAGCGCTTGAATTATAATAAAGGAATTGCATTTAATTGCTTCTATAAAGTGTTTTATAATGATTACTGGTTTATAACATCTTTATTAATCATAAAACAATTTTATTTTCCTTATAAAATATTCGCTTTTAACTATCAGGTAGGACAAGTATCTTCGGGTCACTAATGTATCCACTGGTAAAGAAAAAAATATGTGGGACCACTGATTTAAATCTTTGTTGCATTCGTAAGCCCCAGTTCAACATTTCCATTAATACTGCCATTGTTTGATAGCAAAGCTCCACACAGCAGCACAGGCCCCTCCGATAACCTTTGTGATAACCCTAATGTAATTATTAATACAATCCGCTCGCTGCTTATTTGCCTAATATTGTTTATGTCTCAAATTGAATTCCAAAGTAATAAAAGCATCAATTTCTTTTGGTTACTCCACCAATATAACTTAGAGTAATGAACTCATTTCACTGTTGTATGGAAATTTTGGTCTCATTACAATAATTTGGCCTGATTCTCTCAGCGTTGCAATATTAAGAGTAAGGCCCTACAGACATTCAGCACGTTATTATGCTATACATCACAAAGTGCATTATAGCCTCATAAAACCTGTCAACAAAGAGGTTGGGAAGTTTGTGGCTTGCCAGGTTAATATATATTCCACCAACAATGACTAGAGGTCCAAACTGCAGTCTATTGCTGTGAACAGAATGTAGTAATCTGGTGGTAGCTGGTACACCCCTCCCCCAGTGGCATTAGTTACCTCTAATCAAAACAGATGCTCCAATCAAAGGATCATTTCTCTCCAGGATACAAGGTAAGGCTCTTTCTATGCATTCAAATTGTAATAGCTGGAAACCAGGCACAGAACATAACACAAACATTGTCCTTAAGCATTGAAACTGCAGCATAATAAAAAAAATGGTTGTTTGTTTTTATAATGTCTGTAGTTTTGTTTTGTTTTTTACTTCACAATGATTGTTCCCAGACCTGAACTCTAATTGGTGTTCTAATACAATAGGTTAATGTTATTTTTCCATAGCCACCATATCCAATAAAAGTAAAGTTGCATTTTAATCAAATAATTTAAACCAAGTCCAGGAGGATTACATTTTTACCTGGTTCTGTATGCCATAAGCCTTTCTGAGACCTTTGGGAAAGAAGTGTTATTGACTGAAGAAACAATATTAACCCTGGAGAACCCAAGAACCCTTTTCTTCTTCAGAAAATTATGAACTATGCCTTAAATGATTGCTATAAGTTCACTGAACACCAAAATATCTACTTTGTAAATTTTAACCCTTTATTACCTGATTTAGGATTTGGGTCAAATCTGACCCATTGGGCTTTAGGTGTATAATTTTAAAGAACGACTATAAGATACACTGTCAATGCAAACTGTTTTAAATTTAGGAAAACAATCAATAATTTACACCAGAACATTTAACAATAGTTATTTTTGCATGTTAGAACTGTATTTCTAATGTTTAAACACACTTTGGCCAACTGAAACAAGAACACAAGGCCATAAGCGACTAATAAAAAACTAACACCATTGGTCTTTGCTTATCCAAAATCTTTTCTACTAGAGAGAGGAAATCACACTAGACATTGTGGTAGTCTTTGGGCTTTTAAGGTTAAATTTGACATTTTTTTCAATTTGGTTCATTTTTAGTAGCAGCAATTAACAGTGGTCAAATTTGACCCCGTGGGTTCTCCAGGGTTAATGCAAACTGGTTTACTATGTGATTTTCCTGGTGAATCTCTGGTCAGTTGCTTGTCTTCATAGAGATGGTATGGCTTCACTCAAAATGTTTCACTTTATTGCATTAAATGTATGTAGTTAGGTGACACCAGGAGACCAAGATCTGTGAAGCGTCAGCTCCATTGAAGATGTATTCAGGGCCATGCTGAGGAATATTTCAGACAAGCAGGTAGCTGATCTTCCACCAGAAAAGTTCCACAGTGCACACCAAGGCACAAAAGTTAATATATTCATTCTTTGAGGTTACAGTCAACCGACATCTATTACTGTTCTTGAGAGCAATTTAAGTATAGAAGAACTATGAGCATTTAAATTCTAAATTAATCTTTTATGGCTACTGTGTAAGTACCTACAGGGAGTACTGACATATTGTTGTATGCATTATCAACAAAGCATTTTAGCTTCCCTTAAAAGAAGCCAGAGGAAGACTAAGATTGACCAACATGGTAATCGTTTTGCAGAAGGAATGTCAGTGCGAGCGCGAAAAAGCCTTTCTAGAGGAGACCAATCTTTTGTAACAATCAATTACATTACAATTCCATTCGTCTATGTAGGCACTAATAGCTCTCGTCTGCGCGCACAGTCCGGCCTGTCTTGTAAATATACACTGTTTTCCTTTTAAATGTCCTATAATATGCATGGGGAACACAGAAACACACTATGATAGAGGGGCTTGAAGCTGGAGAAGCAATTCAGCCCTGTGTCCCAGTCGAAGAATGGAGAATGGAGCCGTTTGTGGCTTTCTTCCCATTAGCCAGATTGAATTACTGTGTTTTACTTTTAAGGGCCATCTGTTCTGGTTTAAGTCATATTTCTAAATCTGTCATGTTGTGTGTGAATGTGTGCGTAGTGGAAGATTTTTTTTTGTTTTGCCAAGAATAAAATGATGTGTAAATTCTATTGTGACATCTGTGAAACGCTTTCACAGTTTGCAAATCGTCAAGACGTAGAGCTCCGTTCCGCCACAATTACAGGTAGTCAACAAATGATCTTCCTGAAGGATGTTAATTACAGGACGGCCGTTGCGTTTAATTGATTCGGCGAAAGCTTTTGATCTAAATAGCTGACAGATAATTACACGTTGCCGGATTTATCACAGTTGAAGTGGTAAAATAAAAAGGCGAGGACTTTCTAACGCTTTTCTGGGGGGACGTAAAGTGCAGAGATGTTGATGAAGAAGGAAGCAGGAACAGCTGTGTGCAGAGACAGATAAAGAGATGGAGAGATGACTGATGTGGTTCACTCAAAGGCCGGAGTGGGAGAAGCCTCATATTGAATTGCAATATGAAAAAGATTATTCAAATGCCAGACGCTATCAGAGGAACTGAGATCTGACGCCGCACTATAGTCAATTACTATTTCCTTAATTGATAAGGGAACTGTCTCATCATTAATCAAGGCTTTCTTCTTTTTAACTTGACAACTGTTGTAGCATTAGTCGGCCCATTCATTAGCAAGGTTTTTGGTTAATAAACTTTGGAACAATTAATCAGGTACTTATTGACATATTTTAAAGGACCCATATTACGCTATTTTCTGATCTATGTTATAATGTTGTTTCCACATCACAAACATACCTGGAGTCATGCTTTGTTTCATGCACATAAACAGTTTTTACACTCCATACACCTTCATTAGAAGCGTCTGGATAATTTCAGGCCTAGAATTGCCAATCTCTAGTGAACAAAAGGTATTACCACTACATGACATCAGAAGGTGGACAAAAGCATTTTGGGCTTTTGGGGATGTAGACAGACTAATAATAAAGGTTTACTCAAACATGTGACAGTGAAACAAAACACAACACCAGGTCTGTTTTTGATGAGGTAACATTATAACATGGCTAGAAGTGTCAGTTTTGCGTAACACAGACCTTTAAATAAAAACCTGGCAAAGCCATTTTATCACTTTATAGAGCTGACGGCTCCAGCATATATTAGTTAAACCACTTTTTTACCAATCACAAAACCAGTGCAGGGGTCCAGTCCAATTTCTCATAATCTGCCTCAAATCCTTCATTCCTCAGCTATAAGTCTCACCAATCGAGGAGAAAGGCCAATTAACCTCCTGACATTCATGGAGGGTCCCATAGATCGATACCACATACCTTATCCTCAAAGTTTTTAAACAGAAAAACACCCTGGAAATTCAATATCTCATTACCACTTTATAACAATGCCACCTTAATTAGCCTCAGTAAAGAATGAACATAGACTTATTTCACAATGAATAAATAGCTTTATTCAGACTTAGTAACTACTTTATTAAGGAGGTAGGTGTAGAAGTGGGGTTTAGGTACCATACTTATTAAAGGTCCTATATTACATTAAATTGACTTATGTTTAGTTATATTATAATGTTACCTCCTCAAAAAAAAACCTCAAACATGTGTTTTGTTTCATTCAGTCTGAGTAACCCTTTATTATTAGTCTGTCCACGTCTCCACAGCTCAAAATGCTCTGTTCCACCTGGTGATGTCATATAGTGGTAGTTTTCAAGTTAGAGGCTATCCTCTAAGATTCTAGTGATGGTGTATGGAGTTTAAAACCCAGTGGAGGACTTCCTGTATTACCATATGATGTCACAAAGTGGAACAGAGTGTTTTGAGAGAAGCACTCAGTCTAAATATGCAGGGTTTGTACATTAAACATTTGTGAATGAAACAAAGCAAAACAAAGCACATAGTCTTTGTCCATGCTTTATTAAGGCTATTAGAAGTGTATTTTCATAAAGTGCTACCCAAAGAAAAAAAAAATTCAGAGACAAAAATTCTTTAATTCTAAATTGATTTAATATAAATAAATAAATAAATAAATATATAAATAAATAAATAAATATAAATGGATGGATATATATATATATATATATATATATATATATATATATATATATATATATATATATATATATATCCATCCATCCATCCATCCATCTTCTCCCGCTTAATCCGGCTGGGTCACCAGGGCAGCGTGCTGCCCAATACTCATAGCACCTAGCAGGTGGGTGGACAACATGGTCCTTGATGTTAGTTCATAGGGGTGCGGGCATGTTTTTTGGGTTGATGGGGGAAACCAGAGTACCCGGAGGAAACCCATCCAGACACGGGGAGGAACATGCAAACTCCACACAGAAAGGGGATCGAACCCGCAACCTTCTTGCTGTGAGGCCTGAGTGTTATATATATATATATATATATATATATATATATATATATATATATATATATATATTATGGCATGCCGTTTAGGAAATTAAAGAATATATTGAATGAAACCTTAATATATATGGAATGAATGCTTGAATATATTGAATGAAACTTGAATATATGGAATGAACGCTTGAATATATTGAATGAACGCTTGAATATATTGAATGAATGCTTGAATATATTGAATGAAACTTGAATATATGGAATGAAAGTTTGAATATATGGAATGAAACTTGAATATATTGAATGAACGCTTGAATATATTGAATGAACGCTTGAATATATTGAATGAAACTTGAATATATTGAATGAACGCTTGAATATATTGAATGAATGCTTGAATATATTGAATGAAACTTGAATATATGGAATGAAAGTTTGAATATATTGAATGAAACTTGAATATATTGAATGAACGCTTGAATATATTGAATGAACGCTTGAATATATTGAATGAAACTTGAATATATGGAATGAAAGTTTGAATATATTGAATGAATGCTTGAATATATTGAATGAAACTTGAATATATGGAATGAAAGTTTGAATATATGGAATGAAACTTGAATATATTGAATGAACGCTTGAATATATTGAATGAACGCTTGAATATATTGAATGAAACCTGAATATATGGAATGAACGCTTGAATATATTGAATGAACGCTTGAATATATTGAATGAAACTTGAATATATGGAATGAAAGTTTGAATATATTGAATGAAACTTGAATATATGGAATGAAAGTTTGAATATATGGAATGAAACTTGAATATATTGAATGAACGCTTGAATATATTGAATGAAACCTGAAAACGACGTCATCACGGCACTGGCGCCATCTTTTGTTTCTTTCATTTCGTAGCCTACCTACCATTGTCAGCATGAGCGAGTCTGCAAGAAATTTAGTTGCAGCAATAATAAATAATGAGGAAGCAATCAATGCCCTGGTGAATGTGTGTAGTTTTACGAGAAATACAAATTTTAACGTATACCGCTCTACGGACGAAGAAATTCATTCCTTTTTTAATAGAGGTAGACATGTGAACCCCACAGGCCAGGTGTGTCAGTCAATCGTTTCAAGAAACATGCTGCGCCCTCACAGGAGGAACCTGCAGCCCCAACCTACAATCTACATCCATACACACGAAAGGGCTCAAGATACAAGAGGTAAGGAAATAATTTAATACATTTTAATTGCGGTTGAGAAAAGTTTCATTTCGTTTTCTCTAATTAGTAACAACGAACAATAGAAATATTAGACATTTATCATGGACTACTGGCCTAGCCCAGTCCAGTATAAACACCTCCAGGGGCTAGGCTTAAGTTGAAGCACCAGGTTAAATGGGGCTGTTGTGCGTACCGTCTCCACAATTGCATGCAATTAGCCTAAACATGTTCAACATCTCAGATACCAGGGGAAAGTATCCTACAACCACAGAAACATACACTCAACTCTCACTACATGCACTGGCATCTCTCATTAGGCAGCTGGAATGGTTTGTCTCTTCTAAACCTTCTCCCTCTTTGAGTAAGATAATAGAAAAGTTGCTTGCTATTACTGTATAATTACCGCAAATTAGCGATTAGCATTACTGCTAAATAGTCTTAGAAGGTTTAACGTCTAATATTTCTGTTGTTCGTTGTTACTAATTAGAGAAAATGAAATGAAACTTTTCTCAACCGCAATTAAAATGTATTAAATTATTTCCTTACCTCTTGTATCTTGAGCCCTTTCGTGTGTATGGACGTAGATTGTAGGTTGGGGCTGCAGGTTCCTCCTGTGAGGGCGCAGCATGTTTCTTGAAACGATTGACTGACACACCTGGCCTGTGGGGTTCACATGTCTACCTCTATTAAAAAATGAATGAATTTCTTCGTCTGTAGAGCGGTATACGTTAAAATTTGTATTTCTCGTAAAACTACACGCATTCACCAGGGCATCGATTGCTTCCTCGTTATTTATTATTGCTGCAACTAAATTTCTTGCAGACTCGCTCATGCTGACAATGGTAGGTAGGCTACGAAATGAAAGAAACAAAAGATGGCGCCAGTGCCGTGATGACGTCGTTTTCAAGTTTCATTCAATATATTCAAGCGTTCATTCAATATATTCAAACGTTCATTCAATATATTCCAGTTTCATTCCATATATTCAAACTTTCATTCCATATATTCAAGTTTCATTCAATATATTCAAGCGTTCATTCAATATATTCAAGCGTTCATTCAATATATTCAAGTTTCATTCCATATATTCAAACTTTCATTCCATATATTCAAGTTTCATTCAATATATTCAAGTTTCATTCAATATATTCAAGTTTCATTCCATATATTCAAACTTTCATTCCATATATTCAAGTTTCATTCAATATATTCAAGTTTCATTCCATATATTCAAACTTTCATTCCATATATTCAAGTTTCATTCAATATATTCAAGTTTCATTCAATATATTCAAGCGTTCATTCAATATATTCAGGTTTCATTCCATATATTCAAACTTTCATTCCATATATTCAAGTTTCATTCAATATATTCAAACTTTCATTCCATATATTCAAGTTTCATTCAATATATTCAAGTTTCATTCAATATATTCAAGCGTTCATTCAATATATTCAGGTTTCATTCCATATATTCAAACTTTCATTCCATATATTCAAGTTTCATTCAATATATTCAAACTTTCATTCCATATATTCAAGTTTCATTCAATATATTCAAGCGTTCATTCAATATATTCAAGCGTTCATTCAATATATTCAGGTTTCATTCCATATATTCAAACTTTCATTCCATATATTCAAGTTTCATTCAATATATTCTTTAATTTCCTAAACGGCATGCCATAATATATATATATATATATATATATATATATATATATATATATATATATCTTTATATATATATATATATATATCTATCTATATATATATATATATATATATATATATATATATATATATATATATATATATAAATTTCACTGTCTGTCTCCAGATCCTGCTTGGCTGGTTTGATCCACATTCTGCTCTCTGGATATTAATTTGAGATATAGCTTTTAATTTATTCAACACTCTTAGGCATAAATTGATGTCATGTCACATTCCACATCTTCCTCATGTTGAAACGCTGACACCGCCCTGTGTGATTTGGGCCTGGAAGTGGCTCTGAAATGTCATAGATCCAACATGGCGTCTCGAGATGGAGGCGCTCTGCTTTAGGGGACTCACCGTTTCCCTGGCAGCAGTTTCCGTGTACATCCTTTCTGTAGCCCAGCAGGCCACAGCTCTGTCACCCACTCCCACTATTGAATTGAATGGTCCACAGATTACTCAATTATTTCTATATACCAGCCTTCCATGGCAGACTAAAGGCCTATTATTGGAGCGACTGAGACCATAGGAACTTATTACACGTGTGACCTTTTAAAGCCTTTCACCGTGATGGATCTCAGGTGAGAATTTACTGGAATCAATTTTTATCTGAAAGCTTGATGCTTGCTCACTGCCCCAACCCTGCTCTGTGTGAAATGTCCACTTTATGAAAAAACAGACCTGGACTCAAACTGAGCATCTGCTAGTTCAAGGGTAAACCTATTGAGCAAAAGAATTGTCTATTTCACCTCTGGAACTGTTGTCGCTCGGAGTTAGCTTCTTTATAGAATGACCATTCGCCTATATGGCTGGAATGAGTTTCTTTAAAGCGCCCATATTACGCTATGTTATAATGTTGTGTTATAATGTACTGTTTCACAAACATACCCGGGGTAAGAAAAGAGGTAGAGCATTTCACTGGGTCACAAAAAAAGTCAAAAGTAACAGTACAGGTGCTCTACGAGAGTTGGAGTTGAGACAGAATCTTAACAAGGACTCTGCCTAAATATGCAGGCTCATATTATGCTATTTTGTGATCAATGTTGTAATGTTGTTTCTTCAGAAAAAAACATAGAAACATACAACAATCCTGCATATGAATTCTTCTCTCAAAGAGAAAACTCTTTGTTCCACCTTGTGATGTCATGTGGTGATGTAGGAAGTGCTCCACTTAAACCCCATACACCTTTGCTAGAATCATTTGGACAATTTCAGCCTTAGAATACTGAACTAAAGGTAAATTAGCTGTTAACTTCAAAACTACCCCTTCATGACATCACAAGGTGGAACAGAGCATTTGGAACTTTGGAGATGTGGACAGACTAATAATAATATGTGTCTGAGTGAAACATAAAACAACTCCAGGTATGTTTTGAGGAGGTAAAAACATTGTAACATGGCTTAAAGTTTACAAGAGTCAATTTTGTGTAATCTAGGACCTTTAAATAAAGTCAACATTTCCTTTGGAGTGGAGTGGTCAGATCATAATTAATTTAATTAGTATTACAAATTAAGATCCGAAATAAAAATGAAAGTAAACTGCAGGGCATTTTAGGATATCTTGAAAAGTGGTATGTAGTGGTATGTATTATGATTATGACTTATCTGAAAAACAGATGGAAAGTGAAAGCGGGGACAGACACACCCCTTGACTACAGGAATTGGGCAGCGTTATAAAGCAAGTCCATTCCCTTTGTTTCCTTTCCGCCCAAATTAAAGAGACTTTGAAACAGTAGGGCTTAGAGGAAGTGCGGCGGTATTGTGCTTAATCAAGGTAGAAAATACAAAGGCAGAGCTGGATCCCCAAAGGTTCACATCAAAAGGTGCATCCCACTTTGGGCGCTATTTAATCAGTTAAAACACAGATGGCAGCCTGCCGCAATTAATTAATCATATATGAGGCGTGAGCTACCTGCAGCAGAAACTATGTCAACGCTGAGAGATCTCATTTGGATTTCACTAGAGTTATGTGCGACCAAAATAATCAGGTCTGGAATGTATACAAGGCGTAATGCTCTGACTGAACTGCACTGTAATGGGGTTGCAAGAGGGAGTGTATGAGCCATTAAAATGCATTAGATGATATTTGTTAATGTTAAGTAAGTACCACTGCAATTTGAACATACTTGTCAGAGTGCAGCCTCAGCAATAGCACAAGAGAGCTGAATGTTCATGCTGCATTAGGGTGACTGATTAGCTTGTTAAATTTGAAAAGGAACATGAATTTCAATGGAGTCTCAAAAATATGTGGCTAGGGGTGTAAAGAAGTCTTATGTTCACTCATTCTATTGAGGTGTTACATACTGATCATGTAGAAAAGAAACAGACACAAAAACAAAGTTCAGCTCCCAAGCAGAGGAAAGTGAGCTGAGGTTTGCATGTTCTACCCATGGCCTGTATATATAAATGGACGTAGCTAACCTGCTAGCATTCCAAACAGAAAGTGTTCATGGGGCGCCTCCAGTTCCATCTACTCCAACTCCAATTGACCTTACATTGAAACACTGTCACCACTCTCTCTGTAACTGCAATTGCAATTGTATTAACCTGCTCTACTTGATCCTGGTGTTTTTACTTTGCGGTTTTGTCTTTAAATATATTTGTATTCCTAATATGGACCTTGCTCCAAATTTGCTCCTATGGCTGCTATCCTCGTGAGCATCATTTGGCTGGAGCCAAACGCTATTGGTGACCTCACGCTCCCTTAGTCCACTTCTTTATGCAGTTTATGGTTCTACCTGTGCTCAGAGATGGTTTCCTCATCAATCTGCCTGGTAATAATCGAAAGTTAGGTTCAAGATGGAAAAATCTGGAGCTGCGCTGAAGGATCTGGCCAGGATGTGAAGAAGGGCCCTTAGGTGCTGTGCAGTGGTAGTGTCTTAACATTAACACTATCAAGAGTATAAGGAGCAGATAGTTTGACATGAAAAAAGACACTGCAGTACTCACCAAATGTTTTTACACATTTTAAAATATTGTGAAAATCTGATGAGATATGGATATTTTAAATATCCAGTCCCCTTTATGTGCTTGTCTAAAATAAATGTGCAGTTGTACAACCAAAATAGTGTCATAAACAGGTAGATACTTATACTTATACTGTCCCTGTCAGTTCACATCCAGAGATGAATCCAGTGTAGCTCATGGGCCTTTTGATGTGGGAGCTTTTGTTTCCCCTGGTCCCATCACCTCCTGCCCCTGAGCCACAGAAAGAGGCGGCATCCAAACTGCAGATAATGGAGAATAATATACAATATGCATCCTCTGTGGATCAGCTGTGCTCAACAAGGTGATGTGCATGAGCTCGCTCTATCTTTCATGAGAGGAGAAAATTGCACATGTAATAAAATCCAATTTTATATTTCATTCTGAGAACTACAATAAATACAAAACAAGCAGTAAATAAGCTTTTCAAAAAGCTGATTACCAAAGCAATTTGGTGGCAAGTCCAGGACTGTGTTAAAGCAGCAGAGCTGTGCATTCCAAATCTTTTCTCCTCTGCTCTCTGTGTTATTAGCTGGGGCTGCTCACAGGAGCCAATCTGATCCACTTCCTTTACTATAGTGTAATGCTCCAGCACCAGGCACATGAGTTAAAGAAGGATTCTGATTGAGGTCATTCTTGAATGGCAATGGCACATTTGGATAATGTACATCAGCAATGTGCTTTGTCCTTTCCTTTAGTCTATGGGGAAGAAGTGCCTTGCTCAGGGATGCAGGATACGCACCAGCAACTACAGGTTCCCAGACAAATGTCCACTGAAATATTTCAAGTTTATAACTTACAAGAAGATCTAAAAATGTCTGTCTTTTTCAAGGACCCCCTTGAATGGGCTATCTAAAATAAATAAAGGAGCCTCTTCACTCAGCATCTATAAACAGGCAGAATATGTGAAACTGTAAGGTTCAAGCAATGACTGGACATCAATCAAAAAACTTTGAATAGAGTATTTTTGCTTTGCATAAAATAAATAGTTATTGATCCCAAAATGACTTCTGGTCAAAAAAGGGTTAAATGAGTAGTAACTTTAGGGAGGGATTGAAGAATGAGGCAAAAGTGAAAGTCTGCATAATATTTAGAAATCTAAATTGAAGCGGCGATGGCACAGGAGAAGTGCTCTGTGCGGATTATTCACAGTTATATAATGTGAGGAAGAAAACCCAGCGCTTCTCATTTTGGTCACTTATCCCTCATTGTAAAGGTCTGTATATTTCATTGCTGGTGCAGCAGCTTAGGGGATACATTTCAAAGCAGCAAATAAAAATTGGCTAAACTTCCAAAATTAGCACTTCAAAGTCCAACATGATTTGCGGCGAGGGAAGGGCTGGAAATGGTGTGACTGTGAAAGTGTTTGTGCGTGTGCAGTGCCGCTGATGTACCCAGTTCAGCATTAGGCCCAAGAACCAATTTCTAGGCAAATTGGTTTCATTTAAGAATGAGATCACAGAGTAAGCAAACCTCTTTTAAGGCAAGTTCATGCATCTGTAGACATTTATTTCAGTTTCACATGCACTCACTCTGGGTAGGTATATGGACTTAGCCATGGGCATCATGCTTTAGTTACTATGTTCACACATTCACCTGTTAATATGATGAAGCTCTATACACTGTCCCATGTTCTGTCCTTCTGTCAAAAAGAGTATGAAGAGAACCTGATAAAGTCGCTGTGCGCTCCTCCCGCAGTGTGCTAGAATCAGGACTAATCAAAGCCGCATGCACTAATTGGCCTCTCCACTCTCTTTAGGCCCAGACACTGGAGAGCATTGGTCCATTAGCCATCGATGAAGCACACTGGAGTTTTAGTGCCGTGAAAAAGTGTTTATTCCATAATAGTCCTTGACAAATAAGTATCTCTAGACATGTTTTTAAATGAATGCTGTTCTAAAGGCTCTTGTCCACAGAAGAATACTCAACACAAAAGTGCCATTGAATTGACTTTTTACAAACAATGTTGTTTTGTCGCCAATTTTAAAAGTCCACAAGGAGCCACAGCTTCTATTTGCAAAAATGGAACATAATGTTGGCATCTGGTGGCTTTGATGTCATTCAACAATAAACACATATTTAAAACTGACAAAGTCTTTTCACCTTGGTATTTTCAGTGTCATCATGAAAATGTGTATTCATATGCTCCAAACATTGCTTTTTGTTTCGATGTCATGGTCACTGAGCTATGATTAATGTGTAACTGCCTCAAATATAAAGTTTATGTTGAATTGGGATCCGATGATCTTGTTATAAAACTGTTTCACTCCATATCTGAGGCAACCCATTTTGAACCCTATTTCAAACTATTGACAGAAACGAACAAAAGTATAATCATATCTGTAATTACAAATTAAATGTTCAGTATATGAAAAATACCAATTAGTTTAGTTTCAGAAGCTGCAGAAAGCTGACAAAAGGGGCACAAAATCATACAGAGGCTAATGGAGTTTGCACAATCTTTTGCAAGACCACAAGCTCGTCACAACCTTTATAAAACAAATATATGTAATAAGTATATAAGCCATAACAAGTGGATATGTGTGGATAGTCATTAAACACACAAGGTTCACGGTGCAATGAGGCTGTAGTTTACTTCATAAAAATCCTGCTGGAACGGCAGAGATGCTCGCTTTTGATTGCCAAGCCTTAAAACTATATTACCTCACCTTATTAACAAGCCACAATTTTGTCCAAACTCTCACTACCCCATCAAGAAAAAGTTGCAAATGGCGGGATAATCGCCCAGAAGCACGTTGCAGATAATGATTCGATATTCCCACATGGCAATAATGAGGTTGATTTCTAGCCAAGAGTTGGACAGCAAACCAATTTACAAAACACACTGGCAGGAGGTTCTACTTTGAGCATTACCTGTAGTAATCAAAATGCACCCGTCTCCCCCCAAAAAACTTTCATCCATAAAATTAAATTCAGTGTAATTAGAAGTGTTGCAGCATCGACAGATCCGAAATGAAGCACGAGAAGTTTGGAGTGAGGATTTTGGCTGCGTCTACACCTATGTGCCTTTCCTTCTGCGAGTTTTTTATTTATTTTATTTATTTATTTTATGGGCACGCATCACTGACAGCTGTCCTCTATGTCAATACCGATGTCTGTCAGGAGAGATTATCCATCACATGAATCCAGGCAGATAATGAGCAAGAGGGAAGGGCATTTTTTACCACCCCCAAGTGTGCAACATACCACTCCAGCCAAGCTAATTAAGCAGATGCCATAATGCGGTAATCAGGAACACAGAGGAGGTGGGAGATTTCTACAAAACTTGAGCCGTAACGCTGCAACATTTGGTGCTTAAGAACTTCCCAAAAACAGATGGGCTGCCATGCTGTAATGGATGTGTGTATATATTTGTATGTGTGTAGGTAATTATTGGGCGATGTGTCTTAATAGACTCCTACCTGTTATATTTCTAAATGATTAGTGTTAAAATGTGGCAAACAGACGAATACAGTGGAGTGTGTTCATTTGCAGCAGGGGAACGCAGCTACCTGGTGAGGTGTTTTCCTCATTATTTTTCCGGAAAATGAGCAATCAGCCATATTGCACGCGGCCTGATTGTTTCCCCCTGTAAATCAATCCAGGAATTGCAATTAGGATGTTCTCTTATGTGGTATAATTGATGTCTAGCTAATCCTTTATTTGCACACCTGCCGCTGAGTCTGAATTTTTAATGAATTTCTAATTAATGCTCTTTGCACACTTGATTTATGTGTTAGCAAATTATATTTCTGCTCCGTGTCCTGCTGCTGGAGAATGCCTACACAGTGTCACACCTGCTTTCAAAATGGAAGTTAAATGTGTCTCCAGAAAAGTAGAAACACAGTGCTGTATGAGATTTAGAACTGATACTGGCGCTATGTTTTATATGATTGTTGTATATGATGATTCTGCTTTTGTTACAGACCATTTTCAAGCCCTGACAACTCATTTATTTATTCATAGTCTGGCCTGATGCCAACAGTTTGGCTGACAGACCCCCCACTCTAGTCACCAGGTTGTCTTATTTTTTTATTTTTTTTATTTTGGTTTCTCCCTTTGTTGCCACCACAGCTAATCATCATCTTCCATGTACTTTTTTCATATATAATCTGAATGGAAAATACTTATATTATTATTTTTTGTAATTTCAACACAAACGGTTGCTCACTTTTGACCATCTAATCATGGATTATATAGTCAAACCATCAGGCCCACTTCCTTGTATTTCTGTTTTCTAAGTAAATGAATTCAACACAGTCCAATGTTTTATGGCAAATCTGCATCAGTTTTCTGTGCATGCCACATTTATGTTGGCATGGAGATGTTCCTCTTCTTTATTACTTTACCTAAGAACACTGGATGAATACCCTTTAATGACAAAATTGTTTTGATGCACATGTAAGTCAGTAACTATCAAGGTCTAGTAGATCTGTACACTTTTCATAGGGTCTACAGGAACCTTCGTTTCTACTGATTTGATTTAACAACGGACATATCGGACATTCTCAGATGTGGTTGACATACTTCAATAAATAGAATTTCACAAAACACATTTTGACATTTTTTAATTAAACAAAAAATTCCACCACGTGTTACAACATATGTTAGGCTGCAACAAAAAGATGAGTGAATATAGTGAATTTTGGCACTAAACGTATTGAAGTAGTTAGTGTGCAGTGTCTTTTACTTTTTACTGTTGACTGCAACCAACATAAACAGGCAGATGGTTGTTTCAATAGATGATCAATTTCCTTCTCCAGTAGCAGGCACTTTCACTTTCTGAGTTATTGGCTCTCAAGGTACACCTTAACAAATTAGTGAAAACTGAAGATTCTGCAGGGAAAGTATTTGCGGTGATCAGGAGTGTCCCTTTTTGGAAAGAAGACTGATGAGATTGTATGTGAACTGATGTGCACTGGACACCTTCTGAAATGATTTGTTATTAAAAGCTGATGTTGTGCTAAATTTAAATGCAAAGTTAGTGACATTATCAGAGTAATCATCTCCAGAGTGTGACAGCTGTTTTGTTGTTTGTTTTGCGCGTGTATCAGATCTAACCTCATCAGAGAAACAGACAGTGTCAGACGGCTCCATTAACACAATCTTTTGGGAGAAGGACTTTTGAATCCCGCTTTGCACCTCTGACGCCTCCCTTTAAATGAGCTCAAACTCCACAAGCCTCCATTTTCTCTTTCATTTATTCGCTGTTGCATTTCATTTCCAGGCCAATTCACCCTCATAATCAGATGGCAATTAACGACGCATGAATCACAGAGCAGCTTGGCTTAGCTGTCTTTTCATGACACCTGCTCAAAACAACACAGTTTGGTGAATCATTCTTTTATTCCAAATAAAATCTTATTTACTTCAGTTTAAACAACATTTCAAATTCCATCAGAAGTCTGCAAAATGTAATAAAACTTCTTCTGTTGCATCATGTTTTAAAGAACGACTTCAAATACACTTTCCCTCCTGCTGATTTTCGTAGCATTGCAGTTTGAAGGCATGATTACATTTCAACACATGGGTCCATCGTGCCGTCCAACTTTGGTTTTCCGTACAAGAGAAAAGAAGTCACTATGAACATTTAAGAATCTTTTAATTCACACTAGTAATAAAATTGCATTACATTTCATAAAATAAAGTTCCAGTTTATATATACAGAGAAAACTGACTGTACATACCCTCCAGTGACCCTAGTCAGAAAGAATAAAACAAATCTTAAACAAACTTCACAAAAACATACAAGCAATACGGTGCTCAGCAAAGCAGGCACAACTGTACATCGAAATTAGTAACTGCTCAGTGTTGGGGTGTGGGAGGGGTCAAAACATTTACAATAGAGTCCTCAGGGACCGATAAAGGGCTCTTCTTCAAAAGTATTGCAGGCAAGCAGACCAATGCTTGTCTATTCCAAGTGCAGCACGATGAGTGGAGAGTGGAGTGCGGTCCCACTATTGCACCTGTGTCTCGAAGCTCCCGTTCAGCTGACCCTCCTCATAGTCCATTTGACACAAAATCATGTTGTTCTTTAGGAAAAACTTGTCGCCCACGCAAAACCTGTCCACACACAAAACAAGTCAAGAGATAATTAGAAAACTCAAAATGATTGGCAATATGACAAGCTTTTCTCCAGCAGCACAGTTTATTAGTCTTTCATAAAACAAGTTAGTTTATTTCATTTTAGTTGAATTTAGGAGTTTTTGTTCCTCGCAAATGTCAAAGTTTTAAGAACATGTCTTATTTTTCAAACAAAAAATGCAATTTATGCACACAGTATGTACCTGAGCTGGTGTGTCTTATAGTTGATTACCACAAATAATAAAATGCCACATAAACAATAATGCATCACCATAACGTTTGACCACTGTAAAGTTTACTAGTTAATGTCTGGGAATAAAAATTTGGCTTTCTCTTACTGCAGTGGCCAAAGCTAAGTATGTATTGCTGATTTCTTTATTGATTTAGCACACTGGATTTTTAATACACGAGGTTAAGTTTATTTCCTATATTAGCTTTATATTGCTTTTTTTTACATAGATCGATGGAAATAATGATATGACTATTCTTGGACACAGTAGTAAGAAAACACTATGATGCTTTTATGAGATTTGGCTGGAGTCTGATGTACCTAATAAAATGTCCATTGGGTGTAGCTCTACAGAATCTCTCACAGCACCTATTGAGGATGTAATTATGTAAGTAGGTTAAAGTGTGCATATCAGACTATAGCAGTGTCACCTGTAATGTGTAATAATGCTGCAATAGTCAGGAGCACGTGTGCACAGATGAGCCCTGGCTTGTGGTCTGAGTGGAGAGGAGAGGTACACTCATGATTCCCTTACAGCAGGTGCTCACTATGGAAACTGGATGCGGCCCGCACAAGGTTAATGGGCTTGTGCTGTGTGAGAGAGCAGGGTCACAGCACCCCTGACAGCCATGCTCCCCGCTGCACCCATTACTGACACCACATTAATGGCAAAAAGCAATATTTGGATATGTCAGATTCACTGTATTTCACATCATACCATCATAGGCCTAAAACAATGTGTTACAGTGAGATAGCTAGTGCATGTGGTGTGTTGTCATGATAACAAAACCCAAACTCAATTTCATACTATAAGAAAATGATTTGACGCTTGATACCACAATGAGCAGTTTTTAGACAGGTGTTAGCAGGTGGAGTAACAATAGTTGTGATTTAAGTACAGACCTTTCATTTTAAGTGATTTATTTCAGTTTTGATCAGGCCTCCACACACTATAGGATTTTTCAGTCAATTTTTAAACGTGCAACAAAATGCGTACACCACAGACACGAGGAGAATCTTAAATCTCCGATCGCAAAGACTGCAGCGGGATACGGTTGCGGACCACATGCTGTGAAGTAGTGAGCGCACCTCGCGTCAGATGTTTCCTGTCTAGAGTAAAACCACTCACACTCAAGACTCTTAAGTGTTCAGAAGATCCAGAACATTGCACTTCTAATTTAGATACAAGTCAAAACTTAGTTATTATTACTGTATTTGTGAAATGTGGTGCAAAACTTCAGATACATGATTTTTAATGCACAGAAGACTGGCGATAAAGTACACAGGAAGTAGAGTCAGTATCGCTAATTTTCAGCTTCACCCTGATCAGTGTGGATTTAAACAGACACACGTGAGAAACTATCTCACCTTTTTACTTTCAAAGAACGCCTCAAACTGGATTCACAGCTCTGGTTTGTGGACTGGGTGTCATTATTTGCGGAGAACATTTCTATGGATAATGTGGATGAGATGCTGCAGTTTATATTTGCAACTTCACGAGAAGCGACTAATAATTATTTTTGCTATTTCCTGAGTTTGTATGTTGCGCCTCTGTGTTCGTCACTCCATCTGCCCTGATGCTCTGTTTTATTGACTGTTACAGGAGTGTTGCTGATGTTTGGTGGATACAATCTGACAGAACAGCTCAGAGTCACACTGACACCACACACGAGGCTACAAACTCACATACAAGACAAAAAGTCAGGCCTCCCCGAACTTGGGAAGAAGCAAATCAGCCAAAATTGGGCAAATTCCCCTGTAGTGTGTGGCAGCCTTAAGGGAGTATGACGTCACCCATAGCTCCAGTCAAATGAAGCTCATGATGCAGTTATAGGAGTTCCATATTAAAAGTAGGAATTTATTCACTGATAAAATAGTGAAATAAAATCTATGTCAAAGGAGCCAGAAGCACGTCCAAGTTCAATTCCTATTTGTAACACAGCGGCCAGCGGGTTAGCTATGTCCATTTATATATACAGCCTATGGTATTGATACATGTTCCAATACAAATTCAATAACAGTTTGTCTGGGTATCCATTTTTTTGACAGCTAGTTAAGTGCATTTATCTGATTCATGAATTCAATTGTTATTTGACAGTTGTATTAATGTTGCAATATTCAATATAATTACTTGATGTCGAACTATTTATTACATTATTTTTCTCAAGTCATGTAAAATTCGGGTACTGACCACTTTAGTAGATGCACCAGGTCCACTGCTTTTTTAAAATACATGAGTCTCACACAATGCATTCAGCCATATGTCGAAGTTCCCACAAGAATGAGGAGAAAGGAAATGTGTATGTGTGTGAATGTGCCGTGGTCTGGTCTTTCAGAAATCGCTGATCTACAGAGATTCTTACACCATAAAAAGATGTAACCAGCAGTTTTGGGAAGATGATAGAAAGGAAACTCCAAAAGCAACTTGCTACGAATAAGATCTGCAGGAAAACATCATTTAAAAAGCTCCAAGCTCATTGAGTTAGCGCCATGAAATTGAAGTATTAAAATATTAAAGCAGTAACACACATGTACTTAATAAAGTGGCAAATCTTATATCAAGTCACATAGGTGTAGTATAAACTTAAACTAATGCAGTATTTTCATTAGTTAATTAATGCTTCATTATTTACTCAACAGTCGAGGGAGAAGAGATTCATCTTCAACGATATAATAACAATATAATATACAGATAGTCATTTTGAAGCTTTATGAAATAAAGTGTTTGTGTTAACAGTACATACATTATTGTGTGATACTTAAACCTTAACTATAACTGTTCATAAATCTGATTATCATTAATGCTCTCACTATCATATTCTATACGTCAACAATATTTAATACAGATAGGAGAGCAGATTTGCTGTAATATAGTAGGTTCTAGCCCCCAGAAACGGCCATGAATGGAAATTGTTATGTTTAACATTTGTGTATTTTTTTTCCTTTTGGATGTTTCTTATGAAAATGCAACATGAGCAATAAGATGAACTGGCTTTTGTCCCAGCTGAATGTATGACATCTTTATTTTCCAGAATCTGACAAAACAATACATTAGGATAATCTTACTTTTTATGACTTTTTTCCTTGGCTAATCAAAAGATACTGATATATTGCCAAGCACCAGTGTAATTATTCACTATACAGTTTTTGTCTGTTAGTTTAAGTGGAATGCCTTTTCACACATGTAGGTGGGTCTGTAGTTTTATAGTGTGTTTTGTAGTTCCTCTGACACTTAAAAACATGAGCTCATTTAACACCCGCACAAACTGATTTAAACATGGCCAAACTTCTGTCGTAGATTGAGACCCATGTTAAATAATTAGAGCTTTTACAAAACAAGAAGATGTGTTTTTACTGAGAAACCCCATCCAAATATTTGAGTGGATATTTTGTGTTTATGATTTTCTAACAAGGCAGTGTTTTTGGATTTCCTTTCTTACCTCTGGTTACAAAGCTGACAGGCAAAACAGTCCAAATGGTAAACATTATCTCGGGCTCTCATCACCATTTCAAAGGCGGGGATGAGTTTACTGCAGGCTGCACAGTTCCCTGTTGTACCGAAGAGCCTGAAAGACACACACACACACACACCGATTAGCCCTGCACATTCCCATCACCTTCATATCATAAAAGAGTGCACAAAAATACAGTGGAAAAGCTTAACAACGGCTGAACATAGAAAATGTACCAATGTAGCACAAATATTTCCGTAGTAGGTATTACTGTTAATGAGTTAAGACACAGAGCTTAATTTTCCACTAATGGCCTAATTAAAATGATCACATGGGTTTAATCTCCTTCAAAGGCTTGTCTGAGCATGCTGCAAATTCAGAAACATTTGCTCAAAACCGGTGAGTTCATGGGTCTATATGCACAATTCAAACCTTAAAAAAGCCATAGGGACTCAGTAACTGTGTCAGTCCCATGTCTGGATAAAATGTAACAATAAATATAAATTAATGTACCACGACAAGTCAAAAGTTTGACCACACCATTTCATTGTTTTTTTCTTTATTTTTACTACTTTCTACATTTTATATACATATACAGAAGACATCAAGCATTGACTTTTTTCTTACTAAAATAATAAAATTCCTCATATATTGCTTCATATATTTGATATCTTATGTATGTATATAAAAGGTAAAATTAGTAAAAAAGAAAGTAGCGCTGAAGGATTAACCCAAAATAAAAGATCACAATTCTGACAGTCAATGAATAATTCTGTGCTTTAATTTCATTACTAATATAAAGCTCTATATATTCTGTTACTTTTCACCACAGAGACCGAAGTTCTTCCATTTACTACTACTGCTCTTTATGCATCCCAATTTTCTTGCTTCTAACATAATAACAAAACATTGACCGTAGGCCTAAAATGGCCAATGTCAGGTGTAAAAAATATCCAAATGGTAGACAACAAGATTTATATGACAAGAGTCTGTAATATATTTGGATTTTTTTTTTAATAATCAAAAAGTACTGATATATTGCCAAACCCCAATGCATTTATTCAGTATTCAGTTTTTGTCAGTCAGTTAAGTGGAATACATTTTCAGACATGTAGGTGGGCCAGTAGTTTTATATGTATATTTATATGTTTCGTAGATCCTCTGACACTTAAAACTAATAATAAATGAAGTAGTAAGTAATTATCAAGTAATGTTCACTTGATAGAAAGCAAGATTTATATGACACGAGATGTGCTTCGTTCAGTTTGAGAATAGCATATTTGGAATTTTAAGCAGTTCTGCCAACATTTCATTTACATTTATATATATTTTTATAGACAGCATTTTGAAAGCAACCTTGTTTTGAAAAAGGGCCATAACCTATCAGCTCGTGCTATCCAAACAATTTGTTCCCCAAACTTGTAGGGCTCCGACTGAGTTGCACAGTGCTGATATGGTGCCTCGTTTGTGCCTGTCCCATTCAGTTGTATTTCACCTTGTTAAAGAAAAGCGTCTATCCAGCAGCTCTGCGTCTAATTAGGGTCTGTGCCCAGTGGAGTCAGGGCGACAGAGACACAGGAGCAGGGCTGTTATGTTCCATGAGAGAGATTCACAGGGTTTTAACACACACACTGTTCTCTAGTTACTCTTATAATAAGACACTCCTGTTCACATGCACCGGACACCTGCCACCCAATGAGCTCTCGCAATGTAATATGTTTCTTTTATACAGTAAAGAGACATTTTAAATGCAAAACATAACACTGTCATATGTGTTGTAATAACCATATGTTTTGGCAACTATATTATTCTTGACATGATTCCCTGCATTCAACACTTTTCACATCAACATGTTATGAATTTTATTTAAAGGGCTTATATTACGCAAAACTGACTGTTGTGATTTTTAAGCCATGTTATATAATGTTGATCAAAACATCAAAAAACATACCTGAAGTTTTGTTTAGTTTCATTCACACATGTTTGAGTAATCCTTTATTATTAGGCTATCTAAGAGCAACATGCTCTTTTCCACTTTGTGATGCCAGGGCTGAAATCATTCTACTGATTCTCGTGAAGGTGTATGGAGCTTAAAACACTTCCTGTTTTACTGCATGACATCACAAGGAGGAACCAAGTGTTTTCCATTTGATATAAGAACACAACCTAAATATTTATGTGTAAAATATGTGGGAATGAAACAAAACACAGCTCCAGGTATGTTTTTGATGAGGAAACAACATTATAACATAGATCAGGAAACAATATAATAAAAGGCTAAGTAGACACAATAAATTGTGGAATTTTCCATATGTCCTTTATTTAGAGTCTAGTATATAATCTATGTATTTATACTGATTTTGTTTTAGTATATATATATTTTTAAATATGCTAATTAATGCTAATATTCAGCTGATCTCCAGATTCTCCAAAACACCTCAAAAACACCTTCTGAATGTATTCACACTTGTCCTGGTTTGGTCCTGGTTTGAACTCAGTTTAGTCCTGATGCAAACTTTGTTTTTATCACTGGCCAGGTTGCTGGCCAGTGATTCTTTGGTGTCCATATCAGGTCAAGTTAAAGGGCATTCATGGCTCTCGCTCAGTGTGACATGCACACACCTGTTACAGCCCCACTGCTCCCCGGATGATTGTTACATCTCCATTACACCTGCTGGGAGGTGGACATGAGTGTACTTGATCTATATAGCTGGTGAATACACTCGGTGGGGAGGCCCAGCGTGCTCTTTCACTAATGTCTGCCCTCGGCCCAAGCAGAGTGCGACACCTGTGGATAGGTTTCCCTTTTCAGCTCTGTATCCCTCATGACCTAATACAGCCGAGAGAAATGTGCCAGGGGATGACCTTTACTACTCACAGATATACACTGCATTGTGAAAGAGGCAGGATTGTTACAAAAATTAGATGATTTGTGTTTATTCCTTCAAAAGTCTGGTATGGGAAAAAAGAAAAAATGAGAAGAAAAAGTCGCACTTCATTTTACACAACATGTGGTATATTCTGCCTATAAATACACTGTATATTGCACTTTGTGATTACATGTAATTACATTGTATGGGTTAAAGCTGGATGCTTTTGGTTACATGTTACTGATGTTAGTGCATTGTGTTGTCCTTAATAAGGTAGATATAGGTGTCGATTGTAAATAAAGTGTTACTAATGTTAGAACATTTCTGTAATGATCCTGAAACACTCATTTCAATGGCAGCTGCTTTGTAAACAACTTCAATATGTAACTGACTTTGAATGTCCATCCAAAGACGGACTTTATGCTCCCTGGTTACTGCCTATTCCCTTTTAAAAGAGTTAGTGGATCCTTACATCATAAACCCAGCCACTTCACCTGTTTTGACCTCATTTAATTTATCTGTTTTTCATATCACAGGCACACATTTGGCTCTGAGATGAGGCCTTTGTTCTGCCTTTATTAAAACATGAATGTGGAATGAACAAAGTGCCTGTGAATGGGACGTTCACACACTTCTTTAGCCAACGGTGGATTGGCCTGGGTTATAATGTGGCACCCGCGTTCAGCTTAATTGGGCTCCTTGTGCTAAGAGCAGATTACAGCTGCAGAGAACTGTTCAAAGACATTACGATCTTCTCTGTCACAGTCTATGAGGCTAAAGGCAACCTCAGACAAATTGTGCCAATGTCTCAAGCCTCATAACTTGCATACAGGTCAGCTTTTATATCATGCGTTTGTGTTGGAAAGGAACTAACTAACTAACTACTAAACAAAGCTTTTTGACCACCACCACCAGCCGAGTATTATTAACATAATATAACTCTGATATATAAGAAGGCAGTTTAGCTTTAGCTTTTTGGTCTCTGTAGAGGTTGGAGACCAAAAGATGTAAGATTGTACACATGTAAATGACTGAAACTAAATGTTGACAAGTTTATAATGAAGAACAATATAAGTTAAAAACATGACAAGAGCTTCTATTTTGGAGAAGCTAAACTGTTATATTTTAACCTGTCACCTTGCACGATCATGTATCATGCATTTAAAATTTAAAATCACCCGTTTTATGTATAAGTTAACAATATTGAAAGAATTAGTGCACCAACAATGATCAGTGCTAATTCCAGCATAGCCTTCACATAGTATTGCATGTTTTTCTCATTTTGTACAGCTCTACCCCACATAAAGGCTAGTGTTGAGAGCCTTTTATCAGAATACATGTATTGTAGAAGCAGGCTTTTAGCATAACACAATAATATAAAACACAGTGTGACATGGTGGCTTTAAAGAGAGCAGGGAGAGAAACAGAACTCCATTAATTCATTTCATTTAGCTGACGTTTTTGATTGAATGGGCTATTTTGTGCTGAATTCCCAGGTATTGTTCTGACATATGTCATGTATTGTGAGAGTGCACTGGCTCATGCACTTCAATTTCCATGGCCATTAGGATTAAAGGAATCAATATTCTCTGACCCAAAGTGAAACAAAATCAACACCGCCACCATTTCTCACTAGTAAAAAAGTATGGATATAACCAAGCTTTTTGCTACTATTATTTTGGGCACAAAGGCTGAAAATTGTTTTCCTGACAGCAAAGTCAAGTGTAAAAAACATATGAGTGGTTGAACTGGTTGACTGATTCTAAATAATTTGAACGATACAACAATAAATGTATAAAGTCCATGTCAAGAATAATACATACAAATAGACATATATCATATTTCAATCCATCTTAAAGGTGACATATGCAACTTTTCTGGTTGGGGTCCATCACCTGCTTATTTTAATTGAGAAGTTACTGTTTGGCATGAAATATTTCACAGTATGGCATTAAACTTGTCTTTATTGCCTTATTGCCTTATTTTTTTCACAATAAAAACGCATCTAAAAAATAAGGTTAATTGCGGAACATTCCAGGCGAAGTAATATCTGTTTATGTAGAAAGTGGCACTCATAGAACATAAACTTGAGCACAAACGCTGACAACTGTAGTAGGAGACTTTACCACTTTGTTTCAGAATGAATCTAAATAATTTCAGTCACTCCGCACATTACATGTATGTATGTATGGGTAAATCTTTTATTATTCAGGGGAAGGCATATCTACAATGGACTTTGAGAGGATTGCGGGAGTTGTTTTGAAGCACCATTGAACGGCAGCTCTATAAAGTATTCCTCCCTTTCTGTTATTGAGTTATTACAATGGGTTTTTAGAGAAACCATGGTCTTCTTTAGTTCTTTTAACTCGGAGCTTTGCAGACTTCAAACCCTCCCAGCTCTCTGGTGTATCACGTGGAGCGGTGCAGCTGAGATGGGCCGGGCTGTGCCTCTTGAAGTTTTCTACCTGTTCCCAGTGCTCTTTGAGGAGTCCCCGTATGCCGTGGGTTTGTCAGATTTCATAAAAGGCTAAACTGTTAATGCATGCATCCAGTGGTTCGACCTTCACCAACTGTTGTGTCTTTTTGAAAGTGCTAACCGGAGTGTTTAGATCCCTCATGCCCGACCAAGAAGGGAGATGGAGCAACTTTTTCACTTAAATGTAGTACACACAGGATGCACTAGAAAGGCAGGCACATTCAGAGGGTGCAGATATCTATGTCTTTATATATACACCATACTTAATTGGCAAAGTCCTTTGACCTAATAACTGGCACCCCTAGGATATACAGTTTGGAGTCCATATTGTTCCAAATTTAAATATATTTGAGCAATATTGCACACTCTTGTTTTAGCTAATTTATGCAAAAAATGGTATATAAAATCTTATTTAAACATTGAATAGCTTAAAACTAAACAACAAAACTTAAATAAAAACACACAAAAACACAACATTTCTGCAATATGCTCTGTTAGCTAAGTATAACTAAACTGTACCTAATCCCCTGCTTGTATTTAATGATGTGATGGCTAATTCAGTGAATACATTTAACTTAATTACTGCAGGTGAACTTAGCTGTCCTACAGAAAAAAACTACATCCGGTTGTGGTGGGAGACTGCATCACCTACTTTCAAACACTCCTCTCTGTTCACGAGGCAAGGTTTTTAATTTGTTCTATAATAGAATTCATCTCAAGCATCTCTAGCCATTAAGTGCGCTGCATTTGTGGTGAGCTGAAGAGCAGGCGAGTGGGATGGATTTCATTAGGCAGTAGGGGCCACCACAAATGCACAAAGCTTTCTCTGCTTCTCCTATTTAGTCCTATTTTAGATATTGTAAATTCTGATTATAGACATCATTCTGTCCCTGACCCCCTTGTCCCTCTGTCCTAATGTAGAAATTGTCTCTGCTCTAGTTTGACACTTATTGCTCGGGGTGGTTGGGGTGGCAGCTCTTTCTGAACATATACCACGTGAAAGTCTTGGCTTCATCATTTTTGCTTTGTGGTGGTCATTTGCCCATTTATTATTACCTCATCTGCTCCGCATGGCCCTGCAGGGTGCAGGACCAGGTCGGAGTGGACCTCTCACTGCATCTTAAAAGCATTAACGGTGGGTGGGAGCTGATGGATGGTAATGGCCACCTCAACACAACGTCCCTAAGCGCCTCTCAAGTGGGATACCACTCCTTTTAGGTCACACACACAGAGATGGGCAATGTGAAATGTCATAGACATCCATAAGTTAAATCATCTGCACTCAGGTCTGTAATACACACTTTGGACAAGATTTAATGGGATAGGTCTGTTCTACAGTGACACAGTGATTTCAGTGTTTGAAATGATAGGGCTATTATTTGTTGTTTTAACTACATCCTGAGTGATACAATTGTGTATGAGACATGAGTTATTTAAATTATGAAAAACTTAACAATGGTCACGCCACATTGTAACTGGTCTATATTATGCCATTAATCTATCACCTTGTAGTCTGTTCCACAAAAATTAGGAGCAAACTAGTTCTGAACCAACAGAATACATCAAGCAGGAATGAGGAAAGAAGGTGGGGGTCCGAATTATAGGGGTGCGGGGGCTTAGGGCAGTGGCATCGCTAAGTCGTCCCCGAGGGACTTCTCTCTCAGATAAATGCTCAGATCTCATTGGGAATGTGACTTAACGCCCAGGAAATGGTCATGTTTAATTTATCAAGCAGATGGTAGGGGCATCTGAAAGAGGGTACCACAAAAAAAACACCAAAGCAACACTGAACTGTCCCTTGCTGCCAGCTGAAACAGGTACATGTAAACACACACAAGAAGACAGAAATAAAGAGGAAAACATAATTGAATAAACATTATCCAAACATGTAATGGTCCGGAGTGCTGTCTCTGCTCTAATGTAAGTCTTAATGGACTTGCATTTTCCATGTACTTAGTATGAGCAATACAGGGTTGAACCACAGTGGTCTTTGTAGCTATAGAATTGGTTCACAGTTGGACTATACTTTTTCAGCAAATGCACTTGCTCTGTAAAGAAATGAATCACATAATGATTTCTCAGAAACATCTGATGGAAGGGCTGCTGTGCACTAAACTGACAAACAGGAATACACTCCACTGAGACATTTGTACTGTACATTCTGAACAGTTGTAGCTCAATTCAGGAGCAGCATGATGCATGGTGTGATGGTTTTCTTGTCATAAAGTAGACAGTTCTAAAACATTTGTTTCTGCTTTGGGAATACATCAGTAAATAAAGTGTTTTAGTTATTGAGACAGCAGACGTTTTAGAGCTCTCCAATGGAAAGTACCTAAAACATACATGCAATCTTTGTGATGGCAGGAGGTCACATAAGCACCTGAGTGGTTTCTGGCTGTGCTAGTGTCCGTGCGCTTACCTCAGGTAGTCCCTGCGACACAGGATGAGGTTGGCTTTGGTGTACAGGGTGGAGCCCACCTCCCCCAGGCGGCAGTCGCAGCAGGCACATTTCAGGCAGTCCTCGTGCCAGTATTTGTCCAGGGCCTTGAGCAGGTAGCGGTCTTTAATCTTGCGATTGCAGCCAGCACATCCCTTCTGTTTCCCTTTGGGCTGGACGGAGAGCATGGGCACACCTGTAGTGATAAGAGACAAACAGCCATGCGTGATTTACGGCCAGGGACACCAGTGACTTTTCATGCTCTCTTTTTGATAAGCTCCTGCTTCTTCAGGCATCTCAGGACGCGCACGCTCACGGCCACAGTGCAGCGCCTCGCCTGCTTCATATGCATTAAAGAAAACACTCTTCCATGTAGATAGGCACACGGGTCACATTGGACCATGCAGTCCTGACTTACCTGTTCCACTAGAACATGCTGTAATACAAAAGTTACATGATCAGTGGCAGCCAGCCTCTAAAGAGCCTGTCCTGAGTATACACAAGATAAGAGCACAATGCTTATTCTGCTTACTGTAATATTTACAGCATGCTGTGCACTACATTAGTTACCTACCATTTCATCAAAGCCATTTCACTCAACTGTCCACAGCTGTAAAAGCTCCTCATGGGCTTTGTTTGGTATAGATTAACATTAACCTTTTAAAAAGCCTCTGACCACAAAAACGCTGCTACCAGACCCCAGTGAGATATGTTATGGCCTAAGTGCCTTTTAGCATACACTCAGTGTGCTCCATGCACTCACAGTGGGACTCACTCAGACTAGCACGCACGCACACACACACACACACACACACACACACACACACACACACACACACACACACACACACACACATACACACACACACACAAACACACACTCTGAGCATTACAGCCTTCCTCCTTTTACACTTATCTGTACTCATGTGTCTGCAACCAGCAAGCCTAAGTTACCAAACTCGCAAATTGCTTTGCTGTCACACAGGTCCCCTTTAAGTGCGCCTTTTAGCCTCCTAAAGGACAAATAAAGTCCATTTAATAACTGCACTAAACACTAATAGTCTATGTGTGGTTGACATTTGTGTTTGGACTAAAAGCCCCCCTCAGGCCACTGCTGGTAGAGGCTGGGGCGCAGCGCTCCCCTCTGAAGCACTAACAGGTCTGCCACAGCTGAAAGCACAAGACAACAGCTCTTAAGACACTCTCTCACACACTGAGCTATTGATCCGGCTAAAAGAACACACAGTGGACGCCACTTGCCACTCTACTTTCAAAACACATTTCTCCCTCTCTTTCACTCTGAAGAAAATACAACTAACTGGACACTTTGCATGGCAGGGGGTGACGCCATGTTTAGTGAGTGTGGGCATCCATAAAAGAGCTTTGGTCGGAAAGTAATGCTGAATAATAAGTTGAAATGTCACTATTGTAACCTCACACTGCACATTACAGTCTGTCTCTGTTTGGTCCAATGCCCATAAAAACATTTACTTTCAACAGCTAGTTTATTAATAACTGTGTTTACCTTTGTCACTGTATCATGTAGTGTGAGTCAAATACTTTAGAACAACTCTGCTTGTATTTTCAGTAATAAAAATCTGCTCCACTCTGGACTGGTCTTCTCTGTTTGCCCTGTCAACTTCATTCACTTCCACAAAGCTCACACGATCCTCGCAATTCTTTCAAACACAAGCACATACTTTCCCTGACGCACTTAAACGGACCAGCAAAGTGCCTTATTGGATCCAGATTTTCATATTTTTGTTCAGCATATCAATAATGTTACATAATTAGCATTTTGCCCTGTTAAGAAAGAAGTGGAAGAAATCGCAGCGCTTGTTAGTCAAATTTATGGCTTTGTTTTATATGTCAGTGCATGCTCGGCTGGTGTTAAGCAATCTTATTTCTTTATCAGGAGCGAGAAGGAGAGGCTAATTGGTGCGGTGTGTGTGATAGGAGCTATCAATTAGTGTTTGTGCCAGCCCTCCAGCTCGCTCACCCTAGCCCTCAAAAACAGGCCCCTGGAAGCTTGTGCATTAGGATCACAAAACCTGCTATAAATACCAATGTTGAGCGTAAATGAAGGTAAAAAGCCTGGAATTTAAGGCAGCGAGGCTAAGGACAGACTGCTCTACCTGCATTTCATGGCTTGTTAGGGGAGCTCTCTGCAGGTATGCCAACAGTGCTCTGCTGACAGCCTTCCACAGAACTAAAAACACTCTTAATGAGGAGAGAGAGGAAAGGGCTATATGTGTGTCTGTATACATGTGTACGGGCAAGTGCTGGCATGGAGAGAAGGAAAAGAGTGGCTGTGATTCCCCCGAGGATCACAAAAACCTTTAATTTGCCTTTTATGACACCTAATTAGTTATTGGACTCAAAATCTTTGCTTTAAATAAGAGAACTAATTATACAAAAAGGTCGCTCTCCCACCTCTGGAGAACCATTCCTAATTGGTCAAGACCACCAGTCACTGCATGCTCCTTAAACATATCACGTGTGTGTTTTACATCAAGTTTGAAAAGGCCAAAGCTTAACCTATCCCAGAATAACAGCAGCCTGGGTTTGGAGGCACACTTTCCTTAAAGCCCTGCTCAGCATCATTAAAATGACACACACGCTGCCTCCTACAGTCCAGCCGCGGCATTGTGTTTGCTGGTAGTTTGACATTTATTTCTTCTTGCATATGTCCTGCTCCTTCAGGCCTGACTGTTGGAAAGAAACATCTCAATAAACAAGGAAGTAAAACTGTAGTCATTGCAGGGAACAAACATGTTTTGATCTCCTACCAAAGCCGCCTGCAGCAAACAGATTCAAGAGTAGTGTTTCGAGACACAGCTGAACAAAAAGCAGAAGTAAGGTAAATGTAGTTTCAATTCCCCAACGCCTAAAGACATTTCAGTGCACCTGTCAGCGGCTCTTAGCACAGTGTGAAGGGGACAGGACTCCTTGTGTTCACCACCTCGCTCCAAAAAAGAAGCTGCGTATTATAAGAGGAAGCAGCATCCACTTAATCCGATCCATTTAACAGATACAAGTGGCGCTGACCTTCCAGTGTCATTCGGTGTCACCAAAGGCCTGTCCTGTCCACATCACAGACCAGCCTCCAACAGGGGTTAGACATTTTAGCCCTCAAAGTGAAGGAAACAGCACTTGTCCTGCCAAACATCCTTGGTGAGAGTGAATTTAATTTGCCATTAGCGCCAGTGTGTAAAGTGCTGTCATCGGCCTCTTCCTCGATCCATCAACATTCTCACAGATGCTATCGCCCAGAATATGTACAGTTCTGCTCAGACCAAGGAGTCTGTCAGAGCATGTAGTTCCCATTATAGAGATAGCATCCACTTTTTGTGCAGCCCCATTTAGACTTCCATCTTTACAGCTATCAAACTTCACACGACTTGGCTGTAACCCTTTTTGATCTTAAAGGATTAAAAGCAAATACATTCTGGAGCACTCAGGAAAGTGTTTAAGAGAAGAGATGCAAAGATCACATAGGCGTCTACAAATACTTTCAATAAGGTTTTCCAAGTACGTGTGAATTCAATACAAAATTATATCAAAATGCCAATGCCTACATTAATTTAAAGGTGCACTATATAACTTTTCAAGTGGATGGTCTGCCACCTGCTTGTCTCCATTGAGAGGTTGCCCAGAATGTTCCACAATATGGCATTAAATGTATTGGTCTGCAGATGGTGCCACCAGGGCAAGTAACAAGTCAGATCAGTGGACAGTTGACCCCACTCACAGTATAATGCATAATTTTCTAGATATTTTGGGGCTGAACTGCATAAATGCAATTAAAACAAGTAGATAATTTGAATTTGATGCTGTGGAACATTCCAGGCAAAGTTACATAGTGCACCTGTTTAAAAAATAAAAAGTCTATCCTGATATATATGAATGTACAAACAACATATCTTCCTTTGGCCTATGTGTCTTCAAAGTGTTGGCAAGTGTGTTAAAATCAAAGACACTACTTTTAACATTCTGCCATCTGTCACATCCTACGGCCTTGTCCTACACTAAAGCCTAATCCTCTGTTTTACTAAAGGTATCATGATGAACTAAAAGCCCTGATGGCCTGGAGAGACATCGACTGGTAGTAAGGTGATCCTGAAGCTCTTCCTGACACATGTGGAGACAGCAGGCTGCTTGGGCTGGGACAGCTGCAGCAAACAAAGACCAAGCACGCCGCTAAGTAACAAATGACTCAAAATAGATACAATACATAAGGTCCTAAAGAAAAGATTGGTCAGTATAGTCTTTCTCATTCTCATGTGTATGTGAATGGATGCATGATTGATGATCTGGCATACATTTTAGGAAGTTCTTTTGCAACCAGTGACATATGTTGTGACTAAAATAAAGTTGGAACCATGGGTTTGGTTACTTACTTGGACACAAAAACAGTAGGCACCAATTAGGCAAGGTTCAATCTAGCAACTACGATTTAACAACAAAAAGCACAATTTCAGCAGTATAGGCCTTGTTTCAACACCAGGGGGTAGAAGTAGCTGTAGTAATTGTATAGTAGTACTTTATCCTTCACAGACTGTAAATACTGTGGCAATTTCATAAAAGGTGTCCCTGGGTCAAGGTGTCTGTACACAAAAGCTAATAAGACCTAATGCAGATGTCTCACTCTGTATAAATCAACCCATTTCATTCAGCTTCCGTCATCGCTGTATCTGAGCCCACTGACATGATTCTCTATTGCCAAGACAAAATACAAGACATCTGGTTATAATAATAAGAGCTGGAGTGCTCATGGCAGCTGAAAGCCTGCTGATGTGTTTATGCTGAATGATAAGCAAAATTTCACATGATTATACTACTGATATTACTCCAATATAGGAAGAGAGAAGTAGAAAAGTAGTGAGCAGTGCTAAGTTAGTTAGGACAATGGCTTACTAACCAGTCAGGCTGATGGTTTGATTATACTGCCAATGCATGTGGACTGCTTCTGTGTCTTTGGGCAAAACACCTCACCAACCGAGCCTGTGTAAATGTATAACAGACAGCAAGTGGCTGAGAAGAGAACGAATAAGGCGTGGCATTGTAATGACCCTTAAATACCTCAGTAAAATGCTAAAATATTTGATGCTATTACTATTCAAAAACAAATAGAACAATCAAACCCAATTTTGCTAAAGTTTGTGGCTTTTCAAATAAGTGAATAATAATTATAATTTATATTACAATGCCATGAAGTAGATTTTAGAATATTTTCTTTGTGTAAGAGCCCCGTGTCACTGTAGTGCTACATTTCCAGATGGCTGTGCATGAATGGCACGGTCTGTTCGGTGATTCTGGGCCTATACTCCAGCTCTGATTATGACATAATTAACACCCACAGTCAGAGTGAGGGAGCAGACAGCGCTGGTGCAGGACGAGGAGGGGACCACTCGCACTCATTAACAAGATGCACTCTCTCTCAAAGTTTTTGCAGCTTGCAATGGCTAATAAGGCCCGGTGAAACGCTGGCCAGCCCATTCCCTTACATTGACCCTGGCACTGTGCGGGGATAAGGGAGGGTTTTGTCTCCTGGAATAATTGCTCTTTTCACATGTTACAAGTGTCCTGACCCCCACAGTCGGTAGGCAGCCACTTTCCCTGCCATAATTACTGCTGATCCGCTCCAAATGAGTGGTCCGTATTAGGACCTGCAATAACACTGGCTCAGCTTCAAGCGCAGGATAGGCATATAGGGAGTCTCAGTAGAACAGCAATGCCTTTTCTAGCAGCCCTCGGTCATTTCCATCACGTCAGAGGGGCATTGCTAACACTTGAAGTCAGCACCAAGCCCTGGGCACTTTTTTCTAATACAGGAGTGAATAGTGAGCTCCCGGTGTTCTCCCTCTCTCCCTACCCTCTCGCTGTGGTTTGGCTTCCAGACACTATCCCAATTAACGGCAAACTTCATTAGGGTGTTTTTCCACACTTTTCAACCCCCTATTATTTTTAATTTATTCACATGGGGTTAATTAAAAGAAATGTATCACAGAGATATGCAACAGCTTTCTAATTAAATTCATTGCCGCTTTTTTGTGAGACATGAAAACTGGCAGAGTTTTCCAAATTATTACAGAAGGAGACTTGTTCCAACGCTTGAGTTCTCAGTAGTGGGCTAGGATTAGAGCTCGTAAGGTAAGCCGTCAATGGAGGGAAAAGTAGGAATTCAAATGGAGAGATGAGGAACTGCAGGAGCAATGAAAAGGAAGAGGACAACAAAGGTGACAATTCATGGTTTTATAGTGCAAGGTCATGCTGTAAAATTAAGCTAAAAGCAAAACAGTATGGTCATAAAGTTAGCTGTAGCTTAATAATGCTACATAATGCTACCAGAGTGTGAAGAGCTTTATCAGTGTGCTGTGTGTTAGAATATACATAACCATAAATCATTATGATGGTTATGCACAATAGGTTATTAGATTAAACGTCAATTTATGTACAATCAATACAATCAACCTGATGCCCCTCACACCACACAGGGCCCGATTTATCAAAATGTGTGTTATTAAATACAGCACATGATAAACCTCATGTTAGCATCGTAAACTGGTGATAAAATAAATACCGATGTGTGGATATTTACACATATTAACAGATCTTTTGCAGATGTTATGTTGTTTTCTGTTGCATATATGCAATGATTTAATGCATTTTCTTTTTGTGTTGTATAATTATTATTTTTTACCTTGCATGTCTGCTTTTCGTCACCTGAATGACCAGACCCATCAACTTTTCAGACGAGCAAATGGATGTGGTACCATCAACCAATCAAAAGCAAGCATAGCTCTGGACCCATCCTGTAACCTGCCATTCTACTATTTTGTCTTAAGTGCCGACTGTCAATAGCCTTTAAAGGTAAGTGGATCTTTCATCTGAGACGTAGAGAAAATCCATCTTTCCTAAACTTTTACAGTCAAAGCAATCTTATCTGGCACTTCTTCTTGATTCCTGACAATAAAAAAATTGAACCATTAGACCTGTCACAGCCACTTTCCGCACCATCCGGAACAGAGTAATGCGCAAACACTTTTATGTTCACATTAAAAATGCATTTGAAGAGAAATAAATGGTAGCCCTCGAAACTTTCTGTCACTCATGAGGTCAGGAAGTGATGTACTAAAATCCCCCCACTCTCGGGCAATTACTGCGCACTTATTATTTCAAAAGGATATGCCAGGAGACAGGTGTGCCATTCAAGGTCCTTAGTGTGTGAAAATGGAGGGGCAGAAGAAGGAACAGCAGAGCACTGTGCACTGTGTGAAGCTCTTTAATCTTGAATAATGCAAATTCTCCACAGGGGAGAGTTATTTGACAGCATGGGCCTCTAATGTCATTCAGCACCCACTCCCACTCCTGATGGGACCAATCATCAGAAAGGTGAGTTTGGTGCACACAGATTTGGGACTTCCAGGATTTGGGGATGTTTTGTAAAGTTAATGATGATGTAGTTCAATTGACAACTGTTATATTTCTATGTTTGGATGGTATATTCAATATTTTGTTAACTATTGCCTATTTGGGAGACCAAAAGCTAATACATCACATTATCAATATTGCCATTGCCCCATACCCAAATCTCCAGCAGTCGGGTGATAGTCAAAAGTCAATAGGTGCATAAGGCACATTGTACTCATTGAGTATCTGTTGCAAAGTAAACTCTTCTGTGCCTGTAGTACTAGTATACATAGTACTAGTATGTAAAGCATTGATGCCAATACACTTTTGGAGCACATTCAAAAATAATAGCTGAAGAATAAAGAATTTACCACTTACAAGTGGACAACCACATGACCAAATATTTTGTCCTGATTGCCTCAGACGAGGTAACATCATCACAGCGAGAAGGAGAAGATGGGGGTAAGTTTGGTTCTTAAAGTAAAAAGTACATAAAATGTGTTCTTATGGGTCCATTAGAACAACTCTTATATCCTCATGTGAAGTTTAAAACCACAAGAGTCAATCGTGTTTACAGTTTAAAAGGTTTAAGGTCGTTGAACAATTTCAAATAAATAAATGAATAGTAATTACAGGGGTCGCCAATAGTTATTTTTACATAAACTTGAGAGTCATGTCATTTAGCTCATTTTGTTTCTAGTTTCATGAATGCACTTTATCACTGTTCACTGATTTAATTTAAAGTTAATAATCCGAAAGCTAGATGCTTTGAAAATAAATTAACTTTTAATTACAGCTTCAGTTACCTGCTTAAATGTGATTTAGTGAAGGCCAACATGTTTTGTTATAAGGTGCTTTTTACTCAAGTGAAAGAATACATAAGCCCGTTGTATTTACTAACAACAAAAGAAAATGTCAGGAAAGAATAGAGCACCTGCCCTTTGATTATTATGAACCATGTGGTAGGCTTTCTCCTATAATAACAACACAGACTTAAACTAGTGTGAGCTCAGCAGCAGCCCCTAGAGGTCATATTCCTCCACATATCCACAGAGCTCCAGTGCTTATTTTGAAACATAAGACATTAGAGCCCTGCTGAAAGATCTGTAATAGTCTATAATAATCACACTTGACTGATCAGGAAATAATGTTATATTATATTTGTGGTGCCTTTATTAAAGAATTCAGCATTGATGTGTATGTCTCGCTCCTCAACTGTTCTAAAGACATCAGTATAATCAATAAGATCAGCTATGCTTCTGTTGATGCATACAAGGATCCTGAAAATGAATAGAAATAGGTACATTTATGTGACTTAAGATGCACATAACACAGCATCATGAGATTTGCTGAACTATTGTCCGTTGATGACAAGGTTGATCATATCTCGCAGGCACTCACTAATCTGGCGATACAAGAGTTACTCTGCATCCTCCTGATGAGAAAAAAATAAATTGAGAAAATTGAATGTTGCTAAATGTGGATCTTCAACAAGGGCAAAATACACAAATCTATTCAGTAATAATATAACCAGCAATTACCCTTAATTCTCTTCAGTCTGGTGTCAACAGCTGGCTTCATGTTGCACAAGTTTTTTAGCAGGACAAGTTGAACAATATTATCATACAAGCAAACAGCAGTGGACACCAAGAGTATACTTACAGAAAATGTTGCATAAGCGGCTGCGTAAGGGTTGTGTAGATTTTGTTATTAACTCAAATAATTCTCAACTTGACACCTCCAATTTCACATATACTGGCTTTGTTTTACAAGGCTGAAAATGAATTATGTAAAAGAATCACAATATCAAGAATAGTTTGAAAGTGCGGAGGTGACTATTCCCGCTGTATAGATGTGTACTGACACGAGGGGCATGAGACTTGAGGCTAACACAGAGATGGTCTCATGTAGTGGAGTGCATAAGCAGGTTTGTGCCCCACTGCATTTACATATAGAACACAGGAGCGCGGTGGCTAACACGTGTCTGTTAAGTCTCTATTCAGAGCCTTTGAATCTGACAGAGAATATGCTAAATAGGCTGATAGGCTCCACACGTCTTGGCACTAACAGATGTAAAACGATGAGCGCTGATAGGGATCTGAGGGTTTAGCGGTGACAGACAAAATTGTCTCTGGTGAAAATTGTGCATTTGTATGATCAGATTAGATGGAATTAAACACACACTACTCGACATGTGAAAATGGGATTTTGAGCTCATTTTGTCCTTGTTTAGCTAAAGGGAAGCGTGAGAACAGCCCTGCTAACAATTATGTGGATAACTGCATCAATGTGCAACAGACTTTTAGTACGGCTACAAAATCGGAATTGTAATATCAACAAGATCACAAGTTGACAGTGGGGGTAAACAATAATATTTATTTTTATTTTTTTATTTTTTTGAAAGAGGGAAAAGCGTGAGTTTAGCTGCCACTAGTGCATAATGTGCAGGACTAACTAAAATATACCCTAGTTCTGGGGTAAATGCTCTCGCTATCCAATATACAAACGCTCATTATATATTCTGAGGGATGTTAGTATCTTCACAAACAATTCTCTGAACAAAAAAGTTATCTGGACTCTCCTTGACCTACTGACCTTTTCATGAATTTGCGCAAATAATGAAAATGCCACATTGTAATTGGAACAAAACTGTTTACAGCAGCCTTGATTTATTTGTTGTTTATTTAAATGATCTATCTCATCTCCTCTTAATTTCAGTGTCTTTGTTGTGTGCAGATACAGAGTAAATCAAACTTTTGAGCAGTGCTGCCACAATAACTATAAAAAGGAAAGTAAGAAAACTGCAGCAGAGGTCTAAAATAAAACTCCAGTGACATTCGGAACATCAAATGAAGCAATGTGGTTTGTAATATTGCTGGAGCCTAGAGCACAAAAACCAGACATAATTTCAATATTTGAAATAGGCAAGTTTAATTTTGCGGTAAGAGCAAAGCAATAAGCTAAGAAAAATAGCAAATAGAGGAGAGCAAATTGCATTCCTTCAGAAATGCGAACGGACTTAAGGAACATATAAAAGTAATCTCCAACTGGAAATTACAAATCAACCGTCAGAAACCAAATAACTGAAAAGAAATATTACTGTCCACTTTCTAAATCAATATAACGTCGCTACGAGATAGTATTTCCATGGTAACGCCGGTAAAGAATGAAGCAATTCCTATTATTTCAAAATAAAAATCGCAGCCTGGAGCACAAGTTTTATTACACAGGCGACAGATCAGCGTCTGCATTCATTTGAGGCGGTGCTTTTCAATCACATGTTTTATGAATGTACAAATTTTACTGGACAGGAAGATAACAGGGTCATAAATTAGCAAGCAAAGGTAACTCCAAATTTATCAGTAGCTTGGGGATTTTTTCATTCACTCAGCCTCAGATTTCCTCCTGCTGCCTCTATGTTTAGGGCAAGAAATAAAAGAAGGAATGTGAACGTTGACTTTTAAAACGAGTCATTAAAGTAATAAAGAATAGATAGAAGACACTGATTGTTTTGGTGAATGAAAATAAAGGTAAAAGGGCAGAATCGAATCAAAATTTTAAAAGAGGTTACACGTTTTTTGTAGTTCATAGAGTGTAGTGTAGAGTGTCTTAGGTTAGGTTATGTTATTTTGGAAAATGCTAAGACATTAATTGACCCTTACTGTTTGCAAACAAGCCTAATTGCAATCATTACATATGTCTCAGTAAACTTCAAGTAAGTGTAACCCCTGTAATATGGAAACTTGGTTCAATAGCATGATGTATAAACAGGAATTGTGCACTGACCAACTAAAACAGTGAGTGAACACCTCTCTGCCGTATTTGTGCACGTACTAAGTGGATACATTAGACCAGAAGCCTTGAATTGACAAGACTATAACTTTACTACCAATAAACACTAAGAGGGGCAGAGTGGAGGAAAAGACAGGATCCAAGCAGCTCTGTTGTTGAGCTAGAGACCAGCCACTAAAGGGTTAGGCTTTTAGGCAATGAGCAGCAGGTGATCTAAGCTTTTCTGCAAGTCCTAATGCTCCTAAAAGCCACTCTCCCTGGTTCTGTAATTGGGCATCAGTAGTTAATGTAGTATTGACTGCATTACATGCTCCTGTGCATCCCCTCCCGCTAATGCCATTTGCATCACCTTGTACATTTACCATATTGCTTGGCCAATAACTGTTAAAAGCAATCTGAATCATGAATCATATGGGTAACTTAGAGCCAGACAGACATCTGAAAGAGAAGAGCATTTACAGTTGAGTTAATTTGGATACATTAGCAGCACAGACATACCAATTTATGTCTATACCACAAATCTTTTATGGCTATTAGATGTGTAAGTTGCAGAGGACGCTCTATTGAGACATGTTAGTTATTAAATGTCAAACAGTGGCCATAAGTGCAGCTTTTAGTTTGGAAAAATACACCCCCTAAAATGTCTTTCCTTAAAAGGAGGTAAAAAGATATGGCTTTTATGCTTATGGAGGTTGTCACAGTGCGTGGCAGCAGGTGGTCTAGATTTCAGTGTAACAGCAGGCTCTTAGGGAAGTGTTAGAAACGGAGAATGACTGTAATTCAGAGCCTTTTAGCGTTGTAGAGCCTCTCCATTTGAATATTAAATCTTCCATAATGCACACACACGACCCGCTAAACGCACTGCACAACTCCACATCAGCCTAATCCAAAATGGGACGTCATTAGTGGCGAGTTTGATTTAAATTAAAATTAATTAGATTGCCTCGCCCATTAACCTAAATACATTGCGAGAGATAATAAGTAATGCAAGGAGGCCTATTTGGATAGAGGGGGAGTGATGGGACTCAGGCAAATGGTCCTTGCGCTGCCCATAATTTGCAATCAAGTTAAAAGCAGTGCTGTCCTCTCCCATCCCGTAGTGATGTCAAAAGCTGCCCGTGAACTTTACAAAAGACGTAGAAGAAGAAGCGAGGGGAAAGAAAACACATGCACCACACAGTTAAACTGAACTCACGTGAGACCACTGTGCCCAAAACACGTAAAAATGAGCTAAAATGTGCTAAAATGTCAGTGCGCCTCCACGTGTCCACTGTCACGGTGCGTTACTCACCCTCTTCCTTGTCCAGCACCATCGTCCTGAGGAACGAGGAGTCCTTCCCCGGGCGATCCGTGGTCCTCTCGCTCCGCTCTACGCTGCTCCTGGAAATGGCTTTGAAACGCGCGGCTGGCTGACTACTAGACTACGCCTCGATCAGCCAACCAACACCGAGGGAAAATGTAAAGATCTGGCGTGTGCACGTTTTCCCTTCCTCTTACTATCAACAATAATTCATGCGATAGATCTAGAGCGACGCACGCCACGGAACGAACCCTGGCGAAGTCAAACACACAGCCGTATAACCGCGCTGCTGGCTCTTGATCAATTCCATGCGAGTGAAAAAGAAAAGGCAAAACAATGTAAAGCGATATAAATGTAGCTACAACAGTGTCGGCGGCGCACGGACGCAACAGACTCAAACGACTCTCTCGCAGTTAATTCGCTGCTCTCTGGTTCTCATTTGCTCCCGAACAGCCAACTGTACTCACAACAAATCCAATTGCAAATGTGACAAGTGCTAAAAGCGTGTGTCTCCTTCCCTCTTTCGTCCTGCTCTATGTGTTCGCCCGTGCTACTGCTGCCACTGCTGCTGCTGCTACTGAATAAATGTGCGCAGTTTCCACCGAGCCTCGGATTCCCCTGTTAATTAAATCAATTCATTATGCTCAGATCTGATTAGCAGCCCTTCCCCCCTCTTTGAATCAATTATTCAATACACAAACATAATTGCTTGTGCCAGAGGTGTCTAAGTATTAGCTTATTTAACTCCAAGGACACTAATTACCCCTAGGGCAAGGGAACTTTTCTCATTAATTCTGACAAAACACAAAAGCACAGCTAAGGGAAAGCGCGTGCGTAACGTGTGTGTCTTCCTGACAGTCTAAGCGCGCGTGCAGGAGAGCTGGTGGCGCGCGCATATGCACTAATAGCCTGTATTGACGCACGAGCAGTGAGCGTGCATGTGAGGGAGAGAGATGGGAGAGAGAGCGGCATAGAGAAAGAGTGATGCTGGTCCACCAGTAGAAGTAAACATAAAATACGAGCGCAGTTTTTTCCTACCGACTTTTTGGTTGAATTTAATAGAAATAGAATCTAATTGCGGTCTGTTGAGCAGTTAATTAGTGTCCAGACCCAGTTATCATACGCGGCGCAGATAAACAGTCGTTTCAAAAGAGACAGCACAACAGATGGGCTGCGTTTTTGATTAGTGGCGAGATAGAAAGGTTCTCTTTCGAATCTGGTAATATAATTGTTGCCTGTTATTGCCAAGATGAAAGTGTTTCTGTTCCATGGTGCAGCCCTAAATAGCACCACTTTCACTTGCCCTGCGGAGACTGTTAACCAATTAAGGGTGAGATCCAACAAAGATTAGCCATTTAGGAGAGTGGAGAGGAGTGGAGAGAAGCTACAGTGATGCGGGTTCATCAGCCGCCAGCAGGCTGTCTGGCTGGTGTGAGCTTACTCAGTCTGTCCCTGCCTTCTGTCACTGTGTGCGCCACATATTTGAATCCTACATTATCATTAGTGCTACTTATCGAAAGCATTGCCCCTACATGGTAACTCATAACATCTGACTGTTAGATATGCCGTATTTGCCGTATTTACACAGATCAACTCACAATAAGTTCAGTTGACAATACTGGAAACTAGGAAATGTGAAATAATAATAATAATAATAATAATAATAATAATAATAATAATAATAATAATAATAATAATAATTGAAAATCAAATGTTGAAGCTAAAAAACAGTTGCATACTTGGTAAATGTGACTATACAGCTTTCAAATAACATGTAAAATACAAATACACATGGTTTGAACAAACAGACAAAGTGGAACATGCCCTTAAAATACTGTTATAAGCTCCAAATGAAACACATATCATATTAGTATTAGGTGGACTGTATATGGCCCATGGGGATAATTTCAGTTAGGGGAACAGGCTGCTGCTGAGATTGGGTTGGCCCTGAAATCAATGGTCTGATCCCTCTCTGTCCAGCTCTGTGGCTGACATGCTTGACTTTTCATCTCCATGGTCACAGAGATTGATGACTTATGACCAAGAATGTATGTCCACTGACCTCTAGCAAAGTGACTGACACATAATTAATCCAATCACAGAAAACTGAGGAAATGGTATCAACTTGAAATGGCCATTTGACACTTGGATGTGTGGAGACATAAAATGTAGCTGGAAAAGGCAAGGAAAAATATGCTGTTACACACTTTTTATAGTGTTCAGGTATAATGATGGGAGAACACAGTGGACTTCCTCACTGTGTATTTGTATTTGTGTGTATACAGGTAATGCTTCTTTCCTCATCAGGCCTCAGTGGTCTTGCCCCCCTCCGGCACACATCAGGTCAGTACATCCAGGACACACACCCTGAGTGCGCCTGTCTTACATGCAGTTAATTAAAATTCATTTCTGGGCATGCATTAGCCATGCCCATCTATTTATGGGCGGCTCTCAAATGCAGCCACTACAAAACAGTGCTCTGTAATTAACCCTACCTAATCAGATAGCACACTAGTGTTGTGTTCCCATTGGTCCTCGAGCCCAGCCATTGGACAGAGGTTTGAGCAAAGGGATGAGCCTATTCTATAGTTGAGAATGGCTAAGCAGATTAAAAGCCCATATCAAACATGATATTTACAGGCGAGGCTCAGTCAGAGTGCTCCTTTTATGTGCAATAGGCTTTTAGAGCCATGTCCCTTAATTGTATTCTGCCTAAGTCACATGAACAGGGCTTTTTAATCAGAAAAGTGACAATGCCCCATGTTGTTATAGGGGGCCTTTGGCAATATTAAAATGCATATAGAACCTGTACACAAGCATGAGACAATGAGGTGTGGACATATTGACATTAATGCATTTACTTTACATGTTTTTGATATACATGTACATTGTACCCAACTGATACAAATGACTAAAATCCTTATAGTCAATAAGGTTCTATTCGCTGTCTGCACTTTGGTTTCAGTGCTGCTCCTCCTAGTGGCCGTTTTCAGGCATGATTCCCCACAAGAGGGGAGAGTGTAACAGCAGGGCATTAGTAAACTGAAACCCAGTTTTATTGTTTTAGTTCATGTATGTAGATGTATTTATGTATCTGGACAAGCTCACCGTATAGGAAGAAAAAAAAAAGCTAGGCAATTTGAATTTCACGACCAATCACATAAAGACAAGGTGTCAGGAGGAGAGTGAATCCCTTCCCAAACAGTTAATCCAACTTTAATCCTAGTCATTAGGAATTAGACATGCAGAGCTGTCCGGCCGTGCCTCTAAATTACAATCAAACGGTTACCAATTACACAAATTATTGATGGTAGATTCTCCTTTCAACTGCAAATTAAGGCTATTAAGGAAGGCTCCTTTTTAATGCAAAAGTGACTAATTAACTAGCGGATGGGAAATCTGCTGCCCAGATATCAAAAAAGTTCTCAGCACACATTGCAGAAACACAAGGGAACCAATTAGTTTAATTATCAAAACAGCTAATTAAAATTGCACAGTTCCTAATTAGTTCTTTGCTTTTGCCTCTAATTGACAGCATGGAGATAAATGGGCTGCCGATGAAAATGGGGAGAGGAGAAAAACAGGGGAAACTTCAGCGGAATATTTATGCTGACTTTATCTCAGTCTGTGTGGCAGCCCTTGAAAGTGGAAAATTAATGACCTTAATTCCCAAACTGTTTTGCTTCTAACGGTGCTCCCCTCGGTGCTCCCGGTGCACGCTCCTTTGTATGGGCCTGCCACCCTGCCAACTGCTGCACAGGGAAAACAGGCCAACCTGGGGGTGGGAAGAAGCACCACGCTCCTTCTAATGTGACAGCTTCCACCCAACAATGGAGCACATGAAAGAATGGAGCAGATGTAACCACTGGGAGCATTGCATCATGGGACTACAACGCTGTTGCACTTATTTAAGCACTTCTATCATCAATGCAGGCCTTAATTTGTTCAGCCAAAAAAACAAAAACAAACCAAAAAACTGATGATAGACACATGACAATATAGAATTTAAGGTGAAACATAACATTTAAGTACCTGTATTGAACAAAGATCAAAACACCCACTTTTATCCTCCAGATAAACTCTTAAAGCGGTGTGTTTAGTGGATCATTTACTCTGCAGACTTACTATAAAGTATACTCTGTGTGAGGGTGTTATGTGACCTTCTTTATGGCCATGAAACTGTACCAGGCCAGTCTGTGACTCGTGTCCCTGTGAGCACATGTGACATGTGGCTCCTCTTGGCACATTATAGGAGATAACTATCCACTAATCACTTTACTTTTAGGACTGTGTTAAAATGTAAATTACATTAATGCAGGAATTATGCATCAAAGTGTGCAGATAGGCCGGGCCAGAGGCCACATAATGCTGAGATCATTCAGTTAGTGCGCTCCACATGCAGTGTTAATGCACTGGTCTGGTTCAGATCACACACGTGTCTGACAGATGAGGAGCTGGGGTGGAGGAGAGACTGGCTATGTTAAAATACACGGAGACAAAAGTGCTTCTTTGCATTCAGTGCCTAATTAAATTGTTAAGTGCTCACAATTTCTGCACATTTCTCAACTCCATCAAAGTGGTTTTGTTATTTTTTGTGAAATCATGCCTGAAAGTGTAAATCTGATTTCTCTGCACACGTCCATGTTAAAATGACCCCCATGGAGATATGAGGCCTATTGTAGAGCCTTGGCCTGGAGGACCCTGTGCCCATGACTAACAAACAAACGTCTACACTAATTGATTGTCTTGTGTTTTATTTATGGTGCAGTAGTAATTAGCGGACAGCATAATGTAAGCCATTCATTAGCACCTGGCTACTGCTATGGATTTCAGTGCTTTGTCTCCGATGCACACATCATTAGGGAGAAACAAAGAGTTGAATTTATTAGTGTGCCATCTTATAAATATTCTTAAAGTCGGTGTGCCTTTAAGGAAGAACACAGGCCTGTAAAACTTTTGTCAGCATTTGTTTCACCAATTCCATTTGCTGCGGAATATGTTAGGGAAAAGCAGTATAAATTTAATTTTAATTGTTTTGTACACACGCCAGTGAAAAGGAACTGATTGGATACAGTTCAGAGACAGTATATTAATACGTTATTTTCATATGTTAATTGGTTTGCATAATCTCTCCCTTTGCTTGGTTTGGAAATACCTGGCATTGAGAAGAGAATAGGAGAGACTCTCATTTACATAAAACTAGCTCCTCTGAACATTAAATAATAATGCATGTGCAAGCTGAAGGTGTGTTCAGTTAGCAGAAAGTGCATTTTTATAATTTATAGTCCAGCTGTTTCAGTGCTTTCCACTCCATTTTCCTCCCTGTCTACTCTTAATGAAATCTTGTTACTGGAGAATTGACTGGACTGAATTGAGATTTTAATCCTATTGACGCTGTGCCGCTGAAACGCACACTAGTGGGAACTTTAAATGGCGGCTGCAGTAATCAGTAGACACTTGTATTCAGTTGGCCACAATAATGAATCTCATCAAATGTTAAAGCTCAGGCTGTGGCGACGGGGCTCAAATTTCAAGCTTTTTGACCATCCCCATTTGAGAGATTCCCGGGGGAGTGTGTGATTACTCAAGTTTAGCAGTTTATTGCCTCATCTTTCAATAGCCACTGAAGCAAAAAATTCTCATCTAGGTTGCGCTTTTTTCTGCACTTGAAGAACAGGCCAATATAGAGTGCAGAACAGCTAGTCAGATCCCCGGGAACTGCTGTTGGCACCGCACTGTTATTAACTGCCACCATCATTGTCCACTCACTGTGTCATTTAAAGAATGAAAACTACATCCACCACATAAAGTGTCTGTGCCATTTTAAACATTATGAAAAGAGGTTTGACACACGCAGTACTTGTGTCTCGACAAATCTATAGAAAACAGTTTTATTAAAGGCCTATGTACCATCAAATCAAAATAAAAATAATGCAGTCATTGAGGTAAATTTTTAGTTTTTTCTTGCCTCACTGTAGAAGGTCCTGGGTTTGAATCTCGGGATTTGGGTGGAGACTTTCTGTGTCAAATCTGCATGTCCTCCTGATGTCTGGAGATCTGCAGATGTGGGTCCTGGGTTCCCCTTTCTGCATTGCTTCTGACAGGATGGGTTAAATGCAAAGGTCTATTGCGTTTACAATAAAGCAGCAAACAAAAAAGTGAAAACCACAGAAACACACTATGTGTAACTTTGTAAAGTCATGAGCGTGTTAACAGCTGGCAGCAGAGTGATGCTGTTATATTTGAATGAGTGACCTTTGAGATTAGAGGAGGAGTAGCTGAAAAGAGCTCCTGCTGTTCTCAAGCTCAAGCCCCTTTGATGTGACTATAATGAGACTTATACAGGACACAGTGGACACTGGACACATGCACACACATGTTGGGTTTCCATGCCCTTTGGGGACAGTACATTAACTTTCTGTTCCTGAAGACTGATCCAATCTTGACCATAGTCATTACTTGTCTAAACTCACTACGTGCCTAAACCCTAACTTTAACCTATTTTAACCCATATTTGAACTTTAAACCATGTTGCCGTTCTGTAGGATGTACATCATGGGGACTTGTTTACTGTCCCCGTAAGTTAAGTAGGTCCCTATGATCTGATAGTGTCCCTACAATGATACCTGTCCCCACATACACATGCACACGCACGCACACCCACATATCCACACTCACACACACACATACACATGCACACTCATGCACGCACACATATCCACGCTCACACACACACACATATGCACGCACGCACACACACACACATGCACATACACGCACGCGCACACACACACGCGCACACACACAAACAATGTAACACTGGGGCAGAAGAAGTTATCAGGTCAACACAACATCTTTTGGCTTTTTTTTCACCAATACCGATACTCAGTACTCGGTTTTATACGCTACACCACAGGTATAAGAAGAACCCCCTGAAACATGTATGCATAGGCCTGCGTATGGTTGCTGTTGTAGCGTAGCAGTTATTTGCTTAAACCAGTTACAGTTAGTGTTAATATCTGTTAGTAGATCCTTAAACTTGGTCTTTTATTGTCTTGTATACTCATCTTGGCACTGCCATGGATTACTGCTGTTATTGCCATAGAGGTGTGCACCCTCTTCCCTCTGTCTGTGTAACATTTTATTTAGTTTTGTTTATTGAATTGCAATATACCTTAATTTCAGTGGAAACTATAAGTATTATAATGATTTTTTTTAACGTTGCATCCAGCTTGATTTTGAAAAGCCCTTGATATAAGGACACCATTGTACAACATGACAGAAATAACCTCTCATATAGATTAGTCAACCAAGCACAAAAGCCAAAGTGCAGTAACACAATTTAAAACGTTCTGTGCTTGGTGACTCATGAGTGTAACTAGATACACAGAAACGCTGCCATAAAAGCCTGCAGCTAAAGTTTGTCTATTGATTAAGGATTCCATTGACTTAATGAACCTTCAACCCTCCGTCAGATGACTAGCCAATATATGTTCTAATCTCTAAAACGGATGTCTGGCCGTGGCTCCTTTTAAATGAATTGATCTACTCAGCTTGGCCCAAATGGGGAAATGGGCAAGTATTGATATGATTCTTGACTGTGTGATGGATGTGTGCGATGGTAAAACACAGGCAGTACGGGGCCAGAGTGCACTGGGTAAGCAGAAATTCACTCAACAACAACTTTAGGTCCGCTCTCCGGCAAACCAATATCATTTGTGCCCTTATGTAGTCCACCTGTTTGAAGACCTAATCAAATCACACAGGGGCCTTTCAGATTGAAAGACTCTGTTTGAAAGACTCCCGATGACTCTGTTTTTTAATAAAATTTCAAGTCAATTTTCAAGTCTAATGCCAAATAAAATTATGCTTCAAATAAAAACAGACACCATAGAAGATTGCTTGAAAGACTTATATGCCACATTTGTTGAATTTATTTAGAAATGTAAGAGACTCAAAAGAGATAAAAGTCAAATCTTTGCACACGTTGATGCTGATATGTCTCAAAGGTGCATTTTCTGCACTTTTCTAACTTTCTTGGTGAATATTGCAATATTACATCAGACTTGTCCATCTTCATGAAAATAAGCAGGTGACACCAGACCAATTTACCAGTCAAATCTGTAAGCAAGTAATCATTGATTTTATACAGTGCCTTTCTAGACACCCAAAGCCATCAGACCCTCGGCCCACTACCACACACACTCCACATTCTTATTAAGCACGGTGAGGGAAGTGTCTGCAGTTTTTGCAACTGGCACCCCACTGTGGCACCTGGAATTCCTAGTGGTCTCCCATCCAGGTATTACCCAGGCCCATCCCTGTTTAGCGTCTGAGATCTGACAAGACCAGGCTTTGACAAGGAGGTCTGAGGAGTGGTGACATTGCTCACAGTTTACCACCCAGTCCTCTGTGCACCTGACCCCTATGAACCCCTCTATGGGTGTTGAGCCCACAGGGGGGTGGACCCATGTTGTCCTTTCGGACTGAGCCCAGTCGGGCCCCGGCGACGTCACAGCCCTTGATTTCAGTCCATAGGGGTGCTAGCATGTTTTGGGTTGATGGGGGAAACCGGAGTGCCAGGAAATCCATCCAGACACAGGGAGAACATGCAAACTCCACATAGAAAGGCCTGGGTGACCCGGGGATTGAACCCTGAACCTTCTTGTTGTGTGCTAGCCACAAGCTTTTCAATCTATTTTAAAGGAGCAATAAGAAAGCACATGCAGTTAGATAAAAGAAGGATAGATGTGTTTAATGCCATACTGGAACATTCCAGCAAAGCAATAACATACAGGAGACAAAGACAACAAAAAAGTTCCATCACCTTTAAATTGGGTATGGTTAAGATGGGACTATGTGACAAAGTCAAAAGTTCAAAGCTATGAGCAGGACTAAAACAGGAAGTCACAAGCCTCACACTCCATACAGTGATTCTGTGTGATAGTGTAACTGCACTGCAAATATTTATCCGTGTCTGCTTACACCAGAGCAGCAGGAGATGCATCCTCCTCCACTGCCTCCTCAGAGGAACCATTTCTGCGAGCATGTTTGAAACTCAACTTAGAAGATCTCATTGTTCACTTACCACAACAAAGATGCACTGTTGGTCCCTGTGAAAGATAATGAGAGAGCCATGAATAATGAGCAGCATGTCAGGCTGTTGTACTCTGGATGGCATCAGATCATTGTGGGAGAAAGCATCCAGAGCGTTTGATGTCTGCACACAACATTTCAACAGCACAACGGCTTTTGGGAGGAAAGTGAAACAAACTAGTGCTTCCTGTGATCCTCCTGCACTGTACATGCTTGTCACAAATGCTCAGCTTTACTTTGACATTAAGTAATGAGGCTGCAGCACAGGTCAAAAGGCCCCCATTACTTAAGCTCCCATTTCATAAACTCATTTCTGTGGGATACCTGCTGTGATGGGGTGAAATAATCAGTCAGAAATTCAAAGATGAGGAGATTTCATTGTAAATATCGTATTAGAAGGAAATTGTAATTATAGGGAGGAAATGGTTTTCTGATGCTAGACTTGAATTTTGAAATGAAGGAAAATGGACTTATGTAAATATTTAATCATCTGCTCCCTAATGCTGGCCACAGGGAGATGAGCCTCACATGAACTTGTCTCATTCTGAGGTGAGGCTTAAGTTGTGGGTTCATTTGAACTAGAGAAGAGTTCAGTGGTATTTGAGGAAAGGCGACTTCACTGAATGTTGGCATTTCATATAGTAATTGTGGGTTACTATATGAGGTTTACGTTGATACAAAGGCAATTATTAAGACTAATTATAATTCTTAAAGCAATGTACCATGGAATGACTGTCCTTTAGTTCATATTGTATTTTATTATGGCTTTTTTATGTTGTTTGATCTCTGCTGTCTAAGTGCTCTTTTAAACATTATTTTAAATGTGCTCTTGAATTAAAGATTATAATGGACCTACTTAAATTACATTAGTTAAGTTCAGATTTAAGAATACATATTTACTACACTGTACAAATTATTATTTTAATGTTATCATGAAGCCATGATATAAATAGATTCTGCTGAAATATATGTAAAAATAATTGGCCCAAGTAATGTCTAAATAAGTCCATAATCAGGTCATATTTCCACTCCCTGCAGAGACACCATCAGTAAAATCAATTCATAGTTAATTTTCCCTTGACCCCCAGTGAACGTTTTGCCTGACCACTCCATCCAGGCTGTTCCTCTGTCTCCCTCAGTAGTATTGTATCAGTGGGAGCACTTACAAAGGTTAGACATGTGTTCAGAAGGACTACGTGGGGAGGAGGGGGCTTTGAGGCAAGTGACATTTCAGGTCTAGGCCCAGACACACAGCAGGGGCCTCCTATGCACTGGGCCCCCGGGAGCCAGCGGGGGGCTGCAGATGCCAATAAACCTAAAAGATGCATGAGATTCAATGCAGTCTATAAACGTCAAGAATTTAGGTGAAGTCACAATTAGAGTTTAATTGGCTAGACTGCTGAGGTAACATCTTCACACATGGTTAACTGGGGATCCATAATGTTTTTCAGGGTCTTGCAAGTGCTGACTTGTAAATATGCATTTGAAAATCTTAAATAGTTTGATTTTTGTATTATAAATAGCTGGGACGAAAACATTTTATGAGAAGTCTTTTATTGTCATATAGGAAAAGTTGGTCTCTGCAGTGCCTCTGGGGAAACCTGTCAGAAGCAGGCAGCTACTGCCGTGCAGTGCTCTGAGACTCCAGATCTTGTACTAGTCTTGGTCAGGATTGCTTTAGCCAGGGGCATAGCCCCACCCCACCCTCAAGGTCCACAATTTCGAAGTTGGAGGGAGGTGGGGGGCCAACACCAGACTTGCACTGGGGCCTTGCTCAGTTACGCTACACCACTGGCTTTAGCTATCTTGCTTTTTGTTATTGCATCAGTAGCATTAAGTAGTTTCATTATTATAATTTATCTGACTGTTTTTGTACGAATATATGGTGATTCAAATGTTGTTACTGCGACAGACCTACATAGATGTAACCCCAAAACAGGGGTCAAACCTATATGAGAGAGGATGCTACAGAATTCCCCAGACACTGAGGACGAGCAATGTTGTAGTGACCTTGTGCTGTCAAGAGGGGTGGAGATAAGGAAATACCCACAACCTTTTGTTTAAACAGATTTTTTTTTAGCACTTGGCACCTGGCGAAATGTCCTATCATCTCTCAACTACACATACAGCAATGGGATACATTATGCAGTGATATTGGGATATAAGCCCGAATCATTTATAACAGGTTAAAAATGTTACCTTTTACTTATTTTTTATGTTGGACAAAATTCAGCCAATGCCATAATCTTCTCCAGTCGTCTTTCTTTCTCATGAGAAGAAATTGTTTGATAAAGCAGGAAGAACACTGACCACCTCATGACTTTGGCTTGGGTGATTTTTATATTCCTCCATACATCAACATCCCTGTATTATATAATACTATTTATAATTGTGTGTCTTGATATTTAAGGTTTTGTATTGTGATATGCTCAGATTTTGATATCACTTGGATGTCATATTTGCTAACAGTAGGAGCACCTTCTCAACAGCCACCTTCAGTGCCTCTCTCCCAGTGAATATTACGGGACTATACCATACAACTACAAAATCATACCCTGATAAATAACGCTATGTCATGTTCAATCAGCAGTGCATTTTTGCACTGCATCTCCTGCCTAACCTGTATGCCTATATTTTGTTTATATTTACAGCATTCAACATTTTATTTTATTCTACTTGGGTCAAATGCAGAGGACAAATTTCCCTATGGGGTCAATAAAATAAACCTTAACTTTGCACATATACATACATATCTGTGTATTTGTGCCTTATTTTACACACATCTTGCTATATTTGCTACTTTGATATTTTCAATTTCATTTGAATTTTATTACCATCTACCTTACCAAACTGTTATTTGTTGAATTATATCAATAACACTGTAGTGTGTGAGTTACTTCTCAAGTAAAGTCCCTTGTGGATCGATAGATTTTGTCCATGTCTAACACTGAAATGTAACTGCTATAGATCCCCTGTACGACCAGGTAACATGTTGCGTGCATTACTTCACCCATGTTTTTGTGATGTGCGTTTTCTCTTTGTCCATATAGGCCACAGGGTCCAAGCCTGTTCACAGTTATGTCACGCGCCTCTACACAGACTGGCTCAGTAGAAGGAACAACAGGATTTCAACTGGAGAGATCAATTATAGATATAAGAAAATGAATGGGAAAAGTAATTTAATAAATTATTGACTTGATGTCTTATATCATGCACACAAGCAACAGAAAAATGAGATTGTACATTTGGGTGAAGTTGTATTTAAAAAGAGTCTCAGAATAATATTTAATTAGACAATGGGAAAGTGCCATGGGCATATGGTTTCTTGGGAAGGTTACACTAATGATTGTGTATGTGGTGTGCCAGACAGGACTGAGTGTGTGTGGAGTGATGAGGAGGCCCTTTGAAAGCATCACTGCGGTCATCTGTCTTCACACTCTCTATTAGAAGAACAGATTGGTGGGAGTGATTCTGTAGTCTCTGTGCTTAGATCACTTGTCCCCAACACACTACTTCCTAGAAAAAAAAGATAAAAGACTAATTCAACCAGGATGCGACTGTACAAATGTTCAAAACTAAATCAAGTGCTACGTGTCACACATTCAGTACACTACTGTCTCGGTCAAGGCTAGAGTCACTTTGTAGAGTGACACCTTTTGACCTGAGAGCAATAAGCCATTGGCAGTGGTGATACACACTTTCTCTTCAACTCTCTTTTAGCCATTAAAGAAAGAAACTATATTAAAGTATAATTCTATAATGTCTAAAGTAGTGCAAGGCATGTTCATTGACAATGGTCAGAATGATCAATGCATTAGCTCGACAAGCCTTTCTAAGTGCTACATTAAAACATATTTGAAGCAGAGTGCCACTGACTGGTTAATACAGTGAGTTATTCAGATGGATGCATTTTACATAGCTTTGACAGAGCCATGTACCTTTAATAAGGCTTGGAACATGAAATTTATGTCTATATGTTACACAATTATTGTTATTGAGGTATGTTATGGGGGTAGAACTTACATTTGATGATGTACTGCCTATGATTATTTGAGTCAGTTCAGCGTCCCTCAGCCTAGTTTCCTTCTGGCAGTCTGCTGTGGTCAAAATGTTTGCACTTGTGGTGGTAAGTATCCTGGCTCCTGTTCTACACATTTATCACTCTGGAATGACTCTCACTGAAAACAATCATATCTGAATTTGACCACAACACAACAGCATCTATGTGCTTATTGGCAGCTTCACTTTTGTAAGGCGACCCCATTGCAGCTGTGGCTGCAATCGTGCCCTACCACCACCACGTCTGAAGTGAATGAATAATGCACTGTAAAGCGTCTTTGAGCTTTATAAATCAAATACATTATTATTATTGACACAATGTAGCTTACCCCCAGATCATAGTGTAATATTACTGCATAATGAAACTGTTGTGTTGTCTGGAACTGAGCGAATGAACTGCAGTGCAAAATAAGGAGCGCGACTTGGAGCATCAGTATGCGATTTGGGATGAGGGAATAGGCTAATTTATGTACAAGTGTTGCCATGCCATCTTTGGGCCCTCTCCCTTCAGACGGGCTTGGCTGGCATCAGGAGACCCACAATGCAAATGGAGCAGGTCTCTGAGTGAGGGTGAGCACAGTCATGGCCCAAGTCAGAACCCAATTTTATACAAACAAGTGCTTTTTGTTAAAATGCGTCTCTTGGGCTCGGGCAAATCAAGCAATGCAGTAACTTCAGCAAAACTAAGTTTTCAGCCACTATTTACAAGATGAAATATTTTCACTGGAAATTAGTTTATTAAGTTTATTTTACCACATGATTATCATTTCAAAAATAATTCAAGATTATATTAACATTAACATTTAATTTGGTTTGACCAGTTTATTTGCTTGAACGATCTCTATTATTATACTTGTTTCAAGGTGTTTCCATATTACTTCTTATTTTAAGACTAAGCATTGGTAAATTGAGCAATCAAATCCAAATGGTTTATTCCTCATTCAAGTCATTTTGACCAAGGCAAGACGTGTGTGCCTTGGTATTTTAGATAATGAACATCGTTTCAACCACATCCAACAGAACAAAGATTGTGGACTAATTATCGCTAGATATCCACCCATGTTGTCTGGTTCCTGCTTCTTTTCCTTTTTGTCCATTTTCACCTAATAAACCTGCTCCCATTAATGCCAGGTGCAGATAGATGAAACACTGTATAGTTTAATTGACAAAATCAGTGGAAAGAAAAGATAAAATTCTCACAGTAATTGAATGTGAAGCATCATTTGTCTATAGATTTGCACCAGGCCACTTTATCGGATTGCCTTCTTGTGCTTGAAATATGCAACATGCTGTAGGAACTGACCTAATTTTCATGGAAACCACTGAAATCTTGTAAAACTTTAATTGTTTTATTTACAATGTGTTGAGCTGTGAGGAGGTCAAATATTAATAATTATTTTATTTTAGTATTAGATCGATTCAAACTCATTGTGCTCATTTGCATTTTTCTCTTTTTTTCACAGACTGTGCCTCACCGCTGCAGGGCATATTGGCAATGTCTTTATCAGTAGTAGATGTGTTATTTGGTTAAACTACATAATCATTAGACATTTGGTATAGTTCTCTCCTTGAAAAATAAAAGGTTTCACATCTTGAGGCATCGCTGTAGCTCAAGAATAACGTGCAAATAAAAAATGTGTGATGCTCCTAATGAAACAGATTCTACAGATTAAGCACATCATTATCACAATATATTCATTTGTATGTGCGTTCATATGAGCAGCACTTTATACTTTGCAAACTGCGTGGTTCTAATTGAGAAAGCACATGTCAATAGGATAAATCAGATAATATTCACAGATGTATAGTGTAACCATAATGCCACTTAATGAGTCAACCATGTGACTAAAGAGACCTAAATGCTGACCGCAGAAGAAGTGCAGTCATGTTGGTTTGTTCTCACATCTGTGCATGAATGGAGATTTACTAAATAGCAAATAGCATGGCCTTTTCAAATGTCTTTGAGCTTTAGATCAGGAATAGTTCTACTCCAGCAGCCAATATCAAAGTCAGTCATTATGTCTCATTATATGTGTATATAATCCATGCATTAGCAGCACACTGGCTTGTATGGCCTTAATTGCTCTTTGTGTGAGTTTTGTGTGTGTGCGAGCCCACACAGCCTCTCAGCCTGTTCACAGGAGGAGAGGTGTAAAATTAAAGCCCTCAGTGCAGGTGCATGCAGATGATGTGCTTCAATGGCCTAGCTGCTCTTTGCACCAGGGTAATTGAATAACCTACAGAAAAGTCATCACATTCCCACTTTTCTATTCGCTCTCTATGTAACGTGTAAAAGTCCTCTTGTAACTACCTGGGAGAGCAGCCCATCAACAGCTGTTAGAGCTGACTTGAAGGTTAAATATTAGGAAGGAATCCAATTTCTCTTGTCTATTCAGCTCAGCGGTGTGTTAGATTGCAGCTGGACTGTGCTTACGGAGTGTGGGATATGAAGTGGGCTAATCAATCCCCTCTGCTTCATTCTCAAATTCCTCTCATATCAGGTCCCTGCCCCCCGGGCAGGCCTTCTGCTTTCCGAAAGCCAATTCCACACGAAATAAGCACTGTGACCTGCAGCTAGAGGGTGAAGTTGAGTTTTCCCTTCATGATTAATCTCTTCTTGGGTGGTTTTCAGAAAAAAGGAGAGGGGGAGGATAGAGCGGGGAGGTGAAAAAATAAGAAAACATGCAAGTCGCTGCCTTGTGACCTGCAAGTTTTTTTCTCTGAATGAGCCCAGTGCACTGGAGCCTGCTTATCTCTGGAGAGAAAGACAGAATTCATTTTTTGACAAGGTTTCATGTTGACATTGAGAAAATGAACTGCCCGATTCTATGATTAAACCTAGGCTGTCATAATTGTCATCTGAACTGTGGCGATGCTGTAGGTATGAAAGTATTTCCCCTTCCCTCCCATTTTGGTGAGCTGTAGAGCTTTAAAAATGCATTTTATTTCAAAAGAGGAGCCCAACTGTCTTCAAATGGGATCATTTCTCTAAACAGATCTCTGACAACCATGTTACACAATAACATAAATAGATATGCATATATTTTGTTCTCAGCTGACACGTGTTTGATATGCTAGCTTGGTCAATGACAATAGAGCAGGCCTTTCCTATGGGGCAGCTAAGTGGCAGAGTTAGAGGTAAAATGATCTAACCTGCAGTGGCAGGATCACATTTGGAGGATATAATGGCATGTGTCCATGAGAGTGCTCCTGTCAGACACGACTTTCATGCACTTAAATTGCTCCTAATGGTCGCCTGTGCTGGTGCACCTGCCTTTAGAGCCTGCTCCTGTCTGTGCAGTACTGATGCTAAAGGTGGAGTGTGAGGGAAAGCTTCTTTGTTTCAAACATCTGTATTGTGTTCTTAAGTAAACCTCCTGGGCATTACTTAAATGGTCAATACAAAATGGAGTGTATGAAAGCTGCACACTGGGACACTCAAAGACCTCTCTAAATCTTTACATTTTTAATGCCGTAATCCACATACAATGTACATGCTTTAGTCACCCATCTGGTAAATTTTTAAATGTGTAAAACATTCCATTTGTAAAGACAACTACCACCTACCAGCCAAAATGGACTTGAACACCAAAGTGCAATTTGAAGTCTGAATATTTAGTTGTTTGTGCATTCTATCCCCGTTCATTGGGGCTTGTTTTGCATCGTAGATAAAGTCTTGGGGCCCACTGGGAGGCAGGTGAAAGTGCGTTTTACAGTATATGGGACAGGGCCCTGCTCTGAAGTGCCTCTGCTGCGGTGGAATAGTGGGACATGCCTGGGCCTAATGGAGAAGTCAGAGGTTTGCACTGTGGTAAACAGGGCTTAACTCATCACTACAACTGCAACTGGTTTTAAAGTCACCATACACTCACTTCTGTGTCATTTGTTTCCTTTGTTAGACCTATAAAGCAGCACGGTAGCTGAATGGCTAGCACTCATGCATCACAGCAAGAAGGTTCCAGGTTCGATCCCCAGGTCGCCCGGGCCTTTCTATGTGGAGTTTGCATGTTCTCCCCGTGTCTGGGACGGTATCCTTCGGGCACTCCGGTTTCCCCCATCAGCCCAAAACATGCACCACAGATAAAATCCTCCAGCTAAGGTAGTCCTGACAAAGCCTAGCAATAAGATCATGGAGACGGACCCCCAGGCACCCCACATGCTGCCAACTGCTCCTGAAAGGATGGGTAAAATGCAGAGGACAATTTCCCTACAGGGATAATAAAGTACTTAATTTAAAGTTAATTTCTAATTGAAAATTCAAAACAATATAGTAACATTGTAAAACATTCTAATATACAGTAGATTGCCACGATCACACTGTCATTATAATCACATCCTTGCTAATCTCCTAATTACCCAGAGTTTACAGTGCGTATTCCTGTGTGCAGTGTAACACCAGTTTGACCCTTCTTCACACAGAGTGCAAAACCTGCTGCTGGTTGTTAATGGTCCTGGTGATGATGTGGAAGACAGACACAGTGTCACATGCACTTACAGCAGGGTCTGAGCACCAACTGGACAAGTGGCACCTCTCTCTCTCTCTCTCTCTCTCTCTCTCTCTCTCTCTCTCTCTCTCTCTCTGTTTCACTCCCACTTTCTCTGTCACTCTTTCTGTTTTCCTGTCTCTCTGCCTCTTTGTCTCTCACTCTCTCTGGTTCCAACTGTCTCTCCCTCTCTCTTTTCTTACTCCCTCTTTGCCCCTATACCTCCATCACTTTCTCTGTCTGGCCCTTTCTCCCTCTTTCTCCCTCACTCTCTCTCTTTCATCCCTCTCTCTCTCCCCCTTGTCTTTAGCCCTCTCACCCTCTCTCTCTTCTTCCTCTTTGCCTATACCTCTCTGCCTCTCGTCCACTCCTCCCCCGCTTTTTCTCCCCTTCTCTCCCTCTCTCTCTTTCTCCCCTTCTCTCTCCCTCTCTACTCCTCTCCCTAGACTGTCCATGTGCAGGTGGGGCGATGGATAGGCGCTGCCCTCCTTCTCTCTCTCTCTCTTCCTCTCTCTGTACTCCAGCTCTAACTGTCATGGTGGACTCATTGAGAGGCGCGCAGCACTTAGGCCCCATTTGCTTTTAAGGATGTGTGACAGGACAGCAGCCACGTATGATCAAACTTTACTTTGGCCCCGCGTTGGTGACAGTTCATTGCAGAGGCTCTAATGTGCTGTCAGCAGGCCTCTCCACTCAGCTGCTGTGATTCACCTGCTCCATCTGTCTCAGTCAGAGCACAGGATGAGACACAGGACATAAGGTGGCCTGTTAATTCCATCTTTAAAAATGGGTTCACCTCTTCTATTGGGGCACAATGACATGATATGCTACCGAAATACACAGAAAGTGAAGTCCAAATAGAGTGTAAATATGGGGTCCAATTCAGTAATATTAAAATACGTAGAATGATTTCAAATATCAGCAATCAATGGCACAAAGGGTAGGTAAATTAACAACTGCAAACTGAAAAGTTATATCATCCTAATTACTCAGAAAATAAGCTTTTTACAGTAAGATCACAAGATTAGCAGTTTGCAACTTAATCAACATATACAGTTATGTTCTGACAAGGCACTTCACATTCATGTTGCCTCACTTGTTAGGTGACCTATAAAAGGAAGGGCATCTGGCATTAAAACAACTTCCCAACTCACAGTAAGGCTGGTCAGTGGTGAGATAATAAAAGGAGTAAATGGATGCATTTAAAAAAAAAAACATTTACACCTGCTCATCATATCTTTTGCTGAAATGGTTTTGTGTATTAAAAACATATTAGGATGCTTACACAAAGCAGTGTAAATACTTTTATACCTTCAATATGGAGGGGGAAAATGTATAAATAATCCTGATACACAAAATCACTTTAATATCCCTGTCTGTTGTCACACAAGCATGAAAAGACCCTAATGTGTCCTCTCATTTCAAATGAGTGTCTTTGTTATGCTGGATGATTAAGACTCCTTTTGGACCAGGCTTCATTTACATGCTGAAGTACTCGTCTCCTGGAGGCTAATAAATATGAAACTGAATGATATACTCTCTTCTCCGCTTTGATCATACCGTCCCATGACATATCCATCGCTGGCTTTTCAACTATTGCAGCAGAAGGCCGAGCCTAATTGGTGCTTCGAGGAACAAATCTAAGCAGGAAACCAAGTTGCTCTAAACAGAAGTCATAATGTTGTTTCTGCTGTCCACTGGATTTACATAGCGCCCTGTGTAATTGCTCCAGAAATGTTTCTCTGCTGCTGGTGATGAATGCCAGGAGCGCAGCCATGTTACAAGGCCATCCTGTGAGCTACCTGCACTGCTTTCTGGCTCTTTATTCTAATCTTATTTAACAGTCTCTGCCTGACACGCAATTCTATGCTGCCTCCCAGATTGGAGAGTTTCCAAACAATCCTGAGCTCACCCAAGCTTGGAATTGGTTTTCTGTGGAACATCTCCCTCCTCCCTTTGGGCACTTTACCAATTTGACCAAATTTGTTCCATCGCTGGTTCTAAGTACCACAAGTGTTTTCTGCCCACACCCGGGCTTGTTTCAGCAATTTGCACATTCTTTGCACAACATTAACAGCTTTGTCAAGAGCGTAGCTGTGTCTGCAGACGCAGGTCCAGTCAGGGGATACACTGGGACATTTTGGATCAGTGTATTTGCAAGACACATCATGGAATTATAGTGCTTTGGTGACTACATTATCTAATACATAACAATCTGCTCATTCACAACAATAGAGTTAAAAAGTTGATATTACTTCTAGTACAAAGTAGATATTAAGGCGTCCATTTAAGTGAACAACATTTTTATAATTTTGCTATGTATTACCCTTGAGTTTAAAGTATCTTTTATGTGGTTACTTGTAGAGATTGCCGAGGAACACTGAATATTCCTAATATAATGGATTGAGATAATTAGAAATATAAAATCCTTCATAAATGCCTCATTGAGACTGGATGTACCATTCTAGGCTGATGTTTTAAAGGAAAAGTGTAAAGCAGAATCCTCATTTAGAGCCATGTGATCAAACGGAGGTGCACAGATAAAAAGGGATGCCTCATAAAGCTGGTCTGCATGATAAGTGCCTGAATTCTACATCAGCTATACGACTGAGTGAGAGTAAACTTCTGAAGTGTGAGCTACTGTCGAACGGCTTCAGGCTGCAAAAGTAATTAACAAAACTTAAAATAATTTGGGCTGATTCTTGTGGTGCTATCTGGCAGAAATGATGTTGTATTAGTGTATATGTTGATTAGTGTAGTGAGGCCTTTATCTGCTCAGTGAGTACCTAGTGCTGAGGCGGCAAAAGTGAGCGCTGCAGGGCATGTGCAGCATCTTCCTCTTCATCTGGAAACAGCCTCTTTAGGTCGCCTCTCCTAATCAAAACATTTACTTATTATATTCCAGTCACTTCACACATGCACATACATTTTCTGTAAATACTGTGCTTTGGACCTTATTGGCAAGTAACTAAACACATGTACCGATAATAAGTATTCTGAATAGTAATTTGGAGTAACTGTAGTCTGGTACAGTTACATTTTCATTTGGTGGTATTCAGAATACAGTTACTTTTCTAAAATCAAAAGAATACATGGTGGTACTGGATCAGACAATTTAAGCTCCAAACTGTACATTACTAGTGACAAAAACAGACAACCCTTCTGTTATGGTGAGTGCATGTGTGATTTTCCCTTCTTCAGTTAGTGATAGGAAATGAATAACAAACAGTGAAACAAATATAAAGTTGTTTCTTTGTTGTTTATTTACATTATGTTACACAATGGAAAAGTAGTCTAAGTATTCAGTATACAGTACTCTGATTGGCCCATGTATCAGAATATGTTATATTGGATTGAACTGAATGAAGGATAATTTTGAATTAATAAAAAAATGTATGCTTAAAATATAATCCACTGAAATTAATTCTCCCATAAGTTAAGAGACATATTTTTAAATAATAATAATAATAATAATAATAATAATAATAATAATAATAAGAAGAAGAAGAAGAAGAAGAAGAAGAAGAAGAAGAAGAAGAAGAAGAAGAAGAAGAAGAATTTGTTTAATGCAAAATGTTTATATGCAAAATATATATAAAATATAGTATAAAGTAGAGTTTCTCAAACTGTGGTGCAGGTACCATCAGTGGTAGGCGAGCTTCTTCATGACCTGGAATGCTCTTCATTATGTTTGCCTAGTTTAGGGTTCAATGAATTAATTCATTAATTAATCATTGCTTTTATATAGCACCTTTCAAGATACCCAAAGTGCTTTACAGTTCATTATTCATTCACTCCACACTCTGTAGTGGTAAACAACCACAGCTGCCCTGGGGTAGACTGGAGGAAGCAAGGCTGCCAATCTGCACCATCAGCCCCTCTGACCACCACCATCACTCATGCACACACCACTTTCATACCAGGCAATGTGGGTGAGGTGCCTTACCTAAGGACACAGCAACGACAGTTTTTGCGACTGGCGCCCCCCTGTGGCACCTGGAATTCCCAGTGGGCCTGGTTAGTACTTGGATGGGAGCATCCAAGTACTAACCAGGCCCGGCCCTGCTTAAATACAAGAAATACAAGATCAGGCTTTGACAAGCCGGTATGGCTATTCACTATCCATTTCTTCCCCCCTCTGAATTTCTTCTATAAAACTATAGAAGAAACAACATAGTCAGTTTTTAGAAGTGGTTTAGCCCTAGATTAGACCTGGAATAGTCCAGTTATACACTACACTGATTTTGATCTAGTAGTACTCAGGAGGCTACATCTTTTGTGTGTGTGTGTGTGTGTGTGTGTGTGGTGGTTGGTGTGAAAAGCCATTGATATAGAGAATATGGTCAATAAACAAAACTGTTAATATTACCTGAAAAAGAGACCAAAAAAAAGTTTAATCTCCCAAACAAATGTATAAAGCAATATTTTACATTTTGTACTAGACTTGAAGACAACTGCAGTCACATTTTAACATATTAATATCATGTTATTAAAATATCACCTGAATAATGTATCAAAATATACTTATTCTTCATCCACACCTAAACCCAACCATGTACCAACCAACCCATATTGCCATCTGTATAAAAGGGCCCTTATTTCCACTGCTGGCTCTTAGCTGCAGTGTCACTCAGCTTAGTTCAGCCCACAGACTTCCATCAAAAACACAGCCGAGACTCACTAAAAACGTGCGCATATTCAGGTCAGTGCAAGATAAAAGCGCATGCACATGAGACCTGCTAATGTCTTGTGAAGGGCGTCGTGATAAACAGGCACTTGTTCACTTGTGCTGTCAAAGGAGAGTGGGGGGTAATTTGGAGGAAAAGTGGAGACTGGGGAGGAGAGATAGCCAGACCGCCTCCCTGTAGTCACAATCCACACAACTCCATTCCCTCTCATATTGTTTTGTACGAAGGCCAACGTCCTTATTTATGATTTTTTACTCGTTCAGAGCGTGCGCTTAGAGACTCTGCTGGTGGTGAAGTTGCCATGGCTTTCATTAAAGTCGAGGCCGGATGAAATATGGATGTGCAGGGAGTGAATTAGAGTGATGGAATGGGCCAAATATTGCCTCTACTGGTGTCTCGGCAATACTGTCTTAAGGGGATAGAAACTCAGGCCAGAGGAAAGCTGCAAAAAGGATTCATCAGCAGGCCACAGAAGTTTGCCTCCATGCAATGTTGATGATTGTTGTTCTCTGTTGTCTTGACCAATGCGTCAATTCCTGAAAACACCTAAGCACTGACTGCATAAGAGTGAGCACTGTTATTAAATTACATATTTATTTACAGATGCAGCGGCTGCATGGCTTAGTTGTGGCAATATATACTGTTCATTATAATGATATTTTTATCGACCTATTATGTCTGTATAAGGCATCCTTATACAGGATACAGGATCAATAAAGTATCTATCGCTCTATGTACTTAAAAGATGTAAAAAAAAAAAAAGGTATAACTTTTCTGGTGGTGGCTTTGCCAGGGATGGTCCACAGTATCACACTAAACGTATCTATCTTGCATTTATTCAGTTACAAGTGATTTTATTGCTGAAAAAATAAATACATAAAGAAATATAAGTGAATATAAGGTTATTATGGCAAGCTTTACCCTACCATCATAAAATGGTCTATGGTGTGCTAAATACCCATGTACCCTTGTAGATCTAAGGGAATGTACTTCAATCATTATAATGATAGACCAAAAGTAAAATGAGATTAACTCTTACAAAGAGTAGTATGATTGAGACATAAAGGACACTGAGTGTATCCACTGGAGTTAGTCAAAGTAAGGAAAAACAAGTTTAAAGGCAGTATTCTCGTGGCCATGCTGCGTGGGGAGTCTACAGTGCTGAGGGAAAAGAAAGCTTAATTGAACAAACTAATGAGTAGCTCTTATTTCCATTGGGGACGTGCCAGAGAGATTGTTTGACAGTTTATCTGTGATAAATAAATGCTTTTGGTGCTAATTAGCTCTTCGTCCCCAGAGAGAGAGGAGTGTGTGTGGTGTCCGAGTGTCTGCATAGGCTTGGCTAAGTATTTGTAATCGCTGATAGGCAAAGTTTGAAGTTTGATTTATTTTGTGTGTGTTGATATAAGCCTCTACATTTTGGTTGAGTTTTCAATGCAAGAAATAGACACAAATTTTCAGAGTGAATGTGCATCAGCTATTGGGAACATATGCATGGCCCTTTGATAAGAGCCTATCTGCCTGTGGGAGCATGGAGGCAGAGGTTGGCCCTATCTCACTTTGTGTCCTGGTGACTTTGGGTCAGAAGACACTTGTCCCTCTTGCTACAAGTTCTCTGCACTACTCATTTTCAAAACAGATTTGACCTTAAAGCAACACCCTGTAACTTCTTGGTGGCGGCCCTCCACCTGCATTACTTGAAGACAGAAACTGTACTTTGGAACACATGGAGACAAGTCAGGTTTGTGAAGATGCAAGCCTGCTCTTAGTAATGATGCTTGTTTTACTGTGATAAAACATACATGAAAATAACTGCTTTTACTTTTGTCTAGCTTTTGGATAAAAAGTTATATGGTAGGGCTTTAAAGAAGAGTTTATTTGGCATTTAATAAAAGAAAATGTAAAAGTGTTTGGGGCACCTTGAATACAGGACCTTGAATACAGGACAATACATGGATCACTCATCCATGAATGTGTAAGATAATGATGAGAAAAAACATTCAAACAATTAAGCATTTTAACAAATGTTTTGATTAATTTGTGTGTTTCAGTCCAGTCTTGGTGGGGGAAGGCTCTCTTATAATTAGGGGTGTAATGACAATATTGTCACGGTATGAACCTCATGGTACAATATTTATTGCGATATTGTGGGAAAGCTCACGATACGGTGGGGAGCCTCACGATATTACAATATTATACACAATAACAAGACTGACATTCTAAAATGCTTTGACCAGTCATTTGGTACAACATTTATTGTCATAATGATATCCAAATCTCTCTGTATGATATTTTCACAACATACATCTCATGGTACGATATTTATTGCAATATTTTGTGAAGGCTCACAAAACTGAATCTGCTCCTTTTTCCTCTGAAAATGCCTTCACAAGACTTAATCAAAAGAATTAGATTTAAAAGTGCTTAGAACACTTATTTCTTCATGTAGTCTACACTGAAACAGAGAAAAGGATCATGGTCTATGTAGTTTCCTCTGTTTTTTGTTTTTTTTTTGTTTTTTTTAGCTATTTCTGCATCATAACTATTCATTTAAGCAAAGAGGCTTGTGATTCGATATATTGTGATGGTCCACGATATTATTGAAAGACCTTTGATGATACGAGATCACAATATTTCGGTTATTGTTACATCCCTACTTATACAACTAAACTTTTGGTGAATATTCTTGAAAACAATTGTCTGGTACATAAAATGGGGGATATGCCTTTGTGCAGATGAGGAATATGGACACCATACAAAAAAGAGATGATTTAAGTGATATAGTTTAGCCCAGGTCAGAGTATACCCAGGAGTAACCTGTCCTAGGCCAGAGTATACCAGGGAGGAACCACCCCTAAATTTCTTTGAACAAATGGCTGGAAATAAACAGGACGTGGCTCTGTTGTGAATGGGTGTAATCCTCTTGCCTCCCTGCTCTCCTTTCTTTTCTCCGCACAATCATAATTACACGTTTTTGTTGGATGGCTTTCAAGGATTTATCTCATTTTTTGTATTAATGACTTTCTGCAGCTTTTAAATCCCCAAAGTTTAATTCCTTGGTTCTGGGCTGCAATTGTCATTTTTCCTGTACTTTTGTTTAAAATACCTTTATGGCAGTGATTTGCATTTGAATGTTTGGTTCTTGCAGTCAAAACCTATTATAACAAAGTCCATTACACCAGCCATTTCTAATGTAGGTTGACCTGTGTTAGCCTTGATGCATCCACTTCAAAAAGTAATGAAAGCTACTGCTTTCCAGCCTACTATTTGTGTTAATAATAATAATAATAACACTTAGAACTGTGCTTTACAGGACTGTCAAAGCCTCTCAAAGTACCACTCTGTATTCATTATTCACTCACGCCATACTCGGTGGTGGTAGCTAATGTGGTGGTAGCCACAGCTGTCCTGAGGCAGACTGACAGAAGCAAAGCTCCTCTGACCACAACCAGTTTCTCACATCACATTTAAACTAAGGTATAAGAGGCGTGACGTGTTGTGCCTGTATCACGAACAACAAATTCTGGTCCTTTCAGGTTGGTGGACATGTGCTCAAACGATTGAGCCTGTCCTAAGGATGGAAAATGGGCTGTCATGTCATGTGCCTGAACATGACATGATACAAAGTAGATCATTAATTAGGGATCTTGTATTAATATGGACCATTATCTCATAACATTGAATATATAAACAAAAATAGAACACTCAAAAATATCCACATCAAGTAAGAGTCTATGTTCTTGAATAGGACCGTGGTGTGTGCAGTAGAGGCCATGGGGCCAGTGTGTTCTTCACTTGTAGGTGGTTCTGGCCCAGTTCTGTATCTGTCTCTTCTATTGTTCCGTACCTCGGAGGCACACTCCACAGAAATGAACTGACTGCCCGCTCCTCCACATCACTCCACGCTCACAATTTGTCATTTTTCACACAAGATGAAGGCTTTTATGAAACGAAATGAGTTTCCCTAAAATGAAGCGCCACAAAAGCTCCATGATTAATTTGCTTGTTAGGCCATTGCAGCTGTCACCTGTAGAAGACATCTGGACAGCAGATTGACTAATGCCAGCACTAGAGCTAAAACATGGCCCCGCTCATAACCCAGCCTACAGCAGCCTTTCACAGGGCTTTTAGAGCCTACACTCGGGCTTGGAAATAGCCCCTTTCTGAGGGCAATTAATAAGCATTAGCGGTGATTGACATGGTAATTAGCTGCATTAATGTGGCCATGAGGGGCTTTGTGTGGACGGCACAGTGCACTGATGAGGGCTGAGCCGGAGATGGGAGGGACACAACCTTTCTTAAAAACTAATTGTCCATTTGATTACTGTCACTTTGTGCCAGTGATTTTGTCAGAAATGACACTGAGTGTGTAATGCTAATGTAACATTATGTCTCCTGTATATCCTGGTGTAACAGCCCAGATGAACCCTGCCCACACTAACCCGGATATCGTTTGACCTAGGCCAGAGTATGCCTGGGGTAACCCATCCTAGGCCAAAGTATACCAGGGGTGGTCAAATACTATTAAGGCTATACCTCTCTGAACCTGAAAATACCCCTCTAAATATCAATCTCATGTCTTAATTTACCTTAATGATACCTAAATTTATTAATTTACTTATTTATTTATTTAATCATTTGTGTTCCAGGTTGACCATCTGAACACATTCTTATTTACCATGATGACCTGGCCAAGAAGCAGCACAAAAATAACAAAATAATACACTCATGTGCACTGATCCTGTGAAATACTGAAATGTACTGAAAGGTACTATTAAGGTACATGCTAAAAAATACTATTAAAAAGGGTGGGGGGTACATTACACTATTAATTGGTAACACATAACATAATTAGATCATAATGTTAGCTTTTATTGTTTGGAAAATTATCTATTCGCCAGAAACAACATATTAAAATATTTAATTAGTTTAGTCGCCCCACTCCCATCACAACACAGTCAGGGTGCATTATGCCAATGAAACTACATCATATCAGTTTTGTGAAGGTGTAGAATAGCCTCTCCCAAAGTGTTCTTTGCCAAGGCCCCCCTTCAATGTAAAGATCACACATGGCCGCAAAATAATAATTTACACTACATTTAATAGACTATGTAATGTTTTTTCCTTATTTTTACATGTTAAACAATATATAATTATGCCTGTAGGCTTAAAACTACTATAAAGCAATACATTTAAACTAATATCTAAGGTTGATTTCAAACTTAATTTTCTTTTCTGCTTGTTTTGTGTATGTTTGGGGGCTATCCTGCAATGCCTCTGACACTACCGAGGGGCCATGGACCTCACTTTCGAAACCACTGCTCTAATCTAAAACACAAACAAAAGATTCTATTGGTGCATAAACGATAAAACTCTAAATACTAAACTAAATACTGGTCCAGCAGTTTGATGTAATACAATATTTCACACTGGGTCCGCAAACAGTAATTTACACTACATTTAATAAATATGAAATGTTTTTTCCTTAGATACCTACTAAACAATATATAATAGGCTTAATACTAATATAAAGTAATACATTTAAACTAATATTGAATGTAAGGTTGATTAAATTTTCTTTTTATGCTTGTTTTGTGAGCAACCTTTGGGGGGCTCCCAACAATCCCTCTGAAGCCACATAGGGGTCGTGAACCGCAGGTTGGGAACCACTGATGTAGTGTATTGTTTTATATTCTGTTTTTGGCTAAGCCTTGTACAGTACCCGTGGGTTCACACTGCTAACCATCACTGCTAATGATCTCAAGATGAGTCAAACATGCATGGATCACATATAAAACCACTTCAGGCATGTTTTTGATCTGAGGACATCTGCGTCATACCTGCTCTCTAAACATAGAGTCTTTTTTTAACCTAATGTGCCCTTTGGAGATCTGATGCCACTTTTTGCCATTTCTTGCTCTTAATTGGCTATAACTATAGGATCAGATGTGTGGAAATACTATAACGTACTGTAATCAATTGTAATGTTGATTATGATTATTGATTATTTGACTGTTTTATTTATGTCCTCAGGCAGTTATATGTATACCCTAAATTCAGTTTTGACAGTACTGCCGTTTTAAACTAACATGAGTCCTGACTACAACTATTATTTAACTTACCTTAGGAAAAAAAGTTATCATGAGGATAATCTGGCCTGAGGTGCTATGAACTGCCCTAGAGAAACCCCGGTAAAATGGAGCAGGGCCTTTTTAACCCCAGGTATAGTCCAGGCAGGGGGTAAACTTAGGCCTGTCACATCAGTATTATTTGTGTTTAATAATAACAGTAATGTGCCATGTACAAACAACTATCTTGTTACTAAACTTGTTAAAGTTAAAAAAGACATTAGAGCTGGTTGTTCTGATGATGTTCTATTCCACTATGTTCATACAAGACAGTAGATGCTTTAAAACAGTAGATCTCACATTTATTCATGATTTAAAGGCTCTGCAAGAAGATCTGCCCTAAAACTGACAAGTAACTTGAGTGTGTCTAAGGTCCTGCTGCTAAGGCAGAACCAGCCCAGTCATGTGAGCTCTGGCTTATTTTTTAATTATTCCAGAATTAAAGGGCAGCACTGGTTTATTTGTGTTTCCTGGGGAATAAGGAAACGATTCTTTGAAGATTGTAGCTTTGTTGGAATAACTACTGTGAAGAAAATTCAAAAACACAACACAATACTTGTGTCACGGACTGAAGGGTTACTGAGGAGGATTTTTCCAATGGCATTGGTTGGATTCTGTATTATTTCAGTGACTACTCACCTCTCATAGAAATACAGAGGAAGGCTGCTGCAGTAACAATAAACTGATCAGACACAATTCAGCAGCTGCTTAAAGCTACAAGACACTCTCTGAATCCCAGACTTCAGCAGAAATTCCTGAGGTTCAAACTGAGGTCACTGAAGAAAACCAGTTTAAAAAGTGTCTGCAGAGTTAACAAAATGTCAAGAAAAAACTTATTCATTTGAATAGATCCACTGTTGTTTGTGGCAACAGTCTGCCCCCAGCATATATCCTTACACACCTATTTAATAAAGATAATAATGCTGCAATTCACATAGCAGAGAGAAACTGACTGATAAGTTTTTTTTTTGTTTTTTTTTCCCCCATTGCCGATATCGATTACAGTTTAGAATCCAGAGAAACTGCTGATAAGCTCTGCCAATATTTTTGGACCGATATGTAGGGTTGATTTTGATTATTTTCCACAAATTCTGGAATTAAAATTTATTATGCCTCACGTTTTCTTTTTTTACCATAAATCTATTAGCCAGCTGTGTAGTCACATTTATGCTTTTATTTCTTCGCACTAAAGTGTTTGAATTAAGCTTTTTCTATTTTCTGGCTCAGGATTTCAGTCAGTCTACAAAGTTCAGATCCAGCTTCAAACAACAAGTGGATAAGTGACATCAGGTCACTGCTAACAAGGAGATCCATTATCTCTACAGTACTGTGAAGGATACCGTAAACTTGAAGCAGGAACTACTGAGTGACTGAGACATGTGTATGTTTTTTCTTGAGCTATGCAAACGGTTTTATAATGTGATATTTTGTGATTTTACTGTATGTGTTGGCTGCTACCTTGGGCAGGTCTTTCTTGAAAAAGAGACTGAATCTCAATGGGACCTCCTGCTTAAATAAAGGTAAAATAAATAATGCAAACAGATATTTTGAGCAGGAAGCAAAAATCATTAAAGTCGCTAAGGAAGAGAGCAGAACAGCATGGCCACTTATCATCAGTTAAACAGACCTTTGTGGAAAACAGTTGAGAAGAAAAGTACAAAAATACAGGAAGTAGCGCCAAGTTCTAAAGCAGAATACCTCTACCTATGTCATCAATAGAGATTGACTGATATGTTTCTTTTTTCATGGTCGATGCAGAAACTACTTGCAATTTACAATCCAGAGAAACTAATGGCCTATGAGCTCTTCTGGTATTTTTGGGACGATACGTCAGGCCGATTTTGAATATTTTTGCCAACTTATGTCATTTTGATTTACGACAAACTCACCTACAGTCCCTTTTTACAACAAGCCTTCAAGAGGGCTATGCAGTCATTTTGCATTAAAGTGTTCAAATGAACCTTTTTGTGTAATATTTAGACAGCAGGTTGACCAAAACAAAAAGAGATTTAAGGCCTGACAGCTGATTTGCTAAAAAGTGCAAATATCTCTGGTAGCAGGTCTTATTTTAGTCCCTAAACATGAGTATATCTTTGCATTCATTACCCTTGAAAATCAAAGTTATCCAATTGGCTCAACTGCATCAGTACACATGGATTGTATCGTAATATATCTGTGGCCTTATAACTACACCATTTCCACTAAAACACACAGCCACACATATACAGGAACATTTGATACGCTCTTACAGTTACAAAAGGTAATTTCAATACTCCAGCACATGTATGTTTAATGGTGAGGCCCAACAGGAAATGATTGTCAAATGAATGGAAGCAGTGTGTTATTCCCCCACTCCAGTGTCAGCCCGGGCCTCCACTATTCATTGTACTATATACCCTACTATTTCTCCAGCCAGGATTTAATGCCTCTATGTTCCATTCCTGTTCTGCATGACAAATTGTTTTAATAAACATATACTGTCTCATAATAAAGTTGTAATTATAATCTAACAGTAACCCTTATATCACAGCATTACATTTTTCCCCATAAGCCAACACTAGTTACAGTGACAATTACATGGTAGCCTATTCTTGTTAAAGCAAACACACAATGGGCAGATTTAATATAGTTTGTAAATATGATTAGTATGCTGTCGTGTTATTGGAAGCTGGTATTTACATTTCTCCGCAGGCTTTTTTACAGTACCCGATCAGCATTAAATAAACAGCTCTGTTTTCTCCTCCCTCTGCTGGAAAGCCTACTCCACCTTCCCTTTCTCAACTTAATGAAAAACATTGTTGACCGTTAATATTCCACGGATCAATCACCATTTTTAATTTGGTGGATAAATGTTGTATTGTGGAGCTCTCAAAGGTCCCCCTCCTCTGTGCATATGTTTGTGTGGACAGTTTCTTAGGTGGGAAGCATGTGTTGGCTCATAATGGCTCTTGGTTATTTGCAGGGGCAATTTTATGCTACATTTCAATTATTGCCTAAATTTGTTTTTAGCTCCTGAAGTCATTGCTTCCACCTGCAATTTAATGGAGCCACAAACGTTTATGATACACACAAACAAGAGGCGCTGCGTCTGTGTGAGAGTGAATACAGCAGAGTTATTGCAAACCTTTTGAACTCCCAACAACCTCAATAAAAACAAAATGTATTCAATTTTCATTTAATTGCCTTGAGAAACTAGACAGGATTTAATTTGGTCTGTGTCTTTGTTGTCTACTGAAGCCATTACTTCACCTTATTCAGCCTTTTTTAAATTGTGTGGTTAGAGTATACCACAGCAACTATGGGCCATAGGAGGGGCAAATCCAAGACAACAGATGTTCAAGACCAGTGCTGATGTTTTTTCAGTAACAAGTAATTTAACCTACAGCGCCTGCTGTTTTAACACTGTTCCTGGTACTGTCACTCACACACCAATGTAGAGGTTTATGAAAGCTATAAAAGTCATGTAAGACCCAGCTATTATCTCATCTATCTAAAACTTTTCCCCTCTTTGTACAAAAGAGAAATATGAGGCATTAGTAAAGGTGACTGGCAAAGAAGAGACAGATAAATAAGATATTATTGGGATCAATAACTATGCTTAGCTAATTTGTATAACCCCTGCATAGTTCATTATTGTACCAAGGTCATGTGAAGATAAGGGCTATTACAGCTGTGACACTCATAGATATGACATGACCTGTTACGCAGACAACACCCCAAATGGACTCTGATTGGACTGTGAAACGTGCCAAGAGGCTTGGCTGACCTGTGCACCAACAAAGAGGCACTAAGTCTAAACCATGGCAGCCTCCCACTACAGTTTAGTATAAAACTCATTGTATAGGCGTAAACATGGAGTCTTTGCATGGGAATGCCAACACACACTCCTTGTACAAGTATGGCTTTCTAATATTTGATTAAGTAAATTATCTAGACTTTATTTCTGTTTCAAGTGTATTCCTCATCTAAGCAGAAACTAACAAACAAGAGAGAAAAGGCTGTTTTCCTCAACAATCTCTAAATACATACATACTATATGTATGGCGCAGACTGGAGTTGTGACAGAGCTGAAAGCCTGATCAAGGAGGGGAAAGAATGCATTTATATGAATGGCTTGAGAAGTCACTGGATGCAACAAAGCAGACCAATGAGAGCGAGGATCGAGGTAGGAAATCCAGTCTTCCCATGTAATTTCCTTCTTTCTTACTTATATTGAATTTATTATTACTTTTTATACTGCTGTTATTATATTATATTGCGATGTGTGAGCTACTGTGTCCAAATAATTTCCCTTGTGGCTCAATAAAGTTTGTCTAAGTTTTCACACATAACATAACTTAATTAAAACATTGGTTAATATATTTCTGCAGTAACGCCTCCCAACTGTATTACAAAGTTTATTTCTGAGATAAATGATAATCTGTGGTATAAAGTTGTGTTATTATGGGCATTTGCACAGCTCCAGCAGCCCTTGCCCTGTCGTGTCACTCCAGCCTGCCTATAAGTAATGGGCTTCTCTTCTGTGTGGACTTGTGAATTGCTGTGAAGTTTAGGGACCAGAATGTGCTTTGTGTTGTATATTGGCCTGTCTGTCACCGCTCCATGCCGCAGCTCTAATTGTTGTCAAACGTCGCCCTAGTTTTTATGGACACCCTCAGCAATCATACCAGGAGAAGTAACAGCTCACTCTCTGCTCTTAGCCTCTGGTAGCCTCAATTTTCCTGCACACATAACAACATCTCATCCTAAAATCAGAAACATGACATGAAAAGCCCCTCTCCATCCACATGCATGCCATTGACAGTTAGATGAAATATTTATTTATGAAATCGAAAAACATGTATTCACCCTTGACACAGGATTCTGGGAGCATTGACTTGTGAAGCACCTCCGCGTCACCACCGCCGGGCCCTCCACTGAGTCAATTATAAAGGCTTAAAGGAATGTCTGCCTCACACTTCAACTGTCTACTTGGCTCTAATTTTTCATTTCAGACTCTTTTCATCTGATGCACTGCAAAAAACAGTCTTTAGAAAGTGCACAGAAAGCGCCTATATGCGTTTTTCTGTGCTGCCACTTTAGGGCTCTATTCACAGTGGGCCTATTGTGTTGCATCTGCTTTATTGTGGAAGTAAATTCTCAGTTTAAATAAGCCAAGTTTGTGTTGGAAAGGTCTTTAAGACGGTCAAGTCATTAAACTTTTACATACTGTTGTGTGTGAATGTGGCTCTGTATGCTTCCCAGGTACTCCACTGCCACAAGACATGCATGTGTCATTTTCATTTGATGAGTCTCAAAGAATGAATCTCAGTTTGGCCCTTAAATTTGCACTGTGCAGCTTTTGTTTTGAGATTTTATTGCTATGTCTGGAATGTTCCACAGTATGGCATTCAACTATCTATTTTACATTTTACACAAAAAGTCCCTATATGCTATTTTCTGTGTTGACACTGTTTTTATTTTCGCTATTCACATCACCCTAAAGTTACATTGTTGTGTATGTAGTGTAATGTAATTCAGTACACGTGTACTGAATAACATGTGTTTTTATTGTTCAGTGATATAACTGTGAGTGGACTCGTCTCCTCACATTTTACCTATAACTTGGCCTGGTGATGTCACATATTTGTCTCAATAAAGCCAGATACCTTAATGCCACATTGTGGAACATTCCATGGAGACAAGTGACGTACCCTCGTATAGAAAAGTTTGGTAGCTTAAGATCTGGAGATGAGTCCCGCACTCACTGCTCCTACAAGTTGCTCCAGCATGAGTGAAGGAGTCAAACACAGAGAATTTACCTACAATAAAGGCTAACCTAACCTTAAAATACCAACATAAACATAACTGATCATAGAATATTTATTCAGATATAAAATATGGCAACAAAAGATCTTTGAAGTCATCAGTCAGCTCATTTTGAATTCACCTGTTTCTTTCACTCTGTCTGAAAATGTATCAGAGTTTTCAGTTAATAAGAAAAGCACTCAGTGAAAGGAGTGCATTGTGACATTGAAGTTTACCTTTTCTTTCAATTGAACACAGAATAAACTCCACACTTCCAGTTTAATCTGCAGGACTTTACACTGGGCATCTTGACATTCATGAACAGAAGCAGAGGAGCGGCTCGAGAGACCTCCCTGAAGGGCAGCTGTGAGGAGAGGGAGCGGAGATGGTAATGCCGCTGCGTGAGGGGTTTCTGAGGCACTTCAACAGTGAAGAGCTCATTTCGGCCTCAATCCCAGCCCTCTCACTCACTCAGTCATCTTTCCTTTTACAACTCAATCCTCAGGACCAGGCTGTCTGTCTGCTGCCCTGTCTATCTCCTCATTATCCTAAAACTGTATTCAGTCCACAGAGGTGAGTACTTTGTGTGAAGAGGATGGGACACTTGTCATTGAGTGATCAATTTTGTATTGATATTCCAACACATAGGTCCCAATGCTGCACCAATCCTTATGAGACAACAATGGGTAAAGTACTTGCGTTAAAAAGTAGTTCATATGACATTTGTTGAAATTACACAGATTGTCAAATGAACTTAAACTATGCAGCAGTCATAGCAGCAACTGACTGGCTTGTGGTTACACTGAGCATTTTCGATCCCATTATGTGTACAGCATAACATGGCAAATGTCATATTTACATTAGAACAAGAAGCATTTGAAGTGTTTTATATTGACTGTTTGTTTGTATATTAGGATCCCCATTTGTGATTGCCTTAACAATGGCTCTTTCTGAGGTCAACATCTTAAAAACACATTCATTACAAACATCACAGAATAACAACACATACGGTAATTTAAAGTACATGAATACTATATCCTCATATAATGTTTCAACAAAGTAATTCATATTTTCTGTATCTATCATTTTCATTTGGAAGAAACCTCAAAGCCTCATACTTCATTTTTTTTGTCCTGTCGCTGTGTTACAGGCTGGTATGGAATAAAACAACCATTACGTGTATGTTGTAAAAAACATGCAAGTTATAACTAAAACATCACAACAACAACATCAAGTAAAACCTCAAGGAACTTTGAAAAACAATGTGTCATTACATCTATGACAGTTGCACAAAGACATCGTTAGACTCCTCATATAGAGTACTGTCTCATACTGTACCTGCCAGCAGTGTTTAGTACATGTTCAGAAAAGGAAATGTCACAAAACAATATTGACATAAAATGGTAAACAACTCGTATTCAAAGAAATAATGTCAATAATGTTCAGCATTTCAATTTCAATTTAAGCAACATTTTGTGTTGAATGATATTTTCATCAAGGATTTAGCTAATTAGCACCTTAGCAGAGGCTGAAATAGGAGTTTGCTCCTTCACTATCACACAATAACTTAAGTAAAAATACTTCTACTAGTGCTTCATTAGTGTGGCCCCTCCTCCCTGCACTGACCCGCTCTGGCACAGCAGAAGGGCCCTCTGTCGTCCCACAGCCATAAACCCTCTGCTCCCTCTCCAATGTTTTCCTGTTAGTTTAAGTCTCATCTCGACTAATTAATATTTTTGCTTATAGCAGCTGTAGTTCCCGTGGGAGAGCCCTTAATTAATCATTTATAAATCTACACAGCCTCCCAGTTTATTAGTCTCTGCCTTTGGCGTTGGCTGACTGCATTAGGAAACCGCAAATGATTAGTTACAGGAATGAAAGCCTTTTCCCTCTCTCTCCCCCCTTGTTTAGGACTGATTAGGGCCACACAGAGGTATTTCCACAGCCATATACTCACATTCATTTGGAGCACCTGACACATAAGTCATTACTGGAGCCCTCTGATCCTCTGCCTATTGTTGGAGCCAAACTTGGAAATCAGTTTGTGCTCACAGTCATAGTCACAAGAGAAAGCCAAAACACCAAACATGGAGAAGAGGAGGTCCCGACATGAGGCTGAGTTGACCGGATCATTCCTGGACTGGGTCAGAAATGTTAGTGTCCTCTTTTGGGATTACCTCACATACAGCAAGTCTCAAGGGACATGGGAAAGTGTGAACAATAAAATTGCATTACTGAATGGGGCCTTAAGTGTTTAAAGAGTGAGTAAAGCAGTGTTTATCAAATTGTGGTCTGCCCTCTGCAGTTCAGGTATTTTTATATAGTGGCATCTATTAATTTTTGTCATCTTTGTATCATTACTTTTAACTAATGAACAAAATGAACAGATCTAGAACCATGGATAACTATTAAGTCTGTTCATTTTGTTCATTTTTGGACAATTACATTAAGTGAAAAGTTTCAGAACCACTGGATTAATGATAAAAGCTATATTCTTTTAAAAATGTCAAACTGTAAGTGTAATACATAGTTTTAAAATGGCAGGCTGTTGGATAACTTAATAAATAAAAGATCATAAAAAATATAAATGTTATTCAATAATCTTAAAAATGAAATAGGCTCTCCCTGTGTAAAATAATCTAACTTAATTTCAAGTTGATCTCGATGTCATGGCTAAAGTGTGAGAAACTGCATTATCCTTTCACAATCTTTCTACTGTATATGGACAAAGCTAAGTGTGTCTGTAGCACCATGTCAGAACACTAAAACTGTCAACCTGTTGGAAAAGAGGAAGTGCATGGCTCCATCAATTTAACAGAAAAAATAAATGAATATAATGAAGTGAAACCAGCGTGGGAGGTTTCCATAATGTCTATGCACTCAGAGGGAACAACACCTCCTGCACCAGGGTTCCTTCATCCAATTAGACCTCCGCTGGCTCCCGTCAGCGCCGCCCGGTTCCACATGCCACCTTATCACTGCCTTTTTATCCCTTTTATCATCAAAGTGACTGCAGTTTACTTTGGCATATATGTTTTAAAGCTGGAAACACCCTCCCAGAGAGATGGACTAATTACATTAGAAGAGTCACACTGAGCTACGCAGGATGGCCTACGCCTGCTGCCTGAACCGTAAACCAAAATGAGGTGACTTGGATTTTTAAACATAAGAAAAATACCTAAACAGCGTGAATGGGAGCTAACTTTATAAGAAATTGGTCAAACAAATGAGGATATGCACATTATAGGGGTGCAACAAATGGTTATTCAAAGGTGCACTGTGCAACTTTTCTGGTGAACGGTCAGCTACATGCTTATCTCCATGGAGATGTTATTGCGTTCCCTGGAATGTTTCATGGTCTGACATTAGCATTTATTCTTTACAGATGATTCTATTGCTCAAAAATACAGTAATTCCTTCTGTGAACAGGGTCAACTCTCCTCAGATGAATACTGAATTATAACGTAGTGCAGTGCTGCAACCTGCTCATCTCCTGTGTGATAGATGGGTTTAATCTATACATTCTAGTCAAAGCAATAACATTTCCATGAAGACAAGCAGGTGCAAACCCTCCACTAGAAATGCTACAGAGTGCGCCTTTAAGTAGTCATCAGTTATTGTATATTGTGAAAAACATTTTGAATCAAATAAAGAATGAAAATTAGAAATTGTTGCAGAAATGTTTCTTTTTTGACATTTTAATTTAATAATGTAAATGTTTTTCATAATATGTATATTCAAAATGTTAATTGTTGCAGTCCTAATAAACACTAGGTGCTAATGTCCACTTCCAGTGTTAATGTGAATGCTATATGCTTTTATCCTCAGAACTGATTTCAAGTGTGTGTGTGTGTGTGTGTGTGTGTGTTTTTTTAACAAGAACCCAACAGTGGACGCAATCACATTTTAGAGAAAGTTTGAATTGGAACCTTCTTTTATAAAGTGAACTTTGGGCCCACGTTGCTACCACTGACCTTAGCAACAATTGTGTTTGGTTTGTAATCATGCTACACTGAGCCTTTCTGATCCCATACCAGCTCCACTGTGGGCAAAGTGCAATACCTTTCAGTGAGTGTATTACATTGTGTTAAAAGGTAAATTATCAAGGTTGTAGCAAATTACTACCATGGCACCATAAGCAGCGGATATGCCCTCAAAGTTTGACACAGGGGAGGTTTGCCTGTGAGACTTTAACACAATACCTTGAGCAAAGGGAGGTCTCCATTATTGTGTGTATTAGTGATATCAAAAATATGTAAAAAAAAAACCAAAAACAACAAAAAAAAAAAAACTAGGTATTGTATATACTAAAAATCACATAAGCAGGGCAATGTTGGCCTTTTCCGGAATAGTTTTAGAAAGGATTTGATCAACATCTGAGCTACATGGTAATATTAAAGGTACACTATGTAACTTTTTCTGTTGGTGGGTCCACCACTTTATTGTTCCCATGAAGATCTTATTATTTAATAAAATGCACTTTTAAAGAAAATACTATTATTTTGTGTATCAAAATAATAGGATCTGTATCAAGCAGTAAGCCCTTACCTTAAGATCAAACATGAATTAGAAGTTTTACAATTTTGGTAAAACTACTGTGTATTAGTTTATATCTTTATATCTTAATAAATCAGACTTGATTCAAGACTTTTTGTATGCAACATGTGAACAAATAGTGGTTCAGTATAGGCTACATCAAGCTAAGATCATGGCAGTTGGCTTCTAAGCTGAAATAAATCAAAAATAATATCCCATTGTCAGACTGAAGTGTAAAACAGGCCGCAGGCTTGGCATTTCTCAGTTTGCTGTTTTGATTAGTTTTTTTTCTCTCTCTCTCTTTTCAAACTTGCACTACACACAAGCTTTAACACAGCCCTAAATTAACTAATATCCTTTGGACTGCAGCTTTCTTTTGTGTAAATATTCTGCCCATCCTCTCCATTATTTCTCGCTCTTTCTCTCTGCTCCGCGTTGCTTTGTTGAACACCTAAATTAAAGCAGGTGAAATATTGAAATCGGTGAATGATGCTCCTTGTTGCCTTTGATTTGTTTGTGCCATAATGAAACTCTTATCACGCGTGTGACCTATTTGGATGTGAAATTGCTGCACCGCAAACCTGACAAAATGTATAATGGAGTAGATATACTGGGAGGTGTACGTGTGGCCGTGCGACACAGGCCTTGCAGTAGGTGAGAGAGTCCTTCCATGAAATGATTTGAACATATACTATACTTTTCAATTACCTGCAGATGTTGCAGTAACACTATAGTGCTCTCTCAATTTTCTTTTAGTAATTTTCCCTTTTAAAATTAATAGCATTTCCAATATTTTTATAAGACACAAGGTTAGATCAACTATCCCAACATGTTATAACAGATACGTGTAAATTATAAGCGCTGTGACCAATAAGCCTTATTACATTATACAAATATATATATATATGTGACTGAATGATATGGTTGCTTCATTAGTTTTCTTTCAGTAATTTCCAGGCATCCATTGCATTTAACTTTGGTCCTTAGGCATTGGGCACTCAGCTACTAGTGTTAGGGCTACACAGATGTGTGGATAGTTATTCCCTCTTACATTCATTCAGCTACATGTAGTTGCTTGAAAAAATTGCATTATAAGAAAAAGTGATGAGAGATGAAAAATGCAATGAAAAAGTTTCACTCTCTATGAGTATTATGCATTTCTATAACACATGTTGCCACTAATGTCAGTCTTCTTTTACATATGTGCCTTCGCTCATTTTCAACCCACTGTAATGGAAATAAATCAATATTTGACTTTGCCTGTAAATTATGCATTTAGACGGATGAGCTATTTTGCACTGAGAGCTTCCCCATGTAAAGCAGTGCTTTTTCAGTGTGCCCGCAAAGCTTTTGTGGTGTCATTGTGGGCCATTATAATAGAATCAGACCATTTTGATAATGGATTTCTATTAGTGACCTTGGATGAAAGAATCACACATAATCTACATCTAAACTAATGCATTTTGTCCTCACAAGGACAAAGAATCAGGTTTGGTAACTGGCACCTCCCCAAATAAGGACATCATCTCATCAGTGACAAAAACAGACAGACAGACAGAGAATGTACATCTGTATGATGGGTAAATCCAGAAATCACCCCCAACACCAAAGTGTAACCTTGTAAAAGAAAAAGGCTGCATGGGGCAACAAATTCAATCAAATGGCAAATATTATTCCTGGGCATACTTTTCACTTAATAAAGAGCGACCATGTCCTAACTTTAATACCATTTTCCCACCTGACTAAAGTCGAACAGCGACTTGGCACCTATGTCCAGATTGAACTGGAAAATGACTTGCTAATCTGTTTAGGTATTTGGAGTAATTGGGTCTGGTGCCAGTGAGGGGGATTTCCTTGACTGTCGAAAGTCTCTGCAAGTAGTCCATTCCCAGCTCCTTGGTATAATTACTCTGACAGAGCTGTGGCCACAGGGTCTGTAAGCAGGGCTGCTTTTTAAACTGTAAATTATGAAGGATTAGCATTTATGAATTTTAAATCAGGACTGTGGTAGGAGACACTAAAGCTGCTTAGTGATTGCAAACGGCAGCGTCTAAGCAGGCAGCTCTACACCCCTGACTCTCCAAGCTGTTCACTGTGTGTCTGTTTATTCAAATGTGCCAGTGCATCAACACTAAATGCCCAAGTCGGACCCTTCGTGTTTGCCTAAAGCAAAACTGATCTGACATCTTAACATCAGTCCTTTTGCAGTCTTTATGCTTTAAGGAGAGGGGACTAAGGGTGGCTCGCAGTTCATGTGGGGGGCACCTCCCCTGTCAGGACGTGTCAGCGTGAGCTCTGCTCTTCACTCACATGTCACACTATGCAGAATATCCAATGGCTGATTATGGTAATGTGAGACTTGATCCATGTTAAATTATGCATAATGGATTAATGTAGCACAAAGTCATCAATTAGACGAATATCAGCTGCAGTAGAAGTGTGACGCAGCATAATGTTCTTTTCTACCATTCATTTACACAGACGCTGCATTCGCAGCAACATCCCTCTGACTGGGAGTACTGCGTTCTCTTCTATATCTTTAGCCTGTGCAGTCCATTTGCCTGCTGCAGGCCTGACCTTGGCTTGTGCAGACTGACAGTTATCATGCACCTCTGTGGAGGTGTGAGTTTGTGGCTGCAGTGTGATTCAGAGCTGGGAGCCACACATGGAGGCCTCATATCACACCTCTTTGAGCTGTCTGCTGGGGTCAGCGAGCCATGACCCCAAACCTGCACTGTTAACGGCCTCAGCCAGGTGGCAATAGCAGGAGGCGGGGAGAAGCTGCTGACTGTGGCTCCACAAACCCCAGGAGCTGAAGAACTCAAGAACACACACAACACATTCACTCACCGCTGGAATTCAAGACCCGGCTCAGACTCTCAGAGGATGTTTAATTTTGCTCAAATCGTAAGATTCAAGCAATTGACCCCTTGCCGTTTGAGCACAAAAACCTCTTGCCTAGCCAGCCAAGAATACACAGGTCTAAACTCCAATACTTAAGATGTGTAGACTTGAGAGGTGTGACTGACAGGTAGATGCTGCTACAAATGATAACTGCATTTAACTGCAAATAATCTCTGTTATCATAAATGTCACTATTGTGGGCTCAGGGTTAGATAGAAACAAATAAATAGAGCACATATATGTCATTCCTACTGCTACAACAGCAGACAGTTGTTATAGTTGTTAGCAAAAAGGAGATAGACAGTCCTATTTGTTTTTGCATTACAAGAACCCATTAAAACTGAGCAGCAAACCTAAATGGTTGGTTTAGCATTTAAGGATGGTCCCATGCACTCTGGAGCATAAGTTATGACATCCTATCGATTTTCCTTCAGGACACATTGCATTGATTGCTGCAAATATGGCGGATGAGTCCAGCTGGTTGCAGGTTCACTGGGGACCTAATAGGGAAGCCGTGGCGGGTTTGTCTCTGCAGGGGGCTAGGCTTCATTACAGCGCTAAGAGCCTACTAGCCCCATCTCTGACCCCCCACCCTAAAGCCTCTGCTACTTACCCCCAAATTAAACTGAGAGCTTTTTAATTATTGATCAATACTGTGCACTCTTTGCCAATCAATCAGTGTGAATGGTTTTTGAACATAATGAAGGAGCCTGCACCAGCACGCTTGTGAAAATTGATTGTAATCTTTGTCATTAAGGCTTAAGTAAAGATGAGCTGCGATGGCTACAGCTGCAGAGTGGGTAATTTGGGATTTGTACCTGGGATGAAGCTGGACGCCCTGGGGCTCTCCACTGCTACAACAAAAGTGTGCTTCTCCAAAGGCAAACAGCAGTGAGTGTGAAGGCCATCTCCTCCAATGCCATTAATCAAGGCCTTAAGCAGGACACCTCATCTTATCATCACATCACAGCAAAGGGGAGGGCAGGGCTCTTTTTGGAGGCAGCAGCACTTCAAAAGCTCCTCTGAGAACACTTCAGCCAACAAATTACACTGGTCCTGCTCGCCCCTCTCCCTGGGTTTAGTGAGGCTTGATTCATTGAACGTCTAAGGCCTCAGAGTGAACCTTAACTTTCTTACAGCAGATTTCTAAAGGGGCATTGTGTCAGGCTGAGTCATTAGTGAGACTCTATGGTATATGTCTCATTCCACTACAAATCTATTTACTTTTGTAGTTAAGATTGTGTTTTGGTGAGTACATGCATCAATTGCAGGTGGATTTTTTTCATACCGACACAGAGTTCTACTAGTCTGACCAATGTAAACAAAAACCTCCAGGCTCATGGCGTGTTTCAAACTGTATGTGTCTGACTGGTGGCACATGGGATCTCTGGTGCTACGCTGGGCCCTCCATTTGGGTGTTTGTTTTGTGTGCTAATTTATGAATGTTTTGATCCTCCTTTGGGATAACCATTTAGACCATATCCAAGGTTTATTCTCATTTTAGACCTAATTTAGTCTCATTTTAAAGCATGTTTTTTATTCTGAAATTAGGCCTGAAATAGACTAGGTCAGGCATGTCCAAACTATGGGGGCAAATGTGGCCCTCAGACTAATTGTTTTGGCCGTCAGGCTTCCAGGTGAACTAGCCCATACTACCGTTTTTGAAATCTGCCTTGTTCAAGCAAATGTAGTGTGTCCTTTTCAGTTCAGTTCAATTTCAGTTTATTTGCCATTTGCAGTATAAAAAACCACATTGGAATAAAAGGTGCAAGCAACTCAGAGTGCACGGCAAACATTCATCCATTCACACAACACATGAACATGAAAACCCAGGCCACATAAAAAAGATCACAAATGCAAGACAGTTTGAGGGTCTAAGCATGAACAAAGGTCTGGTGGGTCATTCAAACTTGTTATAAATGCACATATTTGAATTACTCACTGTGCTGACCACCAGTCTGTGACCCTCAATCGGCCCTCACACTGGTCTGTATATTAATATGTGGCCCTCGATGAAAAAAAGTTTGGACACCCCTGGTCTAGGTTTAAATCTGAATATTATCTTAGGCAGTACTTGGTGTGAAACGTTTGAGAATCACTGTGTTAGATAATATGAATACGTTTTCAAAAGACCACAGTTTAAAAGTTGAAATAACCATTCACACAATTGAAATAACAGTTGCAAAATAATTTTAGAATCCATAAGAGAGGAAATTGTAACAATTTCTTGCTGTTTATTTTGTATTTCAATCAAAACATAGTGTCGGTTTAAGATTTCAATATTAAATTCCAAAGATTGTGAGCAAATAAGCCAACATAACACACAGCAACGTAATGGAATTCCTGTTGACGTTTCCAGAATTGGATTATGGCAGCCTTATTTGTATGTGATGTTGAGCAGTGAAAAATAAATTCGCACCTATTCAAATTGAAATCAGACCTAGGTGCATCAGATAATCCTTTTTTAAGATGGTATGAAGTGACAGTGCAAGCCCACGCACTCTAAAGAAATAATCTGTGCTATAACAAAACACAGATACAGCTTGCCTTGCCAAAAGCATTTTATGATTTTTTTAAACAAATATTTACCAGTCAAGTGTTTGGTGCTTGATGTTCTCCACCCTAGAGGCATAAACACAAGCATCCATATTCATATTTCAGTTCAGAGCCTGTCTTGCAATCATCATGTCACAAAGGGTCTTAACCAAAGCTCCTTCCAATAGCTCAGTTTGTCGCTGGATCAAGAAAACCTGATTTTGTTTTGGTTTCTTTTGAACCGTCAGCATGTATCAACGGAGAAGGCCTGTGATGGTTTCTGGTCTTACAGCTTGGAGGCTCCGACTGCTCGCGGATCTTTTTGAAATGGCTTATATCGCAGGCAGAGAGGAGACGTAAGCCTGGGAGAAGGACACGGTTTAGGCAGAAGCTGAGCGGCGGGGAGCTGAAGCAGTGAGGATGGGACATGTGCTGATGGAGACTGTGGTGAGAGCAGACAGGAGCTCTATGTGAGGGATGATGTACAGCAGGAGGATAAGGAGGAACGCCTGAGAAGATGCCAGACACTTTCCTCATGAACCCAAACTGTTCACTTGATTTCAATACTAAGGAAAATGCTTGATGCCAAATACTGACTTCAATACCACAATTAAAAGTTTGTATAACAGAACTTTTTAAACACAAAAATGTTATTTATTATCACCATGATCATAGCTACTGTTGTAAGGAACATGAAAAAACAAAACAAAAATGTGTATTTGTCATCAGGAATTGAACAAACTTTGAGTTATAAGGCAATGACCTCTGCTGACTAAGCTGCAAGGATGAGTTTCATTGATACACCCATACATACTCAAATTAGACTGTAATCTGAGCTTTATTTTAACACAATCGGACCATAAAGAAGTACAACAGATGAGCTGATTAGTTCTGTTAACCCAGTCCCTCTCAAATAACATTACAGTCCAAAGTTAGCCAACAGGCACTCTCCGTTTTGTTGTAAATCAAACTCCTAAACAGGACCATGAACGCTTGTATTGATCACAGGGTCCTGAGAATGTATTTAATGTCTATTTTATATTTTTTCTTGAGTTTTCAGACCATCTTAAAACTTTTTGCAGAGGTTTTGCTAATGTGTGCATTGTGTCATTGTAATGGTAACTATGTATATCACTAATGGTCATATCTCATATGTAACTGCAAATGATCAATGCTGCCCAAAACCCTTCCTGTTGCTGACAAATATGTGGCAGATGTGGATCAAAGACATCCACAGAACAGTGCCACTAAATGCAAGGCAGATGTGTGTTGCTCAAGAGCACAAAGACTGTAAGAAGTAAAAAAAAAAAAACGTACAGAAGGGCATGTTTCTGATTGAATGTTATCATGTCTACTTATTGCGTCACTCTGATTTGGTTTTTCACACAAAATGAGCTTCGAATGAACTGGGGTTTGAAGGTCTTTGAAGTACAAATGTATATGAAGTCATGTCTAACTAGTGTTTTTACCATATCTGAAGCATGAATGTAGTTTGCCCATATGAATATGATTTTACTGAACTGTGGTCCATGAGCTCTCTTTCCATCTTTTTAATGTGCTGGTTATGTGAGATTAAATTAGTTATTTTTTTGCTTTTCCTGTTAGTGATCAATATTTATTGTGGTATCTAAGGAGTATGTATTTAAAATGATCACTGATAGGATTAAGCCTCATAGCTGTAGCTCAGTTTGGAAATGGTCTTGCTGGGATTTAGAGTTGGGCTGTTGTTAACTTGTCACTTTCGGAGTTTGCCTTTTGGCTGCAGAGGTCTTGTCTTTGAACTAAAGAAAAAGTCTGTTTCAGCTTGTACCACTTTTGGAAAAGCAGAAGGAAAAACAGAGAGAACCAGAGACAAATGTCTAGGTGACTTTAATAATACAACATTTTGCCCTGTATTTTAACTTACATGTGTGCTTGTTTTAAATACTAAGTGATAGACACATTGAGGATAGCAGCCTGCAGCCTTAAATATGTATTTCCCTCTGGAACCTTCTGCAGATATCTCAGTGCACAAGACAACAAACACTTTTGAGGAGCTCAGTAGACAGCGGAAAAACTTATTTGGGTTGTAATGAGTGACCTTTCCATGAAGTAGCAAACATGCATTTTTATGCCAGGGCATAAATAGCCAAGCTACATAACAATTAAGGTAACCTTTCTGTTTGAATAAGCGGCAATTGCTCAGAGAACTGAAATAACATGAATGATAAATTATTTTTGTAACCTACTTCACAGACGGTGGAGAAGAAGAAGGAACAATGGCGTGGGGGAGGAGAGGTATAGGAGCCTTGTCTCAATTGTAAATCCCAGTTATAATGCCTCGTTAAAAAGATTTGGGAAGGCGCAACAGCACCACTCTCTCTCTCTCTCTCTTTCTTAAAGGTAGACAGGTCTCAGTGGGATTCATTAATGTGTGTCCCAGCGGTAGTCCTCCTCTTACAGCACAATCGCCTGGGTTAGCACCAATCCTGAAATTACACCTAATTGGACAATTACTCAAACTCAGAAACCCTCTGCAGTAAGCCAACAAGGCCCCTAATAAACACCTTGTCTTCTAATAAAAACAAGGAAGTCATTTGCGTCACCCGAGAGGCCAGATTTTTTTTATCAGTACTAAATTTATGTTTAAAATAATTGCATGAGCTACAAATGAGAATATTAAAAAGGGACGGCCTGGGAAAGGGGATGTAAGGAGAGGAGGACTGCATAACCATAACTGCACCTTGGGCTCAGTGTAGCAGTGCGCTTTCCTCAGGCCCGGCTCATTTGTTCCACAGATAAGCACACCGCACTCTGCACCACTCCAATATTATTGCTGTCATGCCATAATGAAATAATTACTGTTTTGTCTTCCTCTCCACTAAGCCCACCCATGTGTCTGTGCCCCCTCCCCACTTGGGACAGGGGTGGGGGGCTGTCGGCGCAGACTGTTGACAAAATATTATGAACATGTGTAATGGAATAATTGCAGCCTTAATAGATTTTGGGAGATTAGTTGATGATGGTTTCTGGAGTGGGGTCCCTATATAACCATGACTGTTAACAACCTCTAAACCTTATTAACCTTTATAAACTTTTTTTAAAAACTCAACTCAGCGTTTTATTTTTAAGAGAAATTATTCACCTGTAATTGTCAAGTCATTCCACATTATGGCATTAAACATATATAATTCCATGGAGACATGTAGATGGCACCAACACAATTTACAGGTCAGATCTGTGGTGATGTAACCTCACTCACAGCAAGAATGCATGTTTTATGTATTTTTGAGCAATAAAATGTAAATGAATAAATGCAACATAGTACATTTAATGCCATACAATGGAGCACAATGGAGACGGGTGGTGGATCACTCACCAGAAAAGTTACATGCACCTAAAATCCTTTCTGTGGATAAAGTCCAGTTATATTGTGCATAAAAAGTAAAAAATTATTTCCACTCCACATCACATTTACATGGTATTTATAATAACATGCCTGCTGATGATCTTTGAGTGCTGCCTCTTCACTGGCGTGGCTTCACTCTGACCCTCCATTCACAGCTAATGCGTCCTCATTGTGAACAGTGTGATGCGCACTCCTCTGTGAAGTCGGTAACTGTTTTCACATCTCACCACTAACAGCATACAAACATAAAAATGAATAAATAACACCGGGCTGACCTTGCACAAGCCGGGACAGCGGTCTAACACCTCACATGGCAAGGGTTCAACAAAAAGCCACTTTGCTGCCATTACTGCCAAAAAGAGGGGGCTAAAAAACAACAGGATGAGAACCCACAAGAGGTGGACAGTGACAAATGGTGTGGAAAAAACAACACAGGCAGCCATCTGAGGGGAAGACAAGAGTAATACTCACAAATAATTAACTGGGTAAATATTGGAGAGCAGACTGACTAATTACTTCACACGTCTCACTGCGCTCTCATTATTGTTGCTGTGGCTGTTAACCCTTTCCATGCAGGCTCGGAGCGGCAGCAGGGGACGGCACCACCGATCACTTATCTTTTCACATTTAGTTCAGTCGGATGGAAAACTAAAAGGGAGACACGTTTGTGGTACTATTCAAGCCAAGGTCAACCAGGTTTGCTAGGGTGAGAGTTATGCATATTTAATAATCTACTGTAGTATTAAGATGTCTTCACACTTGCACAAACATCATATCATCAACATCGGGAATAAACCTTCAAGACATTACTAAAAGAGGAACAGGAATACCCTACTGCAGGATGAAAATAGGCTCAAATAGGACTGAAAATGTCCATATAGCTTTAGTTAAAATCAGGGACCTTGTTATTTGCATACAACAACTTTAAAGAGTGGATACAATGCAAAATTAGAGCTTTCTCCCTTATGATGTTTTTCACTCATCAAGAATATCAAAATCTCTCCCAGACCTTATTTGACCCCTTTGTACGATTCTGTCCAATGCACAGTCCACAAGCCTATACCACACAAAATTTTCCATAAATATACAAAAGCATGATACCAAACAATACACAACAACTTCACAAACCTGATGCGATGTGTAGTAGTTTAATTAGTGGAATTTATGCCGATTTTGTTGTGTTAGCACTCTGAAGGGGGAGTGATGCAGTGAGCAAAGGAGGGGGGCTCAGAGTGTCCAAAACCAAAGTGAAACTCATTAAACATCATATGTTGTTTCCAGCAAATACAGCATATTCAACACAATAACAATAACACGGTGATCTAAATCTTATGTGTCCACAATTAATACACCACCGAAATGTAAGGTCTTTAACGCAAATAAGATATTTTCTAAATGTAAAATTTAAAAATATGCGTTATAAAATCTCACACCTAATAGTATTAGAATTATTATACATGCCTTATTTGTGTTCTGTTCCAATAAAATTAAATACACGTTTTAGACTGAGCAGCTCAGTGAGAAGAGCTGTTATATTATTACACTATCACAAAGAGTGCTACAGTTCGATATCTGAGTTTGCTGCCACAGTTGGTGAAGGACAAAGAACAAACTTTTGCAGGAGTTGGGTCTTGGGGGAGTGAGTTGCACAGAGTGAGAGTGGCGTGTTTCTTTAAGACGCTCCTGTCTGAGTTGCACTCCTCAGGTAAGCTGCTGGTGAATGTGCTCACACAAGGACGTTTGTCCAATAATCCGAGCTGCACTGGTTAATGACAGCAGCTGTGAGGCAGGCATGCACCACTTCCACACTGATTTAGGTTTAACGAACCACTCTAGAGTGCTATTGATTCAAATCTGCCTTTGACAGGATACACGGAGCATACATTACATGCACAAGAACACCTCCTGGACACTCATCAAGCATCAACTCAACATAATAAGACACATTTTGAGCAGTGCAATCACACTTATGTATGAAGTTGAGGTAGTTTAGATTCAATTTGATTTTACTTTGGTTTATTTATCAGCTTTTCTCTCTTTGACATTTTACAATCGGAAAAAATACAGACCTAACACCACACTTTTTAACACCAGTAGATTTATGTAGTGTCTGTTCAAGTGTACAACCAGGAAAACTTCAATCTGAGGCTATTGGAGAGTTGTATCAGGCAGGTCACATGAAAACAAAGAAATAGAACATTAGAGGGACTACAGTATGTCTCACAATGTCTGAGAATCAGGGACGTGCACAGGGGGTTTGCTCTGGTTGCCCGCATGGCCTCCTCAACTGAAGTTGCCCTTTTGAGGGAAAAAAAAACAAACTTTTTTATTTTTTTTAAATTGGTCAAAGCATACATGTTTTCATGTATGAAAATGCCTATGCTTAGACTTAAAAGTAAAAATAAAATAGTCACCTCATTGACTTACATTAGGGCACCGCGCAAGTGCGAGTCTGGAGGGAGGGGTTCAGTTCTGTTTATAGAGCCGCAGAGCTGCACGCGACCAGCACCTGAGCCTGTGCGCGCAAAGTAAAAAGAGATCACCCACAAGGCCCAGTCTTGCGTAGCGAGCCCTGGACCCACAAGCTCCAGCCCCATGAAGCAAGCCCCAGACCCACGAAACTAGCCCCTGTCCACGACGTGGCCGACGCCAAAAGTTCATTTTTTTCAACTTCTGACGCCAACACCTGAACGCTGAAAACCGCCACCTCGACGCCAGAGTCGCGCCACAAAACGCCAGATGCCCTGGTTGTGCTTCCACATAGACTTCACATGTGAAGAGATTGTCCCAGTTATCTGCCTTCACTTGTTGGAAAAGGTGAGATTGAGATGTATAACAAATGACGCCATCAAGATTTATGAAAAATGTGAATAAATCCAGGTTCAGTTTTTGCCACGTTTAGCCTAAATAATCATGGTTAGGGTTAGACAGCAGAGCTTACCCGCAGACACCACCCCTTTATTTTTACAGTACAGCGGGTGCCCTTTCTTCATGTCAGAGCAACTGCCCCTCAAAATTCCTGTGCACGTCCCTGCTGAGAATGTCCTGAAATTAGTATGTGTCTTTCTTTAACTCACTCAGAAGCAATATTAACATTACCTACACTTTGCTGAAACCTTTGAACCTTATGCTTGCAAGAGTCTTATAGAAATACTCCAATTAACTGTTTAAGATTTATTAAAGTTGGACAGCTTTTACCAGTTTTCCATTCAGCATTTAGAAGCCACATGATCTGTTTATTATTCCCGATGTTTTCTTGCGCTTTCTCTGTGAAAGTTAAATTCGAATATGTTAAATTGGCACTTTCAAAATAACACAGGTAAAAGACGGCCACACACAGAGTTAAACAATACTTTTTGTCAGAATTAGCAGCTTAAAAAACATGCCATTTACAACCAGAAAACTGAAGGTCTTCCCTTAATGAAAGTGGTATTTTACAAACACGTCTGTCACATTGAGCTTGAGAATAAGAATTATTTATTGACTTTTTTGACGTACAATTGCACCATAGAAGAAACAAAACTGTAAAGCATTTGAGAGATAGTGTTGAACGGCCCATAATGTAGGGACCACAACTTAGTGAGGTTGGCTTCAAAACGTTACTAAAATTTGCATCAGTACATCTCATTTAATCTTACCAAAGGAACAAGTAAATTTTTGCAACTGTGAAAAAAGGGCTTCTGCAGCTGAGTTTGAGTCCAGACCTGCATATCTCCACCACTGTGAAGCCAATACCTTGGGAGACTTCTATGGTTTTTCTTGGATTTTTGTACACCTTTTCATTGTTCATAGCCAGCTTTGAAACCTGCCTAAGACTTTGGCACAGCGCTCTCCTTGCCCTTTAACGATTTTTCTTGATGCTACATGACGTGCAACCAAATTAAAAACGTCTGCCTTATTATATGTATTTTTAAAGTGGGAATAACAAATGTTTTCAAATTCTTGCAATGAGCTAAAATCTGTTTTCCCCACCAAGCCGACTGACAGCTTCCTAATGCTGCCACATTAAAGTGGTTTTCTAGCGCGTGTGATGCAGCTTTAACTAGGTCCCGGGGGCATTGTTAGTTATCATTGCCTACTGCTGGAGCGAGCCCCGGTGAAAGCAATTTCGTCTTTCCTCCCAATCAGCACTGCAACATGAGAGATGGCCAACGAGAACAAACGGGCCGGCTCACTACTTCCCCACCACCGATCTTATCTGGGATGCTGCTCCTGTCCCGAAAGAGCCCACTAACGTAACAAGCCGAACCCCTGTACCTCAAAAAGACATGAGATACTGGCCCGGGGCACATCCCAATTCATGCAGATCTGCGTAAATTAGGCTCGCGCAGACGCACCAAAACGTCCTCGGAGGGCTTTTGACGTGAGCACTTATGCCACAGAACATGGAGGGGTTATGATCAAAATACATGAAATAGCCATCATGAAGTCCCACCTCAGCCTGGGCTTTGCATGGATCTGAGCTTGTTGTGCATGTTTAGCTACGACATCAATTCAGTCATACCTGCAGGCAAGGTAAATTCAAATACAAAATAATGATTTTTCCAACAGCTGTCTGATGTATTTATTTCGTGTAGGTAAAATGGTCTGCAGCAAGCCAGCCCTTGCAAGAGGAAATGAAAGGTCTTTAAGATATTTTTGGAAGGTGAGCCCAATTTGCAGTCATTACTCAGCTGATGACCAGACAAGAATCTTATCTTTTCATTTCAGATAGATTTTTCACATTTCAACCCTAATTGTGATTTTTCTGGCATGTACTGTAATTGTGATTTGATTTGCAATAGACATTTAAAAAGAGGAATTCTTTTAGTGCACATTGTAAACCACCACAGGAGTATCAACATGTGGGATATTTATTTGACAAAAGGTGTTTGTCCCACATGTCCAGTCAGCAGTGGTGGAAGAAGTAGTCAGTTTTGTTAAATAAATGTACAGAAATGTACAATACTCAAATAAAAGTAAAAATATCACAAGAGAAAACTACATAAGTGACAGTATTAAAGTACCTGTTTAAAAATGTAAAAAGTAAAAGTATTTGTGTAGATTTTGAGATCTAATAAAGCTTCAAATATAGTGATTTAGATCAAGATTTCTGCTGAGATCTGTTCAGTAGAAACAATTGAATTTCTAGTAGCTTTTATTTGTATATTTTTGTTTGCTCAAGCTACAAATGTGTTTGCCTGTTCAGCAGGTCTATAATAAAATACTTTTACATTATGTTGTGTTCAAAAATCTATTGGAGTACAAAGTACACATACCTGCTCTCAAATGTAGAGAAGAAAAATGTAAGTTTCCACTTAAAAATTTATGTAAGTAAAGTATAGATACCCAAAACTTATATTTAAGTACAGTCCTTTACTACTTTTACTTTGTTACATTCCACCACTGCCAGTAGGATTCATCCAGGGTTGGGACTATGTGGGATATGCAAGATTGAATCATAGAGTTCGTGTCTTAACATGGTCTTTCTCGTGCCTTCTGAACCTGATCCACAAGTGGAAGAATCAATTATCCTGAGTGCGGATAGTCATTTGTGTGAGGCAGCAGGAGCCTGAGCACATGCTCCAGTCCAACAGCTGTTAGCACCAGGCTAGCACAGTCACGCCCCTGTCATTATTTCATATCACTGATGAACATGCAGAATTTAGAACAAAATATATATCTCGATATATTTTGTTATGTATCGATATACGATATACATCTCGATATACATCCCCCCCCCCCCCCACTACTGCCCACCTCATACAATGATGAGAGGTGACCAAACAAGGTCTGCGTCAGGTGTCGAGGAACCAGGACACCTTGATGAGAAATGGGCTACTGGAACAAGACGGAAATGGGCGAGATGCGAGAACCAGGCTCTGTTGGAATGCTACTACTCCAGTAACCTTAGTCAGAGGGGTTACATGAATAGGATGTGGGAGAAATGGTTACTACGATACCCACAGTCCAAACTAATGGCCAAACAACTAGTAGCTCAGTGTTCCAACATCCACAAACGGCAACTGCTATCACAACTAGAGATTGACGAGGTACAACACAAATGCTACAGCAAGGGGGAGCCAGGACGCCAGGTCAGAGGGGAGTTAACACTAACTCCCCAACCAGAAATTGGGAAGGAAGCCCCAATAAGTATGACTGACCTGAAAGATAAGATCATGGCCCGGATGAACACAAGGCAACCCGGACGCCAGCTATACAGGCTAAGTGAAGTACCATCTGAAAGTCTGCTAGAGGATGTGAATGCAGCACTCAGAGCGATCTCTACCACAACCATGGGCTATAAGAGCAACCATGGGAGCCATGAGATACGATACCCACCATGGTTAGAGGCTAAAATCAAGGAAGTGCGGCGAGAAGTGAGCCAACTGTCAGAGACCTAGAAAGGTGCGATGAAAAAGCGAATACCCAAGAGGTACAGCCAGATGCCCATACCTGAAGCACTTGAAACTGCCAAACAAAGGCTCCAAGCCTTGGCCAGCCGCCTAAAGAGGTACACGAGAGAGAATGAAGCCAGACGAATAAACCGCCTGTTCACAACCTGCGAAAGTGTACGCTCGATGGCAGGGTAATAACAGCAGAGCAGACCCACCAAGGCTGGAGACTGAGAGGTACTGGAAAGACATATGGGAAAGAGAAGCATCACATAACACACATCTGCTCTGAAAGCAGACCACAGCAACCTCCCTGAACAGAATCCAGTTACCATCTCAGTGGCAGACATCCAGGAAAGAGTCTCAGGCATGAAAAGTTGGACAGCACCAGGCCCTGACATGATCCACGCATACTGGCTAAAGAAGCTCACTGCTCTCCACGAGCGCCTAGCAGCACAAATGAACCAGCTGCTAAGGGATGGGACTCACCCTGAATGGCTAACCCAAGGGCGTACGATCCTGATCCTGAAGGATCCCTCAAAGGGTACAGTCCCATCCAACTATTGGCCAATAACCTGTCTCTCCACAACATGGAAGCTCATGTCAGGCATCATTGCGGCTAAGATAAGCGGGCACATGGATCAATACATGAGCGCAGCACAGAAGGGCATCGGCAAAAACACCAGGGGAGCCAAACACCAACTCCTGGTTGACCGAAGAGTCGCTCGTGACTACAGAACCTGTCAGACCAACCTGTGCACTGCCTGGATTGATTACAAGAAAGCCTATGACTCAATGCCACACACATGGATCACTGAGTGCCTGGAGCTGTACAATATCAATAGGACTCTAAGGGCATTCATTGCAAACTCGATGCGGTTGTGGAAAACCACCCTTGAAGCCAATGGCAAGCCACTTGCACAAGTGACCATCAAATGTGGCATATACCAAGGAGACACACTGTCCCCACTGCTGTTCTGCATAGGTCTGAACCCCCTCAGCCAAATAATCGACCGCACTGGCTATGGATACCAGCTCAGAAACGGGGCCACCATCAGTCACCTCCTCTACATGGATGACACCAAGCTGTACGCTAAGAGCGAGCGAGACATCGACTCACTAATCCACACCACCAGGATCTACAGCACAGACATTGGAATGTCATTCGGGCTCGAGAAATGTAGTAGGATGGTGACAAAGAGAGGGAAGGTAGTCCACACAGAGGGGATCTCACTCCCAGAGGGAACAATAACAGACATTGAGGACAGCTACAAGTACCTTGGTATCCCACAGGCAAATGGCAACCTTGATGAGGCAACAAGGAAAGCAGCGACAGCCAAATACCTGCAAAGAGTACGGCAGGTCCTAAGAAGCCAGCTCAATGGCAAGAACAAGGCACAGGCAATAAACAGCTACGCCCTGCCAGTGATCAGATACCCAGCAGGAATCATAAGTTGGCCAAAGGAGGAGATACAGACCACGGATGTTAAGACATGAAAGCTCCTGACCATGCATGGAGGGTTCCATCCCAAGTCCAGCACCCTGAGACTGTACACGAGCCGGAAGGAAGGAGGCCGAGGACTAGTGAGTGTGGGAACCACTGTCCAGGATGAAACATCCAAGCTCCACAAGTACATCAGTGACAAGGCCCAGACTGATGACATGCTCAGAGAATGTCTCAGACAGTGGGGCACAGAGGAAGAGGTGCTGGAGGGACCATCATGGCAGGACAAACCCCTACACGGGGCGTACCACCGGAACATAATTGAAGTGGCTAATATCAAGAAATCCTACCAATGGCTGGAGAGGGCTGGCCTGAATGACAGCACGGAGGCACTCATCCTGCCTGCACAGGAGCCTTGAGCACCCGAGCAATAGAGGCCCAGATCTACCACACCAGACAAGCCCCAAGGTGTAGGTTGTGCAAAGAAGTGCCTGAGACAGTCCAGCACATAACTGCAGGATGTAAGATGCTGGCAGGGAAAGCGTACATGGAGCGACATAACCAAGTAGCGGGCATAGTGTACAGAAACATCTGTGCAGAGTACGGGCTGGAAACCCCAGGATCAAGGTGGGAAACGCCTCCAAAGCTTGTGGAGAATGAGCGGGCCAAGATCCTGTGGGACTTCCAAATACAGACTGACAAAATGGTGATGGCAAACCAACCAGACATCGTGGTTCTGGATAAGCGAGAGAACAAAGCCGTGGTGGTGGACATTGCAATACCGAGCGATGGCAATGTCAAGAAAAAGGAACACAAGAAACTAGAGAAATACCAGGGGCTCAAAGAAGAGCTGGAGAGAGCCTGGAAGGTGAAAGCATCGGTGGTGCCTGTGGTGATCGGAGCACTCGGGGCCGTGACCCCCAAACTGGATGAGTGGTTGCAGCAGATCCCAGGAAGGACAACAGACATCTCAGTCCAGAAAAGTGCAGTAGTGGGAACAGCAAAGATACTGCGCAGAACTCTCAAGCTCCCAGGCCTCTGGTAGAGGACCCGAGCTGATGAGGGTGAGAGAGACCAACCACCGTGGAAGGTGAGAAATGCGTTATATATATATATATAGATAGATAGATAGATAGATAGAGAGAGAGAGAGAGAGAGAGAGAGAGAGAGAGAGAGAGAGAGAGAGAGAGAGAGAGAGAGAGATATGTATATAGATATAGATATAGATATAGATATAGATATAGATATAGATATAGATATTGCCCACACCTAGCACCGAGGTAGATCAATCAAAACTCACCTTGCATTGGAACATGTTATAATGTTATGGGTCACATGCATACCCTATTGTTAGCCTCCTTGCATAATTGTTATTTTTCAAGGTTTTAGGGGAAACTGAATAAAAGAAACAGAAAAATAGGATTTGGTGTATGTTTATTTGGCTGTAAAACATCTTTCTGATTGGCCAAGGACGGAGCCAATGGAAACAGGGTCTGGAGAGTAGAATGAGACAGAAAACTATCTGGCCAAAATAATGACTTGGACAGTTACGCTATGAGACCAGCAATGTAGAAATCAAGTACAAAAACTTTCACTAAAGTCATTATTTACTACTTTAAACCTTCCTAATTTTCACCTTCTAATTCCCATTTGTGCGTGCTCCCATGGTTGTGCTAACATCAGATGTCAGATGGCAGGTGGAGGAAAAGCAGAGTGGAGACCTGACACAGGTTGAGTTATGTGGCTGTCGGAGTCTTATTACCAGTGCACTGCCTACAGGCTCTTTCCCATTAGGACACACACGGCATCGCTCATACATTAACTCAACTTAAACACATGATCAATATGGGATATTCGGTGAGACGGGACAGGAATTACACTATGAAGCTCTCTACTTATGTTATAGAGGCTGTATCACCGCATCGTACAACAGCAAGGCAAAAAAACACCGCAATATTTTAAAAAATAAACTGTATATTATTACACATTATTATGCCCAGCCAATTAAAGGTGTACAGTGTAACTTCTCCCATGGAGCGTCCGCCAACTATTTGTCTCCATTGATATGCAGTTACTTTGTCTGGAATGTTCCACCGTATGACATTAAACTTATCTCTGTGAAGAAAACCAGGTGCTGCTGTTACTTGGCAAGTTACTCATCAATTCTGTGGAGAGGCAAGACTCACAAGTTATTTTGAATGACAACACATGAAAATGAATAATGGATAGTTGCCATATTGAGGAATATTCAAAAAAATATATATTTTAATAGGTTAAAGGTCCCATATTACATTATTTCCCAATCCATGTGATCCATATTGTTTCCTCATCAAAACAGAGTTGCGTTTTGTTTCATTCACACATGTTATAACACACAAACCCTGCATATTTAGGCATATTTCAAAGAAAACAGTTTGAGATGTCATGTGCAAATAGAGGAAGTGCCACACTCCAGGCACCATCAAGAATCATTTGGATAATTTCAGTGCTGGATTTGCCCATCTCCACTGAACTAAAGGTAAAATGTTGCTGTTATCTTGAAAACTAAGACTACATGACATCACAAGGTGGATCAGAACGTTTTGAGCTTTGGAGATGAAGACAGACAATAATAGAGGATTACACAACCATGTGTGAATAAAACAACGCACAACTCCACAAATGTTTTTGAGGAGGTAACAGCATTGTAACATGACTAAAAGCTCATAAGAATCTATTTTTATATTCATCTTTCTATTTGTCTTTTCATTTCTGTTAATCTAATAAATCACATGCCCTTTAGTGGATTTAAAAACTGTATTTAAACCACTATCTAAGCTTTTTTGTATTTTGAAAAACAACCCTCTCCATTTATGCAGGCTTAGCACCATCATAATGTGCAGCCTGTATTTTATTTATTTATTTGTCCCAGGCTCATACTACTCGTTTATACTATGTTTGTTTAGCTATTGTTTGACATGACAGAAATTACACTCCGTGGGCACAGTGGGCCACAATTGAGTTGGCTGAGGTTGATGACTGAGATAAAATAACATTGTGGTGCATTGAGGTAAGTGACCCGCCGCTCGGCTCAGATAAGGCTCCAATTAATTTGGTCTGAATTGCAGTAATGTAAAATAAAGATAATTACTAAATCACTGGGCTACACGGCTTTGATAGATTTTTGTTACTCACTGTTATTGCTGGGAGGAATAAGAAATTAAATGGATTATATCACGGCATTTTCAGATGGATTACAACTGCTTTTAAATAACCGCAAGAGCAATTTCATCAGCCCTGCAATTCGAGAAGCCACTGACAGGCACTGCATGATTCAAATTGAACTTGCTCTCATCATTTTAATAAAGCGCTTCAGTCTTCACCCCTAGCAGGCACACACACATGCAGACACTGTACAAATAGCGCTACAGTGCTGAAACCACTAAAGTCTATAGACCACATGCACTTCTCTTTAAAACACCCTGAATGTTTTGAATGAGGGTGGAATGCATTTATGCAAGTACAATGGCCATGAACAACAATAACATCTTTCCCCACTCAGTTTTACAGTTCATCTCTTTTCCACTTTATACCATGTTTTTATTTGTAAATATTTGTGCAAAAAGGTTCCCAAAAAACCATGCAAAATCTCTTGATTGATCCCAATTTAGGATTTGACACTCTCCGGGCACAGGTGTTCCATTTTAATATGTGAAAAGAACCACACAAACCACGGAGCATCAGGGCACTTTCACATTGTCAATAAATAGGATTCTAAGATAAACTATTGCTGGGACTGAAGTGAAGGATCTTAAAATTCAGTAAAAAGGCCCCAAGAAAAATGTGTTTGGGTTGGTAGGGCATCGGGAATAAAAAATAAGCATGCAGACTGTTTTACAAAAGGAAAATGACAATAGCAATCAATAAAAAGGAAAATAGAGTTAAATAAAGGAATGTATTGACATCATTGATTTGGTAATATCTGAACTATGCAAACCATCTGTTTTTTATTTGTGTTTTCTTTTTCTTTTTACGTTGTTCAAAGGTGTTTTGTGCTACATATGTGCTGTTATGCATGTGCACTGTGTGATGAAGTCCTGTTTTACTTTAGGACTAAAATAAATATGAGCAGTCTGTCTAATGTTCAGTTTATGCATAACACAACGTTCATTAATGTCAACTGTGAATGCATAAAGACACCTAAACACTTTATACCTTTCATATAAGCTCAATATAGACTTTATAACAGGCAATTTGTGAAATTCTTGATATTTGATGAATGCTATTTTTATTTCTGTTTATCTTACGACATTGTTGTTTGTGATATAGAAAATTTAAATGTTCTATACTTCAATACTATAGGTATAAATATCAACAAACAACAATAAAAGTTTCAAATGTATCTAAAATGTCATGTGTTGAATTAAGATGAACTGTAAACAGACTATAAATGTACTGAATCATGAACTTGAACTCAACTGTGACTATTTTTAAGGTTTTATTGCAATTAAATATCAAATGTAATGAATATATATTTGTAACGATGAAATGGAGATTTTTTATTTTTATTTTAAATGGACCCATAAATACTATTTGATTATGTACTGCTTTCAGCTAATGAGATCCATATAAATAAACAAAAACAACTCATTTAAACATATTTCCTCACTTAATATCTACTTTTGGAGCATATCGAACTAAAATCAGTCACATTACCTTTGGAGATTTTAAAAACAGAACTGCTAAATCAAAGGCATCTGATGACTGGCGGTGTGTTTATCTGCATGTCCTCTCTGCTGTTCTGTGTTTGTGGAGATTGTGGAGCAGTGCATGTGCCAAGTGCCCAGGGCTGCTGCTGCCACTGCTCCCCTTTAAAACCAGGCTGGCACCGCGCCCCTCATCCAAGCCAAGGCCCGGCTCTGTAAGCATTCATTATGGCCTCCATTAGAATAAACATCTCCACCTCCCCTTAGACCCGCTCCCCACTTTTAAGAGCGTTTGACAAGGCTGCATCACTGCACCCAAATGAGAACAGTGCCCACATTTTATTGTATTTATTTATTCATTTCTCAATTTAGAGGGACTTTTTTAACCCACAGTTTTAATGTGAAGAGCTTTTAAATGTTAGTCTCTGAGTGTTTCGTGTCTCTGTGGAGAAGTGACAGTGGTGCCAACAAAGAGTGGAAGAGCGCCTAATTGCTTATCTGTGCTCCTCTTAAGTGCAGCAGGATAATGGAGATAGGGCCCGTGAGCTCCTGAAATATATTCTACTCAAATGTGCTGTGTTTACATCAGCTTTTACATGTATACATGTTAAAAATATACTTTTTATAAGTATATTTTATTGTTTTAATTGTTTTTGTTCATTTTATTAATGAGAAATTCTAGAAATATATTCACATGTTTGCATCACAAGCCAGTGAACTCAAAGAGTCCCATCCTTAAAGTTTAAAGATGCACAGTGTAACCTTTATGGTTGAGGGGCTGCCACTCGCTCGGAAGACAAGCAGGTGATGTAAAAAAGACAAGACTTACAGGTCAGATCTTTAAAGAGGCAGACAGACAGAGAGAGAGACAGAGAGAGACAGAGAGAGACAGAGAGAGAGAATGCATTTTTTTATTTACATACTCAATACCAATTCCGATACCACAATGATCTTTCTCTTTCTTCATATAACTGAAAGTTGTTTTCAGCAAATTACTTAATTAATTAAATAATAGTACTATCTATTATATTACCATTTGGTCATATATCTGTGTAATCCTTCAGTCGTCCGGGTATGTTCCTTAGCGGTCCATGGGTGCATACTTGTCTACGTATGTATGTCTTCTGATACAGCTCAAAATCATTCTAAAGCTATTCAGGAAAGGTTCATTTCTGTCTTGTGAATGTGACTTTTTAGAATACCTGCACAAATGAGTATCTATTGTAGTATGAGTATTGTGGCCAAACCTCCTTGTCAAAGCCTGGTCTCATCAGATCTCAGAAGCTAAGTGGGCTAAGCTGGTCCTGGTTAGTACTTGGATAGTCACAAGGAGTGACACAGAGGGGTGCTAGTTGTAAAACTGTCGCTGTGTCCTTAGGCAAGACACTTTAATCACATTGCCTAGTATGAAGGTGGTGTTTGTGTGAGTGATTTTGGTGGCTGGAGGAGCTGATGAAGCAGATTGGCAGCCTCACTTCCGTCAGTCTGCCCCAGAGCAGCTGTGGCTACAATACTACCACTAATATAGTACCTTACCACAACTGAGTGTAGAGTGAATGAATAGTGCAATGCAATGAATAAAGCGACATCTGGAAAATATGTAGCTATAGCTATATAAGACTAATGCAATATTCTAGTTTCAATACTGGTTTTAGCATCAACTAGCATTTCTTTCTAAGTTTCAATACTTCTGACAACCCTAAAACATACCAAATGAAAATGGGTCTGTTCTCTGCCTACTCTTCTGCCAACTAACCCATGTTTCAGCTTCACAACAAAGAGAAGCGGCGAGCAAACACCAGACATTATCATCACCATTATTGACAATAACCACAGTGGTAATAACAAGTACAAAAGGCCATCCTGGGATATGCAGTCACATTTGCTTCCCCATTTGCCGTATGAAACACAGAATAATAGGGCAGCCTTTCCACTTTGATTTGGAGTGCCAGAGTTGGACAGGAGGGTTTCATCAGCATGCTTTATATCCAGCCAGCTCCACACACGAGAAGTAGGCCACAGTCCTGACACTCTGCGCGGGGATCGCTAGTCGCACACAAATAACATTCAGATGATTGGTCAAATGATATGATACACAAAAGCAAGTGTCATCAGGCTGTCACTTCTGCCTTGTTCACCATTACAGCGCGGAGCTCGCCTGAGGGGCCGGCTCGCCCTGCACACAGCACGCCGTCCAGGGACACGGGCGACCACGGCACTGACAGGCACGAGCGCACAAGCTGGAGATGTGTCTCTTAAAACAAGCAGAGTACAAAGGAACAGCAGTCAACAGCTCAAATAACTGCAAAACCAAAAGTTAACTTTCAAACTGCACCCGACACCACACTAAAGGATATCTAAGTAACAGACAGTGGCCTGTTTTGTCCAGGACTAGACTTTTTATGAGACTCTGACTGTGCATTTTGGAAGAATATGTTATTTTGTTATGAGTATTTATTCAAAATGGGGGATGGAAGTCATGAGCATACGCAGTTGCAACAGTAATAGAAGATGAAGTATTTTGATTTCAAAGGTTTGTTTCATTTGAATAACTTGAGAAACCTTTTTACAACTATATAGAACACTTTCCTGAATGATTTCTCCTGACAAACAACAGAGGGAGCTGTAAGCATAAACAAAATTGTAAAATTAGGCAAATTGGATCATTTGCTGCCTGGATGCAGGAGAGTGATGTTACTCCTCTTCAAATTTACAAGTAAAGTACCTAATAATGCCAGGCAATTAGCAGGGCCTGCCAGTTCGCAGCAGGGACGCTGTGATTACTGATGTGGATTAGGCTTCTTTATCCTGCCGTACAGGCTCAGGGGTCCGCACTGAAAGGTGCTGTTCACCAGCACCAAGGACAATGCCTTAAATACCATACTTGAGCAGCGAGAAGGGATTTGTCACTAATTAATTTCCAAAGATTTGGGCTGTGTGCGTTCTGAAGGCCAGTCACAGCAGAATCGACGGTGGAGAGCTCTAGACCCGTGTTCGCTGTCATTAAAAATATCAAGTGTCTCTCAGCTTTGTCCTCAATATCACCACAATTTCACCAACAGAGCAGGCAATGAGAAAAACACTTCACTGCTCCTGTGCTAAATCAATTTATGCTTATAAATGCAGGTGTGCCTCAGAAACATGAGACTGATCAACAATGTGAGCTGTAATACATTACAATATACTTACAATGATTTTACTTCACACTTACCTCTCTTCAGTGTTTTACTTTGAGCCCAAGGTTCACTGGAGCCTACAGTACTACAACACAACTTGATGTTTTGTTTTTGTTTGTTTTTTTGCTGTTTTTGGCACTACAAAGCATGATTTATACTAGAAGGAATAACATATATAGTATCCTGACAAAATTTAACAATCTCTATCTAAAATTGTGTTTATTTCCTATATGATTGCTTTTGCCCATTTAAAGCCTGAATCTACCCGGCATGGTTCCTATTTACAAAGATGCCATTCTTGGCCCAGAGAAGGCAGCATAGGGACAGTTTATCTGTGCTCTGCCATCTGATGAAGGCTTTAGCGGCGACGCGAGATGTGGTTCTGGATGACAGCTTTTAATTATGGGAACACAGGCCTGTGACACTTGAATGACCAGTCGCAGCTTCAGCATCAGCCAATCAGAGCTGATAAGCACGTGATGAGCGCACGGCCACCAATTAACGGCAAAAGGGCAGCACTGCCAGAGTCCAGAGCGTAGGTGCAAATCCCAGGAACACAAAGGGGACAGAGGGGTGAAGACATCAAGTGTGCTAGCTGCTACAACAGACTTTTATTGATTTTATTTCAAGCTATAACTAAAGAATAATCACTTAATGTTGATGGAATGTTTTTATGGCTTTTCCTTTTGTACCAGTGAGGGCATACAATGATATACTATAGGATGAATAAAGCACTGTGCATCTCTCTGTTTTTGGACTTTAAACACTTCCAAGTATAATTGTTGCCAATTCTCTGCATGATGTATTGCAACAGATTGATTCATTGATTTTATGGATAAATTAGCATAAATGGCTGAACAAATCTCAATTATTTTTCATTGCCTGCTCGACTCCTTGATTCCTGAGTTGTGCAGGAAATCCTGCCCACTCAGGAGAGAGGGCCATAAAGGAGTGAGGCAGGTTGATTCCCATTAGCTCTTAGATCTCTGTAGATGTGATTGACAGCTGAGGAATCGAGGAGGCAAGTCATGTGCTTATATTGATATGGAGGAGAAAAGTAACATTTGAACACCAATTGAAGTTATTTGTATTCATTATTGTTTACTTTGAAATGATCCATAAAACAGGATAAACAAACAGAAAGTAACTTGGATAAAGCAAGCTCAAACTGCACAGGATCCGCCCTTCCATAGAGAGCTGCTGGGGAGGCATCACAGGGCCGAAAAAATGACAATTCCTCTGAAAGGTCACAGCAGACAGCTGCACTGTGATATGAGCTTCTACATCCAATCTGACAATCTTAATTCAAATCATGACACCACCGTCCAAAGAGAGGAGCGCTTTCATCAAGACCGTGTCAGCAGTCTGACCTTTGGGTTAAAAAGAAGTTCTACGTGTTTTAGCAAATACCAATCAGGAGCTGCCATTAAAAGCTTTACAATGTGTCACTTGTCCTAATGATCTTTTTTTTTTGCGCCACTTTCCTTCACTGAATTCACATGAGCAATTTTGTGTCAAATAAAAGTGCTTTTGGTTTGAAATGGAGGTTTAAATTGGGGTATTTTGGAATAATGGTCAAGTCAGTAACAAGTGACAGCTCAAATAGCGTAAAAAACACATTTTTGGACAGTATTAGGCTGTGAGGAGAGGCAGGACTACAGTGTAATTGCTTGTCTCCCTTTAAACCCTCGTATGTATTATTCTATGTTAGCATATACTAGTATATTCTACACGTGTTAGCATATGCAATATTCTCCTCATGTTAGTGGGCCTTACAGCCTGTGTTTGTGACTCTCGCTCATTGATCTTCCATCACTTTTCCCGAAGCAGGCTTCGCTGGAGACACAGTGGACCCAGGACAATCACCAATTATGTGCAGGGCACTAAGTGACACTAAGTGACAGACACTGACAGACAACCATTCACTCTCAGTCACTCCTGTGGGCAATTTACAGTCACTGTGGAGGGGAGCAGGCAGGAGAAAGCCCATGTGGAGCAAGAACAACACTTGTCTCTTAATGCATGCTTTCAGAGCTAACTCCACACAAAGTATCCATGTACATAGTGAATATCCACATAGTGAATATGCACATACAGCTGCATTTGTAAGTGGCACATGCAGAATGTATACCTTTATATTGTGAGATTAGAAGTCATGGCTCACATGACGTGCTATGAAGACATAAAACAAATGTTATATTTTACAGCTTCTTGAACTATCTTGTTCAGTGTAAACAGCTTAACATAACCAGGTTAAGATTTATGAAACATATGGGGCACTTGAATCACTTTGTTGGCTCATATTTTGAAGAAGAAAAGTCTAAGGCAATTGTTCAATATTCATTCCTTGGGTATCTCTTGCTTGCACTGCTTTGATTCTTCCTGAGGTGATGAAATCCAAATATGTTCCTCCAAACCAACATGGCCCAGATTGGTGCTGAAGGCGTCCTCACAGCTGGGTGCTCTGATTAATAGTGAAGATAGACAAATGTATATAGGTTTACTCATCAGGCGCTGGATAAAACGCTGTTATTTGAACAAGTTGAGATTGTAGATGACTGTTTGGCTCTAAATGAAGATATGCTGGTAGCTGCATAATGCCATTCATTCACTTTATCGGAGCACACAGAGCGATGGCCTTGTCTGAGCCACCTTTGCCTTTTAATATTTAACAGTAGCATACAGAGTTCCCCATTTCCCTTTCAAACACTGCACTGCCACTTGAGAAGAAAAAAAGCCTTTAATACAGTATATGAAATGGCGGGGCTGCTGTGTCAGTTGGTGAAGTTGAGGTTTTACAAAGAGCACTTTACGATGTGACCTGGAGCACTCGGATCTTCTGTCTCTTTCAAACATTCCTCTTGCCAAGGTTAATGAGCTTGACACCCGCTGCCCTGTCTCCTCACTGTTACCTTGCACTAGCAGCTTTCTCCCTCTTAGCACGGCACCAATCTGTGCCACATTAACAAGTCCACCATTGAAATGTATGATAGTGCAAGCCAGAGGACACACTGTGTTGAGTGCTCTATTCCTATAGCTGTTTACTTATTGTTTGTCAATGATGCTACAAGCAGTGGAACGATGTGATGAGGCAACACAGTAGTGACCTGTGATTCTAAATTAGAGTAAGATTAAGAGTGGAGGAAAGTGTCCCAAGTTGATTCTGATGTCATGAAACATAATATATTCACAACAAGTCACATAATAAGGGAATTTAATCAATGTAATATATTTTCAGAAACTTAGTGTATTTATTTATTGCTTAAATCTAGTCATTTACAATAAGTATATACTATACCATAACAATAATATAACAATAGGTGAGAGAAATACTAACAAAGATTACTCCTTTTGTGGATATGTCAATAACAATATTCAGATTATATTTCTGCAGTCCATCAGAAAAGTGATAAAATGAACCTGTTAATGTCTTGGTTGAAGTCCAAGTATAGCACAATGGACTGTAGAACTACACAAACTTCTGCAGAAATCACTTAATATCTTTTCAGAATATTTGGATATATTGGAAAACATGGCTGCATTGATTTAAAGGGGAACTGCAGCACATTTGAAGCTGAAGTCGATTACTAGAGGTGGTCGAATACTGTAGAGAAGCCAAAAAACGGCACAGATCAGTGTTGCCTAGGCGGAGATCTCGCTGTGGCAGTGAGTCTGTTAAGGCAACGAACTAGCATAGTGATTTTGGCAAGTTCTTAGCTTCCATGTAAAATGCCACTTTGCATAGAAAAAGCTTAATGCTATGGTGAGTGAATTATATTTTTTGAAAAAGGCTAAAAAAATACATTACCAAACCATTTCAACAACTTTCAGTTTCTATTTTTCTTCACCGTCAAGAGTCGATCTTCATTTGTTGCTTTTGGCAACTCGAGCCGCTCGCTGCCACTGGAGTCGACAGTTGAGTCTTTTGGGCTTTCGCATGCACAGTGGGAAATCTACAAAGGTAAGGCTAAGGCTGCTTATAAAGTTATTTTATAACGTTTCCAGAGTGAGCCAGGCATAGTGTTTTGTTTGTTAGACTCATGGCTGTTGTAAGATGGGTTAGAAAATGGTGACAAGCTTCATCAGTGTGTAAATTGGCGTTTTTCGTGGAAGTTAAGAACTTGCCCAGTTCACTGCGCTAGCTTGTTGCCTTGACAGACTCACTACCACAGCGAGATCTCCGCCAAGGCAACACTGATCTGTGCCGTTTTTTGCTTCTGACATATCTTCACCTCTAGCAATGGACTTAAGCTTTCAAATGTGCTGGAGATCCCCTTTAACATAACCTTTAGATGGTTTCAGAGAGAACTCAAGCTGCATTGTGTTCTCTGGCTCTTCTTTCCCACTTTCTTGTCTAGAATCATTTCACTTTTTGTCTGACCAATCGCTCATTTAATAACAAGCAAACACCAGAAATCCAATGGTACCATGTCTAAAGCTCATCCATTTTTAATCAAACATGATTATAGCATTATCAGCTGAATATGTAGCTGGGCCTTTTCTCACATCGCTCTCAGGCTAAAGTCAAAGTGCCCTAAATTAAATGGTCATAGAAATCAATAGGAGTGGTGTCTACGAGAAAGCACAGATCTTCGACAGGCTGGCTCCTAATGCATCAATGGCCATATGCTCTCCTCTGTGTCTAAAAGCACTTAATGTGGCCCTCCTCACATGTTGTCAAACGCTCCAGTCTGCCTCCAGAAGGAAATATAGAGTTGGATTTAAAACAGCATTAATCGTGCTATTAAACTACAACTTTAGCAAGAGAAAATGTTTATGCAAGCTTTTAGTGTGACATGATACAAACTAATAGCATTGCTTTTTGAATGAGCCTTTAGTTTTAAAAATGTAAAGATTAAAGTGTACCATGCCTTTCTTTGACACTTATTCACTAGTTTTTCTTGTTGAATGCAGCATTTTGAGCACATTTTTCTATTCAGAAGACATAACATTCATAGGTCTTATTTAAAAAAAAAAAAAAAAAAGAGCAATGCAGCAGCTCCTATACAAAAACATGCATGAATTATCAATCAGTTATGTTTTGTTTTTTGACATGGAAATAACATAGCTGAGACCACTCTAACACCACAAATAAGTTTTTCCTCCTTAAAACTATTTGTCATGTTTACTGATTTTTTCTCAAGTGGTATATCTTCTATCTTCAGCATCACCCAAAGAGCTCTGACACCCACAGCACCACTACTGCTGTGCATTCAAAGACCCTATTTAAATGTGTGACTCTTCAGGTTCAGACAGGGGGGATAATTTGCAAACGCGTCCGACAACACTTTGCTAATTGCTACTATCGCACACGTGACTCTTCTCCCAGCTGCACGCAGACAAAAGTACTATAGAGCAATGGTTAGCAAGATCTCAGCTCATTCAACTCAGAGTCAAAGCTGAAAAATACATGAGGTCTTTGTCACTCAAATGATGGAGGTTTCTTAAGTGCTGTCAGAGTATAATGCATTAAACAAGACCTATCTCTATGCTTGGACCACAAAATCAGTTTAAAGCAGTAGAAGACATGCTTAACACTTAGTGCTATAATAACTAAACTTAGAAGTTAATTAATCTCTGAGGTATATTGGAGCTTAAGGAATTGGGGAGCTGCCTTGGCTTTCTAATTCCTTCACATTGAGGAGCATTTATTTGAGTTTACCAGATTAACCGCAGACATAGGATCTTTTAAGGGAAGCGCTTGTTAAATTCTGATTGGAGATACATAGGGATAGACTAAACCCTATTTTACTCTGCTGTCTGGCTCAACTCAATGCAAATAACATCTTAAAGTGGTTTCTCTTGATGTGTAAAGTAGAACATGTGATTCTGTGCTTAATCCATGTTAGTCTGCATAGCAAGGCAGGACTAAAGTTTTTTCTGCATTGTTGCCAGATACAAATCTCTGTAGATTAACCAAAAGCCCTGAATCAGACATTTGAAATTAAACCGATCTAAAAATAGGGCAACTGATTAGATAGTAGAGATCCATGTGTCTTCATAGGACTGTTCGTAAGGACAGAAGCATTGTGTATGTTCAGCAGCATATGTGAAATCATATATTTCTAGCGTGTTTTGGCAAGATCTGGAGGGCTCCTGATAAGCCCAAGGTCATCTGTAAGAGGTGTCTGCATAGGAAATGAGAAGAAGCTCCCAGCAGATTCAGCAAGAAGGCCCGAAGAGGTGAGGCTTTTCAGAGATGGGTGATAACTTACTGTATATTTACTGTAATAATGCACTTTTTGATTATTTCAATATGTTCAAGAAGTATCTTGATCTTTTCTTAATTCAGAAATACTAACTACTGCTACACTACAATGTTTTGTCACTCACCACTACACACAGGGCCGCTACAGAAATTTGGGGGTCCAGCGCAGGAATTCTTACATGAGCCCGCTATAAAATAAATTTTCCGATTAATTTTCTGATTTTCCATTTCCGATTCCCATGAGTCCGGGACAACAGACACCTTTGTTGTCAGGTAAGGTCTCCTGATGAGTGATTACACATTATTTTGAAAAACTTGTGTACTTTTCATACTTTTTTTGTGTGACTATGAAACACAAACAAATTATGTATCTCCATTGTTGATTACTTGCTTTGTCTAGTTACACAAAAAATATGATTTCCGCTGAGTTAGTTGTAGTAGTTAGTTAGACCTTTGGTTTAAATCTCTAGTTTTAGTAAATTGTTTTGAAGTAAAATGCATGGTTTGAAACGCCACCCTCCACATCTGTGCACAGACAAGTTTGAATTCTACAGTTTTAACCCCTATAGAAGAAATGGTGCAAGAGAACCATGAAATACATTTTGTCATCCTTCACCTAATCATTCCCAAAATCATGTCCACTTGTATAACTTTTCCAGCACATCAAAAACTCAAATTACCCATAGACCCATAGTCTTGACTCAGTTAGTTAAGAGAATTTCCGCTTGTGCCATTTTGGGTGGGCACACAAGCGGCTGTCTCACCTCCAGTCTGTGTCAGTCAGAGCTTGCAATGACAAATTATTAAGGTGGATTTGACATAAAAATGTTGGACGTAGTCACCCTCCTCTGCCTTTTCTCCACCCATTAGCGCGGGAGAGGGGTACTTGACAGGAAGTGCCATCAGCCTGCATCAGCTCTGCTCTCTCCTCTCCGCCCCCGCGCACGCACCAAACACACCTCGGCCCGGGCCGGTCTGCTCGTGGCCCTTTGTTGAGCGCGTCTGCTCAGCGTCATGTGACAGGCGTGATTAGACTCACTCAGGGTCTTAATAAGGCAAGTGCAGCTCGGGCAGGAAAAGGCCGGCAAGGCAAACATGGACACGCAAACATGCAGGTAGTAATCATGACATGGCAGCCCTTTGTGTTAAAGTAGAGCCAGGATGCTTAACCTAACTACATGTCTGTCCTTTGCTATAATGAGGTCTGGAAAATGTCCCTCACTATTGGTAATTTGTCAAGAGACGAACAGCAGATCACATTTCACTGGCTCCATTTCCACACTGTACAAGCCATAAGCTATGACTCACTCGCCTAATTTCTCCTTACAGTCTTGTACCTTTCCTTCCTCACGTCCGTCTAGGAAACAAGAATAGTTTTTGGAGTAATATCATTTGGTCTACTTTCTTTTCAGCTTTGTTTACTAAATCCAAATCAAATGTCAATCAATCAGTTCATAACAACGAAGAAGAAGATGACACATACATTGTCAATGGTATGAGTATATGACATAAGTAAAGCCTAAAATATAGTTTGCTGAACTTTAAACTTGTTTAGAAAGAAATAAGAAAGTTTGAACTGTATGATTTCTAAAGTTAAACAACTTAGATGTGTACTATATGTTCAGCTGATTTAATGTAGAACCCGAAATCACAACAGCAGTCACCTTACAGGATTTTAAAAACTTACTGATTAAACAAACAGAAAGTTAGAAAAATCAAATCAAATACTGAAACCATCATAAAAAATAAAAGACAACCAGATTAACATCCACAGGAAACAAGCAAATGGACAACTGCCCCAGAGCGTCCCCTGTCCTTACAGCCTTCCAAGGGGAAAAAAAAAACAGCCGTGAAAACTGAAACCACAAGAAGTACCACAGTGAAGCAGATATTAATTTCCATTGAGAGGATTAACTTTCTCTATTATCCAACTTTATTAGTGCTATTGTGTAGTTAAACTATGTTGAGTTGAAGTGTCCTGGGATTACGTTCCCTGCCTTTTACTTGCATCTTACTGAAATGGGGAAACAGCTACATAAAAAGACCATAAAACAATCAATTTAGTGTATGTTTAGATTACTGCCGGTCACCTGTCTGTGATCTCAACTGAATATAAGCATGATTAAATTCATATGAACAGATCCAGTGCTGGTGTGATCAATATAGCATGTTGTTTTAGTGTTTGTTTCGGGTGCATGTACCTCCGAGTGGGTGTGCATCAACCATCAGCCTTTGCATCCCTGTGTGAACCTCTCCTCCCCTCCTCCCCCCTCTGCTGCCTCCTGGTGGATGCTCCTGACTCTGATGTGCGTGTCCCTGCCCACCTGTTCAGGCCTCATTACTGTCAGGCCTGTGTTAATAAATATCCAGGTGTATAGCGCTCCCCGGTTGGCTGTATACTTCATCACCGACGCTGCTCCTGAGTCTGCCGGGCCCCTCTCTCCTCTCTCTCCCCCCTCGCCCCTCTCCCTCCACCTCCACGGGCTGCAGCGGCATAGACCTGACAGGAACCATGATTACACTGTAAGCACTGTAGTTATTCACCTTCTGCCCAAACTCAGACACCGCACTCCATCTTATGCGGCGACACAGGGGCACCCCACCCACATGCGCACAGGCCTCCTCCAGGAACACACAGTGACAAACAAATGCTTTCCCGTATTTGCTCTTCACTTCCATTATTTTTCCCTTTCGTGGGATTCAGAGGTGTGCGGTAAACACGGATCGTACAGCAGGCCATTTGCTCCAGAGCACTGACCCAACAGCAGTTTATAGCGATGACACTCCTTTGAAAAATTACTCTATATTAGAAACTATATATATTAATACCAAGTTTTTTACACTTCTGTGCATTCAGTTTAGCTGTTTTAATGCATCTTAAACACAACTTAAAGGGGATATATAATGTCAAAGAGATTTTTATGAGTATTTAATCTAAAGCTTTTAATGTTTAATATGTTCACTTATCATTAGCTTACTAAATGTTGTAGCTCGACTGATTTATCAATCATGTACATATACAGAAATACTGCATTTGAGTGTTCAGAAAAGGTCTGTTTTCCTACCCCCCTTACTAACGTACTTGGACACGTTTATTCCAAAGATTCATACATACATATATACTGTACATACTAGTGCATATGGTTAAAAAATGTTACTCAACCATTTCAGCAATAAAATGAAAATAAATTTAAGCTCTTTTAGATTAATATTGTTATATACATTTAACAAAATGTAAAATAATAATCTACATATTTTATAGTTTAATAAATAATACTAAATATAAATAATAAAATGAGCCATGGATGTAAGGGATAGTATTTTTTGGGATATACCAAAATTGTAATAATTTAATCATGCAGTGAAATCACTGGTGTTGTTAAAAAAATACTATTCTATATTCTAAAATATTATTTTTAGAGTTTTAATAAATTCATAAAACTGCAAGCGACCTCTAAACATCATCATTTAATGGGTACTATAAAGTTAGCTGTGAGCAAAGCTTGAGATTCGAAGCATTTTGTGGCCTAGTATCCTGGTCTTGTCAGATCTCAAGCTAAGCAGGTCTTGGATCTGGTTAGTACTTGGATTGGAGAGTGCTGAGAAAATAGTGCACAGTCGGGCGCTAGCAAAAAAAACTGTTGTGTCATTAAGCAAGACACCTCATCCACACTGGCTAGTAGATTAGGAGCCTCACTTCTGTCAGTTTGCTGCAGGGCAGCTGTGGCTACAATAGTAACTTGCCACCACTGAACACTGAGTGAATGAATAATGCAATATAAAGCTTTCTGGGGGCGCTATATAGAAAATTCAATGCCTAATTGAATGTACAGGTTACATAATATCTGTAAATACAACAACTTTAGGGTTAGGGCTTGATTTGGAGAGGAAACTGTCACTTATTTCATTATCTCTTGTTTTTTTTAATACTTTATACATCATAAGTTCATTTTGCCCTAGAATGTGGAGTCAAAATGGCCACCAATGTAAAGCAAGTAATAATCAGCACTGAGGCCACTGTCCTTTTCCTTTGAAGGCAGATTTTGCCCACAATAATACAACAATTTGCATCTTTTTTCTGCCCTCTTGCATATATTCCTGGCTTTCCTCCAGGGTCACTCACACTAGAGCGCAGTCAACAGCCTGTGTGAGTGTGTGAAGACTCTGTTACAAGTTGGTGGCTGCAATGATGGTGGTCAGGCCCAATGACAGGAAGGACACGAGCACTTGACTCTGGAGGAGCAATCAGACACTGAGGGCTTTAATGCAACGCCTTGGGTCTGAGCCACAGCAATTGGCTTTGATAGCCGTGTCATTATGAGGAGGGCGTCTGGAGGTCCAGGATTAGACTGCAGGAGAGGGGAGGCTCTGGGAATCTCCGTGCCACTCTGGAGCGTGGCCTTCCTCACCTCCTCACGGCCTGTCATCATCATCCTCTCCCTCCTCCTGCACTGATTTCACTGCACTTATAGACAAGCAGAGGTCACTCCCACTACGTCTCTCTGAGGACATGTGTGTCCAACAACGTTTTACACTTTTAGCTTCTAATCCAGGGTCGCAACAACAAATCATCTGACACACATATACAAATAACTATTCTTGTGGACGGTTTGTCACCTGCTTGTCTTTTTGGAGATGTTATGTTATTGCTTTGCTTGCAATATTGTACTGTATGACATTAAACTTCTCTATCTTCATGAAGACGAGCAGGTGATGCCACTAAGGCTACGTACGGGTGTGATGGTTGCAACAATGGAGACATCTGAAGAAATTTTAGCACAATGTCTGAACAGGAATTGCACTGATAAGGACATGACCATTTTGTACACTGACATTGTCTAGTTTTTCTTATTTATATACTATTAAAAGTTTTAGTCAAACCTTTTTCAAATTGACATAAAATCCTAACTTTCTGTGTTAGTGAACAGCATACTATTTTTATTCAGTCTTGGAAAGTTTATTAAGTTGGTGTAGTTTGCGCACAGTGAGCGGTGTTGCATCTGAGTGTGAGGCTGAAGAATATGATGGATGCTGTGGCAGATGCTAGGGTAAGAGTTGTCATCAGTGTTCCCGGAGCCTTATGGAGGAGAGCCAGATATGTGTCTTTGATTGGGCCTACAGTGGCTGTGCTGTTTGCCGCGGCACGCCTTTGATTAGCGCCTCCATGAAAATGTATGCCCCATGCTCAAAGAAAACTGGGGGAGTAAGTACCTGTCAGGAAATTCACAAACAAGGCTACTTAGAGCACGGGGGAACTGTATATTTTAAAGTCTAATACTCCCCGCCATTTCTCCTTTCATTTCATTGTGGGGGGGCCTTGCCAAATCCCCTGCCGACATACCTCTCGCCCATCCCACTCTCCCAAAAGGTCCCTAGATAGAGCGGTGTGCACAACAAAGCCTGTCTGCCAGATGCTGCGAGTACCAAAAAAATCCAGCCCCAACACAAACGCACAAAATATATAAATTAATCAGAGGTTGCAGGTAAATAAATAAATAATGTATATGCGCAGCTAATTAAATGTGTTTATTCCTGTTATCATATGCTGCCCTCATTTCCACCACTTGAAGTCATGAATCATTAAGTGGCTGCTAAATTGGTCTCTGGGGCCCGTCCCGGTGGCAGGGGCGGTCAGATCCTGTCTAGCAGAAGGCAGGTGCACTGTGGACGGATGGCCTGTGCTCCCCTCCCCTCCCCCCATCTCGGCTCGGTCCATGGACAGCAGCAGTGACAGAGGAGAAGGGAGCGTCATGCTGAGAGGTGAACTGGCCTAAAGATGAGGAGAGCCTGCAGCGCGGGTCTGACAGCGGCCCCCGTCACCCATGCGGCGCTAGCTTTGATTAATGAGGGCATTTGAAAGACAATTAGTGAGAGCAGATTTGCCTTCAACTACCTTATCAATCAGAACTCCTTTAATTCAATGTGTAGCACCCTGCGCGCTCAAAACACTGTGTAAGCATTGCAGAGATGCATCAGGGTAGACAGTCAACAGTACACAAGAGATATAGGGGATGCGAGAAAATCCATACAACATCATTCATTGATACTAAAGTTGCTATTGAACTCATAGCAACCACAAACTATTTTCATTGTGGACTTACATGGCTGTATAGATGTCAATGCTGAGGCACAACAAGTTTGGCCTTGGTACTTCCTGGGAATAATGGTGACTGGAGGAAGGCAATAGAAAAAGGCCTGTGACAATACAAGTCGTAATCTATGAGACATCAATCCAGATTGATTTATACATGAAGGTCTAGGCATACAAAGCTAAAGGGAAAAAAATAAAGTGCACTGTGTAACTTGCCCTGTTGGGTCTTAACAAAGGGGCTAAACAGTCTCGCACACCTCTCAGACTCCACTAATATCCCCATTCCATTTTTCCTATGAACTTCAGATGAATTAAGAGTTTGAATGTTTGATAAAGGATAATCTGTGACAACAAAACCTGATTTAATTTACAGTAAAAATATTTAAATATGTTTTTGGACTATTTTACTATATTTTAGTTAGTTACCACATATCCCGTCAACCTCCAATGTGCCGTTAATATTTGAATATTCATTGGTAAATGCTTTAAAGTGGACAGTACTGTTGAGTTCCACATAGTGCCTTTTAATTTGTATATATATGTTTTTGGTTAGCATTAGCTTTGCAACATATTTCCCTTTTTTACTGCAGCAATAAAGCTCCATCTAAACATCTGTTATTTTGTGTACAAGTTGAGCTATCTATCGTTTGCTGTCTACGAAACTCATATCTTGTCTCACTGGTTTCTCCACAGTATACTGACAGCTAAAAGGTCAATATCGCAGAAATATTTTCAGACAGCATGACAAATCACAAGAGTTCTCAACAAATATACATATGAAGTCTTCACTTAATCATTAGTGCTTTTATATAGTTCCACACAGCCACCTCCTCACACAATTACACCTGTCAATCATCCGCTCAAATTATCTCCTGCGCTGGAATAGTGCAATGTAAATGTGCCAGCAGTCCTTAAGAGACTGAGATGTGTGTTTTCATAAAGCTAGAAACAAGCTAGTAAGGAAGTGTCTCTATTGATCCTGGGGCCTGTAAATAAAACAGGGGCAATGGGCAAAAAGAAACAAACAAGTCTGGCAGAATGAACACGGGAGGGAGATAAATCAATACGTATCCTCACTGGTGGGTCCTCTGTGGTCAGGGCGTCTCTCTCTGGGTTATGTGTCTGTGGAGAGGAGGGGAGAGCACAGTCAACCTCCTCTTGATTTTCAAATTTCACTCCTAATGGGCCTCTCCAGGGAATCCAGCCTGTGACCGCTTCACCTACACACCTACATGAAATGATGAAAGTACAAAATTGTGTGGCTGAAATTGGTGATATAGGGACGAGCTGAAGATGTAATGTACAGTTATAACGTGATAAAAGCCGTGTTATTTGTTTTGTGTTGTGTTAGTTAAACTGTTTTTTACGTAAAGGTACACTGTACACATTTTCTTGTGGAGAGTCCGCCAACTGCAGGGCTTCATGGAGCTGCTATTGCTTTGCCTGGTATGTTCCACAGTAAAGCATTAAATTAATCTATTTCCTTAGTACAGCCATGTGTAATTTATCTTTTACCCAGGAGGCCACATGGATCCATCTGAAGATCAGCTAAAACTAAACTAGGCCAAGATACAGGTGAGATCTATAAAGAGGCGTCTCAGTGAATAGTAAGAATGCCTGTTTTTTTTCTATTTGTAATCAATAAAAACATCTATATTTGAATAAATGCAAAATAGACATTCTGTTCTTCAGAGTTTGGGATTGATAAAATAGCCTACTTTCTTTTTAAATGCAGAACACAGCAGTCTGATTTTAGTGTGTCCTCTATGGAAAAAAAGATTACAAGAATTAAATCTGGTACTGCACCTTTGAGTAAGTTGTACATGGTGTTTATATTTACAAAAACATCTTAATTTTCTCTGATATTTATGTTTGTTTTTCAGCAAAGGTAAAAATTATGTGAAAAACACTTCAACTACAAGTATTCATTCACTTTTATTGTCCTGTACAATAGCAGGACTTTTACTGAAATTACTGTTCAGTATTTGTACCTGCAATTATGTTTAGCAATTACAGTACTCACTTAAGAGCACACTGAGCAGAGATAGCTGACCTCCCATTCATTGTTTCACCACTTAACCTGTCCTCCTACTTAAAGTGGTGTTCTATTATTCTGACATCATTTCACTCAATCAAGTCAATCAAAGCGCCAAACATTGCCTACAACCTGTATTAGGAAAGTAAATTTGAAAGGCCATTAGAGCAAGTACTTATATGCCCCATTTCAGCTGGTGTGTGTGACGTTAAAGTCCAGTGTATGTGAATCCAAAGTTTTCTCAGAGCCACTGTTCCTTGTTCCGGCTAAAGAGGCAATAAGGAATGCTGCCCGTGTCTCCCGTTTCCATTAGCTCTATTTCATGGGAAATTTACTGCCTGCTTTCTGTAATTAGAATGTAGCACCTTTTATGTAGATTTAAGAATTTTAATACAATCTTTGACTTCGGTGAAAATGTACATAATTTAACAGCAAATGATAATTCAAATAGTCATAGTAGTTGTCAGATGTGCGTGGAGTAGGAAAAAATGTACTCAAGTAAGAGTACCGTTGCATCAAAAGAATATAGTAGAAGTAGAAGTCAAACTATAAATCAACTCACAGTGGGGTAAGTAACCAAAAGTTTTACTCAAGTAAGAGTACCTTTACACTGTCAAATGTATTACTCAACTAGCAATAATGGGGTCTGAAAACTACTCTACGCTACAACGCAATTCAAATGTTCTCAAATAAATACATGTGAATGTGTACTACCCATCTATGATAATTATGCACCCATTTTGACTGCTTTGAACAAATGAAATAGTTTGTGACCATTAGTCTAAAAGAAGTGGGCCAAACTTTTGCAATAAAGGGTGGTTCAAGGGTCAGCTGACAAAACCACTACATGGTGTTCTTAATGAATATGTGATTTTGCAGAACAAACTAATCATATCTGCACATAATTAACTCCTATTTTGCCCTTTTCATTCACAACATATCAAAGCTTTGTGTGACTGCAAATTGGTCATCAATTGTGTGTTTAGAATTCAAGACACATGTGCGATTGAATGGTAAAATTGCAGCAAGTCTCTTTTTTTCCTGCAAAGGCCAGAGCTGGGTGCCATAATGATATTCATTTTCAAAGAGGAGAACATTCTAATGGGCAATTAAGATGATCAAGACTGCCAAGATCCACGTGAAGAGCGCGGCGCCGGTGCCAGTGATTACGTGTCCTCCGCCCCAGCCTGCTTCCGCTGCTGGCCTGCCTTTGTCTTATGTGTGCGCACAAGGAGCAGGGAGGAGACCAGGGGAAAGGCTCCAAAAGCACTATATAATTGAACTTTCCACATTATTTCTCACTAATATGTGCTGCCACTTGGTCTCATTAGTGGAATGATGTGCTCTGCCATTCTGGAATGAACTCTTTGCCCGAGTAATTAAGGCTCCTAAAGTTTCTAGTCCTTTGTTTAAAGAATTCGTCCTTGTGCTCTCCATGCCCCATCAGCTGCCTAATTAGCAGGGCCTTTGTGTGATTAAAAATTCTCACAGAGATTCCGTTGGATATTTTCCTCTGTTAATGAGTGTTTGTGGACAGCTGGGAGCGGGCGCGGACTCCCTCCCGGACAGACCTCCTGTGCACTGGGCAGGCCCGTGTCAGGGCTCGGGAGTGAGAGCTGTCATTCCTCTAATAGGGATGGAAATTGGTCAAACCCCACCAAGGCCCCCGCAGGGCTCCAAACGCCTTGAATTATAAATGAAGATGAATATTCATATTTTTGACCACTTTGATAAAACTGCTGAGTATTAATATCCAGTACATGTCTGTCAGTTTGAGCGCTCCTAGGGGCTCGCTGTGCACTGTCTGCCCATTAATGCAGCCTGTGGCTTCATTTGCTATTATCCTCAGGTTCTTTCTCTCCCTAAAGTTGGGGTCACCCTCTCCAGTGAGAATTGCACAGTGGAGGCTCTCCTTTTGTTATATTTCTCCCACTTAGTGAATGTCTCGGTGAGAGAGAAGGCCTTGAAAGAGCCAGAACCACATATAATGAAGCCCACTCGGAAGTAAGGTAAGCAGGGGTCGAATCCAAATGAAACGGAGCAGGCGTCTGTATGTGCAGTTAGAGAGGTCCTGAGGGAGACAGGAGCCACACTGAGAGGACAGGCCTGCACCACAGAGGAGTGTGCACTGGTGAGGTTGACAGCAGCACCCTCCAGCCTCATTCCTGCTTATGTGCTCTGACGCATTTGTCAAAACAAGACACTTAATGAACTTGTTCAAACTACACACCATGTTTATTTACAAAAACTCAGCCTGTAGCTCCACAGCCAAAACTAGAACAAACATTTAGATGTAGAGGTAATGGTGCTAACTGTATGTAAAAAAAAAATAAATAAATAAAAATACAAAAGCATTTAATCCATATATCTTTCTGTAAGGTTTAACATTCCACAATGTGTTTACCGCTGCAAGACTGCACCTGTAAATCCCAGCCCTCATTCTACCATTAAAGACTGCATCCCATTTGGATGAAGTTAAATTTCTTGGATGCGTGGAGCTTAGAGTAATTTGTTTGTTTTTAATTAAACTCAAATGTGACTTTCGCAGGGCTGGCTCTGCTCTCTCTGCCTCTGCCCGCTGACTGGGGGATATTTAATAAGCTGCACTGCTCAAAGTTGTTTCATTAGGTGTGAAAAGGCCTGATAACTCAATAGCCAACAGCCAAACATCCTCTCTGTGTCACTCTCGCCACTCTTTAATCTGTTTTTCATTCTGTCTGGCAAAGCTCGAGCTACACGGGCGACAAAAAGACATTCATCACCATCAGGCCTCCAACAGACCAGGCACACAAAGCCAGCCATTTTGGCTTGAGAACCGGATTATCAGAGTGCACAGCATGACAACATGGGATCTGTTAGTAAAAATGACATGTGGTTCTCTCTGTGTTTACATGTTTAAATGTACATCTTAGCTTCTCCTATAGAAATGAGTTTAACCGAGGGGCATAGGGGCACACACACACTATATAATCACAGGTCCTGAATGTGAGCCAAGGTAGTATTGGGACATGTAACAGCAGCAGGCATTTAGTAGTGTAGTAGTACTAGTAGTATTATCAGTTGTATCTATATGTAGGCCTGTCATGATAACACAAAGTGTGATATTTCTGAAGCAAATATAAACGATAAACATTAATATTACAACTGACACAATAACCCAACTTTGTGTAACTTTTCTGGTGGAGGGTCTGTCAAATGCTTTTGTCCATGGAGATGTTATTGCTTTGTCTGGAATGTTTCACAGTGTGGCATTAAACCTTTTCTATCTTCATGGAGACCAAACCAGACTAAGTTACTAGTCAAATCTCTGGAGAGGACCCCGCTCAGTCAAAATGCCTGTTGTTTTTTTTCAGCAACAAAGCAGAACTAAAGCAATAAGGCAGAGTTACATGTCCATAGAAACAAGGTGACTGACCCCTCAACCGAAAAGTTACATAATGCACCTTTAAACAAGAACTATTAAAATTCTACAACATTGTGAAATAAAAATGAATAAACAGCAGAATCAAACACTTTAGTACTTAGTTTTCATCTGGAATGAATCATAGAAGTTATGTATGCAACCTTTTATGCCTTAAATCTTGTTGTGTGGCCAAAAAATAACCAAACATTTATTTCCCAGTAGTGCAAAGAAAAGATACCCATGATAAATACTGACCCCAAAAATATATTGTTCCATCTTTCATATATAGTAATTATCGTGACAGTCCCATCGATAGTTTTGGGTTTTTATGGCAGCAGCAAATCTAGCAGCATGTTAAGTGGTTAAGTTGTGAGAGACCAGTGTTCCAGTTTCCCCAAACAACAACCTAGATGAAGGCTATAGTTCCTGCAGAAGCAAACAGATGTAAAATTGAATACACATCTACTGCTTGAATGAGTAGCAGTAGTAGTTGTTGTTGTTGTAGTGGTATTAGAATGAATAGCAACAGTAGAGTGGCCAAAGTGGTATCATTCATGTGTGTTGCAGCCTAGTTTCAAAAGAAGTTGTCAAAGCAGCAGCAGCAGTAGTGGTGGCAGCATAATTATAGTGGTAAACAAAATTGCTGAACTACTAGCCTACTTCAACTACAACTTTTGCACTTTTGTCTATAGTCACTTGTCTACGCTCGGGTGTGTTTTGTGTCAAAGATAAATAATAAGTCATTTCACTCTACCTCAAATTGCATCAAGTCAGGCCTTCTCTCCCATCTCTTTTACCAGTGTGAAGAGATAACACTAATTTGCTAATTTCCCAGAGATCAGTGGTGCAGTGGAGTGCACCCCTCCCGTGCCTCTCTCCATCAGGGAGGACTTCAGAGGCTCTCACAGTAATAAGGCCACAAGTGCTGTATATGCCTGCACTAATGCCGGCAGAGTGAAGCCGCCCACTGATTTAGATTGCCATTATGTGTTTCATAAACGTTCCACTCGGCGCTCTTATATTTAAAGAATCTAAGAAATTGGAATAGGTAGTGTAGATGGGGGTTTCATTGCTGTACATCACTTTGCATGTGGAGTTTAAAGCAACCAGTGTAACAGTACAGCTCTGTCACACCTGAAAGCCTATTTACATCCCAGTACAATGATGATGATGATGATGATGACTGAGGAAGGCATATCCAGGTGACTGGCTCACAGTAATTTGACAGGCTTAAGGGAGCGCACGGCTAAAGAGGAGACATTGTGACCATCACACCTAATTGACTTGAGTGGTTCCGCCTGTGAGACACAACCAGGCCAAAATCTGACTTTTACCACATAAAATGACAGTAGACAAATGACTGAGTGCTGCTGCTTAATGCATGAAGCCATATCATTGTCTCATTTGTGATAGACTTGGTGCAATCTTTTTCAAATAAAATGGACTAATTGTATCAGAAAAAGCTGCAGGGAAACTTTTCTTGTCAAGCTCATACTTATTTTTATGTGGCATTGATAAGTCTGCAGCTGATAAGTGTTATTCATTTCACTGAGTAAGCTAATTAAAATAAAAACTTTTATTTAATTTGAAGGACATAATATTCAGGAGTTTAGGCTGAAAATCTCTGTTAATAGTGTGGTTTAATTTAATTTTCCACTTCTTTATGGAGCACTGAATTAAAAGGATTGGAACTTTGTCTTCTCATTTGCACAACTCTATTGGGCGATTTAATTAGCCGTTTTACTACTTGGGTATGTGAAAGCAAAATCCCATAACTGAAAAAAATAAATGAATAATTAAAATTAAAGTATGCTTAAAGGCAATGAAAGCAATAACAGCTGGAGCAGCCACATTAGTTTGTTCTGAACACTGTGTGCAGCTGCAGGTTGGAGACTGATGCAAAAGTGAAATGGAGCCACTGAGTTGTTCAATATTTTATGAACAAGGTCACTTATCAGTGAATGTAATGTCACCAAGTTCTCTTCATCAGTTCAATAACTGGCAAAGTGAAAAAATACTTGGGTCATTTCTTTATAATATACCTCTGGGCTTTTTATTATGACTTCATTTCCGCTGTAATATTGAAACGTCTATATAATTGTAAAAGTGTAATAGACTCTAATATAATTTCATTTTGAACCCTGAATGGTCCATGCCGTCTCTGCTCAATTTGAGTAGAATAATGATTTTTAATGTCCACACATGGCTTCCCGTGACCTTATTCAATCTCGGGCCTGATCAGGAAATATATTGATTCAATTACAGTACTGATGACAAGCGAATGGAGGGGAGCGAGGAAAAAGGTCAGCACATATTTGAAAATGTAAATCTTAACAATGTCTTTTGGGTTTCGCTGGAGAAAAAAAAAGCCATTATCAAATGCCATTTGGCTCCAGTGGCATGTCGCCCTCTGCCTCTCCCCCACACCACACCAAAGGGAATAGTTAGAATATTTAGGCTATCCACTGTGGATTTTCCCTTTGTCAGCGAGTGAGATGTATTCACAACATGTGCTTCCATTTCCTGTGATTGTGTGGACCATAATAGCCTGCATTATTCCTTAACACAACAGCTCCAGATGCAGGTTTGTGCACACTTCCTAATGACCTTGAGGTAATGAGTCCAGTGCTTTTAGAGCCTATGAGTTTGTATAGGAGCTTTAGGGAAATTAGCTGCAACCCACAGACAATAAACAAGTCCCACCATATTTTACTCAAATGACACACACCATACACGGCTCTGTTAATTATTTGTTTGGACATTAAAAAGTCATTAAAATAAATTGCTGATTAACATACTGGTATGTGTTACACCATAAATTATTCATTGTCAATGAATTAGTGAATTCAATTAAAGAAATAAGTAATGTGACATATGCACAATCAGAGCTGTTGAGGGCTTAGTGGATATTTATAGCAAATAATTCACAGATTAATCGATTTTCAAATAGATAAAGCAGTGGTCTTATTAAAAACACAGTTATAAACAAAAGCTCCTGTTTTGGACCTTCTGTCACTGGGTTCATCATAGCCATTACATTTTCAAATAATATCTAATAAAATCAGAGAAAGAGAGAAAGTTTATGTTTACAGGTTCATTATTGCTTACTTGAAATGTTAGTATTGTTCCATCATATGAGGAGTCTTAGTATGTTTTTTGTCTTGTATTGTACATTCTCATTGCCTTAGGTCTTTATTTCTCTAAATTCATATGACCATTTTTCTAGTCCTGGGGATTGGTAAATGTTCACCCTTTTTCAAATGACTTCATTAATTAAATGGGATTGGGAAAGGTTTGGAGCTAATGGATTAGACTGGGGCTGGCTGGTCCAGGCCTTTTACCAGAGGTCACATTTCATTTGCTGCCTATGTCAAGCAACCAGCAGTAGGCCTCCGAGGCACTCTAATCAATGTGTGCGTGCTGCAGCCCTGAATGAATCCATTAAAGTTATGTGGATGCATCCTGCTCTGAGGAGGAAACTCTCCCGATACCTCTGATAGAAATTAGCCATGAATTAGGAGCCATGCTGGCCTCATTCTGGATGCAAGCCAAAGCCAAATTAATAGGCCATCAGACCCTCTTGTGTTTTAAATCCCATTTGTTCAACTGTGGTTTAGAAAAAAACACCCTCTGCTGCCCCTGAAGACCCACCACAAAACTTCACTGGTTAAATAAAGTTCTGACTGAGAGAAGAGGCTTGAGAGACTGCAGACACAGGCATAGGCTAAATCTTGCCTGAACTGGTGACATAGCTGTGCCTACAAGGTTACTGTTATAGGGATGTTTATATAAACTGTCAAATGTTGCTTAAACCACACAATTGTATATATATTCTAAACCTTTTACATGTAGCCATACTTGTTTGTCACTGCCTGATCTTGTCTGATCTCAGAAGCTAAGCTAAGCAAGGTCGGGCCTGGTTAGTACTGGAATGGGAGATCACTCGGAATAGGAGGCGCCACAGTGGGGCAGCAGTAGCTAATGTAAAATGTCACTGTGTCCATAGGAAAGACATTTCACCAACACTGACAAGTAGTTGTTGGTGATGGTCAAAGGGGCTGATGGGGCAGATTGGCAGCCTCACTACCGTTGATCTACCACAAGGCATCTGTGGCTACAATAGCACACCACCACCCAGTGTGGAATGAATAATGCACTGTTAAGCGCTTTGGGTGTCTTGAGAGGTGCTATAAAAATCCAATGCATTATTGTTATTACCCCTGCTCTTACACTGACTTCAAAATATGCAGTGGTTTGTTTGGCAAATAAAACAATGTTTAAACAAAATCTGTTGTATCTCGTAAAATAAGTTTACAGCTAAACATCTAAACATGTCTTTTCCTCACAATACATTTTTGATTAGGGGGTCCATTTTGCATAGTAATTGAAACAGAAGCACACACTCACCTTGACAAAAACTCTTGTAACCTTCAAATGAGCCAGCCTTGTCCAAATAACTCAGTGGACCAAAAAACAAGCAGAGTAAAAGCTCAAAGGGAGCGCAGTGCTGCTGCAAAACAGGGGAAGTTTGCAGATGGAGTCACTGAGGACCATCACAGCACAACTCCTCTTGTCAGCGCTGATAAACAAGTATTCCCACAGTCACCTCGCCCTCCATTGTCTGAATTTACATGAGGTTTGTGTTTTTGGAGCATGTGAGGATAGAGGTCAGGGCACCAAGGCATGCATACACATTGACTTAAGAAGAACTCAACTTAAGAATCACAAAGAACGGTCAGTTTAAATTAGGGCCCGACGATATATCGGTTGACCGATATTATCGGCCGATATGGGTTCTTGGAAACATATCGGCGATCGGCCAAAATCTTGCCAATATGGGCCGATATTACACATGAACGTTTATGAACTCTATATTCTGCCCATTTAATCCAATTTACAGACAGATAAATGCCCTGATCTGTGGTTCCATCAGTATTTATCTGCGGTGTCATTTGTCTGTGTCCATCCCGCCCCTGAACACATCGCCATGTGCACTTGTTTACACTCGCAGCTGTAGATCCATGTGCGCACATATACGGTCTAAGTGTGCGCAACACTGAGGTTATATTCTTTTTACGGACGATCAGTTTGAGTGTGGATTAAAAGGACAGTTCTTAGTGCAGACTTGTGATCTGAGAGTAGCCTGTGTGAGGCTGAGTGTTGGCAATGTGTTGGTTTTGAAACTAGTTTTGGTTCTTTGTCATTGGTTAGCGATTAGCTGCTGTAGCTCGCACACATAAAATGGCTGTTTTCTCGTCTATTAGCGACTGTAAAGTGACTATAGTGACTATAGTGGCCGTATATATGTTACTGGACACCATTGATATGTAAATGAGCTGTGAATAGAAGTGTAAATGATCGACATTTCGCATATCATTAATTACCGCGGTGCACATGCATATACCGCTAAAGGCTAACAGCAGTAGTTTACTTACAGTACTTTCTTTACTGGCTAGAATATCATACAAAGATGCCATTGTGCCGACCGACTGTCTTTAAATATGACGTAAAGAGGCAGAAGTACAATAAATGTCGCCTAAATAAACCCAATTGAAAGCCAAACCTAAGTTTTATAAGCAACTGATGATTTACAGTGAATTTTCATGTCACTAAATATATCGGTGATTATATAGGTGATCAGCAGCTCCAACTCCCATTATATCGGTATCAAATCGGCCGCAACAAAATCCATATCGGTCTGGCCCTAGTTTAAATTTTACTGATATTTCCACCATAATAGTAAGGTATGGGAAATTTAATTCAGTGTTTTTTTATTAAAAGAATCATTAACATGTTCAAAGATGTATTTTGAGACATGCATGTTTAAGTTTTCTTTCATTTGAGGCACAGGCTTGGAAAAGAAAAGTTTAATACTGTTGGCTTCAGCAGCATCCCATAGCCATTTTGGCAAAACGGAAAATAAAATCGGTGCTTGCGACTGTGAACTCTATCCATAGGTGGAGCATTCAGCACGGTCTGTTGATGCTTACAGAGACGTATCATGAGGAGGCAGGTGGATATCAGCTTAGCGATTTTGAACTGGAAGTTGATATAATGTAAAATAATTATCTACATAGGTAATAGAAAAAGCAAGCTTATTTAACAAAGCAACAAAACAATTACAGGTGTTGTACAACAATATATATACTGGTATCACAAGACAAAAAAATACTAGATTGTTATATTTGCAAGTGACTCTAACTCAACATGCATCATGTATTTAAGCATTGATCCTATGGCTGGACAACATCTTCAAATAGAAAAAAAAAAATGTCATCAAAATCTCATTCTTATATTGATCATCCAAGACAATATCTCTAGAAAATACAGACAGAATAATTCCGTAAATCAATACTTTACACACCATCTGGATAAGTGTAGAGATAACACATTTTGCACTTACCTAGAATCAATATCCCTATTCACCTGCACTCAGACAATTTACCCATACAATATTATAGACACGCTGTATGTAAATGAGATCCAAAATGGCTCCCGCAGTCGCCCTCTTCCTCCAGTCGCAGAGTCACGCATCATTGTCAGCAGCACCGGCAAAACAAGATGAAATAAAACTCTAAGCCGTCCTGGCAGTCAAGGACACCATTCCCTCACCGTAATAGCCTGTATCGCCTAGCCACTCCATGTGTAGCTTCTCCTCATTGCTCTGGGCTTTTATTCGCAGCAATAAGCTCTTTATCACTCCTCAACACAATTCATTTAAAACCACCGTCAAGAAGCAATCAAACCTTAAGTAAGAGGATTCAAAGTCAGCCCGTTATTGTTAAGCAAAGTAGCATCACTTCATTTCCATAATGCACTCGGCCGGAGATGCCAAAAAAGGTAATCATAAAAAACTGTGTACAGAAAAATAAATCACTAATATTTTTCACTTTTTTTTTCAAACGGCTCATATTATGCTATTTTCTGATCTACGTTGTTGTTGTAATGTTGTTTCATCTTCAAAAACATACCTGGAGTTGTGTTTTTTTTTTTTTTCACACACAGAAAACACTCTGTTCCACCTTGTGATGTCAGGTGGTAATGTTGTGTTTTTAAACTCCATACACCTTCACTAGAATTTAGAAAATTTCAATCCTGGAATTGCCAGTCTCTACTGAACTAAAGCTAAAAGTTTGCTGTTAACTTGAAAATACCAATTCATGACATCACAAGGTGGAATAGACATGTAGAGATGCAGACAAACTAATAATGCAGGATTGCTCAAATGTGTGAATGAAACAAAACTCCAGGTATGTTTTAGTGAGGTAACAATGTTCTAACACGATTTAAAGCTCACAAGAGTCAATTTTGCGTACTATAGGACCTTTAAATGCTTTATTCATTCATTGTTGTGTTGCGTGTTGCTTTTCGTTCTTCGCTGCAGCTAGAATGACATTACGTTTGGGTGAGTTGTCTCTTTGCCTTGGACACATATGATTTAGCAATTCTTGACATACCCATTACAGCACATAGATTGGCTGTTCTCTTTTTCCTTGTGCCTCGGCAACCCATAGAAATGACATGTACCTTTCCATTTTTCCACAGATGTCCTCGATTCAAAGGTGGCACGTTTAGAAAGAGCTTCTAATTTCAGGAGCATTCCCGTACTATTAACTATAGCTACAGGAAAGACATCAATCTTGACAAGGTCTTTGGAAACTGTGTCTAAAAATGTAATGCTGTAGTGGATTTTTCTCCCCTTTTTCTTTATGGCCTCCTCATGTGTAGGTTTTTCAAGAACTGTCCTCACCATTTAGTGGGGGTGGTTTTTCTCATACGGAGTATTTGGACATAGAGTCACATGTCATTAGTTTGTGACTGCTGAGATTTGAAAACTTTACAACAGAAACTACCAAATATCTGGGTAAGAAACGAGATTTAAAACACAAGTAAGTAAATGTAAAGAGGGAGTATTTTACTTCTATGGGGTATTAAATGCATAACATATTTACCTTTTATTGTTTGGATTTTGGCGATTGTGGCGGCAGTTAAAGCAGAACTAAGTAACTTTACAGGTAGCATTCCCCCTACAGGTCTCTTGCGAGAATGAACTGTCGTAAATACTCTCCTCACCCCCTTCCCTTCCCGCTCATCTGCTCACTCACTTTTTTTTTTCTTTTTTTTTTGCGCTCATGTTTGTTTACACAAAGCCGGCGAACAGTGTCCGCAATACAATGTTTCAGGTGGGTCATGTTTTTTACTCTGCTTAATGGTGATTGATTTCAATCTTATACATTAACTAGCTTGTAAAAATATATGTACGAGTGCCCAGAGCTCCCGGAGCACCATGGCTCACGGAGCACCGCGGCTCGTAGTGTCCGAAGCTCCCGGAGCACCGCAGCTCGTAGCGCCCGAAGCTTCTGGAGCACCACGGCTCATAGCATCCACAGCTCCTGGAGGACCATGGTTCGTAGCACCGGGAGCACTGCGGCCCATAACGCCCAAAGCTCGTCAGTACAGGGTGTGTTGCTAGCTCGGTTAGCTGTGTGTAGCTGAAGTGTCGTAGAGCAGTCTGGCTCTCGTGAGAACAAGAACAGACCCTGAGAGCTTGATCCGGGTCGGTAGGAGCCAAGTTGCATGTGCGTTTTTTCTGCCCAGAGGCAGATGGGGGCCCAGTGAACCCCTGAAACACCCCAAAACGTCATATGTAACCATCAGAGGGGCTTTCAGAGACATTTAATTAGGTAAAAATGTTATTTAGTTCTGCTTTAAAGTCCAGACAGTGGCAAGGTGGCTGAGTGTCTAGCAGTAATTCTTCACAGCAAGAAGGTTCCGGGTTTGATTCCCAGGTCGCCCAGGCCTTTCTGTGCGGAGTTTGCATGTTCTCCCTGCATCTGGGTGGTTTTCCTCTGGGCACTTAAGTTTTCCCCATCAACCCAAAAGCTTGTGCCATCGGTACCATCCTCAGGCTAAGGTAGTCCTGACCAAGCCTAGAAACAAAATCACAGAGATGGGCCCCACAGTTCCTGAGGAGATTCCCCAGTGGTATTGAAGGATGGGTCAAATGCAGAGGACAAACGTCCCTACGGAGACATAACCTCAACTTCAGAACATTCTCCTTGGAGATTGATCAATTTTATGCCATTCTGTGGAACATCCCCGCCAAAGCAATTACCTGTCCCTGGAGACAACTACCTGCTTTCTACCAGGCAAGCCCACTCACAGTAGGATAGGTGTTTTTCGATGTATTTTAGCACACAAAAACATCCATAATAAAATAAAGGTTTGTTTTTTGGTTGAAGTGTTGTGTGTTGGCGCTTTAACGTCTCCCAACTGGCATCATTATCACAAAAACAAATTCAACCAGTAACATAACATGTAAACTGTCCCAACTTGATAACCAAGACTTTTATCTGTATATCACACATGTGTGCTCCATTTTGATCAATTTTGAACACAGACAACAATAAAAATAACCACATAATATTTGATATCATACCAGGATTTGGTATTTGTTAACATGTTAGTTAAAACATTTAAACTGTGTCCTCTTTGGGTTTTTCTTAATACAGTCACAAGGGAGATTAACGCTAATGCCTAAAGGAGCAAAGCCCAAAATTGAAACATATTAACTGTAATTAGTATATTACAAAATGGCTAATTTGATCGCAATTGTAATGTTTCATTTCATTACCTGTAATCTTGCCCATGAGAGACTTGTATTAAAACTGCAAGAACAAATCAGGCTGTAGGGGGATTTTTACTGTCCTAATTTGGTGAAAAAAAGCTCATTACATGATCACAGGGATGAAAGACAAAAACAGGAATCTTTTGGTCCTAGCACTGCTCTGGTCCTGCCCAGGTTTGTACCTTTTATTCTACATTCTTTTAGTAATTTCTCACAACACGACCAAAGCCATAGGTAAACCCACATCAAGCCCTGCATCATTACGCCAGCACAGCATCCTCAGTGGGCAGTGCGGCACATAAAAGAGCACACTATCAGTTCTTTCAGCCCGTAAACTCTGCTAATTAACGCCTATATTTCTTGCATTGCCAACCCTTCGTGTTTTCTTCAGGCCACAGGATGTAAGAAGCAGCGTGTGTGTCAGTTGTCGCACAAAGGAGATAAAAGTGGAATGGGTCATGTTGAGCTGGTATTTATTGGCCGTGATAGTTATTGGATGGAGTGGTTTCACACATTGGGCTCATCTCTGCCATCGCCGGTGTCTCTGCACATCAGCTGTAATGGAAATAATCAGAATGATAAGAATAGCATGGCTTCAATCTCACAGTGATTACATTGTTCCAACCATTTCCGTTTCTGCTTGAATTACATTGAACTTCATCTGCTGTGGTCGGCAAACAGGATTACTGGTACTTAACTGAAATGAAAATGCATTTTAACGCAGTTTAATAATCAGAGTAGAAAATTTAGTTGGTGGCAATAAAGATGAAAGTAATTTATTTCTATGGATGACTGTGCAGTGAGTCCATACTGTTCTTTAGATGGCCCATTTCAACTATCCAAAATGGAGGCATGCAGTTGGAGTAGTCTGCCACAGTTGACTACTGCATAAGTGCGATGATCATAACATGAAAGAATCTCAATTCCCCCCCCAAAAACCTCTTCAAAGAGAGACACTAAACGTTCAACTTGAAAGCCTCAAGATCATGAAACTCTCCAACTTTTCTTGAGAGTCTTGATCTGAGTGAAGGGGCAGCGTGGAGAGCACAGACAAACTGCGGCACATCCTCGTGCATCTAAAGTGGTCAGCAGTTTGAGCTGTCCGTGCCTCCTGTTCCATTATGGAATAGTAACACCAGGGCTTGTTTGTTCGCCAAACACAATTAACAAGGTTTCTGCTGCACATCAATACTGCTATTTGCATAGGGTATTGATCTCGAGTCCTTATAATCACAAAATGTTAATTGCACCAATTAATTCTCAATCTGTTTGTGCCCTTGTCTGGCCGCCTGGAGCCCTGAAGGTCAGAGTGAAAATGAACTGTTCTTTGATTCTCCTCCAGGAAAAGATTTTTTCCCAAGACAACCCCGTTTGCTACTTTGAATCAAAAGAGCCGGCCTCCGTTATCGTGATTATCATTCGAACTGAGTAGGAGCTAATGGGTTTGAAATCTGTGATCTGATTTGTCCTTTTAAACAAGCTTTTTCTTGTCTCGTTCATTAACCGCAACTGGCTCCTCCTTTTGCAACACGCTGGCTATTTACACCTCAGAGACAAAGTATCCCCTCCATATTGACTAATTTGTCATTTTCTGGGACAATGCATTGGCTCTTTGATTCATGGCCCATACACAATGTGCAGAGTTCCCTGAGCGTCTGGTCGCGGTGCACACCATGTTATTACAGGCTGAACATGACCTCCTGCTTTATTGTCTGTTTGAGATGATCAGAATAATAAGTCAGTGCTGTCCACTCACCGCTCCTCTCACAGTAATGTGTAGCTAGCCCTTTGTAGACCAGGCTTATAGAAATACAGCTATTAGTCGGACTGTATAAATATTTCAGTGTATGGCCTCTTTTTTAGTGCTTTATATTTCCTCCCTGTGTTTGCCACTATCGATTAGCGCAGGGCTAATTGCTTTTGCCTCTATCTTGATATGGTCAACAGCACAGAGCCATTAAAGTGTTTGAGCCGCTGGTATCAGTGCGTTTGAGTGCAGAAGGACCTCTCCTCGTCCCCGTCATCCATGCCTGAACACAGCCAAATGACAAATGAGCCGCCCTGTGTGAAAGATGAATTTCAATCCACTACACCTGTGCCACCCCACCAAATGAAAGGACTGATTGCCTCCAATTGCATATTTAAAATGCTTAATTCCTCCATTAGGAAAGCTATTTACATGAATTAGGGACAATTAGCATTTTCAGACCCACTTCAACTTTGTGCGCCCCTATCCATTAACATTTGAAAGTGTGGGCTGGCAGACGCGAGAAAGCCCTTCCATCTGATTCTGCTGACCTCCTGTGACGGCTGCCTGTGTGCACTTTTTTATCTGGCTCACCTCACTAAAGAGAGGGGCGGCCCTGGTCTATAACCGGGCACCTCATTATGGCTAATCAACAAAAGCCAATGAATGAAAGACAACAATGAAGGGCAAAGGCACGTATAATGGTGCTATGGTGCTAACCTTTTATCTAAGTTGAACTGTTAATTGTATGTGCACGAGCTCAAGGCCTCAGACAATGTGATGGCCAGATAGAGACCAAGAGTGAATTTCATGTACATGGGCTGGTTACATTTATTGCCTTTGTACCACATTATTATCATATTACAGTGTGCTCATATTATGCATCGCATTTAAAACAACCAAAATGTGCAGGCAAAAAGTAAAAAGAAACTACACGTACAGCTTCACAGGGCAGTCTAAGGTGTAACAACCAAACTTGATAACTTGATGATACAGTAATGACTTCAGTTAAGATTGTGATAACATTGTTCACAGAATACTGTCACTGATATAGAAAAAAGTTCACATTCAACCATTTTCCAATATAATTATCAAAAGCATCTGAATAGAAGATAATCTAAATTATGACAAAAAAGTAACAAACATCTCTTTTATACATAATTAGCAGACAATACTGTTGTGTGCGTTTATCTGAAGACCTTGAGGCTGCTGTTGTCCTCAGTATTCTTCTCATATCACAGTTTATAGACTGCCATTCTTTCAGCCTCTTGTTTACATTGTTGTGATACTGTCACATTGTGATAAATAGTTATGGAGACAGTTAGAGTCTTATAAATGAGGTTAATATATGTACTCTTTACTGCTCTGAACACTCCTGTTTGAATGCTCCTATTGTCTCTATTGCAAGGACGCATCTTATGTCCTATCATAATTGTGATATTGATTACACATAACTCACTTTGTCTGATTATGATTACAATTTAATATTGACTTTCTGCATGCAGTGAGTTGACTCTGCTGTTGTCAGTCTTGTTGGCTTGTATGATCTATGATTCATCAATACCATTGATCGACCCAAAGTTCATCCTTCCATATGTGACTAGCACATCAGTATTTTACATAAAAAAGATTGAGAGGAGGCAATCTGCATGTCAGCAAAATGTCACCATAATTGAGGCTGGCTGCTGTTATTGTCCCTTAACGAAGTTGGGACTGTTTTATAAACAGGCCTGGGACAAGAGACATCCGTCACCGGGGACAGTGTTAACATCACAAGGACACGGGTGTCACGCATCAACTCGCCTGTCCCAAAGAGTAGGGCCACGAGAGGCGCCCTCTTCATATGCAATGAGGAATTTGAATACTTTCATTCAGCTAATCTATCAATGTTTGTCTAGTGGAAGCCAGAAGGATACACGCTAGCAGCAGCTCATGGGGCTAATTGGAAAAACCCAGGTATGATCAGACATAGCGACACATTATGTGCTGCTGCGTGGGTGCGGGGCAGGCCAGGCCTCCACTCCTGTGTGTCTCTGCAATACCCTGCCGCAGTGACAGTGGGCTGCCCTCTCGCACTCTGGATATCCAGTGTAAATCCAACCCAGTGGAGCTGTGAAAAAAGCTAATAATATGTTATTGCATTGGAGGTCCCCCTGTCGCCTCTCCATCAGAGCAGCACTGTCACCTTACACATGGGCCGCAGTGTGATAATGGACAATAATGTGAGAAGCTGAGAGAGAAGTCTGCCTCCTTAGTGGTAAAGGGGAAAGCACAGTCCATATGCTGCTGTCACCATAACATCCTCAACACTATGGCCTCTACGTACTTTATCACTTTATTACTTTGAGAAGTCACTCCTGATGAGTCTCTGCGTGGGTTTGTGAGCAAACTAAACTTACTAATTACATCCTGCTCCAAGGAGAAGTCAGGCTAATTTGTGTATCATAAACTCCAGCTTTGTTTTTGTTATTGCGTTTTTAGGCATCCAAATACATAATCCCTGTACACAGAAGACCATTGCCTAATTGTTTCATCATGATGTGTTTATTCATATTTAATGTAGATGCATTTACTTCTCCAAAAACACGATCATTAGTGAGAGGTTTGTGGAGGCAAAATGTGCAAATGTGTTGTGAGAATAATCAAATCTCTCAAAGAGAATCTGAAATCATGTTATGTGCAGTGTCTCCAAGCATATTAGTGCACCTAATCAAGTACCACTACTCTGAAACTATTGTTATGTGGATTCTTTATGAAACAAAACTTAGAAAATACCCTTAAGACTACAGAATTATAATTTCAGCCCAAACATGTTAAATATGCTTCTTTTGATCAACAAAATGATTCTGTTTTGCTCGCAGTGTTTCATTTCCAAGCAAAACACTACAAAAATGTGTTAAATATATGTGTTATTAAAAGTGAAACCAGGAAGCAGATGGCTGTGTGGTCAAAGATTTCACAGATCATTTTTTATATTATCATTATTGTCAGAAATAGAATTTATTATTATATTATTTTCCTCTTCTGAACGCTTAAGCATAGCTGTGCAGATATCCATCTAAGTTTACAGAGACTATAAGCAGTTAAATAGTACCTGCCTTTCTAATTGTAATTATTATGATGTTGAGAGAGCAACAGGGCATTTTATTTTCTGCCATGACTGAATTGATGTCCCTGTGCACGGAGCTGTATTTTGATGCGTGACCACATGCTTTGTGGTTTTCGAGCCCCTTGAGACCAATTCCCATTATTTACTTGACTGTGACCCCGTATCATGACCCTTCAAGTTTTTCATTCAGCACAAACCCACTTGTAAATTGCCCGTTTAATGGCAACCTGCATTTTTACTCTGCTGTAATGAATGCTCCAATTATTGTGAAGGTGATGAAGACGATTTTTTATGATGCTGCCTACCCACTCTTTATCCCTCGAACCTGTGGTCAGCCCTACCTGCAGAGGGGGTGAGTGCTTTCTACACAGAGGCCTCTCAGAGCTCCAGTCGGTTGTGCCTCAATCAGGTGGACAGAATTAAGTGCTTGAAAGAAATGAATTCATTCTGGCAGAAATGTGTCAAATGACCTTTCTGCTGTTCTTTACACATGGCACACTTCATCAGGAGCTGAAAGGGGTGTTAATGTGCATGCTCCTAATGGTGTGTGGCTATATAAGAACAATTAAAACTGTATGTTATATTTTATATAGTTTATTTATCAAAGTCTATGGAAAAAATGAATGAGGATTTTACTTCCAGATAAAGCGCAAGCAAAGTGGGTGTGACAGTTGCACACCTGGTTATACAAAGTTAAAGGTGCTTCTAGTGGAGGGTCTGCCACCTGCTTGTTTCCATGAAAATGTTATTGCTGTGTCTAAATTAATCTACACAACAGTATAGATTAAACTTATCTATCACAAAGCAGACAAGCAGGTTACAGCACTACACTACATTACAGTTCAGATCTGTGGAGTGTCGCCTCTATTCACAGAAAGAATTATTGCATTTTCGGGCAATAGAAAAACATTGTAATAAATAAATGCTAGATGGATATGTTTAATGTCATACTATGGAACATTCCAGGCGAAGCAATAACATTTCCATGGAGACAAGTAGATAGCGGACCCTCCACCAGAGACAGACAGAGAAAGAAAATCAGTCAAATAAATTCCTCCAGTGTGTATGCTAAAATGCCAATTCCGTTTGTTTGTTTATTTGATAGCCGAAGCTCTAAATATCCAGTTAGATGACACCTGAAGGCATATCCGCTCCCCAGCTCTCTCAAAGAGGGTGAAGGCTTTCAGCAGCCCATACATGTAGCCGATTAGTTTGACTGAGCATGTTTTCAGAGAGCAATAAATTAAATATGAATAAATTAAAAAGCTACTCTTGCAGAAAATTGCTTGGAAAACAACCACCTCTCCATTAAAATATGTTATGCCATTTATGTGCAGTAACTTGGGATTAGATATCACTGTAAATTAACACACCATCCAACCATAGTGGAGAACTTTTCACTTTTAACAAGGACTTATAAAAGAGGTATTTACTCCAGTGTGTTCCATAATTAATTTTTTATTCAAATGAGGCCCGACTGTGTATTATAATTGCAAATATCCCTAAATAAGTGCACTTTTTATAGGAGGGGGGGTAGTGTCAACAAAGATTGATGAGGTTTCCTTTGAAATTGCCATCTGTTTCAAATGTTTAGTAGAAAGGCCCCCTCCTGTCTCTCTCCTCTGGAAATAGAGGCATGATGCTTCTCCTCCTGCCATTTGCCCATATGCATCTGTATTACTGCTGTGTGTGGCGTTTGTGGAACATGAGGTAACTTAAAGATTGAAGGGGATCAGGAACATCAGCGTGAGATCAGCTCCCGTAGATAACGTGGCTGCAACATTTCCATGACATTGTAGCCGTGTTAGCTCATTAGCACAATGTCACCGCCACAGCCAATGTTGTGTTTAGGGTAAAAGGGGAGGGGGCTTCAGCTGCAGGTATCAGGCCTCTGCAGATGGGCTTATTAATTAAAGGCATAGAAGGTATTGCAGTTCAGAGCCTTACAGCCAAAGCAAACAACGCAACAAACAATCATGAGACTATAGAGTACAGAGGACTTATTTGAATCATTATCATACATTAATTTAACTTGTATTTTTATGATTAGTTTTAGATCTGACTGCCAACATGGTCTTCTAAAACCAGAGAGCACAATATCTTGCTTAGCTTTTACTGAACAATTGTGTTGAAAAAAATGTATTTGGTCTCTATTATATAAATTATAATGTACATAACATGTTGAATTGTAGCCATGGACTAATTTCTATTTACTCATAAACACTTATTCATACAAAACATGCAGCAGACTTCCAATACTGGAGGAAAACTGGGTCCAGCATCTTGCCAAAGGACACGATGACAATACACCCAAAAACAGCACCTGGTATTTTCAGCAGGTTCCTATCCACACCAGGCCCAACCTAGCATAGCTTCCAAGACCTGACATGATCTGGCATTCTCAAAGTAGTATCCTGTATGGCTATATTGCATGTATTTAAAATGTTGGTTGTATGTTAGTACATGCTTATATACTAATATAATTATATGTTTAAGTATTGCAAATTTCCTTTCAGAGGTGTTCCAAGCATTAGATCCTCATTCACCTCCTAAGTGGCCTCCTAGATCCTAAAGGTTGGATCAACAGTAGGAGAGGGGAAGCATCCTAACCTGTTTATCCTAACCCCTACCATCCTCACCAGGGCCCCGTCCCACCTCTGCACAGTGACACCCTCTCCACGCTCCAAAATCAGGGGAGCCTTTTTTAATCCCTCCCGGTCTGTAAGCCACCCACCCGCACTCCCATCTGTCAGGGCACCACTGGAGGGGCAGAGGAGGGGAGTGGTTTAGGGGTATAAGGCATTTGGCTGAGTGGAGAAAGCATCCCATGTTCCATCTCAAAGAATTTTCTAATTTCCTTGGCCTTTCATGCTTTGTCCCAAACTCACGCCCCTAAACTAGCCACCGTAGAGACCACAGTCACCCTTCAACCTATTCAAACTAGAATGTTCTCTTTTTGGACACCGCAGGAAGTACTACAGTTCCAATATAACCATTTTAGAAATTCTTACAGTCACACACACAGTCCACATGTATCTGTTTAATTATGCACTGCACAGATTTGATTAAAAATAAAATAAAATATGTAGTTTTAAGGATAGTTGTCTTGCTATGACCGACATTTTTGAGTCACACTTTGAATACAAATTCGAATAATAAAATTGACTGTAGCGTAAGCATGTCAGTGCTACTGCAGTATTTTACCCCAAAAGCCTGTATCTAAGAACAACATTTGTTTATTTTCATTGGACGTAAATCATTCCCTACCATTTTCCATACTGTCTGAGCCTGATAGTGAGAAGCCATATAAATCCTTGAGAAAACAGACTTAACAGCCGTGCAGTGGCCATACACAAAAACAGAGCAGTGCAGTGTGCGGGGGCCCATTGTTGGCACTCATTCACTCGGAGATGCAAATAGGTGGATTTGAAATGCAGCCTGTGTGTGTTATGCTTGACTACTTTAATGTTGTATCTATGCTGGGGATTATTCTCTTTACAGCGGAAAACCCTGGGCTTGAATAGCAGTGCCCTCACAGTAGCTCCCAGTGCTTTCAGAGGCCTCCAAACGAGATTAGCCCCGTGTCTGCCCAGGTCCCAATCCTCTGCATCCGCACACAGCAGCCACGCGGTGTGACGGCTCCGCTCCGACACTGGGGGTGCGCTCCCAATATGCAGCACTCAAATTGAGAGGTCACATACATAAATACAATCGCCAGGCCTACAGTGTTTACAAATATTTATTGACGTATAAGACATTATTGAGAACCAAACCATGCAAGTGTTTGAAAAGTCCAACTCTGTTACTTATTTTTTTAATGTTTGTTAGTGAAACATTGTACAGTGTATATATTATAACTATAATTTACCATAATCTATATCTGTCATCAAAATAAACAAAGTCATTTCCACATGTGAGTCGTGTTCTTTTTGTCAAAGTTCTAAAAATCTCTTTGTTGATGAAAGTAACAAAGTAATTTGGAAGTTTTGGTATTGTTAATATTTTTATGTGCCTGGATATAATTATTCAGCACTATGTTACATGATCACTGTAATTCATGCATTGTTTAAATTAACTGATACAAAAATCAATTCAGAACAAGGTTCAGAAATAGGCAAATCTGGCACCATCTAGTGGAGACTGACAGGAAAGACAAGAAGGTAGAAATCAATAAAAGTTGTAGTTTAAAAAAAGGGAATATGGAATACTTGGACCTACTTTGCCTTCAAACTGAAATCACATTTCTTTTTTAGAAAAATCTACACTACTCAAATGTTATTAGATTTCTAATATTTTTTGCAGACAAAATAGTATTGTGAACCACTGTTCAGATAAATTTGAAAAAAAGAAAAAAAAAAGAAAACAATCAGAATTTTTGAGTTTCTTCCAGAGACTTGCCACTGCCCTAAACTGGCGAGGTCTTACAGCAGGTGAAGTCTGTGCTGTATGACAGTGTCACTTCAGTGAACAAAGTACCGCCTGTGACCGCTCAGCGATGTTTAATGAATGCAGCTGAAGAATTACAGCCTAAATGTAATCCAGGGATTTTCTAGTAGATGATTAGCAGACATACAGTAGGCCGTGTCCACAATAAGGAGACCTGTTGATACTGGTTTTGGCAGAAAAGACTGAATCAGATCTCAAATTTAATTGTCTTTTGAAGCATTTTGCAAGACGCAGATCACTATCTATTCCTATGTCCCTCTCATTATAAAGAAGAATACCTATAGTATGCTATGCAATACTTAACTGAGCAGACGATCAAGGTATTACAGAAACAGTATGGGATAATGTGAAGAAACCACATGAGTTTTTTGGGTACAGATTCCTAAACATCAAATAGCTAAAGAAAGATGTCATTTTAAATAAACTAATCTAATAAACTATCCATTTATCTATGATCATGTCAGTGTACAACCTAATAAACACTTTGTCACCCAGGCAAATACATCTGGAGTATACATGACACCAGAAAAAGAGAATGCAACTCGAGGACTTTCTTTATCTCTTGTTAAAAGTTTTTGCTCATAGTTGCTTTGTCTTAAGCACAAATTCAAAGTCTGTCACCTATAAAGCCCATGGAGGACAGCAGGAGGACAAGTGGACAAACAAGATTTGTACAGTAGTAGAGTCAGAACCAATATTAAATCCTTTGTTTAGGGGGTTTTGTGGCGAAAACAAGAACAGAGCCTCACCACAAACAATGAAGCCAAAGCTTTATGTGTACACATATTTACAAAGAGATATCACAGTATTACAGAAGCAAGAAGTAAACAGAAAAGGAAACTGCCCTGGTAATATTACTGTCATTTGTTTTGTGCTATGATGACATTTTCCTTTATCACACATAGCGTATGTTGCTGTTTATGTGCACTATGTAGGGATGCAAGACATATTTTTCAGTATCATTTGCACACAAGGTACTTGCTTTGGGTTGTTAATGAACGCAACATGTTGTGTGTAATGGGACACTCCTTTGCAACTTTCCAATGCACACACAATTCCAGGCCAACACAACTTGCACAAAACAACCATACCGGCATGTCAAAGCCTGATCCTGTCAGATCTCAGAAGCTAAGCAGGGCAGGGCCTGGTTAGTACTTGGATGGGAGACCATTGGGAATTCCAGATGCCACACCCAGGTCGTCGTTGAAAATGACAATTAGCTCTCAACCGACCTACCTGGTAAAATAAATGTTAAATAAAAAACATCAGTCACCAATAGCTCCACAGTTGCCTTCAAACTTTTGATAGCGACATGAAACTATTAGTCATGTAAAACAAAAAAGAGGCTATTAGATGGAACACCACTATGTAGCCAACCCTCCACAGTTATGGGACAGCAATAAGAACTTTTATATGTTAACAATCATAGACTGTATAAAAGAAGCGGACTAAGTGAGCGTGACGTCACCCATAGCGTTTAGCGCCGTTCAAATGAGGCTCGCGATGCTAACGGTTACAGGGGCAAATCTGGAGCCAGGCTCTATGTTATGAACAGGGTTTTTTTGACGGACAAAATAGCGGGAAAACAAGGCTCATGTAGAGCGGGTTCATACGAACATACGAACGCTGTGAGCCTCGTAATTTTAAGACCAAAATGACGAGGCTCACAGCAACAGGTACAGAGAGAGGAGCGATCAGATCTCAATGTAAGTCAATGGGAAAAAGGGAGAGAAGGAGCCGGAAGAGCCTCCTGGAGCACTTCCTATTCGGCACGCAGCAGCTAACGGGATAGCTTAGTCCACTCATATATACGGTCTATGTTGACAACTAATGAAGTTAAACAGTTCTCCCATGTGTTCAAGCCCAGGAAACTCACCTGTTTCACGGCTGGTGGCTCATTTCGGCGCATTTCCCGTTTCTCAGCAGTATCACACATTGGTCCTGGGCGTATTTGACGACTGCAACCAATTTTAAACTATTATGTTGCTTTTTATAAACTTCAACACTGTTTTCTTCTCCTATTTATGAGACGCTCCACGACCAAACCAAGCGCCACTCTCTTCCGTGAATTGCGTCATGCGCACGGGACGCAAAAATAGCAACCGGGTGGATGGAAGCGGCGCGTATTTCTCGTCTGTGATAATTGGTAAGGGACAGTTGCGCTACCTTTACTACCTTTTCTTCTTTCTTAATTTTTTGTTCCGTATACGATACAAAATTTATAAAAAGACATGCAAAAAGACACAAAATACAAAAAGACACAAAATTTAATTGAGTTGGCTGTAATTCAGTATATCAGTATCAGTATAAGCCTTATTTGTTATGCTTGCGGTATTAAATGAAGTATGGGTGGATAAATATATAAAGATGATGGTTCGATGAGTCCAGTAGTTAAATTAAATCAAGTATAACTTTAGCATAACATGTAGGCTTAGGTCTAATTCATACAGGAATACCCCTTCTTCCCCTAACATGTTACAGAATCTTAAAACAACCGATAATGCAGGTTATATTGTTAGATGAAATCAGGAAATCATGCTAATAGTCTTCCAAATTTACAGATAATGGAGTGAAAAACAACAAAACTAATTTGTAGTGGAAACTTCCTTCTTCAAGCTCTTAGCAGAAGTTTGTGGTCTCTGGTGCAGCAGAATATAGTATTTCTAATCAAGTTACAAATGATTAAGTTGCTGCAGCAGTTCATTCAATCTCAGGTCTAATTAACTTGATCATTATCTGTGTGCATGCAAGGCTGAGCACCGACTGCTTTGGATTTGGCAAATGGAACAGTCAAATTCCCCGATGAAGGAGGTCTATACACAGGCAAAATAAAGTTTGATCTGTGGTGCAGACAAAGCAGATTGTGGAGGTCAAGTGCAGATGGCAAATGATTATACGTTCACCTACCTAACTGCATTAATATGAAAGGATTGTCATACACAGTAAGAATACATGAAAGAATAAATTTTTCACTGTATTTTTGAGCAACACATAACACCTGTAACTGAGTAAATGTGAGATAGACAAGTCATCATTCATTAGAACATTCCAAGCAAAATAATAGGATCATGGAGACAGGCAGGTGGTGGAATCTCAATGAGAAAAGTTGCATAGGGGACCTTTAAAAAAACAAAAAAACGATGCATACATTATACATTCTAACTGATTCAATAAGTGAACAAAGGTTTTCTACATGGAAATGTTATTGCTTTGTCTGGAATGTATTGTATTAAACTTTTATATCTTCACTGAGACTAAATCAGACCGACTTTTTCTAGGTATTTTTGAACTATAAACCACCTATAATTTAATGTTAATGTCATAGTGTGGAGCATTCCAGGCAGAGCAATGACATATCCATAGAAAAAAGCAGGTGATGGCCCCACATCCAAAAATTTACATACCTTTAAGTTTATAAACTATACAAATATGTGTTTGATTATTTCAAATGATACTGTCACAAATAATGGAGACACTTGCCCACTAAAGTGAAAGTTGGTTGTTCAATACACATACCTGCATCTCTGAAATCCGATGCTTTTGTGGTTTTTTGGGGTTTTTTTTACATATAGTTAGCACCATCTACTCGATGAATGAGTGTTGATGAATGAGTGTGTGATGATGGAGGCTAGGGAGAGTATGACGATGGAAATATAAATGGGAAAAAATGTGTTATTTACAAATATCTATATTAAACATGTTAGATCTCCCAACCAAACTGCTGCCTGTCCTTGCCCATATTAACTTTAAACACAATTTCTTCAGCTTGAAAAAAGTCTCCAAAGCCAAATTAAATGTAAAGCAATTACCAAGTGATGACTAGGAGCGATGAAGTGGATCCACCACTCGCACAGCAATTAATTATTAACAAGGAAGCAGTGTCTTTAACCTCTCCACTCTGATGCATTATTTTAGCCCTGACAGGCCTCTCATAACAGGCCTGTCTCTCCCATTAGCTGCCGTCTATTTCTCCATCAAAACGATTGTGACAGCCTCGGGAAATTCCAATCACCTCAATCAAAGCTCATTTATGGAAGACAGAGGCATGTGATGAGTGTATCAGTCAAGAGTTTGAGGGCCAGGCTGTAAACCATTGGTGGCTTTCAGATCCTATGTGTGATGATGTACTCCCAGGTGTGGACAGACATTACACTGTTGTTAGTGAAAACATCCAAAAGATCCTCAATGTTAAACCTGATAAAGTGACTCATACTACAACACTAATTTCATAGTAACCTGTCCACATCTCCATATTCTAAATATATATATATATATATATATATATATATATATATATATATATATATATATATATATATATATATATATATATATATATATATATATATATATATATATATATATATATATATATATATATTTTAGGCTTTAGGCTAGTACAATTTGATATCATCTGTAATATGTCAGAGCAGTGTCCATGGTAACGAAATATGTATCTTTGCATGCTGAGTGTGTTAAAGACAATAATTAGCCATTAGTCAGTATACAATGCATAAATCAAGTGACTGCAATTATGCAATATGACAGTATAAAAATAAGTACAAGTAATTCAGGCTCATCATTGATGCAGTTATGGTATTGTGATAAAGTAATGGCCAAATCATGTTGATTAGTTGAGTGAATTGTGTATTTAGATAAAATGCTTATGTTTGGAGTAAGCATATAATAACCATAGCAATAACATGTAAATTGTTTTTCGTTATAAACTTCAAATAATATACATATAATAATAAACAATATACATATATTTACATTATATTACATATTTAAAACATCCTGGAGAATGTCTCTCACCTCTAGACTGTTTGATAATGTTACTTTGTGAAAGTAAGAGTGAAATCTGAGCAGTGAGCACAGACTAACCATAACTCTATAGGACCATTTTATGTAAAGCATCAGGCAGTGGTCCACTTTACACTGAGCAGGCCTCCTCTCCAGTTTCAACAGGAAGTACTTAGAGAATATGGTTAATTACAAGTCAGGACCTGACCTGTCTCCATTCTCCATCATTCTGTCAGACAGCCATTTTGGCCGGGTCATTAAATTAGTTTACATTTAACAAACTGGTGGCTGAATGAGTTTGTAGAGAAACTAAGCAGACAAAATCAATTGTAACACAGACTGTTGTAACAATGGCTCTCAAAAGTAAAGGCAGACAGTCTAATCAAATATTTCAATAGTTTTTAATCAAAGAAACCAGGTTAGATGGTTAGAAAACAAAGCCTATGTGCCACCATATGTGGCACATAGGCTATGTTTTGTGAGGCAAGCAGATTTAACATTTTTTCTCATTCACTTTATGGTGAACTCCCATACTGAAAGATGAATTTCAGTATTCAGATCAACACATGAGCACTTTTAATAAAACTTTGTTTGCCTACACAAAAGTTGGATTAATTAGGCTTAGGCAGCTCTCTAATGACAGCACCTCGAGCTGTAGTAACTAGCTGTCATTCAAATAAAGCCAGGAAATTAAGGTAAAACAAAGTCTTACAAACTCCAATTAACACATACACTTCTGTCTGTCCTGGTTTAGCATAAACATTACATTTTCCTGGTGTGAAGCGAAATCGTTTATTGACAGCTCGGCTTTGATGACAAATGATAAACCTCACAGTGCTAATGAACCGTGGAATTACATTACCTGATGAGGCAAGAAATTGCATGTTTAGAATGCAAATATAGAGGCCATCACCACACCAAGTTATGAGGTGAATCCTAATATTATGCAAAGAGATTAAGTCTTATATGGTCCAAGTGTACATTAACATGAAGTCATTAGACAACACAGTCACCTAGCATGTCCACTAAATAACAGCATCTCTCTACTCCCACCAATCAGCTAATGCATGCCCTGTCCCTGTAAACAAGTCTTCTGAGGGCCTTCAAGAATCCCCTCTGTCTTCAGTGACCATGTTTGATAAGTGTCTATTGGCATGAAAACATGCTTTGCCAAAAGGAAAGCAAAAAAGATCAAATTCTGCCATTTGCTCAGAGCACACCACATGTTACTAAGAGATAAGGGCCACAAATTCAAATTTTTCTCATTGGTTTAATCCTGGTTAAAGCTAATCTCTGCCCTTTGCTGGTCCCTGCCTTGGGAAGCTATATGAGGGCAGACGTCTCGAAAAATGTAGGCCACAGCAGAAACAAGAACAAATTCATTTCAGTGTAGGCATGAAGCACTGGAACCACTCTGCAGCCACCATTCTACAGCTTCTGCATTTGCCACATCCAAGAAACAGGTTATATTTTATTGAGCAATTATGGTTTGTATTAATGTCTCAAAGTGCCATTTTTTTGTCAGTTCATTCTATGTAAATCAGTTAAGATTAAAATGGCTTTACAGAATACAGGCCGCTTTACACACACGGCTTTTGGCCATTTCCAACATCCTCCTGCAACTGTACTGATTTTTCTCTCGATTTTATTTGGTCTTTGCCTCCACCTAGTGTACAAATGAGTTACTGCACTGAAATTACCTAAAATACGGTAGTTATGGTCATTTATTTTCTATAATGGATTTAGAAATAGTTTGTCTCTTCTTAATTGTGTTTAATATTTAGCCCATATAACTATGTTGGACATATTAAAAGTGAAAATGCATTCATTCACATTATGATTTAAAATTGACCAGAAAACAATTTAGTTACTTACACATACATCAAGGCATATTTTTAGCCAGAACAATAACAGATTACACTGCTATTTGTTTAAATTAACTACTGTCATAATTCAGTGTATCCAGTGTGTTTCTGAGCAGTGCACATAAACATATAACTATCTTAAAAGTAAAATCCTATAACATTTGTCTTTTTGACCATTATTGACATTATAAAGGTTGTTACAAGATGTTTGTTGAATCCAGACATGTTTGGTCACATCCATTACTGTAACTGATTTAGTCCTGGAGTCAGACTGGTGTTTTCGCAGAGACATTATGGATGAGTTCAGCTATTGTTTTGGAGCCCTTGCATCAACTACAGTCTGCTCAGGACTAAAGGCTCTCCATCACAAGACAAATGGGCTTCATAAACAGACTGGAGGTCCTCTCAGATGCAACACCTGCAGGACAGCCTAGTATCCAGTGAAGAGTTCAAAGTGGAAACCAAATATCAGTGCTAAAGTTTAATAGGTAAGTGATTATTGTTATTACTGTCTCCATGGATATTTTACCGCTCTACCTTGAATGTTCCATGTCAAGGCATTATACTTTTCAATTTTTATGGAGACAAGCAGGCAATGCTAATAGTTACAGGTCATATGTATCTTTAGGAGAGGTGAGCCACACAAAAATGCATTTATTTCTAAGGTGTTTTTGGGTTACCTGTAATTTAATAAACACAATATAACAGCTCATTTAATGCCAGAAAGGTGCACATAACAATGGAAAAAATATACAAATTCATCATTAATAAGCAACACACAATAGAACGTCTATTATTACTGGGGCATTGCATTTATTGTGGCAGTTGCGGTAAAAAAGACGCAAGTTTTATATGAAACACTGACAATGTTTCAGTTGATTAGGCTTTCTTAAAACAACAGCAGCTAAAGCAATATACATACAAAGGCAACAAAGTGCATAAAGAGTCATGTGACAGATCATTCAGTTTAAATAGATGCAAATAGATGCAAGCAATATCTTTTCTATTATCAGTAACAAAAATCTATACAATACATATGTGCGGCAAGTGAAAGCTTGTAACCAGGACCACTAAAATAACGATCAGATATCAGGTAGACAACAAATAAAAAATGTTATAGTAAATGCCATGCTACAGAATATTACTGTACAAAGCATAATTTAAGTAGTAACAGGTACAAAATATGTTGCTTGTTTTGACACCTACCAAAATTATTCTCACCTCCTGAGAAATACCTCTACAATAGCTCTATGTGCATTTGTGATTGGAAGCGTTGTTATGTTCAACTACCAACAGAGGGCAGCATAGAGACATGTATCTATATTAAGAAAACAAACACAGGAATTATGTATTACAAGGAAAACCAGTGTCTCTGTCTGTATTCAGAAATTCTGTCTCCTGGATTTGAGAGAGTGTCTCCTCTTCCTCTTCCTGTGGCACTGCTCCCTTCTCTCAGGCCAGGGGAAGCCCTCTGTAGACCTGTACACCTCATCGTACTCGTCACTGTCAGAGTCCGGGTCAAGACCTGGGAAAACCCGGTCACCAAAAACTTCTTTGAGCTTCGCATTAAAAAAGGACTCCAGACTTCGACCTGCCTGGGCCACTTCTGAGTCAGGCTGTAATCACATAAGGTAAACTGATAATTCTTTCTCCATCAAATAATATAAATAAAATAGCTACATTTTTTTTTATTTTGTTTTATTGTAGAGTATTAGTGTTTGGGCATAGTGATTGTAACAAGTCTCTGTTGTAAACTAATTACACAAACCCAACCATGAACTGAATTCTTGTATACAAACAGAAATCAGTAGACTTACATAATTAAACTTTGCACAGTTCTTGAACATGAGATAGACATCAGCCACAAACTGGTCTGGACAGTTGTAATGTTTGCTGTTGCTCTTGTTGAGTTTGGTCCGAATCACAGAGAGGTCCATAGGTCTCTTTATGATCTGGTAATAATGACGAGCCTGCAGAAAAGCACATTGGTTTAATTATTATCATTCATGTATCTTCTTTTGATGCACACAATATATAATCATACGTAAAACTCACATTCTCTCGCTATCTGCAACCCTAACTGTGGTCAGAAGGTATATGTTTAAAACTCACTGAAAGCACAAGCGGGACATGCAGTCTAACCACTGTGCCACCACTAACCACTAACTCACCCCTGTCACACATATGTTCATGCAATAAAAATGTAATGTGTGTGTTTACAAAATGTCTCCACATTGTAATATGCTCATTGTTTTGGTTTGCCAATTAATAGCTAAAATTTGTTTGTTAGTGGCTCAAAATGACAAGCTCAAAGACTACACTGCAGTAGAGTAGACCCAATATGATAGAAGAGTAAGAAATGCTACACTATATTAACTATATTTTTGTCAGCAACAATAAATGCTGTGCAATTAGCGTTTCTAGTAGGATGGCTATTTACTGTCAATAAAAAAGAGGTAAATTAGGCAAAATTTGTTCTATCATTTCTTCACAAATATACTTTCACAAGAATTTTACTCACAAGTGGACTGACTGGTTCATGAAACGGGGCACTCAGCATGTTACTCAAGATCAGAAGAGTCAAGCGTTCACATTTCTGAAGATACATGACAAAGATTAGAATGTATTAAAGGTACAGTTTGCACAGATTTAAAAAAAGACGTACTCTTTGGTCAGAGGCAGCCAGTCCGTAAGATGACGCATGGTCCACTGAGGATCGTTCATTTTCACAGTCGTACTCAACCCCTGGCTGTTCCACATCTCTGCAAAGGCTGCACACCCAGTCCCCTCTAAACAAAAAACAGATTTACACATTTAAATATGCAGTGGTGGAAGAAGTACTCAATTCTGTTACTTAAGTAAACGTACAGATAACAGATTTTAAAAAATTACTGAAGTAAAAGTATCACATGAAAAAATCTACTTAAAGTAAAAGTATTAAAGTACCTAAAAATTAAAAATGTACTTAAAGAGTAAAAAGTAAAAAAAATCTGATTTGTGCAGAATTTTGTATATTTTTGTTCTCAAACTAAAGATGTGTTAAAAAATAAACCCCTCAGCCTTTTTAGCATTTCTCAAACTATACTAATATACATTAGTGGTATTTTTATCCTAAAAAATAAATGAAAAATTATTTCATTTTTCAGTTCTGTTCAAAAATGTTGTGGAGTACAAAGTACAGATAACTCCTGTCAATTGTAGTGAAGTAAAAGTAAAAAGTATCCACTTTAAAATCTACTTAAAGTACAGATACTTAAAATATATTCTTAAGTGCAGTACTTTACTACATTTACTTTGTTACTTTCCACCACTGTAAATATGTACAATAAAATATGAACAAAACTAGTAGACAAAGTCAATCTTACGAGGGGAAGCTTAGCAAAGGCGGGATATGGCACGACAGATGGTAGACTTTTGGACAGTTGTCACAGCAGAGTAGATCTCCACCAATCAGACACACAGCACAGAAGTCTTCACTCTCCATCTCTGCACTGTCCTGGACATCTTCAGCTCCACTTTGCAGGTCAGGGTTAGCGATTAAAATGGGGTCAATGTGTGGGTCATCTTCCTGGTCGGAACGAAGAGGTTGTGGTTCATCATTTACATTTTCAGCTTCAGATTCCACCTCCAGATCTGACTCTATGGAGCACTGTGAGTCTTGGGCCTGCTCCGAGCCAACTTCTGACTGTGACTCCGCCTCCTCAAAGGGGTCTGCTTGTTCAACCTCGGACTCCCCTTCTCTGGAGTCTCGCCCACCGTCTTCCTCGGATCCTGCTTGGTATTCCAGGCTTGGATCAGAATCTCCTGTTATATCAGTTTCTCTGTCCAGTTCTCCACTCTCCATTGACTTCTCATGGGTCAAACAATCAAGTTCTGCCTCAGATGACGACTCTCCATTTGGGTCGGATTCATCAGTGTCGCAGTCTGGGTCGATCTGAATAATGTTATCATCAGGTGTTCTGGGATCCTGTGTGGAATAGCTTTGTGCCACGTAGCTGGGGGATTTTTGAGAGCTTCTGTAGTTAAAGTCATTGTTTGAAATCAAGTTTGATAGATCAGACTTTTGCTTTGGAGTGGAAAGCAAGTGGTTGGTCCTTGGAGGTGTTGAGCTTTTGCCAACTTCATCCTATGTTAAAAGAAGAAAAAGAATAGAAAAGGAAATAGAAATATTAAATGCCATGTATAAAATTTTAACCGTGAGTTAAGATCATGTTTTATTTTGAAGAGTTCACTTAAGTTTCTTCTACACTGGACCATCACAGATAATCTGGCATAGTCCATGGCAGATGTTTCTGTATTGTTCTCAACAAACTCCATCCACTTAGTCCTTCGTCTCCCTTCAGTATAGCACTATGACTGACAGTCAACTGTCTGGGATAGTTACAGATAGTTGTTTCCAATATGGTGCCTGGCAGCTGCTTCCATAAGGTTCTGATCTAACAACGTTAGATGAATAGGTGATATCATTCAGCTTTATTTTTTCCTCAAATAACTGTTCTTAGATTACACTGCATGGTGTAAAGGGCATTTATCTAAACTAGTATAAATAAAAGACAGGAAAATGATTTTAACAGTCTACTTTTTAAGGGCTTCTTTGTATGAAAATCATTGTTTATGAATGAACAACAAAGAGTGAATGCGAATTCAACAAAAGCTATACTAGACATACTTCATCATGCCAGACTTCTTGACTGGATGCACTGGCCGGTAGAGGGTCACTCTGCCGTCGTCCTTGCGGAGGTATTTGTGACACAAGGATTTTGAGGCGCTCTAAACAAACCACTGGGACTTTGGGTCTTCCTTGCTCCTGGGTCTCTCTGATCACACTGTTTGAAAATGGGCATCTCCCACTGGCCTCAAAGTCCAAGCCTTTAGTGACAAAAGTGCAGGACTGATCTGCCACAAATAAATCAAGCATAAATACTGAATAATGGACTATATGTATTTGATATAAAGGCCATATTATAAACTAGGAACTAAAGTTTAACCTGCTTCAGTCTTGTAGGTGAGTAAAGGAGAACGGCGACTTCTAGCAGGAGGCAGTGTGGCAGAATTTTCCTTGACGACACAGAGGAGCCCATCTGAAGCCCTCCTCTGTCTGGAGTCCGTAGTGGTGTGCTACAAGCATAAGAATGAGTTAAACTAACTAGCTAAATTGAATGTTAATACATAAGGACAAATTAATATGTAAACTGACTGATTCAAGTTGTTACTTTGTCTAATTATTTTAATGTACCACACATTTAAATATATTGTAGCAAAGTTGTAGTGCTGACTACTTACAACCCCTTTAACAATTTATATTTACACTACTCCTCATAAGATCAAAATTCAAGAAAAGTTTTTAAGATGATTTGTTTGTGGAGAATTACTGCAGGGAGTCTTAAATATTTGAAAAGGTGTTGCTAATGATAAAAAAAACACCCTGTGTATATGGTAAAAATCCAACCAGCTGCTAGATATTTGTTAAGATTATCACAGTGTATGCCTGCAGCCAGAAGAATTGTTTTTATGACTGGCTTCAGAGCAGAGATGAGAGCTTGATGGGCAAAGCTCACAGTCTAAGTTGATCATCTCTATTGTTTATGACAGCACACCCTTCCCATGTGCTACCTTATCAGTGGCTGCTGCCTGTATGCTCTGAGGGGATGCTGGGGGCGGGTCTAGGTATGGGTTTGTGGTGGAGGCAGGAGCCAGTTCTGCAGGGATGCTCTGGGAACGCTTCTCTCTCCTCGCACACACTGGATTAGGGCTGAGCAGGCTCCTCTCCACATCAGCACCAGACTCTGGGGCTGTCACAGGCACCTCCAGGGAAGTGGATCTCTGTCACACACACATATACATGACAATATGAGCTGGTGTAGGCTTCAGGCTTAATGCACAGATGCACCTGTTCACGCCGTTAACAGCACTGAGAAAAAGAGAAATGTGTCTCTGAAAAATAAAGTGGGAGGTAAAAGTAGGCCTTTTTTAGCACCACAGACAGCTCAAATAATGAGCAATCAAAGTTGTGTCGACTTCACATACAAGGAATATAAATAGAAATCATGGCAGCTTTATAAAAATACTTTTTTAACTTGGTCTTTGCAGCAATATTCTGTCATTGCAACAGGATTTTATGCAACATGGACAGTAATGTAATGCTATTAACACAACTAAGTTAAAGAATAAAAATAGATTTGAAAATATTTCAAAATCAAGATACTAATATTAACAATTAGACACTCCAGCACCCAGTTGGAGAACTAATCTTGATGTTGTGTTATCATAAGGGTTAAATCACTTATTTCATTGTTTTTAATTCTGCTTATAATAGCAAAAAAAACTTGTTAGTCTTTCATTATCACATGCAAATTTATAATGAGATGTGCAAATGCTTTGTTTCAACACAAGGAGTCCTGCTACTCTGCATTTTTTTAATGTCACCACCCTGCACGTATCCTCACTAATGTAAAAACAAGAGGGCTCCTTCTTCTCCTCTTCTGCCCTAGTGAATCTGGGCTGACACCAAGCGTGTGCTCCAAAGTACAGGATTAAAAACACTAGCGTGATCCATGGCTCTTGGGAAAGGTGAGCAGGGTTCTTGCTGTGAGGGAAAATAGACTATAATCCTTACCTCTTTAAGACAGAGTGGGGTGTGGAAATTTGTCTCGGGGTGCTAGCCATATAACTGGCAGGCTAGGCTATTCCCTTAGTGACTTATTAAAACAGGTTAAGTACATAAATTAATGCACCCAAGTGGCCTAATTTCACTACATGATTCATGCACTATAGCTAGCCATTCTGTTCATGCATCTTGGTAATTATGGGAAACTGCCTCTGTTAATAGAAGTCTTTAGTGACTGTGAAAAACCTGTGTTTCTGTTGCCAGTACAGCTCTTTGTTTTCCCATCAGCCCTTTCTTCATAAAAGCAGGAGTATATTTTTGTCACACCATCTGTTTTTAGGCAGACTGTCAGCGGTGGGATGTGATCATTCTGCCATTAAGATGAAACTAAAACGCTGCACTTGTTTTCTCCTGTATTAGGGACAACTTTGATAAACCTTCAGAATAATTACCAAGTACTAAACACAACATAAAGATTTAATGGAGCCTTAAAATAAACCAATTTTCTGTCTTTGAAGTGCATGCATAAACCAGTGAAAAGATTTTTTTTTGTGGAGTTTGTATAATGAAATTATCAGTTGATAATTAATTCTATAGAGTAGACAAATGCACTATGTTGTACTATAGTACAAACTTCTCTACGTGGCTCTTCTGTAATTGTGGAGAAATATAGACTGTGTATACAATGGACATAGCTAACCAGCTAGCAGCTGCGTTCTAAATGAGAAGTGTTCATGGGGGAGCTTCTGGCTTCATCGACTCTGTTTCGATTCTGTGGCTTTATACTGAAAAAATGCCATCCCTCTCTCTGTAACTGCTGCTGTGAGTCTCGTCATTTTCATATTAACCTGCTCTACATGATCCTGGTGTTTTTATTTTGCCATTTTGTCAATAAATTAATTCCTATTCCCAATATGCAACTTTGCCCCATAACTCCTGGCAGTGTGAGCTTCATTTGACTGGAGCCAAACGCTATGGCTGACTTCAAACTCCTTTAGTCCCCTTCTTTATACAGTCTATGATTATAACATAACAACATACACTGAGTGCCTCACCTTGCTGTCTCTAGTATATTTAGTGGTCAGTACAGGTCTGGCCCTCTCAGGCACAAAGGCTGTTTGATAATGCTGCTTCTGTTGACCAGCGGTTTGCTCCTTATCCAAAAACTCTCTGCCTCCACATGTCTCCTCCAGGTGACATCTCTCACCGCACATCACATCTTTGTCATTCTGTGATAGACTTGAGGAAACAGACATCTTTCTTTGACACTGGCTGTGGGCTGGGCCTTCTGCATTGACTTGAGTGTTTGGAAGAGTTTCAGAGTGTTGCTGATGCAGATAGGATGCAGTGAGCGAGTGGGAGGAGACAGGCTGTGGATGGACTGCATGTGTGCACTTAGCCTGTGTGGGTCTGTATGACACAGAGGATGAAAGAGGAAGACGAGGTGCAGAGGAACTATCTGTGTCCCAATGTCTTGACGAGAGAAGACCAAGACTGGATCTGAAGAGTGGCCCGTCCACTGTAGTTTTATCCAGAGAGGACAAGTCTGGAGGATTAGGGAGGCCATGGAGGCAGCACACCTGAGGCTCACAGCAGTTCTTGTATCCACAGCTGGAGTCTTGTCGGTGACACACAGGGGGCGGAGCCAAACAGGACAGAGGCTGGGGCCGCAGGATACTGGGGCAGGACAGGGACTGGGGGTACGGACAGTTCCCATCCTCCACAGTCAGCTGGCCTAAAGAACAAAACGTCAAAACAAAACAAAAAGTGAGAGCTTCAGGGGTTAAGTAATTGTAGCCTCAAGTGTACAAAATCAAGTTATCTTCAGGAACATGGATTCAAAAACAATGATAATAGGCACTAATTAAATACAATGTCTTCGTTTATGAAACAAAAAACAAGGAACCTTTGTAAAATCAGTTATGAGATAGATAAATATGTTGTGAAATCCACACAAATGGGACAGAAAGACAAATAAAAACACTAACTGAAACATCAATGCACAGTGAGCCAATTTTTACAATAATCCTTCTTTAAAACATAAAAAAATTAAAATGCACAAAGTTCACCTAATGTGGAGATCTGCTTTGTCCAGTAGCTAGCATCCCAGTTAAATTTGATCTTGACAGGACTCAAGGAATCCAGGGGAGGTGGTGGTTCAAGAAATTGCTGCATTTGGAGTGAAATCTAAATATAATAATAACAGTCAACAAATTTCAATGAAATTAACACTAGCTGTTAATTAGACAGATGTTTGTAAATCCTCCTTGTTTTGTATTTGTGCTACTGCTAAAGCTTTCTCATGTCCTCTCACCATCTCTCTGCTGAAGAGGAGCGGGCTGGTGCAGTGGTGACTTGTGGCCCAGGTGATGAACTTCTGCATATGGTCCATCTGTCCACACATCTCTATCGCCCCCTGCAGGTAATCCTCCAGGCGCCGCTGCAGGTCCTCAGAGAATTTCTACACAAAGAAATATATTATAAACACTATAGCATATGTTTACCTACAATAACTGGAAGTTCAGTTCACATTGGGTACATTTAAATGGCCAGTAAAAATGTGTTTTGGTGTGTGTTTACATGCACAAAAGAAATCTGATCATCAAAAACATGCGTCGACTAAATGTGTCGTCAGATTACGCACATTAGATGTAACTGTTTACATGATATTTCCGTAATCTGACCACTCCTGAATTTTTTGGTAAGCATGTAAACATAGCTAGTGATTGTAAGCATGCATGTTTTGATAGTTTTGTATAGTTTTATACACTGTGTGAACAAGTATTAGGTAAGTGAGTATTACCATATCATGATTTTTATGCATATTCTCCAACTCCAAGCTATATAAACTTGAATTATTGGATTTAAGCATATCAGGTGATGTGTATTTGTCTAACAAGGGATGGTGTGGCCGAAAGAGATCACTTGTATATAGGTGTGCAGAATTATTAGGCAGCTTGTTTTCCTCAAAAATGGGCCAAAAAAGAGACTCTGACTCTGAAAAGTCTAAAAATGTAAAAAGTGTTTCAGAGGGATGCAGCACTCTTGACTTGATGATAGAACCATCTTTTTGTTGCAAATAGTCAGCAGTGTCGCAAGAAACGTGTTGAGAAAAAAAGACACAAATTAACTGCAAGAAATTTGAGAAAAATCAAACATGAAGCTGCCAGAAACCCATTATCCTCCAGCGCTGCCATATTCCAGAACTGCAGCTTACCTGGAGAGCCCAGAAGTTGAAGGTGTTCAGTGCTCAGAGACATGGCCAAAGTAAGGAAGGCTGAAACCCGACCACCACTGAACAAGAAACATAAGCTGAAAGGTCAAGACTGGCTGAAGAAATATCTGAAGACAGATTTTTCAAAGGTTTCATTGACTGATGAGATGAGAGTGATTCTTGACAGACCAGATGGATGGGCCATGGCTGGATCAGTAATGGGCACAGAGCTCCACTTCAACTCAAGGTGGAGGTGCGGTACTGGTATGGGCTGGTATAATTAAAATGGCCTTATTGAACCTTTTCGGGTTGAAGATGGACTCAAACTGAACTCCAAAAAATACTGCCAGTTTTTAGCACTTTCTTCAAGCAGTGATATAGGAAAAAGTCTGCATGCGTTCAAGAGGACCATGATTTTCATGCAGGACAATGCTCCATTGCATGCATCAAAGTACTCCACTGCATGGCTAGCCAGTAAAGGCCTTAAACATGAAAAAAATAATGACATGGCCCTTTTCCTCACCTAACCTAAACCCTTTTGAGAACTTGTGGGGTCTTCTTAAACGGGAGATTTACAGTGAAGGAAAACAGTCCACCTCTCTGAACAGTGTCTAAGAGTCTGTGGTTGCTGCTGCACAAAAAAGCTGATCATCAACAAATCAAGAAACTGGCAGACTCCATGTATGGAAGGCTTATGAGTTGTAAAAGATGAAAATAAACAAGTGAGAATGGAAAATGTTATTTTTTTTATTCACGTGTGTAATAATTCTGCACATTAATAGTTGCCCAGTAATTGTGCACATAGATTTTCTCTTAAAGGCTGCCACAGACTACAGGATTTTTCGGTCTTAAACGATTCTTAAATGTGCGACCCAAAGCGCACACCACAGACACAAGGAGAATCTTATGAGACTTAAAATCCCCAATCACTAAGACTGCAGTGGGATATGGCTGCATATCACAGGCTCTAAAGTAGTGAGCGCACATTAGCTGTTTCCTGTCTACAGTAAAACAACTTGCTTTGAGACTGCAGAGCGCTGCACTTCTAGTTTAGTCAAAACCATGTTATTATTATTTTTGAAATGTGGTGCAATACTTCAGATACATGTTTTTCAGAGCATAAAAGATTGGCAATAAAGTACACAGGAGGCAGAGTCACTATTGCTAAGCTGCAATCTAATCTTCACCCAGATCCATCACACACAGACAAAAAGTTGGGGAGAAGAAATCACAGACAAAAGCAGGCAAATTCTCCTGTAGTGTGTGGTGACCTCAAGAAAGCCAAAACTTCACTTTTACTTTCTTAAATATTCAGGTTTGAGGTTTATTAAAATTAATAAATACAACTTGCCTAATAATTATGCACACAGTGTAGTTAGTTGCAGATGATTTGATAGTTATGGGGTTTTATCTTCTGTTCTGGCAGGTTTTGATGGTCCTTCATTTGCTTTCAACACTGATTACATCACTAGTCTTTGTGCTTTCATGGCACTGAAGACAGCCTTAAAAATTCAATGAGAGAAAAGGAGAGTTATTACCTCCAGTTGCTCTATTAATAGGTTGGCTCGTTTGTTAAACTCGTTCATCATTATCATCTTTGCCATTTTAATCTGGTTCTCTGCCTTCCTGTGTGCGATCTTTACACTGTGAAGTCTATAAAAAAAAGAGAAAGTAAATCATTTTCTAGTGAGAAATTATGAAGAACAACCAGTACTGAATAGGCCTGGAAGCCTGAAAGCCTCTATCAAAAACACTGGAGCGAGAGATGTCTAATAAAGAGGCAACATTGAAAAAGATTTTAGAGGTATTGAAAAACAAATAAATATCTCTAAAAATAAGATCTAGGTCATTGTATATGCTGCTAAAGTAATAATAGTGACTGTTTATATCATTTCAATCAGAAAATTGTTACTAAAATATACATTTTATATGCATTGTCATGGTATTGTACTTTAGAATCTAGGCTCTCATTATTTGTATTCCTTATTAGATCTCAGTGAAGACTGACCTCTCCTCTATCTGTTTGGCATTATTCTCCACTGCAGACCTCCTCTCCTCCACCTGCACCATTAGACTCTCAAACAGCCACTGTTGGTCCTGCAGAGCCTTCTCTATGGGCACCACTCTGCAAACATAGGACACATAACTTAATTACTTTCCCAGCACAAAAAGTTCCCTAATGTATTCTCTTTTTGCTCAATAAAATTGGATTCCTCTTGAGACCGGCCATTATGCAGGTGACCTTAGAGGCAGCCACTGTTCTGTAACATCACGGAAACCAAAGCATATGAATACTTAATGGGTATTAGGCAGGCCAAGGGTAGTGTATGCAGAAAGAAGGCGATAAAAGTGTCAAAAGAGTAGCTCAGAGGGAGTTGTGAATGTGCGGTCGGACCTTGGCTGCATTGTCCTTGTGTTGTGTATGGGACACTGACCTGTGGTTTTTGTGGGTGGACAGGTGACAGCTGCTGCAGCACAGGAGGTCACATGACTCACAGAAGAGCTCCAAGGGCTCCTGTCTGTGAGAGTGGCACAGGAGGAGGGGGCAAGGATGCGACCCTGCACCTTAAAACACAGAGGCATAACCAGGGAGCGGTAAAACATGGGCTAAAGCTCAAAGTTATTCACACTCACAGCTAGTGCTTATAGACTGCTGCTTTTGGGTAAATCATTTTCACATTATGTCATTATCACATCATCAATGTCTAGACCAGGCATGTCCAAACTATGGCCCGGGGGCCAAAAGTGGCCCTCAGACCAGTTGTTTTTGGCCCTCAGGCTTCCAAGGTGAATTGGCCCATACTACCACAAGTAGTACTTTTTACTGCATGTTTTTGAAATCTACCTTGATCAAGCAAATGTAGTTTGTCCTTTTGAGGGTCTAAGCATGAACAAAGGTCTGGAGGGTCATTTAAACCTGTTATAAATGCACAGTTTTTAATTACTCACTGTTTTGACCTCCAGTCTATGACCCTCGATCGGCCCTCACGCTGCTCTGTGTTTTAATATATGGCCCTAGATGAAAAAAGTTTGGGCACCCCTGGTCTAGACCTACATAGCATGTGAAAAACAGTGTCTTAATGTTTTCATAACAATCGAAGTAGGAAGTTTAAATGCTTTATGCAAAATTGTCTTTGGTTGGGGTGGTCTCTGGTGTTACCAGTGTCACTGATCTTGTGCTTCTGCGATGAACAAATAAAGAGCTAAATATATAGTTGACATATTGTGCAGTTGTATCCCTTTTTGGTAAATTATCTCCTGCTTTTAACAATCCTTGTAGTACACTTGCTCTGACCTCCTGCAGATTCATTATTGCCACATACAACATGAAAACCGTATCAATATAACACGGAAGTCTGTTTTTATACAAATTGCTGGACAAATAAGATAAAGCTTTATGACTGGCCACTTTACCTATTCCAGCTGATGCACTAGGCCCACCACTGCTCTGTGGTAAAAAGTAGCATGCATCAAACTAGAGACTGACCACATCCTGCTTGTCAACACTAACGCTTGTTTTCTCACACAAGCGGAGACCAAACTCTCACCTAGATCCCAATAAAGGTGTTTAACCGCTTTTGGTTTTGTTTTTTTGCAAGTTTTAAATCCTTGAACCTCTGAAATTATTCATCTGAGTTAATCTAACTGTGACTATGTTAATAACTGTTAGTCACAATATAAACACATCACTTTAATAACAGAGACAGGAGCATTATATTTACCTTTATTTGGGTAGTAAGTAATAGTTCATAAATAACTGCTGACTAGTTGACTACGAAAATAATTGTTTCAGCCCTATATGAGTGTTTTTGATAGACCTATGCTAATATTAGACAAACTAGAATCTGGGCCCAAGTTAAAAATGTATTACAAGCATCAAGCATCTCTAGGAAACAGTATGAACAGGCTAGTACTATACATAATTAATGCCAATGGTTCCTACGGAGACAGGATAAAAAGCAAAGAGATACAATCCAAGCCAGCATCAAGCAAAGGATCGAGGTATGGGATAAACAGGGGTGGGAGTTAGTATCTGCATTTATGGTGTTTCATATAAGATGTGTTCATTCTAACTTCATCAATGTGCTGTTGCAAGTATAAAATGCATTTACTACTGTATTTGCTACTTATATTGAAATGTATTATTACCATTTATATTTTTATTCTTTGTATAATACTAGTATATTGTGATGTGTGAGCTACTGTGTCCAAATAAAGACCAATAAAGTTTGTATTGCATTGTACAAAGTTTGTAAGTTATTGTACTGCTTCTCTTTTAAAGCTGTATAGTGGGCTATACTGGTATTTTTTCTGTTGCTTTTTGTTTAGATCATTATTGCTTTCTGTTTAGGTCAATATAAAGCCTAAATTGGATGTTATAACTCTCAGGAACAGTACCAATAAGTTATAAGGTATGACTCAAGATGTGTTTTTTCTTTAGCAATTACTTTAAACTTATCTTTAAGATATTCTTCATGTAATTACCTTTTTATTTCTTTGTAGGTCAAACAATATTCTTACTTAAGTGCACCCATATGGCCCTAAAACTCCCTTATTTATCATTAGATTGTGCTAACAGTCTGACCTTGTCTAGGAGTAGGCAGGGAGTTGGCGGGCCTCTGGTGGAGCTCAGGACACTGGCTGGCATTGGGCCTGGTTGCCTGGTGAAAGTCGGGGTAGTGGGCCGGGGTGGGGGGCGGGTGATGCTGGTGAACATCTGTGCACTGGTAACACAGCCACTTGTTGCATTGGGTACACAGGCTCTGAGCGAGAGTGGGTTCTGAGCACTGGGAGCAGCTCTGAAAGAGTATAAACAAACACAGGAAAGAACAGCATGGTTAACATGTGGGGGTAAAGAGATAGAAAGAAGGAAAAAAGTGTCAGTGCTGTTGTCTTTCTTTCTCTGATTGAATGCACCGCTCAGAGATGTGGTTTGTTTTCATGCATCAAGGACTTTGTGCCTCAATCTCTCTCTTAAAGACTGCTTCAGGCCATCAAACAAAGTAACAGAGCTTGAAAACTTGATCTCCGAACAAAATGGTGCTATTGTCTATTCACTAAATTTGACTGCTATTCACAGCCAGTAATGGATATACTGCCCCATAAATATGCCCCGTAATATTGTTTTAAAAATGAATAATAAAATCTCACACCCTTGTATTCATAGCAGTAAAACAGTTAAACTTTAATAATCCACTGGGAAAAATAATCTTCTGACCCACATTGTTAATTTAGCAACAGGGTCAAAGGAACACAGGGAATTTAGAGCAGTAAACAAAATGCATACAAAACTCCAAATATACATCAAGCAATTTAGGTAAAATAGGAACAGAACTTTCAAACAAATTAGGCTAGAATAAAAAGTAAACAAATATACAGACAAGAAATACACACATGTAAAATAATGAAATATTTGCAATCTGACATTTCAGTAATATCTTAAAAAGCTGTCCTACCTTCTCCATTTTTCCACCTTGAGGAGCAGGATGTTTGAGTGGAGTTCTCAGCAGGAGCCTGTGTGCAGCAGTGTGGTAGTACCTGAAGCAGGCAGCAGCGCTCAGTGAGTGCTGGCCCCACAGGAGAGCCTACATGACAGCCTCAGCCAGTTCTCTCCTCCCCCAAGTTCATCCATGTGTAGGACCTGTACCACTGCAGAGAGGGAGAATAATCTGCTAACCACTGATGCAACCACCAAAAAGACACAAATTCTCATCCCTTTTCTTAAATAAGCCTGTGCATAATAATTGGGAATTAGGGAGATAAGATCATTATTTTTTGTAGGGCGCGTTATTGCCAGAAGCTAATTGTAAAATGAAAAATGAGAGACCAAGTGACCTACAATGAGCTTTGAGAAGTGATTGGTACAGTAAGAGCGGGTTGTAGGCTAGAGCTAAATGCTAAGCAGCATTTCTAGAGATGCACAAACGTGGCCCTCTTCCTGAGCCCTATGTCAGCACAAGGTGGGGACAGCTCCCAGAGGAACAGCGCAGTAACACAGCTCACCAAAATCGGGTCAGGCTCTGATAAGATCCAGATGGGACAAGGATACTCTTCTACAATCCCCACTGCACTTGGAAATCAATTAAGATTTTAACATGGACTCAGGGAGATGAAGAGTCCACACACACTGTATAGTGGAATAAAGTGATGCGAACATAACAGAAAGATGATATGAAATGATGAAACAAGCCCAATATATAAGAGTGACACTATGGGTTGAAACATAATGAAAGAAATTCAGCGTTACAATATGCAAAACATATGTTATCGCTTGGAATAACCACCCAGTTGTATGTAAATGACTGTTTTACATTTTACACATATGTATGAGATCTTTTGACATTTTGTCATTATGAGACAATTTTGAGAAAGTGAAATAAGACTTGGATTTATTTAAATGTGCGTGTAAGAGTATTTCAAGTCATCTAGGATTTCGCAAACAACTTATCAAACAATTCTAGCAAATGACCTCTTTTTGACCTTCATTTTTAGTAATATCAAGTCATCAGAATAGTCCATTTCTTCATGGCTACAGAAACAACATGAGATTAATATGAATAAATCCTTGTGATAATCTGACCAAAAAGTCAAACCAGCATGACTTCTGGATCTTGGTTCAAGTCTGCCTAACAACAACCCCTACTGCTTGACCTACAAATCTGACAAGTTTCTCATTGTTGGGTGCTTCAGTGGGGCGCTCCGCACAGTCCCACTCCCCATTGTGTTCAAAGACCCAATTTAAAACACAATTAGTGAGTAGAGAAAGTGCACCGTGCATTTAAATTATAAGCTCTATGCCTCTGTTCAGCCTTCTTTCGGTTTAAGAGAAGGAACATGCCAGGCTCCCTGCTAAGTAAAGCTGGCACCAAAGCCACATCATCTCAGGAGATGACACAATAATAGAAGCCAGGATAGAGATCGCTCCCTTGAAAGCACCTTTATATAACATCTATTAACACAGTCATGCTGGGATCACACAGGGAGGATTACCTTAAACTACAGCCGGGCAATCTCTCTTATTAGGTTAACATATTCAAATGTGTTTCAGTGTGTTTCTCAGATGAAGGGAAGACTTCTGATTTAACTTTGCAAAAAAAAACTAACTCTGAATAATGACGTGTCCAGCAGCAGGCCACTCCTCTTATCAACTTTTGCTTATTCAAATAACATCGTGGAGTCATCTCAGAATCTATTAGAGAAACAGAGGATGGGGTACATCCTGGACAATGAAGACTAATCTATACACTAATCACAGAGCTAACTGCACAGCAAATGTGACACCACTTCACCCATCTTTTCTATAGTGCTTAAGAATAACAAAAAACTTTGATAATGTTAAATTCTTCAACACAGTTTTTTGCTCCAGGGCCATCAAAATAGAACAATCACTACTATCTGCTGTTATATATCTGGCACAAGCACACCTAGAAATATAATAAACAATGCAAAATACTTGAAGTCGATCATATTAATTGATCCAAACAAAACTAGTTTCCTTATGCTTTATGTGCACACACTTGTCTGACAGCTATAATGTGTGTAGGATTACGCTGTGCACGATAGTTGTACTTCTTTAAATCCTCGCTCTAAAACAAGGATGTTGTGAGCCCTGCGTGAGCCTCACCTACAGCTGCGCATCACAAGCACCGCGCACGGCTTTACAAAGTGCGCAACGGATTACACCCCTGTCATAGCACCACAGGGCGAACCACGAGGCACTGGGGCAGTAAAATACACCACGTTATCGTAAAATACAAAACGCACAGCCAAATGCACCGTGTCCAGCAGTGAATAGTTATCAGCACAGTGCATCCTACCGTAACACTGAGCCCCGGAGATGTCAAGAGTGATGCAGGAGCGTAATTCGGCCAACGCTCGTGTCTTCCGGTCACTCCAGTGCGTCCCTTGCGCGTGCCGTGTCACTGTGGTGCTTTGCCTTGACCCGCGGTGCTGCTGTGGCGATGCCCCTGTCCGATGATGCTCTTTGACCAGCTAAAAATTTTGGATATGCCAAGTCTCGCAGTAAATCGTGAGATTTTGATACACGCTCCCCTGCAACACTTCTGACGTCTCCCAAAGCTGGTGTAGCGTCAGTTGTGAACGAGGGCAAAGTTGTGAAGACAGATGTGCTGTATGGATTTTTTAAAAGGTTATTTTATGAGACATTTTAGGGGATGAATGAACACTTAATTATACCATTGTGGGCTCAAAAATAAAACATTTAAAGGTGCAGTTTTCTGGTGAAGGGTCTGCTTATCTGCTTGTCTCCATGGAGATGTTATTGCTTCGCCTAGAATGTTCCAAATTATGGCATTAAAATTAGGCTATTGTCACAGAGACAATGCCTCCTGGCCAAGTTACAGGTTAGATCTGTGGAGAGGCGACCACACTCACAGTAAGAATTTTCAAGGTATTTTTCAACAGCTAAAACACTTTTACATGAATGCATGCAAGGAGGAGAGGTCTGACACTGATGATACTTCCATGCAAAGCAACAGGATTTCCATAGACACAAACAGATGGCATACTCCTCCAGAAAAGTTACACCTCATACACCTTTTAATATTTGATGAAATGTAGGACAACTAATTATATATATATATATATATATATATATATATATATATATATATATATATATACATATATATATATATATATACACACATATATATACAGACACATATATACACACAAATATATACACACATATATATATACACACTTACATATATATATATATATATATATATATATATATATATATATACACACATATACACACACACATACATATATACATACACATGAAAAAATAATTTCTGTAGCCACAAAATGACAATGAATGTCTGTCATGGTGCTTATCTTACTTTAAATGGTTTATGCAAAAACAAGGACAATGTATCTATTTGTTTGTATGTTTTTATTGTGATTTTAATGTCTTTCTTATTCTGTAAAGCACTTTGAATTGCTTTGTGTACAAATTGTGCTATACAAATAAATATGCCTTGCCTTGATACTACCATATTAATCTTAAAAACTTCTGGTTAACATCTTGTATTTACGTTTTATTCAGTGGCGGTTTATAATAACATATTGCCTTATAAATAAAAAGTGCGGTATGAATAGTGCCAAGCATTAATGTCAGTCAGAGGAGCTAAGAACAGCACGGCACTGACAGCTGCCACCATGAAGCCTCCAACTTAATTAGGTTACAGCAGCAGCATGCGGTCGCTGGTGCTATACGTATCAGCCTTTTGGGATCCTACTTTCTCCGAATGTGAGGTTTTGGGGGGAACTGTCATTGAGATGTCACAAGAAAAGAAGGTGAATATATTATCATCAGATGGCAAAATAGGACTTGTAGTGTGCAGGTAAAAAAAGACATTATAAAGGATTCGATGTTTGAAAATGATCAAATGAATACTGGAATATAAGCCAATGTAACTTTGGATTCAATAGAAACAATCAAATTATAGGCAATCGACCTTCATATGACATACACACACGCCAACCTAATTAATAGTCGCACTCAAGACATTTCAATTATGTTTTTAATAAAAGATTGCAAAAGGATTTCTTAACAGTTACAATCATATTCTTCATTGTCTCGATGCATGTACAGTTTCCAATAAGTTTACAGAGGACCATCATGTTGTGAAAAAATGCAAAATAGCATGTCAAGTGTCAGATCATTCACACATCCTAATACTCACAGGCAAGGAAGACATCAGTGGTTAATTTAAGATTGGCTCGCTGTGTACCATCTTACTAGAGCTATTTAATAAAGTACTATAAACATAAACTGAGTAGTATCACAACCAAAATACCGGTACTGTTAAATATGTACAAGTTTACAATATATAAAACATTATAAGGCATCATTGTGGGATTTTGGTGGATCTGTCTCCTTTCAGTTCTTTTTGTGGAGAAACTTCATTTTATTTCCTGTGAAAGAGTAACAGTTAATTGACGCATTTTTTGGAATAACCAGCATTAATTACTATTACCTAATTACTACACAATACAAAACTCAAAATGGGATTGTATGTATTCATTTGCTTGTGTAGTTTCTGCCTTTGTATTTGCACACTTGACATTAGGACTGCCCAATTTAAAAAAAAAAAAAAATGTAAACAACTCCAGGAGCATTAACATTTTAGAAGACTGAAATATGAACTGATAAACTTATACAACAATCATAAGCATTTCAGAGCATGTTTGCAGATTTTAATCGAGTTTGAAAGGTCCTATATTACACAAAACGCCAAACTCTTGTGAGCTTTAAGCCATGTCATAATGTTGTTACCTCAACAAAAACATACATGGAGTTGTGTTTTGTTTCATTCACAGATGTTTGACTATTGAGCATTATTCGTCTGTCTACATTTCCAAAACCCAAAATGCTCTGTTCCATTTTGTGATGTCATGAAGAGCTAGTTTTCAAGTCAACAGCTACTTTTTAAACAAAACACAACTCCAGGTATGTTTGATGAGGAAGCAACATTTTAACAGATCAATATTCAAAAGTGTCATGTTTTCCACCCCTATACATGATACAATACAAGATTATAACAAAATACTCACCAAGGCCTTTTAGAAACTTGTTGACTCCACTCTGCTCACTGTCTGGGAGCTCCTCCAGATACTGGTCCACCCTTTGCTCAAACAATCCTAAAACCAGAACAATGAAAACAATAAAATCAAATGACATATTTTTGTACTTTGTGGGCTTAACATTTAGCCAGTCATGTCAGGGGTGTGGGTAAACACAGTGAAAATGTAAAAACTTATGCTTCACCCACCAGGGGGCAGCAGAAGTGCACTGTTAAAACTGCAGGGGTTCTAGGTGAGATTTTCAGAGAGCCTCAATATTTGTTTTTACAATTTATGCATTTTGTTGTTTCTTGAAAAAAAATACTTGCATGATAGCTGTGTTATCATTAAATATCACATGTTTGGGATATTAAGACATAAGTATAAACTGATAAAGTGATTTATTTTTTACCTTTAGCTCTTGTTTTCCTCAGTTCCCGATCTTGGATGAAACCTGCAAACATCTGAGACTCCATGAAAACGCCCAGGAATCGTCGGATACTTTTGGATGCCACAGATTTTCGGAAAGGCTCCCTCTGGAAAACTCTCTCTCCGTTCTCGTTCTGAGTGATGAACAGTGAATAGTGTCCGATCGTCTCCAGGAAAAAACGGATAAATGCCTCTGACACTAGGTTGGTCAGGGAGTTATATTCTGTGGACACAAAGTATGCAAGATTTTATGCATCATGTTCCGCCAAACTGGACAGGGAGCTAAAAACAAAACATTTACTTCAGGACCGTCTTTAATACTATAGTTGGGATCTGAACCATTTGTTTGAAGACAGTGGAGAGAATCTTTCTTTTAAAAAGTAATTATATAGAAATCTATGCAAAATACCTAAACGGAACAATGAAAAACTTGTGAATGAACGTGAAATTAATATCTAACTTCATATCTAAGTTAACCACACTGTACTTCCCCACTTTTTATATAACCAGGACATACACGAGGCAGACTAGGCATTAGTAAGAATAATTTACCTGGGTTATGGCTCATTTTGCATGTCCATGTATAATACTGAATGTATGCAATCAGAGCTAGATTAAAGCAAAGCATTATGTTACAGTGGCATAAGCAATCTAACCCCAGCTTTTGTAACAAAGTACAGACTAAGGAGTATTTCTCATAACTCATGGTCAATCAGTTTGAATTACCTTCACCACAAAAGAAAGATACATGCGCAACAACAATAATGTGGTTGGATTTTGCTATTCCCTTTTACTTGTGTTACCCCATGCAGTTGACTCCTGCAGGATTAACTTCATGAACCGGTTCGAGCCATGACAGATTGACACCTTTGTAAATAAACTTTAGATACCAACAGTTACTACACGTTGTGCGAGTGTTTTGTTTTCACTTAAAGATAAGTTTGAACAGGTCAGAGTTGGCAGGAACTGATTTAAAACAACCACCAACATTTTTATCCGTTGCATGAAGGAATTTGGGAAAGAATGCAGACAGTGGGGACACAGAAAACCGCTCATATATTTTTGACATGCAGGAATACAGTGGAGTGAAACTATACACCAAGAATGTATTTAATGTCTCAAAATCATTTACATATGGCCCAGTTTTACTATATATTGGGATAACTACCCTGGAGGTTGAGTGGAATACTAGAAGTTTTCTTGCCAGCATGCAACAATAGATAGTTTCATAGTAGATATCATTACCTCAGGGTTTAATTAGCTACCATTTGGAGTGGTAGAACTAGCAGAACACTGCAACTCATCTCTCCACAAATCTGATCAAAACTCAACTCATTTTAAAGCCACACAGTGAGACATTCCAGGCAAAGCCATAACATTTTCATGCAGACAATTCCACCTCCATACAGACCCAGCAGACATTATTTCACTTGTAAAATAAACTTCGGTGATTAATCCTTATCTGCTCTTCATGACGCCATATCCCAGAGGTTCACACAGTACCGGGTCATAACATGCGCAGTACCACACAGCCCGTCCCACTCACAATGAACCAAACCGCACATCTGTCCACACACATGATCTGTCCCTTACTCACCTTCATCTGATTCGCTGTCCGAGTCCTGGCTGATGATATCATTCCTCTGCTCCAGCGCCTGCTCCAGGGCCGACTGGAGTTTCCGTGGCAACAGAGAGGCTTCGTCGTCCATCTGTAAACAAGAGCAAACATGAAGTCAGGATTTTGTAAACAGAAGTGGTTTGGGCTTGGTTTTAAAGCTTGGAACACAGAGCCAACATGGTACAACAATGATAACAGCAGGCCTCTTTCTTGTTGTTGAAATAAAGATAAACTAACCTGGCGGATAAAGCGGTCAGTCCCCAAGTCGACCATTAAAGCCTAAAAACACAGGAAAAGACAAAGAGAATAGCTTTTATGCAATGATAAGATGTTGTATTTGATGACTGTTTAGTTGTATCTCCTTCCAAATTGTAATAAGAATGGAAAAGTTATTGTGTTTTTTGTTCAACTAGTTTTATAAACACTGAATCAAAGCCAGTGTGAATGTAGTCATGTAGATAAACATCCTAATACAAATAAAACAATGCTGGGAAAAAGACTTGAACTATTCTTCCTATTTTTTATTTTCATTGTGGTTGAAAATGTTTTAAAAGGAAGACCTTTAAGTTTTTTACAACATTTTCAACCACAGTGACAGATAGTTATGCAGCAATTTGTACTTGGTGATATTAAGTTAGTCCAGAGCAGGGGACGTACACCAATGGAGGTGAAAATGGGGTTGGTCGAAGCAATGATGTCTTGACTACAGGAATCAAATATGCATAAAACACACCATAGGTTACTTATTGTTGGAATGAGCAATGGATTGGATGTAAAGTTCAAATTCTTTGCTAAATACTGTAAAAGATGGTTTATGGTTAGTGAATTTGCATTTGTGGATGTGAAATATGGCCAATATAAGTAAAATATTAATAATAAATGCCTTTAACTCAAGCTCTATGATGAACTTACTAAATTCTTTTCAAAATGTTTTTGTATGGCTACAATGCCAAAATAAACATGATACGATTTCAGGTTGTAGGGAGCAAAATGAACTATTTGGGTCTATGTCTGACTTGATTTTTACCATAAAGTGCTTAGCTGGACAGATTTAGTGCAAAACCTTAAAATAAATGTCCCTGATTTTGTTTGTGATCAAATATTTATGGGTCCCTCTTTCTCTCACCTCTTCTACAGGTAACTCTTTGAGCTTGGGCACAGAGCTGGACAGCAGCCCCACGAGGAAGGGGGTGGGACAGCAGACGATGTCCAACATGGATCCAGGAAGTACTGGGATGAAAGTGTGCTGCCAGGAGAAAGGGTAAAGCAGAGCCACCACCGCATGCATGCAGCTGGACAGGGTGCTGCAGAGAGGAGACAAAAGACAGCCATGTTATTTTCACACAAGAGTTTCCATAATGCTGAGGCTACGCCAGAAAAAGCTACAGCACAGTCAAAACAGTACAGATGGTCCACCAGATAATCGAGACAAAAACACATAGCACAAAATATCTCACATGGCAACAATTTTGAAAACTGTACGCAGTAAACAGGCTGCTGCTTTAGGCGTTACAACCTAGTGATTCTCATGATAATATGAAGCCCCATTCACGAAACAGACTTAATTGCAGTGACATTTTTCCATTCCAACACTACTATTAGCCTTTTACATTCACCGGCTTGCCCTTAGATGACTACTGTTATATTCATGAGTCTAAGAATGATGAAAAACAGCAATAGCATAGCAATTAACTATTTGAAACTAAATCACATATTTAACCCTTAAGTCATAAATAACCTTGTGTCACGTCAATCACTATTTCATCTTTGCAACTCTTATGTATGTAGCTGTGATATATTTGTATTACTATATTTCTATATTTTATTTTTACTTGTACATAATTATACCTTATTTGATATTTTTGCTACTTATTTTGAATTCATTATTATATTGTGAATTTTAAGTGGTAAAAGTAATCATAATAAGTTGGATAGAGAAATATTGTGACAGTTTGCACAGTTCATTAAGAGCAGATAATTTAAGGACGGCATCTTGCAGATAAAGTCCTCTCTCCCACTCACTGTTTAACGTCACAGAGTAGAAACCACTTAAAGACTGAATCACTTAAAAAGCCTCTTATTGTGGTATTGCTCATTTATTTGGACAAGAGCTGGTGTGAAGCTGCGTTTGTGGTGATGCCTTGTTGACGTGATGCTGACAAGGGCCGATACAGTTTGACTTTGACAGCTGTGGTGTAACACGGAGATCACAAATAGCTGCCCGTCTTTCTCACGATCCAAGGCTTGTTGACAGTGGCTGACCCTCCTTCCCCTCTGTCCTCTATACAGTCCAATCCATGTACACAAAGGGAGGGAAAATAAACTATGGGTTTTGACCAGACACACACATAGCAGTGTACTAAATCAGTATAGATCTGTGTTTCTCAAACTGTGGTACATGTACTAATGGTGGTACCCACAAGCCATTTGCAGCCCTCTTAAAAGACATACCCAGATTAGTGTTTAGTTTCATTCACACATGTTTGAGTAATCCTTTATTATTAGTCTGTCTAAATCTCCAAAGGTCAATGCTCTGTTCCACCTTGTAATGTCATGAAGTGGTAGTTTTCAACAGCTACATTTTACCTTTTGTTTAGTAGATTAGTAGATTTATCCAAATGACCCTAGTGAAGGTGTCCTGAGTTTAAAAACACAGTGGAGCACATCCTGTCCACATGACATCACAAGGCGGACCTGAGTGTTTTGTTTTCTGTTTGAGAGAGGAACTCACCCTTAACATGCAGTTTGTGTGTTAAACATGTGTGAATGAAACAAAACACAACTCCAGGTATGTTTGTGATGAGGTAACATCATTACATAGATCAGAAAATAGAGTAATATGGACCCCTTAAATGTGATCTCTTTAGATTTCAAGACAGACAACATTTTTCTCAACAGGATTCCAGAACACTTTCTACATTGAGAGGACTCCAAAAATATTTTCCGCAATTTCCAGCCTTGTTTGCTCACAACATGAAGCACATGGAGTTCTTGGTTTTGTCTGTATGATTTCCATTTGCCGGAGGAGGACTTATAATTCCTAACAGATCCCGTCTCCTGGGTTTTTGACAAGTTCCAACTGGGAGTAAAGGGGCACAGCTCTGAGAAACCTTCGCCACAGGCTACACGCGGCCCAACACAGCGCTGATACCAGAAGGATCCATTACACTCAGTCCCTGTGCACACACTCCTGGGAGAAGATGAACTTGCAAGGAAAACACACAACACTGCCAGACGTTGCCACTCAAACCGCTTTGGAAAATGAGAGTGACTTTGCGGATAGTTCATAACCCAAAAAAGCTTCAGGATTTCAGATCAAACACAGAAGTAATTGGGGAAGTAGCAGACATGAAATCAAACAAATAGGCCTGGAAACAAGTTTGTAATAAAGGCATTTGAATTCTTCTCTCCTGTTGGCTTCAATAGAATGGCAGCTTAATTTTAATGTAGATGTCAACTAAAGAGAGATAAATCCAAGGTTTCTAAAGAAAAGAAGTATGTGACAATCCCTTTGTATCGATATATACTGTATGATCTTTTATCGTTATTCAAGTCACATTTATTTATCAGTTTATGAATTCATTTTTTGATTTAGCTTTACAGTTTGCCAAATAAGTACTCTGTTTCATGTAGCTGCAAGGATGGGCGAACCTGCTCCAACCCAGCAACCTTCCCGCAAAACAACAGTTGGTGTCCGTAAATGAGTTAATGGGAGAACAAACATTCTTGAATCAGCTTCTATCAAATGCTTTTGTCAACACTCTTTTTGTACTTTTCCACATGATGCAGCACTTGGAAACACTACTTAAGGACAACACAAAAGAACAGATCAACAAATGCACACGCTGGTACACTTTTAGCACTAATGCAAACCAACCCTCACGACTCCTACACAAGTCCTACAGCCTGGTTTGATTTTTTTATGTCGTTAAAGGACCATAAAAAGTTATAAAAACGCCTATAAAAGCCAGACAGCAGCTATGCAACAAAACTGTTCTTTAATAATTATCTGAAAATAACTTTAAATTACAGTATATGTGGCAGTAGAGAACGTATAGGATTTCTATGGTAAACAATTGTATTTTTATACAATTCAGACCTTTTCTGCTCCCTTATTCCCCAAATAGTTTTTCCTGACTTCCTGTCTATAAGAATCTTTAGCCACTGGCTCTTACTCTGAGCTCTTTTGGCTTCACACAAGGCCTAGCAGAAGCAATTATTATACTAATGAAAAATGACTTCCCAATAGAAATCTCTACACATGTTTGACTAATGGTAGTTAGATCACATTTGTTGAGAGAGAGTACAAATGAGTGCAGGTGTTTGTGTATGGGACTTTCTACGTGTGTATAAATCTGCTCAGGGAAGTAAATATTAATGACAGCTTGAGACAAATTTAAAACTCAGCTGCTATAATACTGGACCCAACTCAGGAAAACAAAAACATTTCTCCTGTTTACCTTGCAGATTTTGCCCTACCTCTGAATTAAATACCACATGGAGAACGACTTGTTAAAAGTGGTTTGGCCCAGTGCCAACAGCGCATGGCATGCAGCAGAAACGTTTGAGTTGAACAGGGGTCTGAATGAAATTAGCATGTTCCCATACGCCTTGATTAGAAAAACAGCAGCTGAGGCAATAATTCAACTGTGTCTGAGACTTACAGCACCATACAGCTGCAAAACCTGTTACAAGCATTCAGTCAGAATTCTGCCAAGAGACAACCACTCACAATATACGCACTTCAGTATTGGGTCTGTGATTAATCTCCAGCACAATGAAATGTCAAAGTAGTTTGCAATCAAAAGAGGACAATTTTTCACAGGCAGGTCTTTATATTAATCTTTACTTAAAACCTGAAAAATTCTAAAACTTCATCAGTATCATTCACAAGTCAAAGTCAAGTCAATTGTATTTTCAGTTCAATCACTTTATTTATCCCCAAGGGGCAATTAAAAATGTAATTCTACCCATTAAATTGCAGTATTGCATCACACACACACTACTTAGCTAGACATATTGACAAGTTATTACAGATTAAAAGTAATGTGTTATGAATCTGATATAATTACAGGCCAACCGTAAACCGTTTTTTGCATTGGAATGCGAAAGTGTCCTGCTGCCAATTCTCTGTCATAAACACACCATGTAGCAACGGTCCAGGCTCAAACAGAGGCCTATTTACATAACAGCACTGGCAAAGCTCAGTCAGCATCAAGTCATTGGGGTTTAGCTGTTAAGGAGTGACACAGAGGATAATGGGTGGATGTCATCAAGCATTTCACTTGGAAATAATACATTATTTTGAGGCTGCTTACAAAAGACAAAAATATCACTTACACTTGAATATTTTATTTTGATTTAATTCTCAAAAAATAAGACCTCACATGGATCGCTTGATGGTATTTCCTGTCACTGCTTGTGTTGGATACTGATTTCAAGAGAAAAATGCATGCATCATGTTCTGCTGGAGGTATTTTAGGCTGAGATTATGTACCAAAGCTCCAGAGGGAGTAGCCCTTTTATCATAGAAGTCATTAGTGATGCAGTGGGGCCCTGTGAGTGCTTCCCAGAGAGCCCAAACACAGCAGGTCAGCGTGTCTGCACACATCCACATTACAATCTACACACAACCCTCCAGCCGTGGGGTTTAAACTCAGGGCAGCAGACGCAAAAACTGGCTTTATCTAGTACCAAGATTACACTGTATGCTTGTAAATGTGCAATCTTCATATTTGTAGCTATTTTTGTTCTATACTTTGTAGTTAAAAAAATCTCCATGCATTTTTTATCAATTGAATAACAATGACACAGTTGATGGTGGACGACACTTTTCCCTTTGCCATGACATCAGTCATTGGTGTAATAGAGGTATGACTGCAATATAAATCATTGCTTCCGTTGAGTATTTTTAACCGTTCATTTCAAGAGACATGGAGGGCTGTCACTCAAAAGTAGGGAGTGAACGCAGAAGTCAAATGGTGACAGAGCGGCCACATCTCACCGAGGGCAGTCGCACACAGGAAGTGCATTCTTTCCCCTCACAGTCACTGCCCCCCGCTGTTGTTTGTTTAAACTGGGCCTGATACATGCACAGATTACATGTCCACCACAGTCTCCTCCCTGTCCACTCTCTCCAGTGCTCTCTCTGCTGTTACCAGAAGTTAAGACTGGGACATTTGATCTCAGGGGACACTTCACATCTTATCAGCTCCACCCTTTCTCCTCCATTAGTCACTCTCACCAATGTGACCCACTTCAGGTTTTTAAAATGTAATGAATATACTGACAGCCTTAAGGCCGACACACACTACAGGGTTTTGTGCTCTTCAATGATTTTTAAACATGTGAAACAAAGCTCACACCACAAGGAAAATCTTATGATATAGTCTCCTATCGCAAAGATTGCAGTGGGAAATGGCTGCGTACCACAGGCTATAAAGTAGTGAGCGCACCTCGTGTCAGCTGTTTCCTGTCTGGAGTAAAGCGACTCACTTTGAAACTCTTAAGTGTTCAAAAGGTCAGAGCACTGCACTTCTAATTTAGATACAAGTCAAAACTGTGTTATTATTATTTGTGAAATGTGGTGCAATATTTCAAATACATAATTTTTAAAGCATAAAACATTGGCACTAAAGTACACAGAAAGTAGATTCACTATCGCTAATCTGCAGCTTTACTGCAAACCATGCACTGCATGGATGTAAACAGACACACGTGAGCAGCTACTCTAGCCTTTTTACTTTCAAAGAACTCAAACTGGATTAATAGCGTGGTTTTGTGGACTGTCATTATTTACAGGGGCCAATTTCTGTGGATAATGTGGATGAGATGCTGCACATTAAATTTACCACTTTCCGAGAGGTGAGTAATAAAGTCTATATCCCGAGTTTGTGTGCCTCTGTGTCCGTCACTCCTCTGATGCCCCTGATGCTCTGTTTTATTGGCTGTTGCCGTAGTGTTGCTGATGGTTGGTGGTTAAGGTCTGACAAAGCAACTCAGACTCACACTAATACCACAGACACACTTGAAGTTGATAAGTAGGAGAACAGCACCCACCTGAGCTTATCAGCCACAAAGATGACTCTTCGTTCCAGCAGCAGTGATGCAAAGACTCGTATCACCTGTCGAACGCTCAAACATTTGAACAAACTCTCGAAGTCCACGTGCTCCAGTCTGGAATCAGTGGGTCGCCTCAACTCTATGACCTACATAAAAATCACATAGTAAAACTTTCCTCTGCTTCAAAGGGCATTATGAAAATGTAGTCCTATCAACAGCTCTAACCTCATTTCCTGCTCCAGGCAGAAAGGTCTTCACTTTGATGAGCTTCCCTGGCGCAGGGAAGGGCGACTCCATCAAACTCCTCATAAACGGGTAGACCAGGGCAGCAGAGATACCCCTACGCCTCTCCACCTCATCCAGGATCTGAAAAACATCCAAATAAGATACTTTACAATCTGTTAATGTTATCTATAATCAGTTAAAATCCTGATGCATCACACATCGAGGCAGCTACTACTGAGAGTTATTCATACCAGCAAATAATCACTGAATAACTTGTTCAGTTGTATGATCTTAACAACGGTTTCAAGTTAATTTAGTAAAACATATGGAGCAAAATTCGACACATTATTTTATTATATTATGATTGTGCCTTTTCTCAACATTGTTAAAGAAAAAGCTGCAACTATATCATAACATTGAACACTGTAGCTCCTTAGAGTGCAGTCAAGACTGTTCTGTTTAAGTAAGCCCATCCCCACAAAATGGTAATTCTCAGAAAACGAAGCCTAACTATGAGGTAAGAATGATTTACAGCTTAGCCCACCAGTATGTACACTCACCGTGGAGAACAAGTCAAAACAGCCCAGTCTGCTTATCACACAGTAAACCTCCGGAAGTCGAGGTCCTTTTCCACTTGGCTAAAGACAAAAGGACACAAATACAAATGATTACTGCATAGTGTAATTGCTGGTGAAATCAAAATAACTCATTGAATGTTAAATAGTTTACTCAGTGTATGTATTTCAAACATAATCTAAGGTGAAAGTCTTTGAAGTGGGTAACCAGTTCATAAACAAATGTCGTTTATCTGCCTCTGCTGATCATATCACCTCCTTCAGTTCACTCTAAGACCATTATGTGCACCACAGCACATGGGGGTACGCAGACAAGAGACACTCAAAACCACACAGCCACACATGAACACAAGTACTCAAGAACAGCCAATTCACTTGTCCATATTAGGAATACAATTTTCTCCCCTGCTTTTCCAAATGGATGATTAAATCAACTATGTGCTGCTTGATTCAAGTCCTCTGGAATGCCTCGCTGCTGCCAATGGCCGGACAGACAACAACAGGGAGGAAACACAGTTATTGGAGGAGAGCGACGGCGATGAGCTCTGATTAAAACCTGTTCCTATCAAGCAAGCATATAAACAGGGACAATTGCAAAGATGATGAGAAAGTGGGCATTTCAAAGCAGATTTAGTGCCAAGAATCTACTCCCCCTTGTGAGAAAGTACACTGTAGGACTGTAAACAGGCTCAGAAATACTAGAAGGCTGACAAAATAAAGTCACCACATTTCACAGGATCCCACATGGCCAGAGTTGGTAGCCACAAGAAAATTGTCAATCCAGGCTTCAAAGCAGCTCATAAAAAAGACATGCAGCTGACCAAAAGTTGGAATGGTTCTTTGTGGAAATTGTAGAAATGATTGTATTTTAGTGAGTAAATGAACAACTGGTGTCGAAAACTGTGGACAATTGTGGGATAGGGCCAAAAATTACAAGTACGCCACACAAACCAGGCCAGAAAAACTTATGAAACTTATGAAGGATTCTTAATATCCTGTGATTAATAATTTTTTTACTTATTTAAACTATTATTTTACAGAACTATTAAACTGTTACTGCATTAAACTACACCCAAATGACAAATCACTCAATTCAAATTCAAAGGAGTTACCAATAGTCGTCTGCAGTAGCCAAACCTCCGGCTGCCATCTTCCCCCGTTAACATGAATGAGAAGGTCTCACTATAGAAAAGCACATTTGAAGTACTTTAATACATGATTTTTGCTTAATTAAAGGTCCTATATTACACAGAATGTTACATCAAAAACATACCTGGAGTTATGTTTTTTTTCACAAACACATAATCCTGGTTTATTACTCTGTCTACATCTCCAAAGCTCAAAATGCAAAATATGCGGGGTTTGTGTTAAACAAATGTGTATGAAACAAAACTAATTTCCAGGTATGTTTTTGATGAGGAAACAACATTATAACATAGATCAGAAACCAGTTATACAGTTATACAGTGAATGTGACGCTAAATACACAGTTAAAAAAATCTTCAGTTAGTACCTTGTGTATTCAGACACAGGACTCCAGTCTTTTGCGTCAGGAAAACAAAACTGTGGAATGGCTTTTAGTCTCTGCTCGGCCTCCCTCATCTGCTTGGTGGGCCTCTCGAGCTGTGAGGGGGAACAAGAGGAATCTCAGTTGGCTCATTCAAGTGTCTCGTTTCTATGATCCCTATGGACCTCAGTGAGACAAAGAAATTATTAATATTATTCCCATACAAGGTTATAAACATACAGCCCTAGACCTTTAATTTGTTATGAGCGAAACACTGTTAATCTTGTGTGAAAATGATAAGAAAGGAGTTCATACAGCTGTGATTTAATATGGGTCATGTTATAGTGTCAGTGGGTGTCCAAAATCCCCCAAATTCAACTAAAACAGTCGGCCTAAGTAATGGCTACAGCATTATACTTTGTGGTAGCCTCTGACCCGAAAGGGCACCACTTCCAGTAATCATCCAAACACAAACACTACAGTAAAAACCTCTCTGAGAAACATTTAACATAATTATATTGTAAGTCTGACCCTGCAAATTACTAAATGCGAGCTGTAATTGAATAACTATCTTAGGGACGCCTGTGTGAGACTGTGCTTACATTATGCAAGCCTGCAGTGGAGGAAAAACTCAAAAACGGAAAAAAAACAGCAACACTTTCAAGGAATATGTGAAATCCACTTTAAACCATGTCAAAATGCTTTAGCCCTATTATTATGGTTTCAATCATCTTATATTGTCCTACCCTGTAGCCCACTGTTCTGTACTTACAACATTACCCCAGGAAAATGCACCATGAAACTTCAATAGCGTCATATAGTCATTTTTGGTACATACTGTATATATGTGTGTCAAAGTTAAACTAAATACCAAAAAAGCATACTAAATCTTCTTTAAATGAAGTGAATGGACCTTCACACAGCTCATACCTTTGGAAATTGATAGGTAACTTCTGGAGTATATGTGTTCTTGGTGGGTTTTTTCTTTAGGGAAACAACCACAAAATACTCAAACAGTTCCCTCTCCTGCCACTCGATGAGCTGCAGCTCCAGGGTTCTGTAGCTTGGGGCTCGCCGGAGGATGGACTGGAGCTTTAGAAGTCTCTGTGTGTGAGCTGGAGATAGAGGATGAATTATGAACAAAAGCATAGCATAGAGTAGCCAAGTGTACAGTCAATACCAATGGCAACCCCCGACAAAACAAAATAGTTGTGTTTGCAAGGGCATCTGGCATGTCAAGTCGTTCTGCAAATCACTGCACACATATTTGTTGTGTCAACTGTATGGAATTCAAGATATACAATTTTAGCGTTACGATTATTGTGAAATAAATCATCACAGCTTTACGATTTATTCACAGTTCACATAACAATACCAAAACAAGCTAAACTATCACCATTATCGATTAACAAAATAATCTTGACATCCCTAAATTTTTAAGAAGAAACAAAAGAGATAGAGTAATCTGCAAATCTTAATATGCTTCTACTATTTAAATACTATTTAAACATCGTCTCTCTCTCACCTTTGAACCTGTCATCTGAGTCACTCTCACTTTCACTGTTGTCATCTGCATTTGGACAAGAGACAGTCAGTTTTCACAAGCCCATAAGGAATTTCACTAATGTCAAAAGAAACGTTTATACGTCTCTGTCCTAACCTCGTAAAGACGTCGTCTCAGTGTTGGACATGGACAACTTTTTGAGCCTCTTCTTCCCACGTTTAGTGCAGTAAATGGAGTTTATTCTTTGGACCAGCTTTAGACAAAATAGGATTACATATACATTCATTAGTGGTAGTAAGAATTTATAGGACCAAAAGTGCATAATTTACTCTGCAAGGATAAAGAAGACAAAGAGTTTGGGTTAAAATTGCTGCAAAAAATAACTTTGCAACTTATAATTCCATGTTTTCAAATGTAAAATGCATCAGTGAAAATACAAGAATTAAAGAAAGAAGAAATAAATAAACAAAAATCTATTTTAGTTGTCATTTGTAATAGTTTTATAGATAGATGATAAACTTTCTATTACTTTTTTTTTATATTCACATCTCCAAAACATTTAGATGTATCTCCATCCTCTAGCATAGATTTATTCATAGTAACATTAGCAACTCTCAGAGCTAGGAAGGAAGGGAGGTAATGCCTTCTGCAGCAGAAAACAAATATACATACAGAAATACAATAGACCTGAGCTATGACTGATCTAGGTGGTTCTCTCCATTATATAATATAGTTTTGCCTTTGTTTTCTCAAGAATGCTTTCTTTGAATGCTTCACTATGTGTATATATTTTAGATTCTCTTTGTTAAATTTACGTTTTACATTCCTGTTCATTAAATTATCACTTTATTTATAACATTTTCCATCTTGGTTTTTGTTACTTCCCCTACACTAGTTGAGTTGGGTCGTAACACAAACCAAGAAGCATATTGAGCATATTATTCACCTTGGGGATCCTCCAATGCCTGTGTGAACCCAGAGTGTCACTGGTCCCACAGAAGTTGTTGTCCAGAAGCCCACATGAGGACTGGGGCAGTAGCAGCATGTCATTGTGGCTGTGCCGTTTGGTTAACTGGGATGTTCGGTGGTTCTTTCTGTCACTGGCTGTTGTAGAACGCAAGGACTGGCTACTGGGTTTGGATGGTAACTAACAACAAAGGACACAAAAATGTAGTTTGGTAAATCTTCAAGTGACACTTAATATGTCAGAGGCAATTCTTATTACTAATAATGGAAAAAATCAAATCCGGTTTCCACTAGAGAGAGATCTTAGTGTCAGTGTGCGCAAGCCAACAATGCACTCTGGCCTTTCTGGGAATTGTCAAAAAAGTATAAACACATCAGGTTTTCGGCTAACACAAAAAACGAGTATACAGGACAGAAATGAAGTGCTAATAAACATTAAAGGTACACTATTTAACTTTTCTGGTGGAGGGACTGCCACTTACGTTTCTCCATGGAGATTGCTTTACTTAGAATGTTAGTGTCACATTACAGTCATCTATCTCCATGAAGATAAGGTCAGATCTGTGGGGAGGCGACCCTGGAAGAATGCATGTTTTTCTAGATATTTTTGACCCCCGAAAAATATGTAACTTAATAAAAATAGATAAGTATAAGTTTGATGCATGCTGTGGAACATTAAAGACAAAACAACGTAGTATTTAAGGTTTCACTGACGTATTACTCGTATAATAAAAGGTTCAGCAACAGAAACGCTATGATAGTGGAACGTAACATGCAGTTTTGTTGGAATGAGTGGGATGATTTCTTTCAGATAACAGCAATCTCCTGACAGAAGAGCCACATGTATCACCTGAGGAGGAGAGTTGAGTTTCCGGTCTGCAGCGCTCCAGGACCGGCTGCTCTCTGTGAAACACGACTTTCGCCCCAGACTCCTGCGCTTCAGGTCAACGTCCTCATATGGATTCTCCTTCTCTGTAAAGACCAGACGGACAACTTATAGTACAGCATCAGTACATAGAAAAAGGTTGTTTTTGTTAGGAACCCAATGACGTCTGGGGTCAGAGGGGTCACTGTGGGGGCACTAGGAGAGCAGTGTGGGGGCAGTAGGGTGTTGAGGTAATAACCTTGAAGAGTTTGAGTCATAAAGGTTTAACTAAAGCAAGTGCAGAACTTTTTTTTCCAAAGTAAATCCTGCTGGCACTGGGCCCCACAGGTCTCGGCTAAAACTGTTGGACACTACCCTGTTAATGAGTCATAGTCCAGGCATGCGACGGTCAGCTCAAGTATGTCAAATACAGGGTCACCCAGAATGTTAGGTAGTAATTAAAACAAGTAAACAAGACAAGGTACAAACTATGCATTATCTACAACAATTCATTCTTTGATATAAATTTGATACAGTCTATTCTAATACAAATTTGCTTTACCTGACCTACAAACACTTTTTTTAAATCTTCCTAAATTAAAGGTAGAACACTGAAAAAGTGTGTCTCGACACCAGACACGGTGCTACTGTGTTTCCTAAACACATCTATCTCAGTCTGATGTGATAGCACAATGAGAAGAATAGGAACATAACACTACACAGCTCCCACTGATGTCACCGGGCACAGGGCCAAGTCAAATAGAGAAAACGCTGCAGCCTATGTCTATTCAGACATATGCTCTGAGAATAGCTTTTTGGCAGGGTCCAGGGAAGGTTGTGAGAAAGTGAAGCAACCACAATGAAGAACAAAAACAGAGCCAGATGGTGTCGAAATGCATGAGGGAAAGAAGCTCTCTGGCTATAAAGACAAGAGGCCAAAACGTGTTCTAAAAGTTTAATCATTGACCTACAAATATGTCTTGTGAGCCATTGCAGTTAATTATTAAAAACAGAAATCACAATTTTCCCACATACCCTAAATATGGACAGATGCCAATCTCCAAAGTGGCAAACCTCCTAAATGTAGAATAACATCGCTTACTTGATGAGTTCATGATAATGGTGAGGAGGCGAATAAGAGGGCTTAGTCAGACCCCATGTTGCACTACTACTCCATTAAAGCTCTGCACTTGTGTAATGAGGGCCCGCTGGGAAAATGATATGTCTGTGTATGTCTGCTGATGCACTAGAGGGTACTAATCTGCACTTCTGATTACAAGCATGTCTTTAACACACACACAGTGCATTACACTGAGAGGGGACACACCTCAAGCACATGCGGATTGTAGGTTTCTGTCAACACAATGGAGTCCATGGGAACAGAACAGAACAGGCTACAGGAAAAAACTACAACAATAACTATATCGGTTTACCTTTTGAGGTATGGCCAAGTTCAGACGGCATGAGAAACCTCATTTACAATGCATATGGCAGACCACTATTTTTAGTTAACATCATTATATTTTAGATTTTACAAAAGCCTATCTGCTACCCTGTTTGGACACATGCAGAAGATAGGTCTATGACACACGTAGAGGTAATTCCATAACTCCTAGCAACCACAATCTTAACAAGAGCCAAATTATAATTACAATTAATTAAATGTTATAAATTAGATCAAATAAAAGTAAATGACAAGATCTTTATTTTTATTGAATGTTTGAACTGGTGTGACTGCATTTTGTATGGAATTTCCTGTGTTGATGACATGTTGAAGATGGTAAATAAAGTCCTTTTTGGAACTCACCGCTTTCTGTATTTCTGTACTTTTCTTCTCAACTTTCTGTCACGTAACTGATGCAAAATTACGCAAAATATTTACTATCCTACCAAATTCACTTTAAGTCCACTACAAAGTGCCCCTCTTGGAGATAATCGGTTTTGTGACAAATTTGGAATGCAGGCAATGACTAACTTTGTGCAATTGTGCTGTATTGTTTCTTTTTGTGTCCCAGTAGTGTACTTAACCTCACTGACCTCCAATGCCAGCTAGTTTGTGTGTTTAAGAGTCCAAAATCACTGCCTTCTTGTAAGTGACTAATGGTGAACTTCTTTTAAAATTTCAAATCATCTTTTTGGGAAACATGACGAAACGTGGCTGTCGCCACTATATTGTTGTTTCAATAGATATAACAGCTATTAGGCCATTTATTGGCAGTAGATCACAAAGAGACTCCAAACCCCTCTATTTCAAGCCTATTTCAGCAGGTATAAACAAAATTACATTGCACATAAAGGTTACAGTCATTTTAGTAGCATAGAATTACACACACATAATGACATATCAGGCAGATGTGAGCAAACTGAAAACAGTGAAACTGGCAAAGAATTACAGGTTTCATGCACACATAGTGATTGAGAGACTTGTAAACAGTTTAGTTATATTTAAGCACAAAGGCCCATGTGCCACCCCTCTATCACTGGGAATTCAAATGACACAGTAGCAAAGATTTTTGACTACATTCACATACACACCCAGTATACTTTTTCAAACTATGGTAATTAAATGATCAATTAAAACACAGAATGGCAAACAAATCTGTAACTTAAGCTACAATATTAATAAAAAAAAATGTTGTATCATAGACATGTGCGATCACATGAAGAGGGTCCAACCATATGTTTTTTTTTAACTATAGCAATATAGTAAGTATTCACTTGGGCACAAAGCCAATGGTTCAGCCAGATGGTAAAGGGTCATTTAGTGGAAAGGAATTTCACACCTCAACATTTCAGACTGACAAACTCTGTTAAAACACAGCAGTATATAAAAGTGGAGCACTATAAAAAGACTGTAACTGTATGAACAATAGCACATAAGATGTTTTAACTTGGTTGTAAGTCAGTGTAAGTATTCATACAAACTGCAGTTGATCAGCTTACCCACTATGTCCTCGTACGCGTTCTCTTCAAAAGTGCTTTTAGAGTTGGGTTTATTCCTTGTCTCTGTAGTTATTGTGCCGTTTTCTGTAGGAGAGGAAGGATATGAAGATGGCAGACTGGCATCCTCCGACTCACACGACTCTCTGCAATAGAGGTTATCAAGCTACAGTCAATAAGTATTTATTATGAGAAAGAGAATATGTCCATTTTGCATAGTACAACAAAAGCAGAGGCCAAAGTAAGTAAAGGGCAGTGGGCATGTATTGGGGGTCGGTAAAAACAAGAATTTCCAAAGCAATGACATCTTGAGTGCAGTATAATTACTCAAACATGCATGAATGACTCTAAATACAACTTTGAATGGGTGAATAAGAATGGAAAACATATAACTTATAACATGGTTAAAAACTAAAAATCTTAAAACCTTAAATCTAAAATGCTGTCTTTGAGAATTTTGTAAGAAAAACTAGTCATGTTTGAACTGTTTACAAAACTTGTCTTCAAACTTAGAGCTATGGTGCTATAATTGGTCACCATGATTTTGGTATCTTCCAATCTTCCAAACTCAAGACACAACTACCGAGTTAGGGGAACCTGGTGGTGTTGTGTCATGCTTTCGACAGCTGTGGCTTTTAGGCTTGGTCTGAGTTTCCTTGTGCCACAGGAATTTTAAACACAGAGAGAGGAGCAAAATGTTTTAGGGGTTTTTGTCCCATTTTCTAAAATGTAACATTTAGTTGTGGCTCCACCCTTTTTAAGATACAGTAATGTGTAATGGGTAAAAAACATTAGAGACAAAACAAAGCTACAATACGAGAAAGGAAGGCTATAATGGCTGTTTTAATATTAAGATCAAAGTATGATTTTTGTCCCTGTGAGAAAATGAGTACTTTGTGTTTGAACTGTCCTGCAATGCCACTGGGACAACCTGTCATATACCACTATTGTCCTATTGTTACAAAATAAATATGTTTTCTGCTGATGTTGCACAAGAATGAAAAACTCATTTTGATCTATAACGTCTTTACCTGTCCTGGAGTCTTGCATTCCCCTCTGTCTTGCTCTTGTGGGTCGTGCTGGGAGCAGGAGTGGAGGGGAGGGGGGGAGGCGACTCTACAGCCTGTTCTGGAGGTAGTCCGTTAGCTGGCAGTGAGCCCTTCTGGTCCCGTTTAGCGTCATACTCAAAAGTGCGTTTTGGTTTGGGTAGAGGGTTGACTGGTGAGCCCACAGGAGTCTGCTGAGGTGTAGGCTCAGGGCTCTCAGACCTGGTTGAGCTCACACTAAACCTTTGTCTTAGTTTTGAGAGTTTGTCAGAAACTAAAACAACATCTGGTTCATTCGTGACCGAGCATATACTGCTGCGTTTACTGGCACATGCACTGTCCAAGTCATCTCCTATTACGAAAGACTTCTGCTTTGTCTTATCAGTGCCATAGCAGTTATTCAGATAGCGTGGGGCTGTGCTGGGATTCTCCTTCAAGGCCTGCTCGATTTTTTGTATCCTATTGAGGACGGCAGATGTCTCCTTCCGACCCGATAAGGAACGTGCAAACGGAGAATCAGTTTTGCCCAGTCTTTTCTGGAAACGTCCGATAGCGTCTTTGTCAACCACTCGCTCATCATCAGTTTCTGTGTAGGAGCATTCGGAAAAGGCGGTGCTCATCCTGCGAACACCCTTAAAGTCAAATGTTTTCTCACTACAGGGGGACGAGAGGAGACTGGGACATCCCTCACTGCCCCCCACACACTCCCCTACTGTCCTCTTCTCCAGACACAGGCTCATTTTAGGCAAACTCAAATGCCGGCACTCCCATTCTGAGATCTTTTTGCGGATTGTAGTTGGGGGTGCTCCTGTCACCGAGCGACCCAGAGAAAGGGTGCGCTTGTGTGCTTGACTGGACCCCAAAGAGACACTACTCAAACTCAAAGCTCTAGCATGTGGGCGATCCTCTGAAACAAGATCTGGTTTTTGATTGGTTACAACTTCCTGCTTTGCCTTGGCCTGCACCGGAGCTTTATAGATGGACAGCCTGTTATCTAGGCAACTGACGCTCTTGGATTTGGTGAGGGGTCCTGGAGAGTTGGAGTCACCTGCCAGAGACGCACCACCACACAGGGTCGAGGCCTTACTGTTCCTGCCAGCGCGAGCCAAGAAGCGTCCGTCAGTTCTCACGTAGCGACTTGGTTTTCCGGAGCTCTCACCGTCGCTAAAGGTGGAGTGCTGGCTCTGTCCTGGGCTAATGGAGAGGACAGGTGACGTGGACTGGTTCCTAAAACACAAAGAAGAAAAGCATTACAATCTGAAGCTGATTTAAAGGTGAACTTTTCTTGTAGAAGGTCATATCTATGTCCATAAAGACAAGCAAGGGACACTTCCATGCCAAGAGGTCAGATTTATGGAGCGGTGAGCCTACGTACAGTAAGAATGCAAGATGCTTTTGATAAATTAAGACATTTATAATTGAAGAAATGTAAAATAGATCAGTTTAATGCTATACTGTGGAACATTCCAGGCAAAGCAATAAAACCTCCATGAAATAAACAGGTGGCAGACCCTTCACCAGAAACGTTATGCAGTGTATCTTTAAACTGAATAAGCAAAATGCCACATTTGGCTTTGAGTCATCACTGCTGTAAAAACATTACCAGATCTTAACAAAGAACACATGGAAGAGGCCTATAAAATGAGATGAAAATTCAGATTTCATTGCCAGGATCAAAGATGGAATGAAAACCTGAGCTACTTATTTAGAAAAACCACAGGAAAGTATTCTGTTTTTGGCAGCCCAACATGTCAGCGTAGGCCAAAGGAAATACAGACAGAATTAAAATGCCAATATGAACTTTTTCCACATCAAACTGAGGTGAATCACAGAGGACCTCACACAAAATGATGATCAGAACTTACTGGAGTGGCCTTACCAGTTCCAGTCTCACTCATACCCATTACTGATGCAATTACTCGGAAGTGTGTCTATTTCCCACAGAGATTTCGACAAATGTTACCCAGGCAACATCCTACTCATCCCTGTTTAGTAGCAGTGCCATGACTTAGACCTGGGCTGCATGTTGCGTAAAAGAAACCTGAACAGTGCTCACAGTCAGAGCATTATAGTAAGCTATGGGAGGAGAAGTCAACAATGTGATCCCATAATACAAGTTAGGACACATCTCACCTCACACCTATTTGCCCTGCCCTGGTTTCACTGCTCCAGCTGCAGGCCACAAGATGTTTGAACACCTGAACCTGCAAACAGCGACTATGATGGATGCTTCTTATCTTACATCTCTGAAAGTAACTTGAGCTGTCATGATGGCATCTCCTGTCTGGAAGCCCCTGAGTGATTTAAATCTGTAGCAGAGGATTTGATACTATAATTATATATATATATAATCATAAAAGAACAAATATAAAACATTATAAACCAGAACACTTTCTTTTATAGTCACAGCGGTCTAGTCTCCATCTGTTATGCTGTCATTGTGAAAAGTCCCAAAACATTTTAAATTACTATTATCGTGATACCTTCAGCTAAGTCTGTACTTGGGCATTGTGACAATAAAATAATCCCTTTTTTTCATCCTGTTGATCATTCATCATTTTCAATTCAATTTAATTTATTCCTCCAAAGTCTGCTCCAAACCACATGCTTTTACTGAGAATTACAAATGACAGAATCTCTATGCCATTTCAAATGAAAAGAGTAGGTATTTTCCTTCTATGGGGTATTAACCCCTAACACATAACACATAAAACTGTTAACACATTTAGATCACCATGTTACCTTTTATTGTTTTGAAAATCCTATATCCACCAAAAATAACATATTAATATGTTTTATAAATTTAACTTTTACACTCAACAAAAATATAAATGCAACACTTTTGTTTTTGCTCCCATTTGTCATGAGATGGACTCAAAGATCTAAAATTCATTCCAGATACACAATATTACCATTTCTCTCAAACATTGTTCACAAACCTGTCTAAATGTGTGATAGTGAGCACTTTTGCTTTGCTGAGATAATCCATCCCACCTCACAGGTGTGCCACATCAAGATGCTCATCAGACACCATGATTAGTGCACAGGTGTACCTTAGACTGTCCACAATAAAAGGCCACCCTGAAATGTGCAGTTTTGTCTCACAGCAAAATGCCACAGATGGCGCAAGCATTGAGGGAGCGTGCAATTGGCATGCTGACAGCAGGAATGTCAACCAGATCTGTTGCTCGGGCATTGAATGCTCATTTCTCCACCATAAGCCGTCTCCAAAGGCGTTTCAGAGAATATGGCAGTACATCCAACCGGCCTCACAACCGCAGACCACGTGTAACCACACCAGCCCAGGACCTCCACATCCAGCAGGTTCACCTCCAAGATCGTCTGAGACCAGCTACTCAGACAGCTGCTGAAACAATTGGTTTGCATAACCAAAGAATTTCTGCACAAACTGTCAGAAACCGTCTCAGGGAAGCTCAACTGCATGCTCGTCGTCCTCATCGGGGTCTTAACCTGACTCCAGATCATCGCCGTAACAGACTTGAGTGGGCAAATGCCCACATTCGATGGCGTCTGGCACGTTGGAGAGGTGTTCTCTTCACGGATGAATTTCGGTTTACATTGTTCAGGGCAGATGGCAGACAGCGTGTGTGGCGTCATGTGGGTGAGCGCTTTGCTGATGTCAATGTTGTGGATCGAGTGGCCCATGGTGGTGGTGGGGTTATGGTATGGGCAGGCATCTGTTATGGACGAAGAACACAGGTGCATTTTATTGGTGGCATTTTGAATGCACAGAGATACCGTGATGAGATCCTGAGGCCCATTGTTGTGCCATACATCCATGAACATCACCTCATGTTTCAGCAAGATAATGCACGGCCCCATGTTGCAAGGATTTGTACACAATTCTTGGAAGCTGAAAATGTCCCAGTTCTTGCATGGCCAGCATACTCACCGGACATGTCACCCATTGAGGATGTTTGGGATGTGCTTGACCGGCGTATACGACAGCGCGTACCAGTTCCCACTAATATCCAGCAACGTCGCACAGCCATTGAAGAGGAGTGGACCAACATTCCACAGGCCACAATTGACAATCTGATAAACTCTATGCGAAGAAGATGTGTTGCACTGCATGAGGCAAATGGTGGTCACACCAGATATTGACTGGTTCTGAGTCCCCAGACCCCCAATAAAGCAACAACTGCACATTTCAGGGTGGCCTTTTATTGTGGACAGTCTAAGGTACACCTATGCACTAATCATGGTGTCTGATGAGCATCTTGATGTGGCACACCTGTAAGGTGGGATGGATTATCTCAGCAAAGCAAAAGTGCTCACTATCACACATTTAGACAGATTTGTGAACAATGTTTGAGAGAAATGGTAATATTGTGTATCTGGAATGAATTTTAGATCTTTGAGTCCATCTCATGACAAATGGGAGCAAAAACAAAAGTGTTGCGTTTATATTTTTGTTGAGTGTATATTTGACTCCTCCTTCCTTTGGTCCCTCCTCACTCATAATTACTGTGCATCCCACTGATGAAACTATTGCACATCGCATCAGGTTTATCAAGTTGTGGTGTACAGGTTTGCATCATGCTTTTGTATGTTTATGAGGAACCATTGTGTGGGAGCATGGGTGAGGTAGGCTTGTCTGTAAGGAGAGTGTGAATAGAGCCAGGAAGAGATCAGAAAATTACTGAAAGAAGCATGCATGGATGACATCGGAAAAAAACCTCTTCAGGCATTTTTTGATGAGGGAACAACATTAGAACATAGTAGAAAGCTCAAAAAATTGATTGTGCATAATACCCCTCTGGAATTAATTGTACAGTCCTATTCTATGCTACGCTTTAATCTAATCAAATGATTCAATATAAAAAGTATGACCACTTGAGCTAGTACAATTTCTCAGGCAAAGTCGATGTTAATGCTCTGTGGCCAAAAGCCCAAACTGTTGTCAGTCTTTGGTCCAAGACAGAGACCAGAGCTCTTTGGAGACTCACCATTGCTGGAGTTTAAGTAGCAACCTCACAAAACACTCAATAACATCATAATTCTGCCACTAAGACAGAGGATTACTGGTTTAATTTGGTAATTATTGGTAATTAATTTCTATGCTCTTTGGCTTGACCCTCAGTGGATTTATATTTCCTTTCATTATAGAATATGAAAATTTGTATAATTTTCCTTTCTGTCTCCCAAATGGGCGTGATGATTGTAAGTGCAGCCAACAATATAATTACACATACAGTATCATTACAGTTAATATTCTGGAAATTATTAATACAACATTTCTTGTGAAAGGGTGTAGTCCCAATTATAATCTATGGCCAGGGACAAAAATATGTATATATATTTATTTCTGTTCTGTACCTTTAAGAGCTTTTACAGGTTTTGGTGGGTAAGTGACCATTAAAATAATCCTACTTTAGAACACTTGAGCTACTTGGCCACACAGAGGTTAAGGCGGTGTTGTATCCAGTGGCCTTTGGCTCTCACTCAGTGTTTCAATCCCTTCAAACCACAGTCACTTCCTGTAAGTGACCAATTCAACCAAAGCAGACAGGCCATAACAGCTATTTAACTGGAATAATCCATCATATGTCAGCTTTTTAACATTTATCTTGGTCTGACACTCATGTAGCTCAGTATGTTGTTAGCATCCGTATGCTGTTCTGTATACTACTGTGTTCATCGTGGTAAGGATATTAAATCTTCCACATACTGGCAGCAGATGAGTCGGTGAGTTCTGAATATATGAAGTATTAAATGATGCCCCCAAAGTAGATTCACATCATGGAGCAAGTACAAAGAAGTGCTTTATGTTGCTGCTAGCGCTTGTGTGTGGTCCTGCATGGAGACATTAGTTTGACCAAAATGATTTGAGGTAGCCCCTAAATTAAAATGAGATACACAAAATTCTTCACAAATTTTCCTTTTTGGTCAAACTCTTTGTTTAACATTTGTCTTGAATTTAAACTTGATGGAACTGCTCAATGAAAGATCGAGCTGGGCAAAATGACAAAAATGAAAAAATATTATTTTCCTTGCAGTGATCTGTCCAATTTTCAATTTGATTTATGTTGTCTTTTTAAACTTTTTATAGTTAAATGTTTTATATTGCTATGTGAAGAACTCTGGAAACTGTCTTGTTTATAAAACGTGGTATACAAATAAGGATGAATTGGTTTGGATTAAAAACTAATTTTCAATGTTAATTTCCTGAACATATATGATACAGACTTTTAATAATTTCTAACACAAAAATATGTTACCTCGGCTGTTTTAATGGCAGAGGATTGACTGGAGTACTCTGCATAAAAAAAAGACCCAAGCTGATCAGTGACGATTAGAGATTTATTAAACTTTATTAAATTTATTTAACTTTATTAAAATTTGAATAATTGCCCAAATAATTGCCCAGCCTTATTGAGGGGCATGGTGAGCCTGAATCTATTCTTACTTTGTTTCCACTCTAAAATATATAGTACTGAAATTCTATATTGTTCAAGTCTGCATGTCTCCAGGACACTATAAGCTTTCAACATGCATACACAGGTCTGCCTCACTACTCATATCTGCAGGTGGGATGAGGCGCTTGTCCACGGTGATACAGGATCAAACTTGCAAAAGCGTTCTGTTTTTACTCTCACTAGTTCATTTTTCACATTAGTCAAAAACAGGTAGCTCAGATTTGTTGACAGAGCGTGATAGAGTCATGAGAAGTGTAGACTAGTCTGTTCAGGATGTCCTCTGTGTCACTGACCTGTCAGCGTTGTCCCGTGGAGCTCTACCCCCTCCTGTTCGGGACACAGCCTTGGAACTCTTGTTGGCAGTCATGTTTGAGCACACACTGCCCACTCACCTGAGAACACAGAACAAAGAAATTCAATCACTTATCTTAATGTTATATTATAAAGTATGGTTTCTTTCACATCAAATATGCATACTTTTTTACATTTTTGTAGCAGCAGAGCAAAATATCCATAGAGATGCTTGTAGATGCATTCACCAAAACAAAAACTTAACAGAATATCAGTGGAACGACCCGCTAAGCAGCTGAATCACTACTGGTGGTCACTTAAAATCTCAAATGGTTTATGGCATTTTCCCCCGTCTACTTATTTTTGCTACTTATTTTGAATTCATTATTACCATTTATATTTTTGCTTTTTGTCATTATAATATGTTGTGATATGTGAGCTACTGAGTCCAAATGATTTCCCTTGATGATCAATAAAATTAAGTCTCAGTCTAAGTTCACCCTTGTCAAAGCAACAAACTAAGTAACAGCTGTACACAGAAGAAGTACATTAATTAGGATACCCATAAGAGCAAAATCATTAAAAATCACCCCATGAATAAAAATCACTAACATAAAACAAAACCTCTGTTATATCGACAAAACATATGCTGGACATATTTTACAAACAGACAGGGAAGTATTAGTCTCAGTGTGAACTACTCATATTACATGACAGAGTTCAACAGCTTGGCTCAACTGCTGCATTTAAAGTGTTTAGAACATTTCCACAAGACTTTCACACTTGTAACACTAAATTATAAACGTCATTTGCAAGAGACAGAATAGTGGAGCTGTTTAATTGGCTTCAGTTTGTACAAAGCAATAGTTTCTTCACAAATCATGGCAATAATGGCATTTGTTATCTTTTATTTTTATGGTCTATGGGTTGTTGTATAAGGTTAATTAGAGCAACAGAAAGCATTTTGGGTTTAGTTTAGTTTATTGGTTTATTTTAACCATGTGCAAATACATTAATCTCATAAAAGAAGAGATGCTTTACCAAAACTAAAATTAATTTACATCTGCAGTCCCCGGGCAGGTTAACAGGGTAACACTTTCATTTTGTTGTACAGGTTGCAAAGACTCTAAAGCTTATATTCTATACAATATCAGACAAATCCCGCTGTTTCCTACTTTTCTCCTGTTAAATCACCTGTGCAAATATTGAATGGCTTTAGTGGAAAAACTAACACAGCTTACAAAGTCAGACAAAAAGATCCAGGGTTAGCTAATGCTTCAACTCCTCTCCAACATGAGTCAACAGCACGAGGACAAACAGACTAGTGAGACCTAAATGTTATCAGACAAGACTCTGAGTCATAGAATGGGCGAGACCAATATCGAAGATCTTAGTTAAGACTATATAATATTGTCACAATGTTTCATCAAAAACAAAACCATAAAATTTATTAGAGAGACGAGTCAGGTTTTTGAGCTTTTAGGCATGAAAACATATCTGGAGTTGTGTTTTGTTTTATATAAATGTCATTAATTCTTCATATTTTATAGGTATTTAAAACTGGCAGAATAATTCATCACACAAGATCTCAAAACCCATAGGTAGGTCCAATGTTTTAAGACGATTAAGACTAGTGAGGCCTAAATATTGTCAGACAAGAGTCTAAATCATAGAAGCCATTGAGACCAAAAACTCTTAGTTAAGACTATACAGTATTGTCACAATATTTTGTCAAAAACGAAACCATCAAATTTATTAGAGGACCGAGTCAGCTTTTTGAGCTTTTAGGCATGTTATAATCCTTATCAAAACATGAGTTTTGTTTTATTTACTTGTCAGTAATCCTGCACATTTTAAATAGTCTGAATAATACATCACAAAACCTTAAAATTTCATAGGTGGGTCTAAAGTTGTGGACACACAAAAGCTGGTGCCCAAAAACCCCAGAAAGGAGGCAAAGCTCAAAGTGATTGTTATGTTGCATAAAGAGGTCAAATGTAACTCTCAGGAGATCAGAGGTGGAGGATGGGAGGGTGCTTGCAGACCAACTTGTTTACAGGAAGTTGTTGTATGAAAAAGCCAGCGAATCAGAACTGCAGCTGAGTGCTATATACAGACAAATGAGGAAAGTGAGGGCATTCCTGCTGTCAGCTATTTCCTGTAACTGTGGATGCTGAAAAGAGAGTCCAAGATGGATCATATTTTATCATCACACTTGAAGATGGAGCTCTACAGTTCAGCTTGTGACTATAGGCCCCGGCTGTCAATCTGATGGAGCATAGACATAAAATATAGTTATGAATAAGATTTCCTTAACAGGGACAGGAGTAAATACAAGATATTTCATTATATAGGTAAACTGGTTAAAAAACAAGTAATATTAAGGGTAATTTGGCTGCAGGGGGCTATTAGCAATCTCATCGTGATAGCCCAAACTCAGCCTAATGACGGAGAGGCTTGTATCAGAACATCCAGTAAATACATTTCTGAATATAATAAAATATTGCTGGTAATAAATGATGAGTGAAAATAAATACCAGTATGGCTGATTATATTTCTTTTTGTAAATGACTTAACATTTATTTAGCTTTTTTCTCAATTAAAATACCCCAAAATAGCCACCATAAAGTCAGGTAAAAAGTCATGTTTGTGTTGAACTTTCATTATTTTCATTTGTGGTGTGAAGGCTCCAATCAAACAGAAATGGGTCAGAGGCCCAGGATGGACAGGGCCACATAAACATGAAGGCGTTAGCCCACTGACTTCCTCTGCTCCCTGATACCATCTCATCTGATCCAACTGAGTCCCAGGCCCATGTGAGAAAGGGCTCCTATAGGACACCTTTAGAGCAGTCAGCCTGTGGACATGTTTCTGCTGAGACGCAGGGCCCAAAGGCAAGCTAAAGGTCAGAGAAGAAAGTCAACACTTTTAATGGAAACAAACAAACAGAAGACTGGACTGACTTGAACTACACAGTCAATTAGATGGAATTAGACAAAAGACCAAATGCAAATATTCAACAATGTTACTACTTTTTCTATTAATAGTATACTATTTTTGTGTGGAGGACTCCAAATCTGTGGGTCCTTATGGAGATGTTATTGGTTTGCCTGGTATGTTCCACAATATGGCATTAAATGTATCAACATCAGGTCATGTTACAGGTCAAATCTATGGAGGTGTATGTTTTAGACATTTCTGAGCTAACTGAATAAATACTACATGAGATATAAGTTCAACAGGATCACCATAGAGACAGGAGGCAGGTGGCAGATCACCCACCTGAACAAGTGTTGTACTGGTGTTCTCAAATCAGCATTCAGTTTACATTTCACATACAACACATGAAAGAGTATTCATATTTGAGAGAAAATATAATGAGCTGCAAATAACCAGCTTAACTACAAGTTGGTGAGCTTTTTAGCAACCTATAGAAAATAACCAACGTACAGTAGGTCTAAATGCAAAAAAAAAATAAAATAAAATAAAAATAAAGAAGTAAAAGTGAATACCATTAAACTAATCCTGAACATTTTTTTTTTCAATTGAAAGGATCCATAATACTTTCCCAGCTGTTTTCTGTAAATGAAAATATTCAGGAAAGCATAACATTAGCGTAGACTGTTAAAATACATTGGCACTGGTATCTTTGTTGGCTTTTTTGAAATGTCAAAAGTTTTGTCATATTTCAGGTCAGGAAATTCCCAACTTTGTCAAGAGTTATTAAAAAATGGCTAGTATCTCACATAACTTTCAGCTGCAGAAGATTCAGGGTCAAACAGTTGCTCTATTAAATATGCGCCAAGAACAGAGCGCCCATTGTCCGTCCTGTCCTTGAGAGGGAGATGTGGTTAAAAAGTAAGTCTTTTATCTCCACTTTGGGTGTGTATGTGTGTGCAAAAGAGAGACGCTCAATTAGGTTAAAGTTTGTTCACAGATGAATCCACACGTCCTTGGCCCTGTCACATTTGACAGATCATCTGATACACACAAGGTTCGCCATATAGGCTGGTATGCACTAATATTTGCCCTATCCGTCAGGCGGCGGTCAAAAAGAAAAGTTCAAGAATGTTTTTTAAATGGGGAAAGGAGGAGATGGGTAAAACACCTGTATGTGTTGGCAATAGCTGCTTTCTGCTCTCTGATTTGAAAACATAATTAACTAAAAGGCAAATTACCCTTCAGTCAATCTGGCATATAAAGAAATCCAATGTTATTACACCACTCAACTTTGGTTCATCAGCAGCTTGTCTTCAGAACTTCAACAAATGCAGTTTTCAGTCTAAAATAAATGGCAGAATGATACAAGATTGCACTATATTTTTCCTCATTCCAGGCATTGTAACTCACTGGCGAATATGAGGGCACAGTCCCACACAAAAATGCAGAAAATAATTTCATCCACAATGGACAAAGAGATTCTGAGTCACATTAGGGACACTGAAATCATTGGTTAATCTGAAGCTTTACTCATATAAGCCAACGGAATAATCACTGAAGTCATTATGTTGCAATACACCAAACATTACTTTTACCACTGAAATCTGGGTATTTGTCAGAAGTGCATAGTTTAGCTTAGTCAATCTCCAAAAAGTAAGGCAAAAGATCTGTTCACGTGGTGCATACAATCAGTGTTTCATCTGAGAAGGAACAAGTGGGAATACATTATTTCATCCAACAAACTGGGATCTGAACCTTTTTAACATACCTCCTCTTTTTTTCCTTCTCACTGATGAATCAACAAAGCACTCGAAAACCCCCTTTCTGTTAAAAAAAATGTACCACTGCATACACTACACATGTCAGATGAGATCACTTAGTGCTAATACTGTAATACAAACAGCAGAAATACTTGTCAACATCACACACTGTAACCAATAGCTATTCTTTCTACTGAGCTTTGTTTATCTTATTTTAATTTGGGTTTAATTATATTTCAAACATACAAAGATGAAGGTCTAAAAACTCAACACTGCAAGTCAGGATATGCATGTCTTGTATGTGGTTTAGCTGCCTGCACTCCAGACCACTACATCTATGTATGTGACAGAAACCACCAAGGTTGATGCTACTGGCAGCAGCACAGCGCTACACCTATGTAATTACACTGGCCCCACCACAGAGCTGGCCCTCCTCACACTATGGGCAGGTGGTCAGTGTTTCAAACTTTTGCTATTTCAGCTTTTCTGGCAATCAGAAATACTGTTTTGAGTGTTTTGTGGAAAGTGGAAATCCTTTGGTGTAACCTAGATGTGGACTTGGACAGCTGCAGAGTCAGGCATGTGGAAAACAGGCTTTGGTCAAACTGGTCTGCAGTGAATTGTGTCACTAAGCTGACCTCCAAATTGGAGGAAATAAGGAAGTTCAATTCTTGTTCACAAATGCTTTATGGTCATTGTCAAATGAAATCTCCTGTCATCATTCAAATCTTTAAAAATGACAAAAATGATCTTACCAAATAATGTTCCATAGAAATTCCTGTATGATTTCTTAGGTGTTCTGGTCCTGGTTTAGTCCAGGGTTAGTCCCTGTTGTGAACACACTTAAAACTTGATCATTTTTACATTTGGTACGGGTTATCAATAACAGCACACTGCATGTTTTTAAATAAGAAATCTAAAGTAAAATCTATATTGATCTGATATATTCCTTGTCATCTTCAAGTATGAGCTTTTGTCTCCTGATTGATGTGTAGCGAAAGTAAACATGCAGGTGTCCCAGTTGAACAGTTTGACTTAAGACCTTCCAGTGGCCCACTGACCAGGCTCACTGCTGTGGTATTGACTTGGGACAAAAGATAGCTTCCTCAATAGTTTTTTGTTGACAGTCCAGTCTAAAAACAAGTGAAAGACATTGTTTCTTGTGAACAACAGAACTCCTAAATAAATATGTCAAACCACCATATGCTTGGGCACATTTCAAATTCCAAGTATCTATATAGCCAACCTAATACTGACAAAAATTGAATATATGACAAGGCTTCTGGCACTTAACTTTTGTGGAATTTAAGTAATTAGTCTATAGCATAAATTACATGGTTAAATTGGCACCCATTGAGAGCAACATGAAAAGTGAATTGCTGCTACTGATGCAAGTCTAATAAACTTGTATCAACATAATGAAAGACAGATGAGACAGAACACATCTGATCCCACGTTTCAAGATCCCAAGACAACAAAATACCACAATTGCCAAAGGACACCGAGTCCAATGATTCCTCCAGGTTTTGTTTGTTATTGTGCAGTCTGGATTTTTGAATGCGAATTGATTTTGGATTTAATTCGTCTCACAATGGGCCAAAGAACATGAGCCTGCTTCCTTCCGCCGCATTTTTAAGGATCAGCTGAAAAAGTAGTTCGGCATTTCTCCAGATGTTTCTAGTTTCACATGTCACTGACCAAATATGGTAGTAACATTAAGAATAAAGATTTAGACGATGCTCAGCATAGCTGTAAATGGACGCGTGATCGTTCTAGCACTTTTAGCCTACTTCATCCATGCGCCGTGTGAAACTTTTGTTATTTTCATCAAAAGTCGGCTAGGGGGCTTTTACCTTTCTCTTCACATCCATGTTTGTCTTCATTTTGAGAGCATATTCCTTTAAAACTCAAAAATATCCGTGCGTCAAAATGTAAAACTGCGTGATGTTCGTTACGCGTCCTTGTCCATAAACTCCCGTCTCATGTCTTTCCAAGCAAAACCGTCAAAAGAAAAAAAAAGTCTGCTCGCTCTCACAGACCGCTGGAGAGAGTTGGAGGCTGGACTTGTATCCACGGGAACGCGATTGTTTGCCCCCCACTTTTCTTCTTCGGATTTGGCCCCGTGCCCTGTGCACAGCCGAGGCATTCATTCACGCGCTCTCCTTGTTTATTGTGTCACGGTGGAGCGAGGAGTTTCGATGAATATTCACAAGTGTAATTTTGGGCTATAGCGGCTGCTGACGGTATGGATGTGTCCTGCCAGCAGTGCAACACATTATTATGCAGAATTACCCAAAGGCCCACTGGTCAATGGGGGCGCACTGCACAAGTACAAAGATGTCCTTCACTGGAATCATTGTTCAAGTATTAGTATTCTTGTCCTATTTTGGTTTAAGGTAGACTACAGTAGGTGATAATGTGCAGGTGAGGCTTAGTCTACATCTGCTTTAATGAGACTCAAAGTTAAAACAAAGTATGAGACTGCTTAATTTAGGTTTGAATAGTACCAGTATTTAAAACTGCTAAACATGTATCTGAGAGATCATCCTGCTTGAAAATGTGTCCCAGTGTCTTGTCCCAATGCATGTTTGTTTTACCACCAAAACAATTTTCTAGGAGTGAGTCTAAACTGCAACAACCACAATTATGTAAATATTCATAAAAATTAAACACCGACTGTTTAGAGAAAACATCAGCCACCTTGACTAATACTAGTACTGAAGCAACTTCTAATGGATTAAAAATCTGGTCTAGTTTTAAATCTATAGCTCAGTTCATACATTTTTCTCTAATCCAAAATCTCAATTTCAAATGTTAACAATAAAAGATTGGTATAAATAATGAAGACCAACAAAAACTGGAATACAACATACACACTTCACATATTTAACAGTATGCATTTTAAAATATTACTATGTTGTTACTATTTTCTTAATATTTGTGCAACACATGCCCACACTTTATTTTATAAAATAGCTCATAAAACAACCCTGCAGGGGACTAACTCCTGGGCACAGGTCCAGTCTCAGGAGGTGTCTTGTCCCACAGACTTGGGAACAGAGGAAGTCACAAAAGTCCGGCATCCGTCACCACAGTCCATTACATGGAGTCAGCAGGAAGCCTCCAGTCCTGCCACTAAGCAGCTATTCTCAGAACGAGACACAAAAATGTTCAAGGTCCCATAAAGACGGTCCTTCCTGAAAACACAGTGAACCCCACCACACAGTCCGAGAAGAGTGGTCTAAGACAAAAACAGTGGATTCTTCTGGTGGGATGTGCAACCAAACTGTAACCCAAACTTTAACTTGAGGAATTCATTGTTCCACTAAGTACAGTCAGATATGGAGAAGCCACATCCTCTGGACAACAGTGTTCAAAGGGTAACTACTTCTTTTTGTGCATATGTAATGCACTGCAACAGACATACATTTTAAAACCTACTGTAACACAACAAGAAAAATCTAGACCAGCCCTTGGGACCTCTACTATGGTGCTTATTCTAATCTGCAATTTTGACTCAATGAATTTTGCCAAGCAGACTGACTTCTATAGGCAAAACATTAAAAGAATCTAAAAAAATATTCAGTGTGGGTTGTTTCCATTAAGTAGGCTATAGGTCTGGATACCCTTAGTCACTGGACTTTTAACTTCAAAACATCAAAAATGGAAAGGACTGGTAGTCTAAGTTAAGAACCATAGTAATACCATAGCATGCCTACTATTTGAAATATAAAATCTTTAGATTAGAGGCAATTACACACCACACTGAGGGAAAAGTATTTAAATGGTAGAAAATGTACACACAAATAATGACTATTAAAGCTCGAAAGATTTTCACAGGACAAAGTAGAAACCACACAATGACATTTGGCTGTCAACATTTTTCATCTTAAAGCACCTGTTCATACATCTGTTCAAGAATTCAGTTAAAATCACTAACCCTTGTGTATGTTTACACAAGACTTTGTACCAAATCTTAAAATCTTTTAAAGCAGCCAGATCACTTTATATGAGTACTTTAACAGGGCCAAACATTACAGGGATTACCCACAAGTCTGTGAGGCTTCTGCCACCTACACTAGAAAATGTGTTCAAGCCTCACCAAGATAAGAAGATAAAAAGAAATATATTAGATAATAAAGATATGTGAGGTGAAGACACTGAAGGAATATAGAGATAATGTGGAGGAGATAGGGGAGATTCTGGAAACAGACTCCAGGCAGCTCCTAAACTCAGGATTATCAGGAGTTTGACATGTCACGTCAACACTGCTGATAATACGTTAAGATGCAACACAATCAAAAGACACAATATGTCGGACACTCCCAAAAATGTTGCTGAAATACAAAACATGAGTTATTACAGATGGATCTGTGTAAAAAAAAATATCCCTGCTTGCCTTTGTCTTTTCCATGATGGCCCCAGCCTATAATGAAATATGAGAGCCAGCCACCTGTATTAAGTCCCTGCCTTAAGCCTCCAAACCAGTTTTATTTCCTTTTTAAACATAAACCCTGTTACCATTTTCTACTTTCGAGCCTATGTAGTCGCAGATTATTTTCATGCAGTTTCATCTGGTAGCCTGTTAAATAGTGTTGCATCCTGTACGTCTATTATAATGTAGGCTTTAACTCAACATACACACACACCAGACTCAGAGGGTAACACAAAAAACTAAATAAAAACATAAAAAATAAAGTTAATTTAATATCAGTAGGAATATATGGGTTAGATCTCAATATTACCCAAATGCTGGGGCGCCCCCTGTCAGTAGGCGACCACAAATACACAACACCTAAAAGCGAGATGGACAGCATTTCTGGCATGAGACAATGTTAATTCGCTTTTCTCTAAAAAGAAATCACTGTCTTTAAGACGTTATAATGTTAATTTATACAGGCCTAACAAATGTATCAGGAAATCAAGTACAACTACTGGGCCACAGTGTTTATGTGGATGCCAGACAATAACACAGTCCTTGAAGCATCACTAAAGTCCTTGAAGCATCACTAAAAGACACTAAATGCGAATAAACTTCAAATATGTTGGATCTCAAATAATCTACGTACCTTATTTTGTCTATTGTGCAAATCGATCGTCAGTTATCCATGCTGGAGAAAAGTTCCGTCTCTTCGTGTCCGAGCAGCCCAAATTCCGTTCACTTCTGCGAGAAAAACTCCCCGTCAAACTTGATGCTGCACAGGGAAAAAAAATAAAAATGTGGTCTGTACAGGAAATGGTGACGCAGCCTCATTTCACTTTTTGTGAAAATGTATCAAAATAAATCCTGGTAAAGAATAATCCTGACCACTATTTTCTCAAGATTGACTGTGAAACTTTGGTTACTGGGCATTTTCCGAGGGCTCCCATATGTTTTTGTTTAAGGAAAATTATCTGGAGTTCCTTTGATGCTAAAAATAACACGCGAGGAAGAGAGACAGTATATGACACTGCAATGTAAAGACATGAGTAAGGAATTCAACAACAATTTACATGTTTAATATTCAAATCTTTATACAACAATAGATAACAACACAGTCATGATTCTGATGCGTCCAACAGCTGTAGTTTTAGTTCAATTAATTTACAAAGTCATGCCACTATTATCATTTAGACAATTAGTCTATGAAAGCTGATTAAACACAAAATAATATATTATCTCACAACTATCAGCACAATCCTTCCAGTTCAGTAGAGTATTCAACAAGAAAATGACTAAGAAATGCAAAAATCTTCTCAAATAATGTTATTGTAGGATTAAGAAGACAACAAACCATTTAGTGTAAATCACACCAAATCTTTGCAGGGTTACTACTGCTTTACAAATTGTAAAGTATAAGTTATCAGTAAACACAGGCTTCCATCTTTAAACACTTCTCTAGATGGTTAGAGTTATATTACCTAACCACAGTAACCATAAAAACATGGCAGTTCATCAAAATGTACCAAGACAGAACATACAATGCAGATTTACAGGGAAATACTCAAACAAGAAAACGCTAGAGGAAAACAGATTAGGTGGTGAACCATTCATATGAGTTATTTAAACACCCCCTGGTTATAGTTCCATCATTCCTCTACAATGAATTCCCAACAAACTGCCCACAGCAGCGGTTGGTGGATTGGTCCATTTATCCAGTCATGTTGTTTGGCACTAATCAACATCTGGATATTTCACGCTCAAGTCATTAATTTGAGGGCGTTTGTGTTATACTTCTAACAAAGCCTGACCTCAAACTGAAGTAAATAGTGACCATGTAACATTAGATTGAGGTTTTTAAATTGAGATTTAGATTGAAGTTTCAAGTTAGATTGGCACACTGGTAGATTGGAAAGAAGAGATCACCCTCTGCTTTTGCAACTGAAATGAAAACCTGCTCAATTTTTAATGTGCAACGGTAAAACAGAAAAAAATGCTTGAGAATTTTGTAAACCCATTACATATTACATTTGCTTATATCTTCCTTCACCTCAGGAGTCACAAAAGGTACCGATATGAATGGAGGGCTCTGTCACAGTGTTTTTCATAGTTTTAGCTCATAACTTTAACTCAGAACAACATGGCGGTCAAACACAGATTTCCTCTGCTCCTGGACCTGCCTCCTCCAGCGCTGCTGAGCGTGCTCCACTTTGTTCAGCATGTTTGGCCTCGAGTGTGAGCGGGACAAAACATTGTGTGCATTGGCAAAAGGCTGCTGGTCCTGGAAATAAACACACAGTATTATCACGAATGCATGCCTGACTAATAAAAAAGCTCAACATCTCACTGAAATAATGGACAGAGCACAAGTTTATTGTTATTATACACTGAAAACACAGTGTTCTTTTAATTCTCACTAATTAATATGGTAAAAATTCACAAAATAAAATTCTGACATTAACTGTGTAATGTAATGAAAAATAATGTGTTTTAATGGTATCGCATTATAGTAAATATGTTGTAGAATTTGACACCTACCCCAACATCATCTTCACTCTGAATAAGCTGAGAATGTCCAAAGAGCCTCCTCTTCAACATGGGCTCCAAAAGAGTCAGGTACACCATGTAGAGGAGCAGAAAGCCCAATATAGACAGGTACATAATAATGGTAAACTAAATTAAAACAAGAAAACACAAAATGATTTAGTTTGTCAAAATTATTGTTTTTAAGACAGGCAGAGTATAAAAGTAGCATTGCTGTGTATTGTATCACAACAGTATAAGTTACTTCAGTTAATGTGTAATTATAGGATTTGTTATTCTGATAACATTTTGATCTTAATTACTGCAGATTGTTGTGGATCTGTGTATTTTTCCATAGCCATAATAATGTGAATTGACCTTTTCCTTGACCATAATAATGTGAAGTAATCTTTTCCTTAGTCATAATAATGTGGATTAACCTTTATAGTTCCAGAGCTCCTTTCTTCATATTTACACTCACACCGCAGACAATAGGCCTCCACATCTTTGCCATCAACAGGCATGGGTTCAACTACATGGAGGCAGTTACTGAGGAAAAAAGACAAAATCAGTCAATAAAAAGACTAGCTGTATTCACGATTTGAGCCTGATACTCTGTGTACATACCAGTCTTTAAGAGAAACATTTTGTTTGTAGATTTGTCCCTCTATGTCTTTGTATGGTGGACAGATGCATTTACAGCGAATATCTTCTGAGTTCTTCAAAGATAATTGTTAAAATAGTTATAGGCCAATAGTTATTTAACATTAGGTGTCTGGTAGTTAACAGTAAATCCTAAATGTGAAATTAACCGCAGATAAAGCAGGGCACCAGACTTTATTTAATTACAAAATAAACAAAATAATCAATGCTAGTAATATCATTTAAACAGATAACGTATCATTCGACAAGTAATGGTGCCGTCATAATGCTTTAACTAATGTTGGGGATGAATGGATCATCCACATGATATGGATAATGTTTGATCTTAAAAGTCCAATTGTTTCGTATCGCGCACCCAACAGTTAGCATCCATTAGCCTTACCTTCGCTGTCACTGGAGCAAGAAGGACAAAACAAACTAGAATGGAAGCCACAGAGAAGATTAAAGGCTTCATTTTTACACTGTCGTCTTCGCCAGTGAGGTTTAGTCAATAACGATCGAAACAACTATAGCAAATAGATCGTAACAACACCTTAATTACAGTCGGCGATGACCATTAGCTGTAGCTTAATCACAACACATCGCAGCTTCCTAGCAGCTGATAGGTAGCTTCCGGTGAGACGAGCTTCATTTCCGGTGTGGCCGGATTGCGCTATGCATGGTTCTGTAACGTGGATCTACAATAAAAACTTTTATTTTATTTTAGTTTTATGTTCTGTAATGGTCCTGTGGATCTATTAAAATCGTATGTAACTTTCCTGCTTATATATATATATATATATATATAATGTGTGTGTATATATATATATATATATATATAATGTGTGTGTATATATATATATATATATATATATATATATATATATATATATATATATATATATAGATAGATAGATAGATAGATAGATAGATATATATATATATAGATAGATAGATAGATATATAGATATATATATATATATATATATTGTTATAGAGTTATATAGAGTTATATATATTTGCCTGGAAGGATCCACATTATGTAGTTAAATGTATCTAGTATATTGCTTATTATACGGTACCTTGAAAAACATGCATTCTTTACTGTGAGAAGGATCCCCTCTCCATAGATTGAACAGTAACTTGGCTTAGTGGCGTCACATGCCTGTCTGTTTGGAGATAGAAGTTTAATGGCACTATAGAATATTCCAGGCAAAGCAAAAAATGTCAGTGTAGACAAGAATCATATACTCCACCAGAAAAGTTACATAAATTGTTAGACAACTTTAACAATTTATGGCACGTCACTGTAGAGTTCTTGTCGTAGTAGGTCTATTCTAAGTGTGCAATGTAAATTTGTCAAGACAATGTTTCATATTTTCCTCAGGTAAAAATACAGGTAGGCGTCGTGGATCGAAATTGGTTTCTAAAAGTTTTCTATGTTTATTTACAGTGTAACCGATGTACAAAACAATAAAATATACACATTAACTAAGAAGATACAACTCTTAAGTGAATGGAGAGGTTGTCTTTGGTTGCAGTCACGATACTACAATGTCTTTATTCTTTTTGAATACCATGTTTACTTTGCCTATTTTTCTCAGTCAAAGGGCTATGTGCAGTAATATTTTGCACTATGAAACTTAATTCTCTCTTGGCATTTTTTTTTTTTTACATCATGTACAAATAGTTTATTAAAGTAATTGCTTCTGTGGTAACCCCACCCCTTTAAATGGCTGATGTTTCCAAAAATATTTTTGTGCTGTGATAATTCCCTTAATATTGATGTATATCATTTACCTTACAATGAGCCTTCAAACTTATGTTAAAACTAGATACACCCTATATACAGTATCTTTGAAATTAGCATCTTATTAGCTACAATGATTTTGCTTCCATTGCTGAAGCTCATAATATCTAACTTAGGAGACATGTATAAATGGCAAAGCAGGCAAGACACAGCAGCACTCCAAACAGTTTGAACCACAGCGGTGAAGAAGAGCATTCAATCCCACTTTTCCACTGTCCATTTTCTTCCTCTTAAAGCTTCTGTTTTTAATGACCAGTTTAACAAGTGTGCAGTCCAGTCTTGTTTTGGTCACGTCTACAGAGGAATTAGTAACTGGTCACTGGAGAAAAATAACTGCTCAGCAGTGCTCCCTATGGACGAAGGAATCTCAGGACTTTGGAGCGCAGGAAGCGGATGAAGGATTTTGGGAACATTTCTCTTGATTCTTGTGCCGTGTAGTTGAAAAAGTTTTGTGGATGAGCCAGCACATCAAACAGAGCCCTCATTAGTTTCTTGTCCTGTAGGGGGAAAACACAGTTTACTTTAAAGTCATTCCATTTTTACCCAGAAGATGGCATCATTACAACAGTTTGTAATCTCATGTGTATGGTTATTTTTATTTCCACAGTTGCTGCAATGATCTAATTATTGGTAATTACTAGCCATCTAAAAGGCATTTAGGAAATGTTCCATCCATCCATCCATCTTCTCCCGCTTAATCCGGCTTGGTCGCGGGGCAGCTTGCTGCCCAATACTCATAGCACCTGACCCCTATGAACCCCTCTGCAGGTGGTGAGCCCACAGGAGGGGAACATTTAGGAAATGTTATGCAAGTAAAATCATACTTTGAGTATTTCCTGGTGATTTTCAGAGGCATAGAGCCTTCCATCTCTGACGATATCTTCTATCAATTCTTGATAGTCCTCTATAAATACAAACAAACCATAATCAATTTAAATAATGCATCACTTTTTTTTTTATAAAGCCCATTCTTACCATCATACGTTACATATGGAACCTGGAAGCCCTTCCCACTATTGCCTTCATTGGATTTAAACTGTATCCAAAGCCTTTTGGAGCGAGAGGTAAAAGCTATGGGCCGCTCATACGTCTGACAGGTCTCATAAGTGGTCACCGAGTTGGAAAGGGCTGTGGGGTAAACTTTGTCAAAATGCACTGCTATTGTGTTTTTACATCTCATTAATAAGACTTAACACTTACAGCTTTTCCTCATGACCAGGTAATCCCCACACTCATCTTCGATGGGTAAATAGATTTCTGGCACCACAATAAGGATTCTCCGTTTGGGAGGAGGGTTGATGGTCCAAGTACATTCAATGTTTGCAGGGTAGTTTCCAGGATAGTTTGGGGATTCAATATAACCAGTAAAATCTCCTAATTCTCCACCACACTGTCGATCTGTAAAATAAATCATTTTCATTATTTTAGCGCTTTCAGTGCTGTAAGAAATGGTTGAGCAATTTATTGTGTACTGTCCAGGCGTACTTTTGCATTGCATGATGTTTGTTGAACCATCAAAGTCAGTGGTTGTATTTCCAGGACAGGCAACACAGTAGTTCTGTCCAAACTCCCCCTGGTAAGTTCCCATGGGACAGCGAATGCAGCGGTGTGTGCTTGTGTTGTAGTAATGGCCTGGAGAGCACTGGACTATACAGAACAGTTTTAACAGTTTTAATCAGTTTGGTGGAAGTATTGACATCCTTCAATTTGGATTCAATACAACATGCCCTTTCTGGTAAAACCATTTTTATTGACCTGTACTTGGAATATACTCAAACCTGTCTTCACCTCATACAACAGAAAAATGGACCACTGAATTTATTACATAGTTGTACAAATAAACTATTAACTCTAGGGGGCAGCAGAGTTCTAAAGACAATGGAAATGTTAGGGGTCCACAAACTTAAAAAAAGCATGATTTAGTTCTTTCAGATGAAAACTAGCCAGTAACAACAGATGGCTCATTGTATTTACTTAATGTGGCAGTCATTTGTAAAGTGTGAGTATAATGTCAGCGAAAAGCTAAAACACTGATGCTTCACCTTTGGTTTCACACTCCTGGAAGGTGACAGCTCCAGCGTGTTTGGTGACCAGGTTTCCTCCACAGGGGAAACAGGTGGTGCGGCCCACGTCGGGTTGGTATGTGCCCAGCGGACACGGCAGGCAGGGAATAAAGCCATCCAGAGAGTATTGGCCGGGAGGGCACTGACCTAAACATGAACGCATGAGTAACTCACCAAACAAATACTGCGGAAAACACTGTTTAGATTTCTGTCAACGTCATATCTCAACAAATGGGATTTACATATTTGAAGTCTTCTTCATAGTAACACAAAGTATGTTTTCCCACTATAATAACAAGGCAGGTTGCACAAGTTAAAGAAAATTCAATGAAAAGCGTCATGTCTTATCTGACATCCTGTAGCTCCTGTATGACTTATCCAAACTGCATGCTGCTGCAGATAGCCTTTATTGTTTAGTCTAAGAGGCCGATAAGATCTGAACTTTCAAAAAGTGACTGAGATAACACTAACTGGAAAGACTAAAACACAGTGCTTCTTTCAATTTTATTCATTTATATTTGATGTAGTTCCCATTTTATTGCTCAATAAGACAAATAAGATACTATATACATACAAGCAACTGAACCTTGTGTCTTACCTCCACATTCTGAAAGGTTTCGAGCACCCACAACTTTGGAGATTTCTCTTCCATCTGGAGCAGGGCAAACATCACAAGACATCTGTCCCTCTTCGTCCTGATAGGTGCCCGCTGGGCAAAGCATACACCTCCCCAGGTTCAGATCATAGTACGTCCCAACACTGCAGCTCACTAATGAACGAAGATAAAGAAAGACAGACAACATATAGTTATTATTTTATTATTACAGGTGTGAAACCAGATTTATAGTGTTTTATGGAAATTGTTGCTGTTACAGTTGTGGTGATGTGATGCTACTCTTATAATTAATAATATCACATTCATCTTGTAAATCTAAGTAATTATTGAATTTATAAGTGCTGTAAGTGGTTTTAATTTGTCACTATGCACAGACAGATGAGTGTCAGTAAGGAAATGACTACAAAAACATGTGAGCCATAGACATGAGTCATAAAATGCAGCTCTGTATAATCAAACAGTCCGAACCACAATGTGGATTTACACTATAAACATGACAGGGCAATTAAAGTGAAGGAAGCCAGACTTCACCAGCCGCCTCTCAAATGCAATCACACCACACACTTGAAACGGATAATTCAGTAAAAAGGCACTGATCATTAAAACATCAAAGCTACTTAGAACTACCCTTCAACGGCAATCATTTTTACTGTGAAAATTAAAAATACACATTTGGCATAGTTTTACATAAACATTTACATTGACTGAAAAGCAATGCTAATGTTTATACACTTAAAAGGAGCACTGTAAAATATAGTTCTTTAACTGGTAAAAACTAATCCTTAACAATCCATAGGAACTGAAACTTAATCAATCTACATGAACTAAACAACTCAACCAAAAATAGTACAGTCCTTGTTCTGTCTTGAAATGTACCATGAGAACAACCAGGCCAGACATGTTCAACTGGTTCTAACCAGAGTTAACCAAAGTCGACAGCTGATATAGACATTAACTGAAACAGTAATAACATTCAAATATGATTATGTATAAACTTGTAAATGAATTATGACCCATATAATATTAAATTTAATATGATAACATAAAGTTGTGAGATAAAAAGAATGGCAGCTGTCTTTTGTGAAGACTTCAAACAACCAGGAGGACGTAACTTTTAAGTCACAGGCACACACACCTTTTTCAAAACACTATGCCAAATCAAAGCAAAGCAAAGTTTTCCCTCTCATCTAATAGAGCACACCATCTGATTATAGAAGCCTAAGCACCTCCGTGCTCTGTAATTATATTTAAGGCATTACCAAGTCTGTCTGGGTGTTTTGGGAAGTTAGGGACTTGACTTAAAATTGAACCTGATCTCAAATCAGAGTAAATCAATGAAATTTGAGCTTAGCATTGAGCTATTACTCAGCTGTACCCTTTAAGCCATTATTGTTATTCAAGCTGTCCTCAAGCTCTGAACAAAAAGTTCTAAACCACATCCATTATACATCACTCAGCAAGTTGTTAGATTTTCTTTAAGAGTAAGAAAATGTAATTCTCTCTGGAGCAGTTCATTTTTGGGAGCCCTTTGTTTACCCTGAAAGCCCATGAACAGCCATCATTGCATTGTCCCCTAACAGCTTTTATTTGACAGAGGGAAGCAGTGAGAGAAGAGAAAGTGAAAGAAAAAAACCTGGAAACCTTTCAAATGCAAAAACCTGCTCTTTAGAGTCCTCGAATTGATGGCCTCAAAGAGGTTTAAAAGACCTTTCACCTCTATTCAAGTCCCCAGTCTCTGCCTGCTTGATGACATAGGAAAACACTACGGTATCACAGTGGTTAGGAGCTGAACCCAATAAAAGGGGTCAGGTTTCTCAATCCCCCATTCTGCTCGGCCCAATCACTGCTCGCGCCCATCAAGCCGAGGCCCAAACAGCTGATGCTAATTGATTCCCATGGTGTGGCTGAAGTCAATTCTCTTTAGCAGTTTAGTGGCCGGGGGTCATGCAAAGCAGTCCCAGCTGGGGGCAGGGGGGACACAGCACTCAAACTGCCAGCGTGAATCAACAGCACTTCCTAAACATCTTCAATATTAAAACAAACACGGAAACAGGTTGGGAACAAGAGTTAAATGGACTTGAAAGTGTTTGCCGCGCACCATTGACAACCTGATGTCCATGTGGTGTCCAGTTTCTCAAAGCACTTCGGTTGTAAAAACAGCACACAAAAATAAAACGGTAAACGTAAGGGCCAATACAAGACTGCAAAAGAGACAACGCCAACCAGGAAAAAGAGGGTTTTCAGATTTAATTCCAGAAACTATCAAAAAAAGATCAAAAGGATTATTTATACATAAACCTATTTATTATTTTGACAACACCGGCTCCGATGGATTACACTCCATCTCTGGCAATGAGAACAAGTCCCACATAGGGTTTTTCAATGGACTGGGCAAATTGAAAAGGACTAAACTGCACTCAGAGCTAAGCCATAGCGAAAACTGGGGGAGGAGGGAAAAATATAGCCCCCTTTAAAGAGCTGGAGGTTAAGAATGCTTTTCAGCTTCCCCTCCTCTCCCAAATTACATGTCTACACCCCTGCCATGACCAATAGACTGCTTAATGTTGACCTGAAAGCATAGCAGGGGAGTTAAGAAATCAAGACAACTTAAGTCCTGCTATAGTAAGTGATTGAAGAAAAAAATAGTTAGGTTTAATGAGGAGGCCAAACAAGGAAAGCCAGGAACAACTTTTAATGCAAACTATATCGCCTCAAACTATAAAATGTTTATTTTTGTGAGCTACTGTTAATCCAATGAAATGCATTCAGAATCCAGACAAAAATACGAGGAGCAGAAAGCACACCATCTGAATAAATGTTTATATTCTACACTATATTCACAAAATAGAAAA